>JASMMZ010000003.1:19024035-19095225 GCA_038502455.1 Anisogramma anomala
CGAGAGAGCATGGGGGCCGGCCGCTTGGGGAGGGGAGGATGGATGGAGGTAGTGGAAGCTTACGCGAGAAAGGATCTCTTCGTGGTCGGCTAGGTGGGCATGGCACTTGTGGCAACCGTAGATCTTGGCTCCGTCCAGGTAGGTGTTGTACTTGAGGCCCATCTTTGCATTAACGGATATGCGGTCGTAGGACGCGAAAGCAGGAAGCTCTGTAGAGTGATGGCAGTGGTTGGGGACCACGGTCGAGACGAGCGGCAAGTCAGGTACAGTTGAACGGTATATTTGCAACAGAGAAACAAGTGTGGTTCACAGTGACAGTGAGTGCAGAAACGAGTTACAGGATGAAGGAGGTAGCTATGCCGTCCAGGGGTCTCTGTTTGGCTGTCTTGGTCTCTGGACCACACTGACAAGACCAGTACCTGGGTTTGTCTTTATTATATCAGTGAGGAAGTCACTGTGTTGAATTTGCCTTGGAGGTAAGCAGTAAGCAGATGGGAAAGAAAGAGGAGTCTACAATGTTGCCTGTGAGCGAACATAATCACGACACAACCCACATGCGGGCAAGAGAAGGATGAGGCTGAAGAGTAGTGGCACATGCACTTCTGGCTTGGTCGTCATTGGCAGGGATAACTGGGGTCTGAAGAGGGTCTGGCATCCCCTGAAGATCCAAGCGGTATCCGGGATGTCAGAGCTGACTGCATTACTGAGCACAGCTGTGATCTTCACATATAACCAGTACACCCCAACTTCATTCTTTTTTATATTTTTTCTTAATATACAACGTTCCAACAGCCTAAAGATCCGTCACTGCCATATCAGTGTTCGGACCTTGAGCTAGGAACAGCCACACAGCCACAAAAATACCTATTTTTGTTGAGTTAACCTCGGTCTGTTTATACAGAACGTTCTGAACTCGGCATCTTTTTCGAACCCTTCACTCAACAACAATGTCTTCAACCAACCCACTTACCAGCAGTCCCTTAGAGGGATCTGGTCACGGTTACGACATATCGATGATCAAGCACTTTGCAAGCGACATCGGCACAAATATCAGCTAGACTAAGGAGGATATTTCAGTTGTCCGAGACACCATTGACTCATTTGCCAAGCAGATGAGCGCCATAGCTGTGAAGATTGGCCTATAAGAGGTTGAACCAGTTTTGGTGTGATGGGCTTGTCTCAAACGGCATACATTATTGAAGGGGCTTAAATGCTGTCTTTGAATTTAAAGAAGGAAAAAAGTATAGAACAAGCAGCGATTCGCTGGGCCCTTTTTACTACATGTAGGCTTTGGATCAGTTCCAAAGCAATTTCGTAGTATAACCCATAATTCTTACTTCCATTTCACCCCTGGCGAGGCTTTTTTTGTATTGCCATGCTTAATTGCCAAATCTTTTGCGAGACCTTTGTATCACTGTGTTTGAGAAGTAAGTGGTTTTTTTGTTCGACATGTTTAAGCGTCAAACAGCTTGATAAGGTCTTTTCTACATCGCCATGTTTAAACGCTACGAGTGTTAATAGGTCTTTATACGTTGCAACATTGTTGATTCAAAGTGTAGTTAAAGTAACAGTAGTATTGCAAAAGTCAGGTAGTGGATTGTTGTTTCTTTTAAGTTTGGCAGACTGCTAGCCGGTCTGAATACTATTTTGTATGGGTAATTGCTTAGTCTGTGGCCATATTAAATTGGGCACTCTGCTTTACAATTAACTTGCAGTTAGTACAGTCCACTTTGATTGTATTACACTTAAACGTTATCGTAACACTAACAGCTTTTTGTTTTGTTATGTTAGTGCGTTTTGTAGGATAATCAACCAGTAGCACAAGTACTTTCCTGTGCTTTTCCCACTATTATCAGTACAATAATTTCACTTCCTAACATTTGCAGTCCCAGTAAAAAGTACTTTATCACTTTTGCAATTTCATCCCTTAATACACATTCAACTCAACTGTATGAATTAATGAGACCCGTATTGTTTACAATCTGATAGTTTTTTAATTGACTAGAGTACCCTAACATTTTATCATATTTATCATTACGTAATTTAACTCTATTGAGTAATTTATCCACGTAATCTTTAATCCGTGTAGTTAACTTGTTATTAGTCATCAACATTTTAATTTTTTCATTTCACATGGTTTTTATTATAGTATTATCCAAGTTATACCTACTATCGATTTGTAGAAACTTATGTATCTCTTTGCTTTAATAGGTATTACGAAAGGTTATTACGTTGATTATTAAACTTTGTGTTTAGTAATTTCGAATTTATAAACACACCTCAATAAGCTTCGTAAATCAATATAAATAACGACCGGATTCGGTAAAATCTTTAACTTTTCGGAAATGATGTAAATGGGTTTTCACATAAATATACCTATATCAAATATTAACTATTATATCGTAAATTTCGAAAACAAGTACGTTTTGTATAGCTTTATTACATTTAACAATAATAGAAATGATTGATAAATTCAAATGCTAATAATAGTGGATTTGTTTTCATATATTGTATTTCAATTATCTATTATTCTAAGACAATCAATCTATTATAATAAGTTAGTGTTATTTATGATAGAGTTGTTTATAAAAATTATTAAGTAAACTCTCTACACATTAATAAGGATTATGTTCATTCCCTAATATAAATTATTTATCTAACATTCTAATCGCTTATTCGAACGATTGTAATCTTTATTAATCAGGCTTTAGGCTTATACCGTAACTAATAAGTCGTTCAATGCCTCCAATTGGTATAAAATCGCGATATAACTATTATGGACGTATTATTTTGAATACTTTTGAACCATCGCAACATAAGTTTTATTAATCTTACTCGAGCTAATACCTTACCCTGCTTGACAAAAAATACGTATTTTATATTGATATAGTTAATATTTATATGTATGGAATAACAATTCGTTAAAATCTAGGTATTTGATTTTAGTTAAAATCGTAATTAGCTTGAAATTCCAGAATTGTGAATCCTTAATTGTTCATTACTTTGTTGCCATAAAGTGAGTAATTCCAACAAAAATTAAACCGTTAATTTATTTACTTATTATACTAAAATTTTTATCTATTTATGCAATTAATAGATATAAGTAGCAGGTTGAAGATTTTATATCAAATTTGAACTTAAAATACAACCAATATATTTGATACCAACAAACATTAACTTTAACTAATCCATACATTAATTTGACACATCGCATAACTATTTTGAACTAATATTTACTATAAAGGTATTAATGTAACTGAATTAGGATAATCTTTCATAAATTGATGGAACACTACGTATGCGTTCAAATAATATTACGGCCATTAACGATATAATTTATATTAATAACTGTTATACAACTCGCTATGAATATATACACATAACGTTAGCTGAATTTCCAAATCCCTAAAGACTACGTAAGGATCCAGTCTTTTCTTTTATTACTGTATTATTAAACGATTAGTTGGAACTTTTCGTACGATTGAACAATAATTATTAATTTCACTTTATAAATTATTTTTGACTTAAATATTGTAATGTTTGATTCATTCAAATGGAAGTAGCGTTTAAATATAAATTGAAGAATTCCTTGTATAAAGCGTTTGTAGATCTCGGTTATATCACTTTCCATAAAATAGTTTTAAGGGTGTAGGCCGAAGCCTTATTATGCGCCCACTGTTTTCATGATAAATAATCCACTTTGTTAACTCTCAATTATAACCGCGACCAATTATTACCTACTATTCTAATACCTTATTCAAAGCACTATTAAGAACAACCATTTTCTTAATATTGAAAACCAGTCGATACTAATTAGTAATAAACGTTAATCGGAAGCCTAAAGAAACAGTGACTGCTATCTCCGTTTGTAAAACGGGCTTACGCATGTATTAAATAGGCGAATTCGACGATGTTATAGCGAGTTATCGTGAAAATCGTGAAAACTCTTCGCGCACTTTACCTAATGACATGTGACTTAAGGTGCGAGGCTCTCTTTCTGGTGGCGACGCCGATGGAGTCGTCGACAGTGGTGGTAGCGATAGTACCAACAGTAACGGCGGCTAGGATAACAAGGACGAGAGCGAAGAAGAAAAAAAAGAAAAAAAAGATACAGCACCTCCTTTCCCCTCGCTATTTAATGGTAACTAGTTGTCTGTTTTTACGTTTGCCGGTTCTTCTAGCTTTAATATAGTTCGTTGTATAGTAATCAAATTGCTTTTCTAAAAACATTCTAACGTACGGGACAAATGTCAAAAGCAAATAGTAAAAACGATTCCAATAAAGTTGCAAATGGTAAAAATGAAAAGTGACAATATGTTAGAAGCTTCGTAAATCGTAAATATAAAAAGTGACAATATATCAAAAGCGTCGTAAATGATAAATATGAAGAGTTATAATATATTGAAAGCAGAGCGAATATTGAATCCAAAAAACGATAAAATATTAAAAGTTTTATAAATGGGTAAAATAAAAAGGAAATAACAGGTATAATATGTAAAAATGATTAACTAAGAAAAGGTCGTAAAAACTTTTTAATAATGCCAACAAAGAGGGTGCTTGTAGATATAAGCGCTTTTAGTACACTATTTGGGGCGACCTTTGTTATTGTATTCGCCGGGTATAACTTTCCGGTAATTTATATTATCTCCTTAATTTTGCAACGCTAGTATGATTCGTGTAAATCTATAATATCGATTATAAAGCGCTTTTTGTTTTTAATACCGAACTTAACGAGATATTTGTAAAAGAGAAAAAGCCACTATAAACTACCAGAATAAGTAGTTTTGAAGTAAAGTTTAAAATTATTATCTGGACCATTATCGCCATAGTAATACTGAAGTAGAATCCTTTAACTATACCATAAATTTTAGAGACGAAAATGCTCTACTTAAATTGTTTATATTTGGTTGGACTCTAATGAATAGCGTTACCATAAAACTTAAATCCGTTCCGAGTTAATATTTCATTACTCAAAATAAACACAAATTGTAGATATTACTATATACCCCTACAATTAGTATATATAGGCCAAGTAGCAGTGCACTATATTGCAAGGTATATTCCTATAGTGTGCACGATAACGTGTCATGCTATAGGCTGCACTCTTGCAAAGTGCATCATGCGTGGCGCGGTCTAGAAGAGGCGTTTCAGAGTGTATAGCAAAAGTGCCACTACCCGAATAAGAGGTTTATAACTCTTTATCCATGGTGTGCACTCTCTAAATGATTCTTTTCGACCTATTATCTATCTTTATTACAATATTAATCTTACGATTACTTTTCATTTACATTTACGTGAATAAAGACTTGAACGAAACTAATTGGTGGACGATTATGTCGATTACAAACAGCCAAAGAAAGAATAGATAAACCGAAGTTAAATACCTATAACGGGATGCTGTAGCGGTTCCAATTGTTTTCATTTTATTACTATGCCTTATAAAAATTATACGGGAGCGTAGAGTTACGCGGAAGCGCTTTCAAAAATCGAAGCGTAGCAAAATTGTAAGATTTGTAGTAACTTTAACAAGGATTACTTTAGTACGATACTATCAACCAGTTGGCATTTTATTTACTAACAGCCTTGTTATGTTAACTATCTACTTGTTTTGGCGCTTTAAACGTATTCGAGCACTTTTTTTAAAAAAAGTCTTATTACGTATTGGTCTATATAAGCCAAATTTACTAAGTTTTGAAACTCTTCATTAAAACCTACCCAATTTAAATAAAATATCCAACCCGTTTATGAAACCTAAAAGCGGTTACAAACATAATACTTATATCTCTTATAACTATTAAGAGCGGTTACAACACGAGAATTCGGACCGCCTAATAATTACGAACTAGGCTTTATATATCGGATTATACTACATATCTTCTTACATCTACATTTTCTTTTCCCCTTTTGTATTTGCCTTATCCGCTCCCCTACATTCACCTTACACCGCGTATTTTAAGTTTAATACTTACGACGTTTAAGTTTTACTAGTCACTTAGTTAGTATAGTATTAGTAAACTTTAATAAAACTAATTAAAAACGTTTAACTAGGTTGAAGTTACGCTTTATTTACGTATTATTTGAAATTTATTTGTATTAGTAAGCGTCAGTCACCCTATTTGCTTCTTAATTACGCGTTTGTACGCTTTCCTTTGAATCTTAAATACACTTGAATCCGAATTACGATGCAAAATCAACAATTTACGCCGCTTTAACATTACGGATATACGTGAAAATTACTCACCTTAGATATAACTATAGCCCTATTAATACCGAATTTTTCAAAAGCTAACGAATATATAAAGTACCTTTTTATATATACGTCATTTCGTAATAGCATTTTAAGGTCTTTGGACCTTAACTTACATAATAACAAAATCAAGGTATTAGTAAAGAATTTGGACCCTTTTATGGCAAATATATTTGTTATTAATATGATTTTCAACTACTGTAGCGGCGAAATCGTAAGATGCAACTTATTAGATAATTTTAAAAAGGATTTTTCAGATTGAACGCTGGACATATGGCGTATAATCGAGAGAACAATTTCCAATATACTACGAAAACAATTACGGAGTAAAGGTATTAATAAAACCTTTAAAAATGACAGCCGTATTTCAAAGGCATTTTTAGTAACAGACCAATTTTTACAAATACCGAAATGGATAGATAATAAAGTAATAAAAGTAAAGTTAGTAAAGAGATACCAGTTAAAAAAGTGCTAGGAACGCCTATTTGTTATGGACTCAGGCTATTGGCTATTGAGTTTATAGGTTACGTGACTGTACAAATAACGTGATAGGCAATACTCGGCCTAGGCACGGTTCGGGTGCGGACTGGATACAGTCCGTTTACGGTACGTATGAAGGTACGTAATGGGCTGTGTATTAGCTATGCCTATAGGCTTTGTACATTAGGTTACGATAGCCTTTTTTAGTCTTCCTCCATACCTTAAAAGTAAATCCCATTTAATAACTATTTAGTTTACCATTATAGGTTGAATTATAATATAATATTAAGGTTTTCTTTTATTTTTCCGAAGAAAATATTGCTTATAATAAACGAATTAATAGTAAACGTTAATAATTTTATATTATATTTTAACGTTATAAGGGAGTATAGGTTGTCGTCGAATACCTAATTCTTTACATTTATTAATATATATTTTATCCCTTCGGAGATAATTAAAACTGATGTTTTTATTTCATAAAATACCGTAGGTTATATCGCGTTAGTTATCAAATAATTGTAATAGCCGGGTTAATAGACTTTAATTATCGATTTCACATTTAATTTCGCTCAGGTTGAAACGAAAATTAAATAATTAGAAGCCGGATTAAACGCGACTTGCGTTAGATTTCTACTAGATTAGCGTGAGTGAATATAATATAACCAACCCTAGTTCGACGAATCTGCTTTCAAGTGAGCGTTAAAGCATAAAACAATTAAATTTATAATAAAACCAATTGAAATATAAATTTGAAAAGGTCGGTATACGTTTTTTACGTATAGGGATATTATTTAGTGGCGGTAAAACAAACGATTACGACGAATTATAAGGCCAAAGAACACGAAGATATATATAATATAAGGAAGTATTTTTTTTAATTATATCGATGTGGATTTTAACAACTTTTACCGCGCGGATAAGATATTAATCGAATTTAAAGGTTTGGTTATAAACGATAAAAACCTATGGATACTATTCGTTATTAGGTTTAAAACGTTTTTAACTTAAACAGGCGATTTAGATTAGCTTTCGGTCGTAAAATGTAATAATTTGCGTTTTCGCATATTATTACGTATTCGCAACAAATTCATAACGATAGATGTTAGCTAGGTAAACTATATCGTAGCCTTAAGAAAGTACTACGAACTTACCAACGAAATAAAAAAATTAAATTTAAAACGGCGTTTTGGTAGTTAATTAGCGAAACCTGTATAAGTTTAACGGCTAGATAGTAATACAGTTATCACAAAAGTTTAAGTTTTTTTAGTACTTTCGTTAAAGAACCGTAAAAATTACAGCTAATTATCTAGATATTACGATTAGTTATTTTAATAAATTCGTTTGGTATACGTTTAGAACTAAGGATATAGGATGACGTAAACGATAATAAAGGAACGTTGAATTAATTTTACTCCGGAACGTTACATACGTTATAGCTTATTGGACTATTACCAATACGGTTATAAACTCTGCCTGGTATTACCTTTTACGTAGATATATACAATTTAAGTCGAAAGGTAAAAGAAGGTTTCCTATTAACGGCGACGGGGGAAGCCTGACTCCTAGATATAGTTTCGTTTAAGGGTTATATAACCTGAAAGATATAGTTATAGAATTAAATAAAAGGAGTTTGATTAAATTAAAATAAGTGTAAATAAGAATATATTTTTTATGGTTTCATTTTTAAATAATACATACTTTTGAAATACTTAAATTCATTTTCGTTATAATTATAATCATAGTATAAACAAAGTTTTGGCATAACGGTTAAAGATAAAGTAAATTCAGTTATTATATCCTCGAAATTTCGGTATGATATTATGGTTACGGTAAAATATGCGTATTACTCAAATAGGCAAGTTTTGTATAAATATTAATAAATAGTTGAACCTAATATTGGCATATATTATTTCCGGAATAACGCGGAATATAATTTTTGAAATACCTTGAATACGATATTAATAAATAAGTTTCAACGTTAGCGGTAGCCGTTTATTAATTGAAGGTTAAGGGGGCTTTGTTATCAACTTAATAATAATATACTTTAGGATGAGGGATATGTAGGGTATAGTAGGTTCGGTTTTTTCGATTTAATATAACGTTCGTATCGAAAGGTATAACCCACGGGAAACCCGTTTCGGATAACTTTCGTTATAAACCTTTACGAAATAACACGGATTTTATAAACTATAACGACGACTACAATTAAAACGTAAAAAGATTAATTATGTTTCCTACTAAAATTAACTAAATTCCGCGATCTATTCGATAAGGATAAATTTTCAACCTTCTATATGAAGGGAAATTCGATTATTACATTTATACTAAACCTAACGAAAATATTTTTTATTGAAACGACCTTAAGAGCTGTTATATTCGATATTACGAAGTTAAGTTTTTAAGATTCGACGATAAATTACAAAATTAATAAATAAAAGTTAAGTTAGAGTCAGTTTTTTATTGGTTATAAGGTTGGTATTACTTATTCCTAAACCACATGAGTGATAACGGTTTGATATCGATTACCAAATACTAAATATATTTAAAAAATAAAACAGTTTTCTCTTAATTTTAATTAAGGAAACCCTACGTATATTATCGAAGTCGATATAACTTATAATATTAGATATTCGAACGGCCCTTTACCGTATCCGGATTATACCTGAGTAGGAAAAATTAACGACGTTTTATACTCAATTAGGATTGTTTAAGTAATTAGTTACCCCTTTTAAGATAGCTGGAACGCCGGCGACATTTTAACGATATATTCATTATATAATAACAGATATTTTCAACACTTTCGTTATAACATATTTGAACGACCGCTTAATCTTTTTTTCCGGTATTAAGTAGGATTATATAACGAAAGTTCGTATGGTTTTGGAACGTTTTCGTAAAACGAAGTTAAATCTGTATTTGAAAAAGTGTAATTTCGTAGTTAAAAAGGTAAAATACCTAGGTTTTAATATAACGATTAGGGTAGGTATCTGGGCTAACCCCAAGAAAATCCGGATAATCTGCAAGTAAAAATTACTACATACTATTCGAAAGATTCGAAGTTTTCTTGGTTTTAATAAATTTTATCGTAATTTTATCAGTAATTTTTCCGAATTAGCGGATTATTTCGTCCGTTTAACGAAATAAAGCATTCGCTAGATTTAGACGAAACGGGGGAAAAATACATTTCAAATATTAAAAGATACCTTTATTACAGCTCCGATTTTGGTATATTAATTTTTAAATCGGCTTAGAATAGTGAAAATCTACTATTCGAAAACGGAGTTAAAAATGTATTTATCGTAACGGAATTAAAATATAATTTTAAAATTAATAGCTTACTTCTTCATACGATTAATGAATCCGAAATTTAATTATATTATTTACAATAAGGAGCTCCTCACGATAGTATTTTATTGGAAAACGTCGTTTTTCGACTTACGTAATATACCTATACCGTTTACGGGTTAAATAAACTATAAAAAAATTTAAAAAAAATTTACTAAGTTTAATTTTAAAACGTTAAGTTAAATAAATTAAAGTCATTTTACTTTTTCAATACCACCTACGGTATAAGCCCATAATTTAGGGCGCCTGCCCGTATACGTTAACCTATAAGTTACAAAAAAACCCGAATTTAAGGAACGCTGCTCACGATGTTTTTAATCCATTTTCATTGTTATATTAGATATAACATTAATAGACTGATATATAAAAGGAATATAGATCGTAGTAAGATATATTAATAAATCTGACGAAATAAAGGTTTAGTTATTAAATCGCAACGATATATATTTTAAGGGTAAGTCGGAGGTTTTCGAAGGACCATTAAAGGCGGTACCGCCTCGGGCCCTGCCGGCGCCTGGGTCGTTATCGGAGATAATGTTAAGGGATTTTAATACAACGAAACCGGGGATACCGCCGTAAGCTCGACTTATATTGAGCCTGTTAGTATTGTTAACGCCGAATAGTTATTTTATTTTCGGCCCGAGTACGTTAACATTATTGTAAAATTAAGGAGTAATAAACGATTAGTTATATAAGGTTCGTCTTTCAACATTTTCCGAAAGTTTTAGGTGCTTTTTACCTAAATGAAGACAATTAATATAAATCACGGATTATTGGATTAACCCGCGGGGTATATTAAGTTACTGTAATCGCTTATAACTATTGAATTAGGAATTATTCACGACGAAAATTTTATAAAAAACTTACGATTCGCTTATTATAGGTTATCCGGGTAAAATATTTTATTTTACGTTTTTTAATAATATTATTTTAAAAGGAAACAATCGTAAATATTTAATGTTTATATCGAATTTATATGTAATATAACAGGACAAAACCTCTTCATATCTTACGATAAAGCCTCATTTAACCCCTCCTTATCTTAAACTGGTATTAAACGTATATTTTTGTCGATTTTATAGTCGACCTATTAGTTACCAAAATGGGCCCCCAGTATTTTTTAGTCATTATTATTCGTTTTTTCACATTTGTATAATTAAAGGTAATATAGTTTATAACTACCGATACGTGTATAAAGCGTTTTCGGAATATATAGTGGAGGTTTTATAAATTCCAAAGTTTTTATTATAAGTAACCATGGTTTAAATTAGGTAAAGGTATTTCAAACGACTTTATATTTTTTTTAATGAAATTCGAATAGCTTTGATATATACCGTATTACCTTTAAATAGATAACGGTATTCAACGGTTAGGTTAAAAAGCTTAAAATTATTTTAGTATCGTTATTATCTTTTCGTAATATAATTAAGCTTTATATTTACTTACTAATTAATTCTCGCTAAATAACTGTAAATCAACTATTACCGAGTTAAACGTAAATCTACTAGTAAATTAATACGAAATATTACCTATTTCCAAGATAAACAGCGATATAAGGTGGTTAATTAATTCAGTAGGGCGAATTATTATATTTTTATCTTATATATGCGAAAAGGCGGAATTAGCTTAAACGACGATAACTTATATTTAATAATAAATAAAAACGGCGTCGAACCGTAGTCGACGTTCAGCAAAACGATATAAGGTAAGGAATTCAATTTATCAAAACCTTCGTAGTATTGAAACGAATCGCCTGAATAAAAAGTTCGATTAGCTTTATAATTAATACCAGGTTATCGATATTTCGAACCTATTTAATATCGTATTAGATATCACGAGTAAATGCCTTATATTTTATATATATTCAGTTAAATGAACGATCTCGGACACCTTTTTCATAGGTATTATCCGATACTTACTCGAGATTGATTCTGGTTATTAATGACGTAAACGGGGGTAAATATAAGAGATTTAAAATTTAAAAAATCCTTGCGGTAAAAACGGAGCAGGCCGGAATTCGCTTTATATTAATCGAATGAAAGTTTTATAATGAGCCAGAGTAGAAATTACTAAAACATTATTAATATATTATAGCTTTGGATAATTTCAAAGTGAAATAAGGCAATATTTGGGTTTATCATAATTCGATATCTCGACGTCGGCGTTGAGTTTATATTAAACGACAAACGCAAGACAAACCGTTTATACCTTCGAAAAATAATACTTCATTTATGAAGGGAGAGGAAAATTTATTACTAAACGAGGTTATAATATAATAGATAGGGTTAGGTAAATATTACTCGATTTTTTTCGAATACGTATCTGACCATAAGGCGGTTTTTACTACATTTTAACGAAAATTTACTTATTCGTAATTATTATTTTTATTAAAGTTTAATAAGTACTAGTATTACTAATGTTAAGGACTGTATTATAATTAGCTTTTAATATTAGGTAATACTGGGGAAAAAGGAAAATAAAAGGCGTATTAAAAGCTGATAGGCGCCGAAAAGGAGGGTTAGTAAAAAGCGAGACGAATACGAGATAATATCGAAAATAACGGATAACGCGAGGAAGAACGGGCATTAAAAGAGGCCGATAACGGATAATACGAAGAGGGATGAACGTTAAGAAAGACCGATGATAACGGATAACGTTAAAAAGGACGGGCGTTAAAAGACGCCGACGTAAACGATTTACAAGGAGTAGGGCAGGGAGCGGGGCGAGGAAAACGAGCCTTTAAACGGGTTACCAAAAACTATAATATATTAGTTTAGGTGGTGTAACGTGGTTAACCTAGGTACGATTCTGCGCCTGTTTGCAGTCGGCCTAATTAACTCGTTTTTAATTAAGTTTAATAAATAGGATACACGAAAAATCTGGAATCGTATAATTAAGCTTTGAATATCGTTCGTTATATTTTGTAAATCGTAACCTATATTAATTGTGAAAGATATAACCTAGGTAGTCATGTTATTTTTACTATTAGGGTTATAGCTATTGAAAGATATATAACGATAGCTAAAAGGGGTCGGGACAAAGACGTTACGAGTTGAAACCCGATCGGATAAAAGCGTTTTATCTTTATAAATAGGCGATATAATAAAAGATAACGAAAAAGTTTTAAATAAAGTCGAACCCGGGAGGAAGAGGCAATGTAAACGTATAGCTAATGGGGTAACGGCTTATACGACTAATATAGTAGGAATTTCTTATACCCGAACGATATTGCGAAACTAGGTAAACTAATTAATTAACTTAAAGAAAACGGAGATAAAAACGGGTCGATAACCCCGGATATCTCTTTGACGTTTATGCGTAAGGGATAGAATAGAGTCTTTAACCTCAATCTAATAACCAACTAGCATAAAAGAACACGTGAACCAGGTAAAGCCGTAAATAAACTTATCTTTTGAATATATTACGTAAAAAGTTAATATGCGGTTAAGTTTTTTATAAGGTTTATCTATAAGTTTACCTTATTATAAACCTTCCAGTACGTACAATATCCTTATGCCCGATAAACTCAGACGTAAAAAAACCTTAAAGTTGAAAAAACGGTTAATATATAATAAATAGGCGTTTTTAACTTACAACGAAAAAAGCTTACTTTTATCTTTACTATTATTAAAGACGAGGAAATCTACTATAACTTATAACAATTATAACAAGTAGTGAACGGTAAAGTATTAGTATATAATAGGGTAATATACCTTATAGAATAATTCATTATCTTTATTAAGGGCGTCAGCGGTAATGTAACCTAAATAAGGCTTATTATACAAGTCGATTATGATAATAAGTTAGGAAAAAGGGCTAAGATATATTAACAAAAATAGTTAATTAGGATATATGAAAAGAAAGTAAAATAGTAATAAAGAGGGTGGCTAACGAAGGAGAGCGGCGTTATAAAAGGAAAAAAGAAAGGATTTTCAAAGGCTATGGGGGGCGTTCGTATTTATAAGGATTAGCGAACAGGATTCGGTAAGGGTTACGTATTATACGTGGCGCGTTACACGGTATTAAAGGTAAAAACACGGTATTATACGACGTATTATACGATATCAGCGGTAAAAGAAAATACATTACACAACGCGTTAAAGGGTGCGTTACGACGCTTTAAAAGGTACGTTATATGGTGTCGACGGCAAAAAAAAAAATTATATACTTAGTTTATTGACGTATTACAAGGCACCGGCGGTAGGGTTAAACGACGCGTTATACGAAGCTGAAAACCTAAGATTAAACCGGTTAACGCGTTATACGATACGTTAAACGTCGTATTAATAATTTACGTTCGACCCGAGTATTAGGTGGGTACGGACCGCGTCTGGTATTTATTTAGTGGGACATCGTAGTTCTTATAATATCCGAGGGAAAGGGGGGTATAATATAAACTTAGGTTATTAACTTTTAAGTTTATAAGTTATGTAACTATATATATATAACGGAATAGATAATACCTGGCCTAAGCCTAGTTTGGGTACGAACCGGACACGATCCATATACGGTACGTGTAAGGGAACGTAATAGGCTGGGCACTAGCCATGTCCATAAGTTCTGCACATTGGGCTATGGTAGCCTCTTCTAGTCTTTCTTCGTACCTTGATAGTAAATCACATTTGGCACCTACTTGGCTTACCATCGTAAGTCGAACTATAACACTATTTAAAATAATAGACTGGAAACAAGAAAAGCTTTTGCAAATAGAAAAAAGACGTTTAGCAAGGATAAACACCTACCTCGAAGTGGAAACAGAGCTAGAGGAATCGACGGAAGAGGAGGAAGCACCGTAACAATTATTCACAACGAGGGTTAAATACGAACCCTCACTGAAACGCAATTTTAAACAGAAACTAAGACAAAACCACGCCCAAAATACTGTTAATAACCAGTTGAACCACGATGAAAGCAGCCCGAATAAAAGAAAGCCCAATTTTAAGGAATAATAAGCGGTGTAAAACATTAATACGTATCATACGAATAAATACCTATAAATCATAACCCTTACCGTAACCTTTTACCGCATCGCTTTCCCACTAATAGAAGCGATCTTATAAAGTTTACTAACTTTTCCAAACTTTGAAATAAAGACGATAATCATAATGGTGTACTATATAAGGTACTCTATAATAAAATACGTGTAATATTTAATATTTGTAGAAGACTGAATATTAAAACTTTTTAATTATACGTTATTTTACCCGGTATACTATTCAGGTAGCCTAAAAAAGGGATATATACATTACCTTATATAGGTAAATATATTTGCGGAGTATTATAACTGCCTTAAATTGCACTTCAATATAAAAATTATCTATGAGCTTTACGATAAGTACTAAACCGATATAACCTGGAAATCTTTGAAAAATGAACAAGAAAACGCTAATAAAAACCTATAAAAGGTACTTATTAATCTATTGGCTAAGTTTCCAAAATACTAGAGTAATGAACTGTTTGTCTAAATAGTAATAAAAACATATCGCGAAAGCCTAAATTTCAACCTTATACTATTTAAACCTAAAAATAATTTGAAGTATTTTTATACAAGTTTCAAAATATCGTTTAAAACCTTTATACGCCGACAGGCGAGCTTTGGATTGGCATTTATAGCTGATGAAGTGAAAAGGGAGAGCTAAATTACTAAAGTACACCTTTAATAAACAATCTACTACGTTTCAAATAAAAAATTGAAAATATAGCTAAAATAAAACGAACATCCAAAGTATAGGTATTAAAGAGGGAACCCTAATGATGAAGGGTAAAGACGATCGAATGGTAATAAGTAAAACGTATTACGGTTATAGTAATACTTACAAAAAAGCATACAAAGCTTTATGGGCTTACAAAAGCGCTATATCGTATACGGTAAAATTGGCTGCTAATTTACTAATTACCTAGATTACGAGTAGATTTAAATTAAACGAAAGTTTTGGGCCGATTATTCATTTAAAGGCCGGATAAAAGCCAATTTTACAGTATATATAACCGAGTACGAAGGTATAGATAATAAGTTTAACGCTTACCCTTACGACCAAACCTTCGCAAAAGAAAACTTTAAAAGTAATAATACATATTTAATAACCTAAGATGATGAGACCGCCCAACGAATTTTTACAGGCGTATAAGACGCCTCCTTCCTATATATTACAGGCTTGGATTATGTAGAAGGAGTGCAAAATACCTATATAGTATTATAGTTTACGCTTTTAAACAGATACGATAACCTGTTTCAGAGCATTATACCTAATGATGATGCGGTCGAAATCTTAACGGCCTGAAAACGATAATTTGACGCGCTCGTAACAAAATTTCCAAAATTTTAGTTAAAACAAATGAAAAAAACACCGAAAGATTTTATTTGGTAAAGATAAAACATCGTTGCTCCAGACGGTGGTTATAGATACGTGATTCGAACCAGTTCAGTTTTTTTATAATAAACTTCAAAATACCATTCCTACTTTTATAAGTTAATATAAATAAACTCGGAATTAAGGTTCGAAATACGATTAATAAGTTTCTTCGCGCCTTGGATAATATATTTGTACCGCTTCAGCTTAAGTTCGGCTACTTTTAGTTTTTCCCTCGAAATATATGCGATTAAGGTTAGTTACTTAACGTAGCTGAAATTACGGATATCATACCGCTGATTCGGATACCCGGATGTAAAACGCCTTTTGCGACTGCTTTACACCCTAAGTTCTATGGATATAGGAAAAAATGTACTTAAAGTTATTGAAAAGGTTTTCTATAAGTTTCAGCTATATTTGCAAGCCCTACGGCGGTTTAAATTGCGCCTTTAAAATGACGTAGACTTTAACTACAAAGTAATTGTTGATATTATGTATTTCAATAGCTAACTTGTACTTTGCGCCATCGACGCAGCAATATTATTTTAAGTCGTTAAATTTATACGAAACGCTTTCACTATAAATTACTAGGATGTTTTAGTTAACTGTTAATTCAATATCTATTTAGGGCCTTCGGATTGGATTAACTATGACGCTAATACGGCCTTCGAATTTACTCAGTGGTATACCAAGGTTAAGATTACTGGTAATGAATACAAATAAGTATTAATAAAAGTATCATAAGGTATTAACAAATGTAAACGGTACTATATACCGTTTAAAATAGTATATACGGTATTATTTAAAAAGTTAAAAGATACCAATTTTGAGGAATTTCTTTTATAAATAGAGGTTAACACATTTAATAACACTTTTGGCTAGAATAAGTTAATCCCTACGTTCCTTACTTTTATTGCTTATCCAAGAATCTATACAGACTTTACAAAATTATTAACCATGGCGTAAAGGGCAAGTGTTATGGCGAAAACCATAGCAACGTTACGTTTTTTACAGGCTAATACCGACGTTTCCAAAGTGTTAGCCACAAGGAATGGCCCACGTAAAACTGGCGTTTTAAATTTACTATTGTAATTTAAGATACTATTTTAGAAGATTAAGGATAAATATATTGTCCTTTGGAAAATTAACGGATTTAAACGCTATAAAATACTTGTTAGTTTACTAAACGGTACGAATTCGTTTCGTTGATAATGATACGAAAGTACAAAAAAGGGATAAATAGAAGCGGCCTAAAACCATAATCCGATTAGAAACACCGATGGAACACCCTTTAGAACAGCGAATCCAAACCGCTTTCAATTCCAACCCACCTTTCGAACCGTATTTTCGACCCGTTTTTATTAGACTAAAGCGACCCGTTTATACTAACTTCACCAATACCTCGTCTCTGGGGCCGCCCTTTTAACTCGAATACTCAAAAACTCCCCGGAACCTTTACCGCAAACTCCTTTATTACTTGAAAGGAGATAGCCGACCGCGAATTCAGCCTAAAGCTCCGTTACGATGGTTTTATTACTACTTTAAGCACTTCATTCGAATTATTTACCTAAATAAAAATATTTACCTTAATCGATTAAGGCGTATTTCTCTTTTAACGGTTCGACCCAATGATTTACAATACTTATAGGATTTTTCATACTCGCCTAGTACACGAAGTTAAGGATAATATTGGGAAAATATATAAAAAACCCACCAAATTATAAAAGGTTACGACTACGGCTAAAAGAATATTATAACTTCGTCGTCTACCTTATAAAGAGTTAGTCACCGCTTTATTTTCATATTTATAACTTTCTTTCATAGCCCTTACAATTTATATATCAAATTTCGTCATCTTATGTAAACTTATACTCAATTGAAGCAACGACTTAAACGAAGTATTTACGCCGATATGCATATAAATGTTGAAAAAATCATGTACCTAAAATAATTTTATTTAATATAAAATCGCTTTACGGTTTAGGAAAAACTGGTATCTACTGGTATAACACCTATCAAAGGCATTATAAGGAACGGTTCCAAATAACCAATTTAACCTTAAAGCTGTATTTATTAGTATTTACAGCTCGTTTTAACGGCTTTACACTAACGGGTATATAAACGAACGATATAATAATGTTATATAACGCGTCGTTTTCCGTATTAAAAAGAATTTCAAAAGCCGACTCAAAGGTAAGACACAGGGCTTATTTGACGGAGGATTTCAAAATAGACTTCAATAACGCTATTATTACTCTCCGGAACGGCGTCTTAGGCCTTACAAAAAAAGGGCAATTAGACAAAATTACTCTTATTGTTTTAAATAGTGTAAAACGAGCCAACGAATACAAACGCTAACACGTACTAAATACTTGTGTTATTTTAGTAATATAATCGAAAACGGCTTTCAACTTTTCGGTCGCCACCTAATAACAAACCGCCCCGATAAACGATACGTATAAGGTGTTTAACAAGCGCTTTCATATAGCAAATATATAATTCGAAACGCGGTTTATAATTTACACCGTTGGATATACGTATTATAAAACAATTTATTTTTACTAAAGGCTCCTTCTCCAATAATAACAATTACAATTCCTAAATAGGCTTCGTTTTGGTTTTAGATAACTAAATACCGGCCTAAAACGGTTTTACACTCCGTAGAAATACTATCCATTAAAGTTTCATCAAGTATAAGCGGGTTTTAAAAAGAGTTTTAGTTTCGGAAATCTAAAATAGAATTGAAGGTTTTCATTCGGAAATTACCAAAACGATAACAGTCTGAATAATTATTTCTAACCTTTATTTACGCTTTATCGCTTTCGTTATATATACTAATTCCTTTTCTCTTGATCAATATCTAATCAAGTTTGATACTACTAATGTAAAAAGTTTAATAATCTATATTATAGATTTATGCGAGTGATATAAATACCGAAAAATTGAATAAACGAAGTGGATGAATGGAAAATTTAATCCAATGGACGTAATGATCAAAAATACCTCGAATGGAGTATTAAAAACGCTTATATAGATAGACACACTATTTGTTAAAGTTACTAAGAAGGTTCTATGACCTTAATAGGTTATTATATTACTTATACCAATTCAAAACAATTTAAAACCAATATTATACACCGCTCGCCGGATTGTACCACAGTTCGTAACTTATACCAATACTTCCCTTACGAATTTACCTTTATTTAAATTCACTATTTCGCGTCTCTTCTAACATATTATTACTTTTTGTTTTACATACTTCGATTCTATTGGGTATTTCATTATTTACCTTTTTATATTTGAATTTACGATTTCGTATCGTTTCTTATATATTATTATTTCTTGTTCTACACATTTCAAATCCTTTTATTATTATAATTGTTACTTATATTACAATTGTTTTTGTAGAAAGTAATCATATTACTATGTAACGTATTATACTATAGCCCAGAGTATCGGTCCGGCCGTAAGGGGTAGCTATTTACTATTTGAAAAAAAAGAAAAAAAAATGCGACGCCGTCGCATCCTTACCATCCTTCCTATCGCCCTCCCTTTTTATACTAGAGCTATCATTATTATTGCTATCGACGCCGCTATCGACGTTAGTAAAGAGGTGACCTCGCGCCTTAGACTATATTCTCTTAGGCAACAGTGTGGAGGGATCTTTATTCTTTTTACGGTGACGAAAAATAACGTCATTGAATTCAACCACATAGTATATACGTAGGCTCCGCTTTTAGGTGGTAATAACGACAGTTAACTCCTTAGTTTTCCGGTTAAAGCCCATTACTAATTAATATATGTTTTTTTATTTATAAGCGTAATTGTTTTTAAAACCGTTTTAAGTATTACTTTTTAAGAAAAGAGGATTTTGGAAATCGGTTAAAATTTATTATAAAGCTGGTGAGAGTGTAGTACGTCTTCGGCTTACGACCCTAAAATTAACGGAACGGGGGCTTATTCATTACTAATTTGCTTATAGCGGAGGTAACGGACCAAACGACCACCATTTTCGTAATAATCGCCAATAAACTTACCCGTGACCGCTGACGCAATATACGGTATGTAAGGCGTATCTATTAGCAGCCTAGAGTTATGGACTTGGGTACGTTATTTTAACGCTTTACGTGTTAAAGAGGCTTCGTGACATACCTTAACGATATGTAGCTTGAGGTGACGAAAAGGGTCCGCTTTAACCTCCTAGTTTAAAAGAAATATTAAAGTTAAATAAACGGGTATACTTAGTAAATGCAAACCATGGCGTAGCTTTGTCAGGTTCCGTTTACAGCGTCGGAGGGTCCCGCAGGTAAGGGGGTTTTTACTCGTGGGAAAAAGGTAAGGTTTATAACCTTAAAGCTCCCCGCTCCCCCACTTAGGATCTGGGGGAAAAAGGGGAGGAAAAGGGGAAAAGGAAGGGGGTGATAACGTAGGCGGCGCCAGCGGCGGAAAATGATAAGGCCGGGGGCGAGTCGGCGGGCGGCGAAGCCGGGGGCGAGGCGGCTATAAAAGATATGGTACCTGAGGAGGTCGGGCTATTGGTAGTGATAGTAATGGTGGTGGCAGCGATAGCAGCAGCAGCGGCAAAGGCGCGGCGGCGCTTCTGCGCCAAACGGCGCTGAACGATTCTATTTTTAAATGATATCTATTCAAAAAGCGTGGTTAGTATATAGGTATTAGTTAAGTAACCTACCCATCGGAATAGTTTGGATTAATTAATTAAATTGGGGGTTAAGTTTAATTAAAATAGGAATTTATAGTAGCTTTAGGTACGCGCCTTAAAAAAAGGAAAATAAAGGTTTTGCTTGGACCGATAACGATACATCTTTTATATTAACCCAAAATATGTAACGACGTAATCACCCCTACGTAATCACCCCTTTAGCACCTACGAAATTATACCCTTATCGGAAATAATAAAAGACGCCAGTAATAACTATATTAGCATCGATTAGCTATACCAACTAGGCTCTTATTACAATTACTATCGCGGTTAAAAATTACTAATTTAAACTTATGTAATTAGTACTATAACCACACCGTTATTATAAAAGCTACTAATTTAAACCTTTATAATTGGTACCGTAACCACATTATCATTACAAAAGCTACTGATTCGAACCTTTACAATTTATTTCATAACTATACTATTATTACAAGACTACGTATATGGACTCGTTACAACTATACTATCACTATTAGGATGTACGTACGAAACACACAAAAAAGAAAAAAAAGATTGCCTGTGTAGATATTACTATATACCCTTACAACTAGTATATATAGGCCAAATGACAATATACTATATTGCAAGGTACACTCCTGCAAAGTACACGATAACGTGTTACGCTACAGTCTGCACTCTTTCAAAGTACATCATGCATGGAGCGGTATAAAAGGAGCGTTCCAAAGTGTATAGTAAAAGTGAAACTGCCCGGATAAGAGGTTTATAGCCTCTCATTCGTGGCGCGCACTCTTTGAATGATTTTTCTCGACCTATCTTCTATCTTTACTACAATATCAATCTTACGATTACTCTTTATTTATATTAACGTGAATAGAAACCTTATCAATACAAATCCTATTTGCGAACTACAATCGGTATTATTCTTGAAAAGATTAATCAATAAAAGTAAAATGTTTTACCATACGTATATCGAGCGGTATAAAGCTCAGGCCACTTTTTAAATTACTTTTTTTCTATGTAAGGCGCTTATTAAACGCTTTATTTACGTTATTTCAATGGTTTATTTAGTATTATACGGCGACTAAAGGGTTAAATGCAGCTTCCGGCTATACTATCAATACAAGCCAAACTCTGTGTACACGTTAACATTTTTATTCGTCAACTAGATTTGTACTTATTTGGTTAATAAGGATAACTTCGTCTAATTATCACGTTTATATAAGATTCATAACGTCGTTTCAAAACGTCATTCTTATACAGTAAAATTTCATTAGACGGTTTTCAGCCAAGTATACTTTGCATTTCGTTTTAGGGCCAGCTTCTCAAAATCTACTCTCCTTTATAGGTAAAAACGGCGTATGGAATAATATAAATATATCCTTTATTCATATTCCGATAAGTATAAATCCCTTAAAACGTAATGTGAAAACCAAGGGGTATAAATCGAAGGTCGATCTAATTATTTTAAACCGTTCCTTATAATACATTTAAAAGGTATTATATTAGTTTACCTTTATATTAACAAGTCTTCAAAATGGTTTTGGAATACAAAGGATTTCTTTAGGTGAATAGTACTTTCAAAGTTCCATAAGTATAAAAGCGTAAATATATTTTTAACATTTTTTTCCAATTCTATATATGTTTATATAATATTATAAAGTTTAACACAAAAGTTATTAGAGGTACGTAAGAAAGCAGTAAACGCTAGAATTCGACGATGATTTACCTTTCATAAAGTGGGTGATTAAGTTAAAATATTCTTTTTACCAATGTTATCGTACCTCTTAGCTATAATTCGATTTTCTTATAGGACTTCCCGGTTTTATCTTTTACCTTGTAGATTAAGCAGGTGGGGAAAAAATTGTATGCACCGTAAATCGCTAGGTTAAACCTTTTAAATTGAAAAACGACCTATTCGATTAGAGTAGAGATTTTCTTATGGATTAACTGCTTAAAAGGGTTACCTAGAGTTGTAATAATGCCATTATTGCGGAGTTATATACTTAATTTACGGTTCGCTGTTTCCTTTTGGGTGATAAAGAAGCTTGTGACAAGGGCTTTAAAACGTTTTCTGTTTTTGAAACCAAGTGTACGTGCTTAAGAGCATGGTGATGGTTCCGCTTGTATGGATTAGCCGATTTTGTGAAGTGGTGGAGGTTTTGAAGGTGTTTCTGGGGGGTGCATGAGTTTTGGAGGCGGTCTGGATTCGTTAATGTAGTACCGTATCTGTTGATAGTGCTGAATCTATGTGAACTTTGGGGTAAGCACCGAAGATAAGGAGTGTTAGACTCAAACCACTCGTGCCAGAAGTTTTATTTACGGCATTCACCACTGTTTTCAGTATTAAATCTTTGGTACTGGCTCTTTTTAACTCACTGGATAGTACAATATACGCTTTTTTAAGCGATCCGTAATACCGTTCGCATTTCCATATGCCCTATAGTATCTTTACCAGTACTTACCTGCACTTGTTTCCGGTAATTTTAGCTTTGGTTAGTTGTTCGATTGAATCGAAAGCTATGCTTATATCGTAAGTGATTTAGTTCGGAAGCCCTAAATAAATATTCATTTAGCAAGTTACCAGAGCATCTCATCAATCCATAACGAAAACGTTCCACTCGGATTTCGCGGCTTGAAATAATGTTATTGCATCGATGGCGTATAATATAAGCTAACCTTTAAAGTATTTTATATTTATAATAACTTTGTAGTTTAAGTACACATCGTTCTTAAAGTGGAATTTAAAACGTCGTAAAACTTGCGAGTGTAATTGGCACTTGTGGTAAAACTTTTTTGATAGCTTTTAGTGTTTTTTACCCTATATGTAAATGTTTTATTACGTGCAGTAGCCGTAAAAGGAGTTTTATAGCCGATTGTTCAAATCGAAGATATAGAATTTTTAGTTCCAACTACGTTAGGTAGACGGTATGAATTATACGTGCTTTGAGGGAAAACTACAGATGTTTAAACTTAAAACGAAATGGTACGGATATATTTCAAGAGCGGAAAAGTTAATTAATTTTATTTCGAATTTCAATTCCAAATTCGTTTCTTTTAGTTAAAAAAAACAGAAATAATATTACAAAATTCATTACATCAATTTTCACCAGTTCAAATCACGTGTTTATAATGATAGTACTAAGCTATGACATTTCGCTTTTGCCGAATGAAAATTTCCGGTGTTTTCCTGTCCGTTTGTGTTGGAACTTGGGAAATCTCGTCGCGAAAATATCAAATTATCGTTTTTCGGCGGTCGAGATTTCTGTTATTCCAGTATTTGGCATAATACTTCGTAACCAGTTGTTGTACCTATTAAAAAGTGTGTATTACAACTTTATATAGATGTTTAACACGCCGCTTTCGCTATTTAGGCTTATATTATATAGGAATAATATTGGTAGGCCTTTATCGTTGCAATGTAGTCGATTCGAATTACTGTGGTTGAAGTAACTGGTGCTGCGTTGATATTGTTGATTGATGTGTGTAAGTTCTAAGTTTGGTAGATTGCTAGCCGGTTTGCACACTAATTTATATGGTCAAAAGCTTTGGTCTGTGACCTACTTTGAAGTGGGCACCTACTGCACTGCACTTGCAGTGCAGTGTATTCAAATCCCACAAACTGCAGTCAATTTGCAGTACGTATAATCAACCTTACTGCAAGTAAAGTTAACTTGACCGTACTGCACTTGACTGCTATTCCAACAAATAATGTATTTCATAAATTTTTCAATAATCGCTGGTTCTTTATCTTATGCTGGATTGTTATATATATCTCGTTTTCCTCTGAGTCGTTTTTGGAGGTATATTAGTAAAAGTAAGCGTTAAAATCTTTTCCTACCTTTTCATCATCGGCTGTATACGTTGTAAAATTAGCTATCATTTAGTGTTAGGGTGGGTAATCGGCTTAAAATTTCCGGTCAACACGAATTTACTTGTATACCGGATAATTGGTCGACTAATAGCCAACTTTATTATATATAATACAACGTTTTTGTGAAACCCTAAAGCTTTGTATACTTTTACATAGGTATGGTGGTATATATAGTAAGTTTTGTGTCTGAGTATAGGGGAGTTTCTGTTAGTAACTACTTTATCCTTTATTTCCGAAGCTCCCTTTTTAGTGGCTTTTACTTTTGTAACTGTCTTTAAGGCGTTTATTTTCCTTATATTTTGGGTATATTTTGAATCGTTGGTCTAAAACATGATGAATTGTTTCGGCGAATTTATTTTTGGTAATTCAGCCTTTGTTTTTGGAGTTTTGGACTACAAATGATAATTGAAACTTGCTTATCGGCGTATCGACATTCTAAGTAATATTTTTAACCTGGTATAAAAAGCCTTGAAGAACTTTTTTCGGTTTCAATAATATAAAGTTAAAGTTTGAGTTTCCATGGCACGCTTTTTTAACTACTTGGATAAATGGTTATTTTATTATATTTTTGTTGAAGAAACGTTTGGAATGTCCAGAACTTCATTAGTAGTGTGGTAAATACCTTTTATTGTATTTTGTTAGTATGTTCACGTTAATTCCTTACGGATTTCAAATTAATGTTCATTCAACCCCTTTCATAAAGTTTGTTGTTTATTTCCGTAATGAAATACATTTTTAAACGATTTAAATTCTTTGTAAATATATCTATTTATATAAGGCGATGTTGGTAGGCCTTAGACGTTGCAATGTTGTTGATTCGAATCGTGGTCTAAGTAACAGCAGTATTGCAGTAGTCAGATGGTGGATGTATTGTTCTAGGTTTAACAGACCGCTAGCTGGTCTAAACTGTAATTTGTATAACCAATTGCTTGGCCCATGCCCTAAATTGAAGTGTAGCGTACTGTAATCGACTTATACCCAATGCAGTAAGTCCGCACAAAACAATACACTTGCAGTACGGTCAACTTTACTGTAAATAAAGTTGACCTACTACACTGTATATAATACTATTCCAACACTGACGGCTTTTTAGTTTGTACGCGCACATGCTAATGTAGCTGACCAATTTTTTCTGGTTACCACTAAATTGTTTCCTCGTCAACTAACCAGACCCCTATTAATTCCAGTTGACTTTCATATTACATTATACCCAATTGCATGCAAATTAACCTTATTTGGCCTTAATTGCTCCAGTGTTCCGAGGTCCGAGTTTATCAACTCCCACAAAAAGTTCTTCCGCCACAATCCTTCGCAAGCCTTTACTTCAACTGTGCCACTTAAACAGATTACTATTATCAATCCCCTGGCAGTTTTCCAATCTGCCAGCACATTCCTGCCCGCCGTTACGTCATTTGGGTTTTCCGGGTGGTTTGTTATCGTAGTCTTCGATACGTATAGTTAGCTTATTGTTGTTTACAAACCTTCTTAGGGACTTATTTGATACTGCCTTCGTTGTGGCATTTGCGGGGTTGTCTTTGCCATCGATCCATCGAAACTCCTCGATTTCCCTCCTATTGTAGGATTTACGGAGTACCATTACGTCGATTATTAGGCGCTTTTCGCTGGTGGTTTCGAGCTTTAAAAGGCATTCAAAAAGGGTCCTTAAGTCGGTACAGATCATCACCAGGGTAGGAGAAATCCGAAACTACCGGGTAATAAGGTTAAGGGTCTCCTATAATACTATGACGATGTTAAAGCCCGCTATTATATCATAGACCTCTAATACCAATACGTTTCGTATAATCTTTTTACATTTGACGGAGGATTAATAAATTGAATTACATATAATATTAAATTAATCCTTCCTCTTATCCTCGTTGATGAAGGTAGTTAGAAAACCAATATATAAAGATAAGTCGATGTTATTTGTAAAAGACTCGTCCATTAAGATTATTCACTTGACTTTTAAAAGGTCGATTGGTACCATATTAATCCCGCGGTTTAGGTTTCGCATCTGTTACTTAAACCTTATATTCAGCTAGTTAAAGTCTTTATACGTTGGTATTTATACTTATGCTGTAATAGATAGATCATAGAAGGCTTTCGGTTGGCATAAGATAACAATACAGCTACCCCGAACATGTTATTTCAAGTACCGTTAAGCTATACCTTCATCAGTTTTGTTAATTATGGCTAAAACAGCGCCCTAGCTCTTTTGGAAAAATCTAAGCCGGTATTAATACTAAGTATACGAACCAACGATTTATTCAAGTTAAGTTGGTTGTTTTCTGTTAATATTGTCACTGGTTTATAATTTTAGAATTTAAAATCCTTAATAGTTTATTATTTTAACGTTATAAAGTTAGCCGTTTCAACGAAAAGGGTATTGTTAGTTTGTATGCCTATTATACCGAAGTTTTTCTTTTACGTTACCAATGAGTACGGATAATATATTAAAAACTCTATAGTTAGCCGGGATTTAAAATACGACTGGTAAATTAGAAACTAGTCAATACATGATTCAGCTAGTTTATATAGTAATTTAACATACCGTATTACCATTTTGAAGAGGCAAATGGTACGTAACTCCTATGGAAGTTTTAATAATTCAATCCTTTGCAAATCTGTTACTATTTGCGTATAGGTTTATATAATATTACAGTTATTAAATAGTAAACTTATTTTTGAGCCTGGCTAACAAACTAATTATTAAAATGACTATTAAGCGTTAGCTGATTTTCTAAATTATTAGAGATTGCGTGAGGATCTAATCCTTACTTTTATCGCCATATCCTTAAGCGATTAGTCGTCATTTTTCATATAGCCGCCTTATAGTCTTTCCTTTAACTTCGTAGATAATTCTCGACTTAAAGATCGTAAAGTTCGGGTTTTAAAAGTCAAAGTCGGGTTTTAACACGAATTATACAACTTTTTAAGCTATTAAGTTTTCAATCTCGACTCTATTAGTTTTTTTTAAAAGGTTTACCGAAGGTTTTAATAATCTGTTGTACCCTATACTCTACTTCCAAGTTTTCGTTATCATTCTTTTCCTGCTTATCTAAGTAGTATTATAGATACGGCCCAGTGTATATTCCTTCTCTTTAACGTTTTTCTTTTCTGCAGGTCACCTGCGATGGAGACGTTTTATCGGTTTGTTAATAATAGGTACAGGAAATTCGGGTTTGCTCGGTCGCTTAATTTAACGGGCTTAAGGGTTTTTATCCTTAGTACCTCTAATGTAAGGCTTAGCCTAGGTAATTCGAAAGGTTATAAGACCGTTAATAGTTTTAACAACTACTTTAAAATTTCCGATACTCAATATATTATATAAATTCTCCTATTTACCCGGTTTCTGCTATACAAAAACTTTACTTTACAACGGTAAAATAAATACATCAATTGTTAATAGGCTGTTTTTGGTATTAAGGGCGTTATTAACCTGGCGGTGTGCCGATTCTCTTCGTAGTTCCCTTAAGGTCTTACCATAGACTGTAACACGTTTTTAAATACTTACCGAATACAAAGATTTATTCGTTAAGAGTAGGTACGTTTTAAAGACCAAGAATGTTAATACTAAACCGTCAGGGCCTACGGTATCGTTAAAGCCTTTTACTAGCATTTTTAAGCGTGCCTCCGAATTCGTAAAGCTTTTAATTTTATGATAAGAATATTTTATATTTGGAAAAATAAGGCGTATGTACTTTTAACTTTTCCAATACTTTAGTGGGCTTTTGCAGGTACCTATTTGTATTAAATAACCATTATCTTGATATATTTTAAAAACTTTGCCGCCGTAAATTTAATATCAGTATCGTAAACGATGACGTTCAGTGGGCTTAGATACGTGTTAATTTATAACATCCTTAACGTTCACCTACGTATTCTTTGCCGAAATGGATTTTAAAAACTTAACTTCGTAAAAAAAGGTTACAAAGTTAAAGACGTGAAAAACATGCTTATTTTTCAAATAAAACACATCAATAAAAATCTTTTGGTTGAAATACTTATCGTTTTTTAGTATAAACTTAAATTTCTAGGGGGTTAAGATATACGTTTGGCAATGGTAACATAGCCTTTTAATAGATTGTAGGGTAAATTATTCCATATTATTATGCACTACGAACTTTAGGAATTTATATAGCCTATTAATAGCTATGTAATTAAAACGCTGGTATAGTTAACGTATTTTCAGCTCCGTTAGGTTTAACACCACTACTTCTGGACTTTAAAGATAAAACAATAGGTACATATACTTAAGGGCGAGTGGAAACCTTTAACTGTTTACGATTTGTTTTAGGTAATCTTAGTTCGAAATAATAGGGCATTAGATGTAGTATGTTATCTTCCGTTTATTACGTTCGGTGGGTAGGTAACGAGTTAATTAATAGTTAGGTTTTCTACAGATTTAACATCTCTTGCCATTATTACAACGATAATGCTTACAGTTAACAGTTCCGTTTAAATTTTATTAACTTTAACGTAATTGTTACCTTTAGTCCGAGGTTAAAGTCGATGGACTAAACTTTAGGAATTGTAGGCGCCTATACTTATGGTCGACATAGTTAACCACCATAAGATCTTTTCTATTTACGTTAATAAATTCGCCGGCTTAAAAGTACATATTAAGCGAGTTTGGTATACGCGTTATCAATATGGAAAGAGAAGAGCGTAACTAGCTAAAGAAACCTTCGCAGATGGCATTTAAGCGTTATAAAACGTATTCGAATTTATTAACTCCCGTAACTACTGCCTATACCTACTTGCAAAATGTACTTTCGCTAGCGTACGCTTTCCCCATTGATTTTTAGCAAAGCATAAGCTTTTCAAGTATTTGATTCAACACATTTATTAGTATTTCCTTTTCTTTTTTCTTCACCATTATTATAGTCCACCTTGTAATGGCCCATTTTGTGTGGTATTATGATAAATAAACGTCGTATGCGAAATGACTCTTTATGCTATTGAAAATTTCACGAAATGTACATCTTTAAGTTAGTAAGGTTAGGTAATAGTCTTTAATATACCTTGTGAGGATTTCGGGAGAAAGTAAGTGAAAATTAGAAGAAGAAACCTCTATTCGCTTATAAATGTTTAAGAAGGGCATTATCTTGGTGTCGAAAAGGTTTTAAAGCTTGTCGTTATACGTTTCTGTATTATCCTAGATTTTGGCGAAATTTATTATAAGCTTGTAGTTAATATTAACCATTTTAATAGGTTTTGAAGGAAAGTCGCGATAATCGTCCAAACCGTAAGTGGTGTTTCCTAGAGGTTTAAGCCTTGAAGCCTTCGAAATACGGTATTAAGAGTAATTCTCGGTCGCCTAACCCTAGATATAAAGTACTATAATAAGACCTATAGTAGGTTTTCGCGCGTAGACTCATGTAAACGGAAGAGGGTTTTAAGAAGCTTGTTAGTTAAATTGTTAAGGGGCGATAGGTACTTAAAGGTTTTAAGACGCCCAATAATCTTGGTTAATTGACTGGTGTAAAGCGCCAACGTTAATATCTTTGGCCGCGTTAGCAGCACTTACTTCATGCGTTTTGCCACCGTTGAGAGCGTACTCCTCATTGTTACATGGGGGTAATAGGCTACAGAACAGGTTAATATACTTATCTTCTGCGTATAAAAAGGCTTAATTTAGCTAAAGGTGGAGGGGAGGTCTTTTGAATCGCGTGTAAGGGCATTAAGATTCCTTAACGTCTTTTCCTTTAAGCCGTGAATTTTAGGGGTATTATTCAAGCTAGGCAAGGTTAAATAGGGTCTTTTCCAACCTAGTAAAACTCTTTTCTGATACGTAGATCCCTTGGCGCTTAAGCTTTTCCTTTAGCTTAAATTTAATACCTTTCTGAATTTTCTTTTACATGTTAATGTTATAACCCAAGGACCAACTGCAGATCATGGAACAAGCCAGCGACCAGAAGCTTGATGTTCAAGACATCAAGCGGGGATCTCTCTTATGTAAGGACTTAGGGTAAGGGTTGGGAACGCAAGGACCGAAGAGTAGTCCAGTTGATACTACATAGGACTGTAGGAAGCGACTAGCGACTTCAACGGTCCAATACTGAAGATAGTATGAAGGCCATAGGATATAAGGACACAGTCATTACCACATAGATAGTATTTCCTTCTTAGCTCTTTAGTTGTCAATTTAAGTATTCAGTCTACATACCTGAATAGCCTAACGGCTAGTGATTATTTTACAGCACGAATAAACATCTTCTTGATATTGCACCTTTGTTACCTCTGCTACCTTACTGCTAACATAAACCCCCTGACACCTTCTATTTACTCACGGGTATTTATTGTGATCATTGTAGTTAATAATCTAGTCGTCAAATAACTTACGATACTTACGAAAAGCATGGCTGCCTTAGTTACGTTTTTCGCTGCCGTTTTAGTCAATGATATAGTGGTCGACGAAGTTGGTGAGGTGTCCTTTGGTTGAGTCTTCGTCAATATATTTTCCCTAGAAATCACTATTATAGTGTTTGGCGAAGACAAGCCCGAGTGCTTTGAGTGTTTTTTTCCTTTAGAAGTTGGTAATAGCTTTAAATTAGGCGTTGGCGGTAAACATCTTGAAGTTTTGGATTGTGTAGCACATGTAGAGCATATACGACGAGGGACTTGGTGATCTTTAGGCGTAGGGACTTGGTGTTTTGGCGTGAAGTCGCGTGGGAACTTAGCGACTTGGTAACTTGGCGTGTAATTTCGCGACGTAGCTTTCTTGGCACGACTTAACGATTTTTGTTATTTTCGTTTAAAGCAGCGAACTTGACGATGAAAATGGTGTAGAGAGTGAGAAAAGTGAAGTCAGGGCAAAGATTTGGTGTAAAGGGTAAGAGAGAAGGTTGTTTGGTGGTAGTGGAGGGCGAAGGTTGTTTGTTGAGGTTGTTTGACCGTAGACTTAGTCGTTTTTCTATAGTAGTAATAACCGCAATAGTACTAACTTAGCCATTTGCCAACTTGCCGAACTTTGAGACTTTTAATAGTTAATTTCAACGTTTTTCTTTAAAAAAGATCAGTGAAGATTTCTTAGTGTTTTCGAGTAGCGATACCATCGCTTATTTTCAGATTGCTGTTGTGAACTAGCGCAACCCAAAAGTCTTTTCTGTTTTCCTGCCATTGTGGACTGGCATAGTACTAATAGAGGCCTTTCTTAAGAATCATCCCTTTACCTTAGCCGCCGTTGTTAATGTAAAGTGTAACCAGAAAGTAGCTTTTTCTTTTACTTAGCTTATCTGTTCATAACTTAACAAGTAGGTAAGTACTAATTAGTGTTGGTAGGCCTTAGACGTTGTAATGTTATCGATTCGAATCGTAGTTGAAGTAATAGTAGTATTATAGTAATCATATAGTAGATGTATTGTTTTAGGTTTAGCTGACCGCTAGTTGGTTTGCACTGTAATTTTTATGGTCAATTTCTTGACCTATACCCTAAAGTGAAGTGCAACGTACTATACTCGACTTACATTCAATGCGGTAAGTTCGTACAAAGCAATATACTTGTAGTACAGTCAACTTTACTGTAAGTAAAGTTGACTTACTGCACTGCATGTAATACTATTTCAACAGCGGTATATATACTGCTTTTTAACTTTTTTAGTTAGTATACCGGGTAAAATTATAAAAAATTGTAAAGGTTTAATATCTAGTATTTTACAAGTGTTTAGTACTATACGTCTTTTATTGTCAAGGATATTGTAGGGGTTCTTATTATAGTTCTCGTTCTTGTCTTATAACTTGGTAAATTTTGTAAACTTTGTGTGGTCACTTCTATTAGTAGAAAACCAATGTAACGGGAGGTCGCGGTAAAGGTCATGGTTCGTAGGTATTAATTCGTAAAGTTCATGTTGTTGTTCAGAGCTGTTTTTTTTTCATTTCCGGGAGTATTGAATTTTTTGTTTGGACCGCTTTTGTTACGGATGAAAGAGGTGTTAATTGTACATGAGGATTGGTTTGGTTTGTATCTTTTTTTGAAATTGCGTTTTGAAAAGAGTCCGTATTTAACCCACGTGATAGATAACCTTTATGGTCTTTCCTTCTTTTCTGTTAATTCCTTAAGCCTCGTTTACCTTTCGTAAGGCGGGGTAATTTTTTTTGGAGCGTTTTAAAATTTATGTACGTAAAGTGTTTCAAAACCTTTCCCGTATTTTCTTAATAATTTGTTTTACGTTACGAGAACTATTATCTCTTTATAAATTTTACTTATATAATTTTCTTATCCTCATAATTCATTATTTCGTGGAATTAAACTTTAATAAACAAGGCTTTTATAATACAGCCATTTTTTTACTTAGGTTATCAACTCTTTCTCTTTGTAGTTATCCCTCTAATACTTTGGAAATCGAATTGTATATTATATATTATATGTTGAAAGTCTACTAAAAGAATTATTTTTGAAAATTATCGAAAATGCCGATTCCTTAGGCCTTTTCTTTTTAATGGCGAAAAATTAAGTTTATAATGTATATATTTGCTACGTAAAGGTTTAAGTTTTCCATCTGCGTTTTAATAATATTATTCTATATGTTCAGGTTAATAAGTTGCAAAACATTTTCTCGAAGAGTTATATTTTTTAATGGGAGGTCTATATATTTCCTGGTTTTAGCCAAGCTCATTACAAGTTGTTTTATAGGAGCGAATTTATATTGTAGAAGAAGCTAGTATAAATATATGAAAGTGATAGGTTTTATTTAGCGCCTAGAATTATATATTTAAAAGTGGTGTTCATATGAAACGTTGAATAAAAGCCTATGATAAGTGAATAAAATATAAATATAATGTGTTAAAACGATCTTTATAAGGATCTTAGTACCTTATTAATTTCATTAAAATGTAAATAAGACGTAATTAAAAACTTGTTCAACGTTTTTAATTAGTTGTTTACCGTTTTGTAAGCGTTATATTAGTTGAGTAGCTAGTAAAATTAAATATCGTGAATAGTAATTTAAATGAGTGGTGTGATTTAGAGCAAATGAGAGAAGGCAAATGTGGTAGTGTCAACGGAGAGAAAGACGTAGGGAGGTGTATTTGTGAAACTTGTAATAATATGTGGAACTAGAAATAGCAACTGTTTTAAAAAAATATTAAGCGTTTGTAAAATATAGTGAAGCGTTTCGAAATATAATTTGGATACGTAGTGTATATTCATTAAGCGGTTTAAATATTATTTTAAAGCGTAAAATAATTATTAAGGCGTTTCAAAAGTTATATATTAACTGTTTTAGACGTTTTTAAACGGTTCGGATATTACTTTTGAATTATATGAGTTTTGACGTAAGGGTTTGAAACTCAGTCGTTTTAGCTTACGTGGCTTGATATGTAATAAAACGCTTTCAAAAACTGCACAAATATATTTAAAACGCTGATCAAATTAATGATAGCGTAACGGGACTTTTTATTTACAATATACTAATTAAATTAATAATATTTTATTAAATTCGTTCTTTTTAAAGTCAATTAACTTTGCAGTTTTTCTATATTCACGTGTATTCATTGTGAATCCCAGTACTGGAATACTGATAAATAGGACCATTATAATAACTTATTATATATATTTAACTTAAGTTTGTTTCTTTTTCCCTATATTCTTGGTAGTCGACTGAGTCGGTTATAAATTAACATCGGTTAGGTTTATTATACTAAGTACTTTAATGTAAAGATAATAATAAAAACGTTATAATATATATGAAAAATAGATAATATAAAGTGATTAAAGGCATTTATATAATATACGCCTTAGGTAAAATCTTATAAGCTTTCACCCGAGTAGTGACGCTTTACTATATACTTTTACAATGTCCCTTATAGGTAGTGCCACTTTATCGTACACTTCGCCAATATTTTTCTTAGGCAGTGGCACGCTATTATATACCTCGTAAAAATACACTCTATAAAGTGGTACGTTACCGTACATTATGCGAAAGTATATCTTACAACGTGGCCGCTTACTAACTATAGAGATATATGATAGTATCTGCAATGAACGTTAGTCCTTACAAGTTTCTATTTAAATTTAAGTTAAGTATAATAATAAATTGTAAAACGTTATATCTTCCTAAAAAATAAAAAGAGATTTGATTTATAGGAGAATATTTGTATTAAAATATATAATTTACCATGAATATTACAACCATGAAAGCCAAGAAACAATATAATAATAATTATTATAAAAATAAATTTAAAGTTGGTAATAGAATTTAGTTAAAAACCAGAATAGTTTATAAACTGTTATATTATTAAGGTCATTCAACGCTATTAAAACTATAACTTTTTTTAATCATCGTTATCGTTAAAGAATCTACTTGTTCTTTTATTTGAAATGAAATTTACTAGTATATTTCATTATAAGTCTTTAATATTAAAAATTTGTTTTAGAAAAGTATTAAAAAAAATTATTTAGCCTTAACTCATAAACAGGTATAATACGATAACGATAAACCAAACGCGGAGAATTGGAAATTAAAATGTATTTTCAATAAACGACTGTATTGTAGGTATTGACCTGGCTATTAAATACAATGTTTAATTAAATTAAAAGGTTTGAAAAATAAAATTGATAAGTGAAAGCCTATAGAAAATTTGAAATATTGTAAGGAACTTGATAATAAGTATAAGAAACTGTTAAAAATGGTTCTTACAAAAACTTATCTTTATAAAACGGGTTACTTACTAGTTTTATAATAAAAATATTATTATCTTTTTATTAAACTAACATTTGTTATACTAGCTTAGGGGGTTGGTGTAATTAACTAATGAAAAGGTTCTTTAAAAATATTACAAGTGGTTCATGTTTAATTATATATATCCGTTTTTTTTAACTCTGTAAGCTTAACATCGACTTTTTTTCTTATGCTTTTTACCTAAATTAAATAAACTATACTATATTTTATACCATTTATGCCTCATCATACACATTACATAATATTCGAATAACTTTTTTTTCCATTTTAAATACAAAAATCTAAACGTAAAGAATTCGCACACCTTTTACCAACGAATTTATTTGACTAACGTATTTTACATTATTTATAATGATCAAAAATTAAACACTTCACAGTATCGAATTAAAATCCCGAATTTTTATTTTATTTTAATATTCTTAAAATATATATAACATTATAATGAAAACCTAACTTTATAATTAAATATTTAGTCTGTAAATAACATAAAAGGTTACAATAATAATGTATAGTAAAAACTCGATTTAAGTTCGGGAAATTAGGAAATGTATGTAGGTTTTTAGCGATAACAACTATCCCGGACGCCGGATTATATTTTAAAAGATATTACGATAAAAAAAACCCAAATAGTTTCAAATACCGGTAAAAAAAGCCGGTAATAACTGTAATGTTATCGTTAAAATTACTAATTTCATGATATTATAAACGATACCTAAGGTAAACGTAAATAAAACTCTGGTTTTAATAATCCATAATAATAATATAAAGGTTCAGCTGATTTATTATTAATTTAATGTTATCCCGAACAAAGGCTCTAAACGACTGGTTACTTGAAATAAAATGAAAATAAAACTTTAGTTGTAGTAATTCGTAATAGTAATATATAACAAGACGAGGTTATACGTTTAACCGTTACACTACTAAAAGTAAAACGTTAAATCGTTGGGAATGAATTAACTGTATGTAATTATAATTATACTTTAAACCTATTAGTAATTTTTAGACGTTACAAAGTTGTCTATTCGATTAGTCGAAGTAACGGTAGTATTGCGTGGTCAGATGGTGGAAATATTGTTTTAGGTTTGGCAGACCGCTAGCCGGTCTGCACTGTAATTTGTATAGCCAATTGCTTGGCCCGTGTCCTAGAGTGAAGTGTAGTGTACTGCACTCGATTTATGCCTAATGCGGTAAATCCGTACAAAGTAATACACTTATAGTACAGTTAACTTTACTGTAAGTAAAGTTGACTTATTGTACTATATGTAATATTATTCCAATATTGGTGGCTTTTTAGTTTGTATACATACGCCTGTGTAGCTAACCAATTTTTTCCGGTTGCCATTAAATTGCCTCCTTATTATTTGGCCAGACCCCTATCAATTCCAGTGGACTCCCATTCTAAATCATACCTAATTGTATATAAATTAACCCTATTTAATTTTAATTACTCCATTGCTCTGAGGTCCGAGTTTATCAACTCCTACAAAAAGTTATTTCGCTATAGCCTTTCAAAAATTTAACCGTGTCACTTAAATAGGTCGTTATTGTTAATTCACTAGCAGTTTTTTTAATTTGCCAGCATATTTTTATTCGCCGTTTCATGATCTGGGCTTTTTGAGCGGTCTATTTATATAATCCTTAATGCGTATAGTCAGCTCATTGCTGTCCACAAACCTTTTCAAGGCTCTATTTAGCGTAATATTTGTTATGGCGTTTGTAGGATTATCTTTGCTATCTTTCCATTGGAACTCTTTAATCTCCCTCCTTTTGTAGGCTTTGCAGAGTGCCATTACGTCGATTATTAGGCGTTTTTCACTGGTGGTTACGAGCTTTAAAAGGTATTCGAAAAGGCTTTTTAAGTCGGTATAAATTACTATCAGAATAGAAGGAATCCGTAATTGCTTAGTAATGTGGTTAAGAGTCTTATACAATGTTATATCCACATTAAAGCCTGATATTATGCCGTAGACCTTCGAAGTTAATACGTTTCGTATAATCTTCTTATACTTAACGAAGGTTTATTAAATTGGGTTACTCATAATATCAAATGAATTTTCCCGCTTATTTTTGTTGACGAGAGTTATTAAAAAGCCGGTTTGTAAGGATAAATCGGTGTTATTTGTAAAAAACCCGTTTGTAAAGATTATTAGCTTAGCCTTTAAAAGGTTCATTAATACTATATTCATTTTATGATCCAGGTTTCGCATTTATTACTTTAACCTTTCATTTAATCGATTAAAGTCTTTATCCGTTGGTATTTATACTTGTATTATAATAAAAATATCGTATAAAGCTTTCGGTTAATATAAAGTGATAATATAGCTACCTTATACATATTTTTCCAACTACCGTTAAGTCTAAACCTTATTAATTTTGTCAATTGTAGTAAAAATAGCGCCTTAACCCTTTTGGAGAAATCTAAGGCCGGTATTAATACCAAATATACGAATTGACGATCCATTAAAGTTAAGTTGGTTGTTTTCCGTTAACGTTATTACCAGCTTATAATTTTAAAACTTGGAGTCCTTGATCGCTTATTATTTTGGTGTTATAAAACCAGTAGTTCCGAAGAAAAGAGTATCATTAATTTACATACTTATTATAATAAAGTCCTTTTTTTATATTAATAATAAATACGGATCGTATATTAAAAACTTTATCGTTAAACGGTATTTAAAGTGTGATTGATAGGTTAGGAATTAGTGGATACCTATTTTAACCAATCTATATAGTAGTTTAACATACTATATTACCACTTCTGGTAGATAAATAGCACGGAGTTCTTATAACAGTTCCAATAGTATAATCCGCTATAAATTCGTTAATTATGTGTAGGCTAATATAATATTACGGTTATTAAGTTTAAACTTACCCTTAGTCCTAATTAATAAACTCATTATTAAGGTAACCACTAAACGTTAGCTAATCTTTTATATCGTTAGCAACTACATGAAAACTTAGGTTTTGCTTTTATCTTCGTATATTTAAACGATTAGCCGTAAATTTTTATACTGTTGCCCCATAGTCTTACCCTTAACTTCGTAAATAATCCTCGATTTGAAAATCGTAATATTCGGGGTTTAAAGGTTAAAGTTAGCTTTCGTCACAAATTATACTATATTTCGAGTTATTAAACCGTCGATTTCGACTTTATCGTTTTTATTAAAAGATTTGTCGAAAGTTTTCATAATCTTTTATATTCCAAGTTTTACTACTAAGTCTTCGTTATAATTTTTTTCCTATTTAGTTAAGTAGTATTGTAAATACGGCCCGGTATATATTTCTCCTCTTCAAAATTTCCCTTTTTCAGGGGTCATCCGCGTCGGCAGCGTTTTATTAATTTTTTGATAACGGGTGGGAAAGATTTGTATTAGCTCGGTCGTTTAACTTCAAGGTCTTTATCGTTAGTAGCCCTAATATAAGGTTTAACTTAATTAATTCAGAAAAACACAAAGCTGTTAATAGTTTTAACTATTTTAAAGTTTATAATACTTAATATTTTATACGAACCCTTTCATTTACCTGGCTTTCGCCATACGAGGACTTTACTTTATAGTAGCAAACAAATACATCGATTTTTATAAGACCGTTTTTGGTATTAAGAGTTTTATTGACTTAATGGTATGCTGTTTCCCTTCTAAATTCCTTTAAATTTTTGTTGTAGGCTGTAAAACGTTTTTAAGTATTTGCTGAGGGTTGAGACTCACTCGTTAGGCGTAGGTATACTTCAAAGACTAGGAGCGTTGGTAATAAGCCGTTAATGCCTACGGTGTTATTAAAGACTTTTACTACTATCTGTAGGCGTACCTCCAAATTTGTAAAGCTTTTAATTTCCAGCGTAAGGATGCCATACGTTTATCAAAGTAGGGCGTATACTCTTTTAACCTTTTCAATACTTTAGTGGGCTTTTATAAGTACCTATTTGCATTGTATACCTATTATTTTGGAATTTTTCTAAAACTACGCCGCCGTAAAGTTGATACCGGTATCATAAACAACAACGTTAGGTAAACCTAGGTACGTTTTAATTTATAGTATCCTTAATGTTTCCCATATATCTTTTGTTGAAAAGAATTTTAGAAACTTGGCTCCGTAAAAAGGTGTTATGGAGTTAATGATATGTAAAACAGGTTTAATATTCAAATGAAATATATTAATGAAATTTTTATAATTAAAGTCCCTATCGTATTTTAGTGTAAATTTAAATTTCTAGGGGGCTTGAGTATACCTTCAATAGTAGTGGTAAAGCCTTTTAATAGCTTTGAAGGCAAAGTATTTTACATTGTTATGCCCTACGGATTTTAGGACTTGATATAGTTTATTAATAGTTGAGTCATTAAAACGTCGATATAATTAACATATTTCCGGCTCCATTAGGTTTGATATTATTACTTCCGAATCTTAAAGATGAAACTATAAATATCTTTATTTAAAGTTAAGTGGAAACATTTAACCGTTTTTAACCAAGTTGTCTACGTTAATGTCTATGTTAACGCCGAAGGTTTTTATATCTTGTAAACAAAGTAAAAAAAGGGGTACGGAACTTAAGTACATAAAATGTAATTGATTTTTTAATAGTTTAAATTACCTTTATCTCTAATAACGATAGTTATTCACTTAGGCTAAAGCTAACTTTAACCTTACTAACATCGTGTCGATCAATCTTAGTAATTATAATGCTTTTCCTTTGTAATACCATATATTACGAATAGCCTTTTGTTAATTATCTTACTGCCTTATAATTTGACATAACACCTTAAAACATGTAATTCGCGTGACTATTGCGAAGGTTAAAGGTATATAAAAGGTTAAGGGTATGGTTAAGGTCAAGGTAAGGGTTTTTATTACCTAAATGGTATAAAAAGACATAATTGGATAGTTAGTAGGTTATCGTGTCAGGAATAGTATTTTTATACCACTTAATCTATTTAAGGGCGTTAACGGCGTTAGTTGGCTTATTGACTTTAATATCTGCCACCTAATTTAAGTAATTTTGTTTCAAAGAAGTAAGGTATTGGACGTAATATGTTACTTTTTTATTATTACGTTCAATTAGGGGGTGACGATTTAACTAATAGCTGACCTTACTATAAATTTATTTATTTTCATTACTATTACGACGATAGTGCTAACGGTTAATAGGTCCGTTTAAATCTCGTTAGCGCTAACGTGGGTATTGCCTTTAATTCTGAGCTAAAGATAATAAACTTAACCTTAGGCGTTGTAAGCGCCCGTATTTGCGTTCGACATAATTAATTACTGTAAGGTTTTCATTATTTACGTTAAGGAAGTTGTTGGCTTGGAAATATATACCGAGCGCGTTTAGAATACGTGTTATTATAGCAGTAAACGAAAAGTGTAATTAGTTAAAAAATCCTTTACAGGTGGTATTTAGACGTTATAAAACGTATTTTAATTTACTAACGCCAATAATAGCTACCTGTACCTATTAGCAAAGTGTAGCTTTACTAACGTAGGTCTTTCCTATTACTTTCTAATATATTCTTAGTTTATTAAGAATTCAATTAAAAATATACATTAGTAGTTTCACCTCTTTTTTCTCTGTTATTATTGTAATTTACCGCGTAATAGCCCAATCTATATAGTTTTACGTAAAGTGGACGTTGTATTAGAAATAGCTCTTTATACTATCATAAATCTCGCGAAACTTGGTGGCATTCGTTAGGAAAGTTAAGTATTAATCTTTGGCGTAACTTATAAAAATTTCGGGGAAGAATAAGTAAAGACTAAAAGGTAGGACCTTAATTTACTTACAAATATTTAGAAAATCTATTATCTCAGTGTCAAAAAGATTATACGGCTTTCCGTTATACTTTTCTGTGTTATCTCAGATTTTGGCGAAATCCGTTATTCATTTATCGTTAATATTAATCATTTTAACAGGTTTTGGAAGAAGATCGTAATAGTTATCCTAAGCTTAGTTAATATTTCTTAGCGGATTAAATTCTAGAGGTTTCAAGGCCCGATATTAAGGGTAATTGCTAGTCGCCTAACCTGAAGGGTAAAGTCCTATAATAGGACCTGTAATAGGTTCGCGCGCGTAGGTTTATTTAAAGTGAAAAGGTTTTTAAGGGTCTTAGCGGTAGATTTACTAAATGATGATAGATATTTAAAGGTTTTGAAAAGCCTGACGATTTTGTTTAATTAACTGGTGTAAAGCGCTAACGTCAATACCTCTAGCTGCGTTGGCGGCTGTTATTTCGCGTGCCTTACCACCGCCAAAGGCGTACTTTGCGTTGTTATTTGGTGGTACCAAGCTGCCGAATAAGTTAATAGGTTTTTTATCGTCAACGCATAAAGAGGTTCAACTTAGCTAAAGGTAAAGAGAAGATCCTTTGGATCGTATATAAGGGTGTTAAAGTACCTTAACATCTTTCTCTTTTCTTTAAAGGTTTTAAGGATTAGGATTTTAAAGTCAGTCCTCTTATTAGGCCAGTTTAAAAAAGGGTTTTGCCAGTTCCACCGGTATTTTATCAGGAATGTAAATACCACGGCATATAACCTCATTTTTCAACTTGATCTTAACCGTTCGTTGGATTATTTTCCACATGTTAAGTGTCCAGTGGCTCAAGAATTCGCGGAAATTTTGGAAAACGCGAGCATCGCGACCGTATTCGTTACTGAGATCCGCGTCAATAATGTACTGTCTAACGTAGTTGGTTAGATGGGTTTTGGTTGATGTCTTATTAACGTCCGTAATCCAGAGTTGCTGGTCGTAGTAGTCAAGGAAAACTGATTCGAGGGCTTCAACTTTTTTCATATATTCCTGACTTGATGCCATCTTAGCGATTCTGCTTGTATAGGTATGTAGGGTAAATGACTTGGTGCCCTTAGACATAAGGGCTTGGTATTTTGGCGTGAAGTCTCGTGGGCACTTGACGACTTGGCGACTTGGTGACTTGGTGTTTTTGCTTAAAGCAGCGAACTTGATGATTAAAGTGACGTGGGGAGTAAAAAGAGTAAAGTATAGGCAAAAGTTTGGTGTGGAGGGTAAGGTCGAAAGTTGTTTGTTGTAGTTATAGGGACTTAGACGTTTTTGCAGTAGTAATACCCGTAGTAGTACTGACTTAGCCGTTTACCAACTTGCTGTACTTTGAGATTTCTGACAGTTAATCTCAACGTTTTTCTTTAAGAAGGATAAATAAAGATTTCTTAGTGATTTCGATAACGATACCATCGCTACCTCCAAGCTGCCGTAAAAACCGACGCAGCCTAAAAGTCTTCTTTACTTACTTCCGTGGAAACCAACGCAGCAGTAAAGGCCCTTCGCAAAAATCTTTTCTCTATCTCAACGGTCGTATGACTTAGAATGTAACCGTAAAGTAGCCTTTTCTTTTACTTGGCTTATCTGTACTTAAACTAGCAGGCAAGTACTGATCAGTGTTGGTAGGCCTTAGACGTTGCAACGTTGTCGATTCGATTAGTCGAAGTAATAGTAGTATTACGTGGTGAGATGGTTTGGCAGACCGCTAGCCGGTCTGTACTGTAATTTGTATGGCTAAGTACTTGGCCCGTATCCTAGAGTGAAGTGCAGCATACTGCACTCGACTTACATCCAATGCGGTAAGTCCCCACAAAGCAATACACTTGTAGTACAGTCAACTTTACTAAAGGTAAAGTTGACCTACTGCACTGCATGTAATATTATTCCAACAAAACCCGTAATATAATGTAAAGGTTAGGTTTTAACGTGTGGTGTCATGTTAATAGAGATGGTAACTGTTGGAATAGTATTATATGCAGTGCAGTAGGTCAACTTTACTTACAGTAAAGTTGACCGTACTGCAAGTATATTGCTTTGTGCGGACTTACCGCATTGGGTGTAAGTCGAGTGCAGTACGCTGCACTTCACTCTAGGATACGGGCCAAGTACTTAGCCATACAAATTACAGTACAGACCGGCTAGCGGTCTGCCAAACCTAGAACAATACATCCGCCATCTGACTACACAATACTACTGTTACTTCGACTAATCGAATCGATAACGTTGCAACGTCTAAGACCTACCAACAGTAACATTGTTTTACACCTACCGTACTATTATTGTCAAGTTAAAGGTGACGAAGTAATATTAATGTTAATAACATCAAGCGATTAAATTATTTGAGGTAACAAAGTTAGCCTAAATATACGGCTGAATAACGTATCGCGCCTGCCACTACCGCACCTTATAGTAAACTGAAATGTCAATGTAATGCAACTGATATTACTTTGTACGTGATGCAACAGATCCGTATTTTTTTAATAATTTGTTTTACGTTGCGCCATCCATTATCTTTTTATAAAGTTTACTTATAGAATTTATTATCCTCATAATTCAATATTTCGTGAGATTAAACTTTAATAAACAAGACTTTTTTAATACGGCCTTTTTATTACTTAGGTTATCAACTCTTTAGTTTTGTAGTTATCCCTCCAATACTTTTAAAATGGAAGTGTATATTATGTATTACATGTTCAAAGTTTACTTGGAGAATTATTTTTGGAAATTATCGAAAATGCCGAACCATTAGGCCTTTTCTTTTTGATAGCGAAAAATTACGTTCATAATATACGTATTTTTTATATAAGGGTTTAAGTTTTCCATCCGAGTTTTAATAGTATTATCCTATATGTTTAGGTTAATAAGTTGCAAAACATTCCTTTGAAGAGTTATATTTTTAAATAGAACGTTTATTTATTTACTGGTTTTGGTCAAGCTTATTGCGAATTGTCTTATAGGAGCGAGAGTATAGTGCATAAGGGGATAGTACAAAGATATAAAATTGGTAGGTTTCATTTAGCGCTTGAAATTAAATATTTAAAAGTGATATTGGTATAAAATAACAAAAGAAAGCTTATAATACGTGAATGAAATATAAATATAATGTGTTAAAGCGAATTTTTTTTAGAGATTTCAGTACTTGATTAATTTGAATAAAATGTACATAAGGTGTAATTCAAAAATTGTTAAACGTTTTCAATTAGCCGTTTACCGTTTTATAAGCGTTATACTAGTTAAGTAGTTAGTAAACTTTAACGTCGTGAATAGTAATTTAAATAAGTGGTGTGATTTAGAGCGAATGAGAGAAAGCGAATGTGGTAGGGTGAACGAAGAGAAAAATATAGGAAGGTGTATTGGTGAAAGTTGTAATAATATGTGGGGCTGGAAATAGCAACTGTTTTGAAAAAATATTAAGCGTTTGTAAAATATTGTGAAGAGTTTCGAAATATACTTTAGATACGTAGTGTATATTCATTAACCGGTTCGGATATTCATTTTTAGGCGTGGAGTAATTATTCAGAAATTTGAAAAGTTATATATTAGCCGGTTTCGATGTTTTAAAGCGGTGCGGATATTACTTTTAAATTGGATAAGTTTTAACGAAAGGGTTTGAAATTTCGTTGTTTTAGCTTACATAGAGTAATATATAATAAAACAATTTTCAAAAAGTGCTCAAATATATTTAAATCGCCAACCGAATTAATAGTTGCGTAACGGGGCTTTTAATAAATAAGGCACTTGTTGGAATAATATTATATGCAGTGCAGTAGGTTAACTTTCTTTACAATAAAGTTGACTATACTGCAAGTGTATTGCTTTGTGGAGACTTACCACATTGAGTGTAAGTCGAGTGCAGTATGCTGCACTTCATTCTAGGATACGAGCCAAGCAATTGGCTATATAAATTACAGTGCAGACCGGCTAGCGGTCTGCCAAACTTAAAACAATACCTTTACCATCTGACCACGCAATAATACTGTTACTTCGACCAATCGAATCGATAACGTTGCAACGTCTAAGGCCTACCATTACTGATAAGTGCTTTTGTGCTAGGTTCAGCATAAATAAGCTAATTAGAAGAAGAAGCTACTTTCTGGTTACGCTCTACGTTAACAACAGCGGTTAGGATAGAGGAAAGATTTTTGCGAAATGCCTCTGTTAGTATTACGTTAGTCCCTAATAGCAGGAAAATAGAAAAGACTTTTGAGTTACGCCAGTCTCCAACAGCAATTTGGAAGTAAGAGACGGTATCGCTACTTAAAAACACCAAGTAATCTTTATTAATCCTTTTTAAAGAAAAACGTTAAGATTAACTATCAGAAGTCTTAAAATACGGCAAGTTGACAAAAGGCTAAGTTAATACTACTGCGGGTGCTATTATTGTAAAAAAGATTAAGTTCTACGGCTTATAATAAACAACCGTCGCCCTTTACCTATAACCTACACTAATAAACAACCTCCGACCTTACCCTTTACATTAAACCTCTACCCATACTTTACTTTTTTCACTCCCTACGCCACTTTAATCTTTAAGTTCGCTGCTTTAAGCGAAAATACCAAGTCGCGTTAAAAAAGCTACGTTACGCGATCTTTCGCTAAGTCGCCAAGTTTCCACGCGACTTGAGGTCAAAATATCAAATCCCTACGCCAAAAGATCACCAAGTTTATCGCCCTACAAGTCTATCACGCTTTACATAAGCCTCAAAATGTTTACCGCTAACGCCTAATTTGAAGCCATCCTTAATCTCGAGAAAAAATAAGTATTTAAAGCACATTGATCTATATTCGCCAAACATTACAATAATTAATTTTAGGAGGATGATGTTAACGAAGACTTAATCGAAGGATACTTTACCAATTTCATCGGCCATTACATAGTTAACTAGGACGATGGAGAATAACGTAACCGCGATAACCGTGCTTTCTATAAGTATCGTAAGTTTTTTAATAACTTGACTATCAATATATGGAAGAAAATCCAGAAAGCTGTTAAATCCAAGTTAAAAAAAGAACTTAAACGCTTAGGGATTTAAGTTTCAGAGAAAACCTCTCTAAGGTTGGCAAAGACTTTATATAATTTGAACTAGCTTGAAGAATACCTTTAAGACCTACGGCCTAAAGGAAAGGGCGTTAAGAAACCTTAACGCCCTTATATACGATTTAGAGAACTATTAACCTACTCTTAGCTCAATTAAACCTTTTTAGGCGTTGTTAATAAGGAACCTATTAACCTGTTTGGTAGTTTCATACTACTGCATGATAGCGTAGAGTACGCCCTTAGCAGTGGTATAGCGTGTGAAGCAGTAGTTGCTAACGCGGCTAGAAGTATTAACGTTGACGCTTTACATCAGTTAATTAAGCAGGATCGTCAGGCCTCTCAAAACCTTTAAATACTTATTGTCTCTTAGTAAGTCTATCTCTGAAACCCTTAAGAATTTTTTCTCTTTAAATACACCTACGCGCGCGAACCTATTATAATCCTTACTACAGGAATCTATCCCTTGAGCTAGGCGACAAGCAATTACTCTTAATACCGGGTATCGAAACCTTTAAAATTTAATTCGTTAGAAAACATTAACTAAGTTTAGGATAACTATCGTGACTTTCTTTTAAGACCTATTAAGATAGTTAATATTAATTACAAATTGATAACAGATTTCACCAAGATTCGTGATAATACAAAGAAGTACGACGGGAAGCATTATAACTTTTTCGACACCAAAATAATGTCTTTCCTAAATATTTACAAGTGAATGGAGGTCTTACCTTCTGGTTTTTACTTTCTGTTTCCCGGAATCCTTATAGGTTACATTAAAAACTACTACTTAATCTTTCTAACGAACGCTATCATATTCCACGAGATCTATGATGGCATGAAGGACCATTTCGAGTACGACTTCCACTTTACATAATACTATATAGATTGGGCTACCACACGATGGATTATAATAATGGAAAAAAAGAAAAAAGTAGGAATTATCAATGAATATTCTTAATTAAATGCTTGATAAGCTGATAATATGTTAAAAGGTAATGATTAAGGCCTATGTTGGTGAAGCTACACTTCACGAATAGATACGGGTAGCTATTACGGGCGTTAGTAAATTCGAATACGCCTTATAACGTTTAAAAGCTACTTATAAAGGCTTTTTTAGCTAGTTGCGATCCTCTTTTACCACCGTAATGGCACGTATACCGAATTCGCTCGGTATTTATTCCTAAGTCGGCAACTTCTTTAACGTAGATAAGGAAGACCTTACGGTAGTTAATTACGCCGACCGTAAGTATGGGTGTTTATAATACCTAAGGTTAGGTCCATTAACTTTAGCCCCAGATTAGAGCTAATACTTACGTTTGCACTAACAAGACTTAGGCAGGTTTATTAACTGTAAGTATTATCATCATAATAATGATAAAAAATATTGAATTTATAATAAAGGCGGTTGCTAGTTAACTCGTTACCCCCCCGCCGAATGTAATAATAGGAAAGTAGCGTATTACATCTAATACTTTATTGCTTCGAAACAAAATTATTTGGACTAGGTGTCAGACATTAAAGGTAATAAGCCAACTAATGTTGTTAACGCCCTTAAATATATTAAGTGGCACGAAGATATTACTTTTATTACAGTAATCTAGTAATTAGCCGACTATAACTTTTTATACCGTCTAAGTAGTAAAAACCCTTACCTTTACTCCAACTATACCCTTAATCCCTTATACACCTTTAACCTCCGTGATCATTATATAAATTACATGTTTAAGGTATTATGCCAGATATAGGTGTAGTAAGGTACTTAATAAGAGGTTATTCGTAGTACGAAACACTGCGGAGGGAAAGCATTATAGCTACTGAAATTAATCGTTACGATATGGGCAAGGCTAAAGTTAGCTTTAGTCTAGGCGAACAATTATCGTTATTAGGGATAACGGTAATTTAAACTGTTGTGGAAGCAATTACGTTTTACATCCTAAAGTCCCCTATCCCTTTTTTACTTTACTTAAAAGATATAAAAACCTTTGGAGTTAACATGGACATTAACATAAATGAGTTGGTTAAAAGCGACTTAAGGTTTTTATTTGCTGTAACAATCACACTAAGTACCCGTGAGTAAATAGAAGGTGTCAGGGGGGTTATGTTAGCAGTAAGGTAGCAGAGGTAACAAAGGTGCAATATCAAGACGATGTTTGTTCGTGCTATAGAATGATCACTAGCCGTTAGGCTATTCAGGTATATAGACTGAATACTTAGATTGACAACTGAAGATCTATGAAAGAAATACTATTTATGTGGTGCTAACCGTGTCCTTATATCCCTATACTTCATACCTTTTTTAGTACTGGACTACTGGAGTCGCTGTCGGTCCCATCGGTCCTGTATAATCGACTGGACCGCTGTCGGTCCCATCGGTCCTTCCCTGTCCGGGGTTGCTAACATAAGAGAAGTTCCCCACCTGATTATAGAATTCAGGCTTTCTAGTGGTGCAGTGTTGCATACTGGCCTGCTTCCTAGCCCAACCTCTGTCTGGGTTATAACATTCGCCTTTAAGTAAGGGCACTTATAATTTTATCTGTAACGTTCGGAAGTAATGGTGTTCAATTTGAAGGAGTTAGAAATACGTTTACTATACCAGCGTTTTATTTACCTAACTGTTGACAAATTATATAAAGTCTTAAAGTTTATAAGGTATAACGATATAGAATATTTTAACTTGAAAAGCTATTAAAAGGCTTTGCCATTATTACCAAACGTATATCTAAGCCACTCGGAGATTTAAATTTATATTAAAAGATGATAAAGACTTTTATTAAATATCTTTATTAATGTGTTTTACTTGGATAATAATTCTGTTTTACACGTTGTTGACTCTGTAACCTATTTTTGCGAAGCTAAGTTTTTAAAGTCCTTTTCGGTAAAATATACATGGAAAACGTTAAAGATGCTGTAAATTGATACGTATCTGAGCCTACTTAACTTCGTTGTCTACGATATCGGTACCAACTTTACGCCGGCGAAGTTTTAGGAAAATGTTAAAATAATGGGTATCTAATGTAAATAGGTACTTATAGAAGCCTATTAGAGTATTGGAAAGGTTAAGAGGGTATACGCCCTACTTCGCCGAACGTATGGTATCTTAAAGTTAGAAATTGGAAGCTTTACAGATTCTGAAGCACGCCTATAAATAGTAGTAAAAGGCCTTAATAATACCGTGGGCCTTAACGGCTTAGTGCTAACGCTCCTAGTTTTTGGAGTGTACCCACGCCTGATGAGTGAATCTCTGCCCTTGTCAAGTACATAGAAACGTGTTGTAGCCTATAATAAAGCTTTGAGGGAACTGCGAAGGGAATCGACACGCCGTTAAGTTAATAACGCCTTTAATATTAAAAACGGGATTATAATAATCGGCTTACTTGCTTTGCTAATATAAAGTGAAGTCCTCGTATAGCGGGAGCCGGGTAAATGAGAGGGGACATATAAGATATTAAGTATCGTAAACTTTAAAGTAGTAATTAAAATTGTTAATAGTTTTATATATATCCAAATTATAAAATTTGAGCTTAATATTAGAGCTATTAATAATAAAGACCCTTAAGTTAAACGATCGAGTTAATACGAACCTCTTCTACCTATTATCGACAAGATAATAAAGCGCAGCTGGCGCGGACGACCCCGGAAAAGGAGAAATTTTTAAAAAAGAGGAATATATACCGGGCCGTAATTATAATACTGCTTAGGTTAGCAGAAAAGAAAAGGATAACGAAAACTTAGTAGTAAAATTTAGGGTATAAGGAATTATTAAAACTTTCGGTAAATCTTTAAAAGAAAGCAATTAGGTCGAAATCAACGGTTTACTAACTCAAAGTGTGGTGCAATTTATACCGAAGGTTAACTTTAACCTTTAAGACCCGAATATTACGATTTTTAAGTCGAGGATTATTCACGAAGTCAAAAGTAAAATTACGGGACGGTCGTATAAAAATTTACGGCTAATCGCTTAAGTATACGGCGATAAAGGTAAAAACTAGATCCTTATGTAATCGCTAACGATTTAAAAGATTAGCTAACGCTTAGTAATTACCCTAATAACAAGTTTGTTAGCTAGGACTAAGGGTAAATTTACACGTAATAGCTGTGATATTACGTAAGCCTATATATAGTTAGCAATGGATTTATAACGGATTATGCTATTGGAATAGCTATAGGAACTCCGTGTTATTCATTTATTGGGAATGGTAATACGGTGTATTAAACCATTGTATGGATTAGTTAAGGTAAGCGTTTATTAGTTTTTAACATATTAATTATACCTTAAAGCCCGGCTAACGATAAAGTTTTTAATATACGACCTGTATATATTGGTAAAGTAGAAAAAGGACTTCGGTATAATGGGTATATAAACTAACGATACCCTTTTTATCGGAACGACTGGCTTTATAGCATAAAAACAGTAAACTATTAATAACTTTAAGTTTTGAAATTGTAAGCCGGTAACGATGTTAACAGAAAATAATTAACTTAACTTTAATAGATCGTTAATTCGTATACTTAATATTAATTCCGGTTTAAACTTTCGTTAAAAGAGTTATGGCGCTATTCTTGACATAATCGACAAGACTAATAGAGCCAAGGTTTAACGGTACTTGAAATAACGTATATGGGGTAGTTATATTATTGCCTTATATTAACTGAAAGCTTTATACGATTTATCTATTACGGTATAAGTATAAATATGAAAGGATAAAGACTTTAATCGACTAAATAAAACGTTGGAATGATAAATGCGAAACCTAGACCGCGGAATTAATATGATACTAATCGACCTTTTAAAAGACAAACTAATAATCTTTATGGACGGGTTTTTATGAATAACATTGACTTATCTCTACAAATCGGCTTTTTGATAACCCTTGTTAGAGAAGATAGGCAGAAAAATTAGTTTGGTATTACCGGTAACCTAATTTACTGGATTTCTGTTAAATATAAGAGAATTACATGTAACGTGTTGGTTTTAGAGGTTTACGGCATAATGGCGGGATTTAACGTAAGTATGGCGTAATGGGAAACCCTTAACCTTATTACTAGGTAGTTAAAGATTCCCTTTATCTCAATAGTAATTTGTATCGATTTACGGAGTCTTTTCGAGTACTTGTTAAAGTCCGGAACTATTAGCGAAAAACGCCTGATGATTGAAGTAATAGCACTTCACAAAGTCTACGAAGGGAGAGAGATTAAGTAGTTCCGATGAATCGATGACAAAGATAATCCTACAAATACCATAACGAAGGTTACATTAAATAAAGCCATAAAAAGGTTTATGGATAGTAATAAACTAACTATACGTATTAAGGGATACGTAGATAGACCGCCCGGAAAGCTCAGATTACGTAACGGCGAACAGGGATGTGTTGGCAGACTGGAAGATTGCCAGGAGATTGATAATAGTAATTTGTTTAAGTAGTACAGTTAAAGTTGCAGAAGGCTATAGCGAAAGAACATTTTATAGAAGTTGATGAATTTGGACTTCGAAGCAACGGAGCAATCAAGGTCAAATGGGGTTAATTTGCATACAATCGGGTGCAATGCAGTATGAAAGTTAATTGAATCGATAGGGGGTACGAGGCCGTTATTTAGCGTTGACTGGAAAAGATTGGCCAGTTACACTGGCGTACGCGTACAAACTAAAATGCTGCCAGTGTTGGAATAATATTACATACAGTATAGTAGGTTAACTTTACTTACAGTAAAGTTGACTGTATTGCAAGGTGTATTGCTTTGTGGTGACTTACCGCATTGGGTATAAGTTGAGTGCAGTACGCTACACTTCACTCTAGGGCACGGGCCAAGCAATTGACCATACAAATTACAGTGCAGACCGGCTAGCGGTCTGCCAAACCTAGAACAATACATTAACATCTGACCACGCAATACTACTGTTACTTCGACCAATTGAATCGACAACGTTGCAACGTCTAAGGCCTACCAACAACACTAATTAAATCAATAATATCTTATTAAAGTCGTTCTTTTTAAAGTTAATTTACTATACAGTCTTTCTATATTTACGTATATTTTTTTATAAAGCCTAATATTAAAATATGGGTGAATAAAGACGTTATAATATCTTATTATATATATTTAACTTAGATTTTTTTTCTTTCTCCCTATGTTTTTTGTAGTCAACCGAAGCGGCTACAAATTAACATCGATGAGGATTATTATATGAAGTAAATAAATATAAAGTAAATAATAAAAAGTTATAATATATATTGAAAATTAATAGTATAAATGGAATATAGGCATTTAGAGAATATACGTTCTAGGTAAAAGCTTATAAACTTTTATCCGAATAATAACTCTTTACCATACACTTTGTCAATATCCCTTTTAGGTAGTGTCACTTTTTCGTATACTTTGCCAATGTTTTTTCTTAGTATTGATACGCTATTATATACTCTGTAAGAATACACTTTGTAAAGTGGTACATTACCATGTATTTTACGAAAGTATTTTTTACAACGTGGCCGCTTACTAATTATAAACATATATAATAATATCGACAATAAACGTTAGTTTTTATAAATTCTTATTTAAATTTAAATTATACATACTAATTAATTGTAAAACGTTAAATCTTCACTAATAATAAAACGAAATTAAATTTATAAGGGAATATTTGTATTGAGATACATAATTTAATATAAATACTATAAATATAAAATACAAAAAAACGATATAGTTCTAATTATAGTTAAAATTAATTTAAAGTTGGGGATAAAATTTAGTCAAAAATTAAAAAAGTTTATGAATTATTATATTATTAAGGTAATTTAACGTCACTAAAACTATAACTTTATTAAATTATTATTATCGTTAAAAACTTTTCTTATATTTTTTAGTTTAAGCGAAATTTACCAATATATTTTACTATAAGTATTTAATACTAAACATCTGCTTTGGAAAAAGATAATTTTTTTTATTATTATTTCACCCTGTTTTATGAACTGGTACAATACGATAACGATAAATCAAATGCTGAGAATTTGGAAGTGAAACTTGTTTTCGATAAATGCCTAGATTATAGGCGTCGACCTGGCTATTAAATACGATATTTAATTAAATTGAATGGTTTTAGAAGCAAAAATAATAAGTAAAATCGTATTAAAAATTTAAAATATCGTAAGAAACTTAATAATAAGTATAAAAAACTGTTAAAATGATTTTTACAAGAACTTGTCTTTATAAAACGGATTATTTACGAGTTTTATAATAAAAATATTATAATCCTTTTATTAGGCTGACATTTGTTATATTAACCTGAGGAGTTAGTGTAATTAACTAATGTTAAGAATCCTTATAAATATTATAGGGGGGTTATACTTAGCTATATATACTTGGTTTTTCTTATTTATTTAGCTTTACAGACTAAATATCCACTTTTTTTACGCTTTTTACTTAAATTAAATAAATTATATTATATTTTACACCATTCAAGACTACCCTTACATACTACCCAACACTTAAATCACTTTCTCTTTCGCTTTAAATACCGAAATCCAAATATAAAGAATTTGTATACCTTTTACGAACAGATTAAATTTACTAACGTATCTTATATTATTTATCATTACCTAAAATCAAATTCTTTGTAATATTGAAATAAAATCCCGAAACATTTTTTTATTTTAATTTCTTCAAAACGTATATAATACTATAACAAAAAACTAACCTTGTAATTAAATATGAAATTCGTAAATACAAAAATAGGTTACGATAATAATATATGGTAAAAACTCGACTTTAATTTGCAAAATTAGAAAATGTTCACAAGTTTTTAGCGATAATAACTATCTCAAACGCTCGATAATATTTTAAAAGGTATTACGTAAGAAAAAGAAACTTATATAATCTTAAATACAAGTAAAAAAGGCTAGTAATAACTGTAGTATTATTGTTAAAATTACTAGTTTAATGTTATTTTAAACTATACCTCGGGTAAAACGTAGAAAAAATTCCGGTTTCAACAACCCATAATAATAATATAAAGGTTAACCGATTTTTATTAATTTAACGTTATCCCAAACGAAAGCCTTAAACGACGGGTTACTTAAAACCAAACGTAAACAAAACTCCAGTTGTGATAATCCGTAATGGTAATATATAACGGGACGAGGTTATACGTTTAACCGCTACACCATTAAAAGTGAAACGTTAAATCGTCGGGAACGACTTAACTGTATATAATGATAATCATATTTTAAACCCGTAACATAATATAGAGGTTAGGTCTTTGTTACGAGTTAAACGTTATTTCGGACGAGTAAAAACGTAAATAAAACTCTGGTCGTGGCAATCCTTAATGGTAATGTAAAGGTTTAGCTTATTCTGGTGTTGATTCTGGGTGCTTAAGTGATGTAGATCTTCGTTTCGGGTGAAGGGAAAAAAAAGCAAACAGACTGAAAAAAGGGTCTTGGCGTGTGGTGTCAGGTTAATAAAGATGGCAGCATCGTTTTACGCTCACCGCATTATTGTTGTCAAGTTAAAGGTGACGAAGTAATATTAATGTTGATGACAGCAAGCCATCAGATCATCTGGGGTGACGAAGTCAGCCTAAAAATACGGCTGGATGACGTATCGCGCCTGCCACCACCACACCTTATAGTAAACTGAAATGGCAATGTAATGCAACTGATATTGCTTTGCACGTGATGCAACAGGAATGTTGCAACGCACGGGCTATATATTGTCTTACGCGTAGATCGTGGGCCAATGTATAGTGCGTCCTAGTTACGATTAACCTGATATTGTTAGCTATGAAGAAAAAATAATGACGTGGCTCATGGCTGGCAATGCCACGTCACGCCATCAGTCACGCCATAAGTTTTTTTTGTAGCCATGAACCACGCCATGAAACGGCAATGTCATGGCTATTTTGTAGTGGCTTTGCTCCTTGCCCGGGCCAAGAAAATGTGGCCATAAAACCCCCTGTGTACCTGAACTTGCAGTTGCCGCACCACAAATACCACAAAGTTTTGAAAGAAAAAGCGATGTAATTGGGAACGGTCCTGCCTACCAAAACATGCGCAGCTCAAATAAAACTTCTGTGCAGGGTTTGCTTGCATACCCAAGTAGTCAGGAAGGTCGCCGTATAAACTAACGAACACCTTGACAAACGAAGCGGTTGTCCGAAACTAGACTTGATGGATGCCTTGGTTTTAATAAACAAGAATAACCTGAAGCAAGTAAAGCTTTTATACTGCCGTGGACTATGTGCTAGGTCGACCTAATCTAGTACCTCATTACTAGAGCAATGAAATTTGTAATAATATAAACAATATTTGCAACACAACCTACCTTGGATTTTTAATGCTAAAACCCACCTTTGTTGAAACTATTTTGCACAGGAAATGCAATTGACTGTAATGTCAACTGTATTGGCTAATTCATACCAACTGTCGTGGCTTGCATGCATGCCAACGTTATCTCAGGAACCGGTTAGCGGTTCCTGCACCTTAGAACTTATATTTATCACCTTTATCAATGCTATATTATTGTTACTTCGACCACGATTCGAATCGACACCCGTAGCTACGATCAAATCCCTACCAACATTGACGAATCGTCGTCGAATTAACAATAGCATAGCATGGATGAAGTTGATAGATGTAAGTTCTAAGGTGCGGGAACCGCTAACCGGTTCCTGAGATAAGGTTGGTCCGTGCCCTCCATATGAATGGACACTTCACTTTTGGCTTGCATGCATGCAAGCCACGACAGTTGGCATAACCAACACAATTGACAACAGTCACAACACTAATTATTTTATAATTATAATACTTAAATTCGATTTTTCTTTTTCCCGATGGGTTTAGTTGGTAATCTTACGCAGAAAACCCTTTTAACGTGGCCGGCTACGCTACGAAGAAAAATCCTCGTAGCGTGGCCGGTTACGTAGAAAATCCTCGTGCCGTGATTATAGCCGGTTATGAGCCATGCAATGAATTAGCTACGGTGGCTATTCCGTGGCGTGGCTGCGCACCTTAGGTATCAATGGGTGTCTCTATGTAACTATAATTGTCAATTCGATGGTAAGTCGTAATAACAATTGTATAGTGATGAAGAAGATGAGATGATCTATTATCAGGTGCATTGGAACCTCTATCAGGCTCCCAGCTATATGGCTATAGTAGGTCTGACAAGGCTTGAAGCAAAAAGACTGCAGTCATCACCAACTATACGCCTAGAGCGCTAGTTAGCCTTACAGTCAACTGAAATTGCAATGCAAAGCCACTAGTAAGCCTTATAGCCAATTTGATATTGCGATGCAACACAATTGAAATTGCAGTGCAAAGGTCTCATATGGCTTTGCTACCAATGAGGGATGGTGCAGCACCAGAAATGTTTTCTCTTACTATACCAAGGCTCGGCGACGTTTCAGAGGCAGCTGTAACTACTAGTTCAGTGATATGGTACCAGTACGTAATATCACTTCGATGAATACAAGTATACTGACACTCGCCGGTTCCTTTACTATTCTCATCTCGATTCATCATCATTTCTCAAAGCCCATAATTACCACACATTTATCTCAACCTTCCAGTCTAAGCTACCGCAGGAAATGCAGTTTCTCAACATTCTAGCTCTCTTTACACTTCATGGGTGTGTACACACAACCCAATTTGATATCAGAACTTTTCTAATCGTGAATATTCGCAGTGTCATGGCCCAGGATAATCTGTTCACTCCCCCGTCAACTATAACCCGTGGTTGTTGCATCCCACAGCCAAAGACTTGGGATGACACATTGTCAAGCTTTTGTTGTGAATCCGTTTCAGGAAAATTGGATCGTGTTGATGACTATCACTCTGCGGTAAGCATTACAGACCTCGAGCATACCTTTCAAGCTCTGAAATAAATTCTAACTGTGGGGATTGCAAAGTGTGATATGAAAAACTCAAAGCAAAACCTCCAAAGCTATCAGGGGTGCTGCAAAGCCTCTACCGCGAAAAAATTCATCATGTGTGATGTCTTCTACCAGGCACAACAACCGTAATGGTGTGTATCCGTTGATGTATGCAATGTTGCACGGTCTTCAGCTAGCATGCAAAGCGGCCTATTGGAACAGGTCATAGGACTATCAAGGGATACAAGACCATCAAGGGATACAGATCTCTCGAGGAATAAATGGTTTAGTGTATTTCCGAGGCTAACTGGCTATTATATATAGTGCCATTGAATGGTAGACTAAGCAGATAGATTCAAATGTAACCACTGCACTTGGTACATGCCTAGAAACGTAGACGAGTTCATCAAATTGAGTCGCGCTGCGAATTCCCAAAATACCCGAGACCCAAAGCAACACGTCATTTTCTTAGTAGATCAAGTAGGTAAATGGCACAATGATCAAGTCAGGTGCACTTCTAGATCTGTATTTTATCTACTCATGTGGGTCTGAGAGGTCCCTAGCCCAAGGTCCGGATCTCTGATTTCGAAGTGATGGATCTTTAAGCTGTTGGAACGTTGTATATTCAAAAGAAATAACCAAAAGACTACAGCTGGGGTGTACTGGTTATATATGAGGATCTCAAATGTGCCTAGTGCTGCAGTCGGCTCGGACACATCCCGGATCCAACGCATCCTGGATTGTTATAACCCAAGGACCAACTGCAGGTCATGGAATAGGCCAGCGGTCCGCTGCGCTATCAGAAGCCTGATGTCCAACACATCAAGCCAGGGATCTCTCTTATGTAAGGACCCAGGGATAGGGTTGGGACCGCAAGGACCGAAGAGCGGTCCAGTTGATACTACATAGGACCGCAGGAAGCGACCAGCGACTTCAACGGTCCAATACTGAAGATAGTATGAAGGCCATAGGATATAAGGACACAGTCATTACCACATAGATAGTATTTCCTTCTTAGCTCTTCAGTTGTCAATCTAAGTATTCAGTCTACACACCTGAATAGCCTAACGGCTAGTGATCATTCTACAGCACGAACAAACATCTTCTTGATATTGCACCTTTGTTACCTCTGCTACCTTACTGCTAACATAACCCCCCTGACACCTTCTATTTACTCACGGGTATTTAGTGTGATCATTACATGGATCCGACTTGGATCCACACTTATATATAAAGAAGACTAAATCTTGGCAAACCTTCTAAGCCTCAGCTTATCCGGAGGAAAATTCACTTACTTTTCTCAATAAGCAGGTAATGAAACAGATTGGCGTAGTTATGTTGATGAAGCCGTACGGCTTTATTATATCATCCAGAGTTGTAGAGCCTAGTCCTATAACTGCATATACTAGTACACGATATACGTGGTTCACGACATAATACATCTATCTCAAAACAAAGAATCATCTCTTCATTTAAAGTAAATAAACGACCGTTGAAAATTATACCAAAATAATTAACATAAACATAGAAAATAAAGATAAACAGTCATTACAAAAATCTATTGAACTAACAATAAAATGAAACCTAATTCAATTGGATTAATTTAAAAGACTTTGTCTTACACCATCGTGAATTAATATATAACGTCGATTATTTCAATATATTATTCTTTGATTTCAATATCATTTCGTATTTATCTGCGTTCATTACAGTTTCAAAAATTATATGTTAGGTTTTCATTGTTAAGATTAGCCAGAAATCATATTATATTGATGTATTTCATAGTGTAAACAAACCTCTTTCAATTTAGTAGAGTATAGTTTGATAGAACTTCAGTTATAAGTACGTATTATAGGTTGATACCTATCTAGTTAACCCATGTATTTTGGCTTAGTTTTGTTGTATATCTTTGCCTATATTTTTTTTACATGCTAAGTCACCTAGCTGATTGGTAGCTATGTATTGTCTTCTATTTTAGCAGCTTAGTTGTAGTAACTTGTTTTATTTCTTTCCTCTTCATCGAAGATGATAGACTACAATAGAGATATATTATGCAACAGCTTATAGGCTCGTCCCTTTACACTATGATATTAATTCCATTACTATCGGTTGAAATAATGAATTGTAAAGTTGAATAAATGAATGAATATATTCTTTAAGCCATGAAAACCGTAAAATGGTTCCCACCTATTTATGTACGTAATAATTCTGAAATATACACATTATAAAAGTAGATAGTTATCTTTCTCTTATATTGAAGAATTCCCATGATTGCCAAAAACAGTAAGTTTTTCCGAAATTAAAATCTAAAACAATATGTAAAAGTTTAGACCAACGAGAATAACGATAAGATTATAATATATCAATATATATACAATAGTTACAATATTAGCAGTTTAGCGTTTTTGAAAATAGATTAAAGTTAATGAAAAAAGAAAAAGAAAATTATGAACCAGGAACCAAAAAAAGAATTAAACCATTATAATTCCCTACATAATATAAATAGTTCAATTTCAACAATTTCAACAAGTCAACCGCTATACTAATTTCGACAATACTTCTTTATATTTATATGTTGATTTTACACGTCCATATTATAGGCTTTTCTATAGTGTAGCTTCAGTTTTGATTAGAATCTTATATATAATAGAAAACATAATCTATTTATTTATTTATATTTTAGAAACCTAAGCGCTATAAAATAGTATTTCGACGTACATTAGTCAATAAACATTGGCGTGAATGATTGGAACGCAACCTATTGTAAATATATGAGGAAAGACTATGATAATAGTAACAACTTACTAGAAATAAAACTACCTTAACATCTCTACAGTAGGTAACATCATTATGGTGCTTAAAGAACAAAGGCCCGTATGACTATTAATCCCACAATATATCAAAACGAATTTCCTCTCTATCAATTTATAGTTTAAATTTAATTTTAGAAGCATCGTTTGAAATTCTTTTAATTGAATTGAACTACTGGTTATATTACGATCTAATATTTTTATTTATTCATTTAATATCACCAGGTAATGCCCACCATATAACTAGTATAGTACGACTCTCGCTAATGTAAAAGGTACATATGCTGGCGGGAAAGCTCGCAACTTCAATTTTCCTACCCTCCAACAACTATCTTATCTAAAAATTCCTATTTGAAAATCATACCGTATAATCCGTTAAACAAACTATTACCAATAAAGATGATGTCTCAAACTAAACAAATATATAAAGTGAAAAACATAATCTTTAATACATATGGCTGATTTTCGAGTAAAGTGTTGTACTTATGTGTTAAATACTATTGGCGTTTTATAATCCACCGTATTGTAATGATCACACTAAATACCCGTGAGTATGTAGAAGGTGTCCAGAGGGTTTATGTTAGCAGTAAGGTAGCAGAGGTAACAAAAGGTGCAATATCAAGACTGTATTCGTGCGAGTGATGATCAGAAGCCGTGAGGCTATTCAGGGTAGACTGAATACTTAGATTGACAACTGAAGAGCTATGAAGGAAATACTATCTATCTTGGTAATGAAAGTGTCCTTATATATCCGCGCCTTCATACGTCTTCAGTGTAGGCTCGACTGGCTCGATACCGAGTCCATCGAGTCTCACACCATGCTGACCCTAACCCTTGTGTACGGTGTGTCTGTTGTGGATCCCTGGTGCCTGCCGAGAGGCTGTGTCCAACCGATTTCCTTCGTTATCTGCTGCGGGGCCGCCGCTGGTGCGCCCTGCAGATGTTGGGTCATAACACGTATTGGTTCTCACTGTGTGCCATAAACTTATCAGAAACTACAGTTATGGACCATATTTATGTAGTTTATCCACGTGTCACGTAAAAGAGGACAGATACTACTAGGTGTTTCGGAAAAAGAATTCGACCCAGTATATCTGTAAAGGAAAGTCTATTACCCTAAATTCATAACCTTTGCCTATAAAACAGAAACACAAAATAAAAACCTTTGCCAGAAATCGAACATTAAGCCAGCCTTACAATTAAGGCCTTAAAGTACCCTACAGTTTAGAGACCCGTAAGAGCGTAAAAACTGTAGCTTTGGCCGAGTCGTGCTATATAGCTATCTCAGTCCCCGCTTAATACCTACTTGCATCGAGGATCTGATAGCCCTAAAGGAGTAAAAGGCTTATAAAACATATATATTTTGGTTAAAAGCTTATGGCGATAAGAAAGATATACTTTATAGTTCGAACCATCTTTTTGCTACAAACCGTAAACCTAAGGAGTGTAAAAGAATCTTAAAATAGGGTATACTACTAAAAGAGTGATGTGTCGTAAAGAGTCTTTTGTAAGTAGCTAAAAAAAAAGGTATTCAAAGTGTAACCGAAGGCAAAAAACCTATTAAGCGGGCGAGACGCCAGTATAGGTGGTAACGGCTTAGAAAAGATATCAAGTGCAAACGTTTATAATGAAGGACTTTTCTGGACCTTAAATCGTAAGAAGAATTAAATTTTCATTATTTGAGTTTAAATTTAAAAAAGTCACGTTAGTACAAGTAACAAGGGATGGAATCGTTAGTTATAAGAGCTATTCTCTAGATACACCGCTGCACGGACGGTGCGCTGGGCCAACGACGATCTCCATAGCCAAAAAGGAGTCGCCGAAAAAGATTCAAGTGGTAATAAAGCCGATTAGAGATGTTGTGATGGAATAGGATGCATGTGAAGTGATGATGTTGAGAGCGGCTGGACCTTAAAAATTTTCTCGGAAGTGGTCACTGTTAGGGTTTAGAGTGTAGGCCCCCTACCTTCCTTAATAAAGTGGTTCATACACACATGCCAAAAAAGTTGATGTAAGGTTGAAGATATAATGTTTATTTATGCTAATACATTAATATTGAGCATTTTGTAACCGGGGTCACATCTTTTTTTCAAGTCTATATGCCTTTAAATGAGGTTAATCATGAGTAGAGGAAGCTGAGTTTTCATTTAGATAAAGCCCCAAGATACCCTTGTGTTATAGGCTGCAAATTAGTGGCGCTTACCTATTTTTTATTTGTAATTCGAGCTGTACTAATCGTGTTTGACAATATATAGTATATAATCGAAATTATACGTGTGTATTAAACGCTTAGAGTTTACTCCCACGCGTATAATTATCGTGATTATAAGTCGATCCTAAAGGTCCTCTGTTGTGGTTTGTGCCTATATGAACCCCTTTTTATTAATATTGATGTTCGCACTAGTGTTGATTGTATTGGTTGAATGCCAATGAATGAAGTGCTTATTTAATATATGGTATGGGCCAGACATAAACACATATTAATTTAGGTGCGAATTGGCTAGCAGTTACCTAAACTTAGAATTATCGACTACTTTTAATTAATACGACATCATTTATTATCTAGACTGCTATTCTTATCGACAACCATTAAAACGAAGAAAAATATAATAACACTAATTATTGTTGAACTAGGTTAAATATATATAAATTAGATGAAAAAGAACGACACTTCATAAAACACCTGATAGCTTGGAAAGAGTATTTTTATAATGTGATGTTTTATTTTGCGATGATTTATATAAATAATACGAAAAATATTTTTAAAACTTAGGTTATATATGCAAATAATTTCAAGGGGTCATTATTAACGCAAGATAAGCCAACTATCTATAGTGAACTTATGTCGAGTTAAGATGAACCAAAAAAGTCTTACAAATTCCCAAAAATACGTTAAAAATTATTGTCAAAGTTACCAAATCACTAAAAACTCCTAATTGCTAAATTAGTTAATTCTTTAAAATCATTGAATAATTAAAGTCTATAAGACAATACCGCACGACCATATACCTAGTTTCTCAAAAATAAACCGGTTTCTCCGATTTCCCTTCATTTTATCTCCAGAATATGCAAATAAAAAACACTATTTCCTCCATTAATAAATTTAGTTTTATTCACAGCCAAAATAATCTCAAATAATAACCCTTTGATCGCTAACATAAAACCTCATGAACAAATTGCAAATTCTTTCGTTCGCAATTGAAGGTAAAATATACAATCTATAAACATAATTAATAAATTTATTGAAAGAATACAATTAACTCTATCGGTTATTACATTTGAAACATAGTTTATAGAGATTACGTCAATAAAGCATTTTTTATTTTGAAAAATAATTTCATGAATTGATAGAATAGAATATTATAAAGAATTTATAAAAAAATAAAAATAGAGTTTTAAGAGCTATATTAAGAAGCTATTAATTTAAATCCGTATTCAACGAGGTATTTCAACTGATATCATCTACGGTTACACAAACATGAATAAAGGTTTTTAATAATCTAAAGATGAACTAAAACGTATTAACAATAATAATAACCAACTCAAGAGAAGTAAAGAATATTCAAATACACAGTTAAAAATTCTAGCCCTCAATGTTCTTACGCTAAACCCTAATGGGATTATCCTGGTGGGAAAGAATTATTTCGTTGTTTCTCATATAAATTAATACATGATAATAAACCTATACTATGTAATATAAAACTATATAAAGTCATCAAAAATACGTTAATTAATTAATCCATGGAAAATCTAACGTAATAAGTAAGTAATAAGTTTTAAGGCCCCGATTTACCACGTGTAACTGAAAAATAACGCGCGATGATGCGGTATTTGCTTGAACAAACGAAAAATACATTATATTTTCATTGTTTCAAAAAGCTTTTAATTGTCAATTTGAATAGAAAAATATATTTATATGAATTTGTAACTAAATCTATTTTGGGCTTTCACCAGCCATAACAAGTTACAGACTAATATTTGAACATTATCATTATATATCATTCATAATAATAAAAGAATTCTATAACCAGTACTAGCACACATTATCCAAACAAATACAAATAGTAAATTGAAATAAAAAGTTCATGAATAATTTTACCAAATTAACAATATTTAGAATAAGTATAGTGAAAGGTTTTATAGACCTTGAGAAATTAACATAATTTTCTTCTCTACTATTTACCGTTTAATTTAGGTTTAATATTTATATTTTCACTTGCTTTTTCCATGTATCCATATTTGATAAATAATGGAATACTACTCAATATTTCTATCAAAGATTCTTACATCTCATGAAATTGACAACTGAATAAAGTAATAAATTACATATGATATTCATTGCATTGAAATTAGTTCTGAGTTGTAAGTTCTAAGCTTGGCGGACCCCTAGCCGGTCTGCATACTAATTTGTACGGTCAAATGCTTTATTACATGCCTTACTTTAAAGTAGGGACCTACTGCTATAGCTTACAATCAATTTCATTAACTGCAGTCAATTTACAGTAAGTACAATCAACTAACTGTAAGTATAGTTGACTTAACTGTACTTCATTTGACTGCTATTCTAATAAGGGTGTTATTCATATATACCGTAATTTTACCTATCGTAATATAAATAACTGTTTTTAGGTTACAAAACGCGTGAATCACTTTGACGTTAAAAAAGTATGTGGTAGGGTAAATCCCAATAAACTCCTTCATTACCATACGTCTATTATGGTAAATTATGTATCCGTATTTGATATACCGTTACCCGTTAAATGTTTATTCGAAGTCGTTAATAAGTATTGTAATATAACATACATTAACTTTGAAATACCATTCCCTAAATATTATGGCGTGAGTTTCCTTCGTAAGCATGCTTATAAGGTAATTAAAAGACTAAATAGAATATCGAGGAGTTCATAAAACTAGTCGTAAAAAGTTGAAAAACTTTCCGTCGGTTTTGAATGAACGTGGATAGGGTTTATTTATTACTCATCGTTATCATGAGCGGGGGAGGTCCCTGAAATCGGTGGGGACGTCTTATACTGTAAAAGCTGTCCGAAGTCAAGTAAAACACCGAGGAACTATTATAGTATAGTGGGTTATTTATTTGTCGTTTGGCGTAGCGACCTGAATTTAAAGTAAGGTCATAAATAACGGGGTAATAATTGTTGCTGTAGTCTGTTATATAAAGGGGCGCCTAACGTTAAAGGTTTTTAAACGATAAGCGAAGCGAAGACGTTATTATTTAAAAGCGACTTTGCCGAAAGATGGGTCAAAGTCCTTAAGAACAGCAACATTAGGCGAAGTCTTATATAACAAAGTCATGGAATTAGTCTGTTAGCTATTAAGCATATAGGTTACGTGACTGTACACGTAATGGGATGGGCAGCGCTCAGCCTAGGCCCGACCCGGGTGTGGACAAGGCATGGTCCGGGTACAAACCGGATACGGTATGTGCATAGCACGTGTAAGAGCGCGTGACGGGCTGAGTATTAACCCTACCTAAAAGCCTTATAAGTTAGGTTACGGTAACCTTTTTTAGTCTTTTTCCGCACCTTAATAGTAAATTCCATTTGGCACTTATTTAGCTTACTATTGTAGGACGAATGAAAATATACTATTAATTTTTTTTTCCAAAAAAAATATTATTTATAATAAATGAATCGATAATAAACGTTAATAATTCGATATTATACTTTAATGTTATCGGGGAAAATAAGTCGTCGGTAAATACCTAATCCTCTACCGTTATAAATATATCTTCAGCCCTTTCGAAGTCAACTTAAACCGATATTTCTCGTTTATAAAATACCGTAAGCTATATCACGTTAGCTATTAAATAATTATAATAACTGTGTTAATCGACCTTTACTATCGAATTTACGTCTGACTTCGTTTAAATCATCGCGAAAATTTAGTAATTCGAAGTCGAATTAACCGCGATTTACGTTAGGTTTTTACCGGTTTAAGGCGAACAAAAACTAAATAACGAATATGAATTTAACGAATCCACTTTTACGTAGGCGGTGACGCGCTAAACGATTAAATTTATATTAAAAACGAAAAAAATATCAATTAAAACGGTTTGATATTTTTTTTTACGTATAAGGATATTATATGGCGGCGGTAAAACCAACGGTTACGACGTATTATAAAGCCGAAAAAAACGAAGGTATTTATAATATAAAGAAGTTTTTCGACTATATTAAAACGACTTTCGATGAATCTTATCGTGCGGATAAGGCATTAATCGAATTCTAAGGTTTAGTTATAAATGATAAAAACCAATAAATACTATTCGTCATTAGGTTCGAAATACTTTTAGTTCAAATAGGCGAATCAAATTAACCTTCGGCTACAAAGTATAACTATTTAAGTTTCCGTATATCGCTAAGTATCTTCGATAAGTTTATTACAATTGGTATTAACCGGGTAAACTATATAGTAACCTTGATAAATTATCGCGAACTCGCCAGCAAGTTAAAATTTTTAAATTTAAAATAACGTTTTAGTTGTTAATTAGCAAAACCCTTCCGAATTTAACGGTAGAATAATAATACTATTATAATAGAAGTTTACACCTTTTAAATGCTTTCGTTAAAAGGCTGTGGTAATCGCGGCTAATTATTTCGATACCGCGATTAATTATCTTAATAAACTCGTTCGATATACATTTAAAACCAAGAATGTAAAGGGACGTAAACAACAATGAAAAAACGTTTAATTAAACTTACTTCATGGCATTACTTACGTTATAATTTATCGGACAATTTTTAACGTAACTATAATCTCCGCCCGATGTTACCTTTCATGTAGGTATATATAACTTAAGTCAAAAAGTTAAAAAAAGGTTCCTTATTAACGACGACGGGAAAAGCCTAACTATTAAATATAATTTGGTTTAAAGTTTATATAACCTTAACAACGTAATTGTAAAATAGAATAAAAAGGAATTTAATTCAATTAAAATACATATAAACGAAAAACTATTTTTTATCCCTATACTTTTTAATAATACCTACTTTTTAAATACTTAAATTGTTTTTAACTGTAATTATTATTATATTATAAACAAGGCTTTGATATAACGGTTGAAAATAAAGTAAATTCGATTATTATATTCGCTAAATTTCGGTACAATATTAGGTTTACCATAAAATAGGCGTATTACCCGAATAGCTAAGTTTTGTATAAATATTAATAATTTATCGAACCCCATATTAATATATATCATTCCTGGAATAACGCGGGATATCATTTTTGAAATACGTTAAATACGATATTAACAGGTAACCTTGAACGCGGGCGATAACTATTTGGTAATTTAAAGTTAGGGAAATTTAGTTAGCGATGTAATATTAATACGTTTTAAGAAGGGAGATATATAAAGCGTTATAAATCCAATTTTTTTTCAATTAACGTAACGTTTGTACTGAAAGATATAATGTATAGGGGATTCGTTTCGAATAATTTATATTATAATTCTTTACTAAATAACGCAGATTTTATAAATAAAAGCAACGATTATGGTTAAAGAAAAAAGTATTAATTATATATTTTACCGACATTAATTGTATTTTTACGACTATTCGATAAAGATAAAGCTATAACCTTATTTTCATATAAGGTGAAACTCGATTAATATATTTATATTAAACCGAATGAAGATAAATATTTAATAAAACGACTTTAAAAGCCGTCATACTTAATATTACGGAATAAACTTTTTAAATTTCAACGATAGGTTACTAAATAAATAAATAAAAGTTAAGTTTAGGTAATTTTTTTGTCGACGGCAGCGCTAGTATCACTTGTTAGTAAACTAGGGGGGATTAACGGTTCAATATCAAGCATCGGATATTAAATAAAATTACAAAATAAAACCGTTTTCTTTGAACTTTAATTAAAAAAACCCCACGTACATTGTCGAAGTTGATATAACTTACGAAGTTAGATATTTGAACGGCTTTTTACCATATTCGAATAACATCTGAGTAAAAGTAAATAATGGAGTTTCATATGCAATTCGGGTTATTGAAATAACTAATTACCCTCTTTAGGCTTGTGAAAACGCCGACAACGTTTCAATGATATATGAATTATATAAGAGCGGACATTTTTAATAATTTCGTTATAACATATTTGAACAACCTTTTAATCTTTTTTCAGGTATGAAATAAAACTATATAATGAAAATTTGCTTAATTTCAAAATATCTTCGTAATATAAGGCTGGATATAAATTTTTTAAAAAATTGACTTTGTAATGAAGGAGGTAAAATATCAGAGCTTCATTATAACGGTTAAAGTAAGTATTCGTGCCGACCCCGAGAAAGTAATTCGCGAGTAATAGTTACCATATACGGTCCGGGAGGTTCGAATATTTTCAAATTTTGCCAACTTTTATCGTAATTTCATTAGTAGTTTCTTAAAGTTAACGAATTTTCTCATTTGATTAACAAAATTAGATATTCGTTAAATCTAGACGAAACAGGAGAAATATACATTTCAAACCTTAAAGGATATATTTATTACGGCCCTACTTTTAGTATATTAGGATCCGAATTGACTAATAGTAGTGGGAATTAATCATTTGAAAACGGCGTTAAAATGGTATTTGTCGTAACGAAACTAGAATGGTATTTTAAAGCTAATAAATTACCATTCCGCACGATTAACAAATACGAAACGTAATTATACCATTCACAACAAAAAACTTTTCGCAGTAATATTCTATTTAAAAGCGTAATATTTCGAATTACATAATATCCGTATACTGTTCACAATTTTAACAAACTATAAAAGATTAAAGTATTTTTTTATTACAATTAATTTCGAAACGTTAAGCTAAATGTGCCGAAGTCGTTTCCCTTTTTTAATACTACTTGTGGTATAAACCCGTAAATTAAGGCGCCTGCCTGGATACGTTAACTTGTAGTTTACAAAATAAGCCCCAGGTTAAAAAACGCCCCGTTCGAGTTTTTTAACCCATTTTTATTATTATATTAAACGTGGTATTAATAAACTTATATATTAAAGGGATATAAATCGCGGCGGGTTATATAAAAGGGTTTGATCAAACGGAGGCCTGGTTACTAAATTACGACGATATGTATCTTGAAGAGGGGTTAGGGGTTTTCGAAAGGCTGCTGAAAGCGATATCGCCCCGTCCCAGCTTACGCCTGGGTCGTTATTGGGGATAACGTTTAGGGATTTCAATATAACGATACCGGCGATATCGCCGCGAATCCGGCCCGCATTAGGCCCGCCGGTATCATTAACGTCAAATAGTTCCCTTATTTTCGGCCCGGGTACGTTAACGAAATTGTAAAACTAAAAAGTAATAAACGAACCGTTATATAAAGATCGCCTTTGAACGGTTTTCAAAGGCGTTAAATATTTTCCACCTAAAGTAGGATAGTTAATATAAATTATGAATCATGGGATTGACCTGCAAAAGGTATTACGTTACTATAATCGTTAACAATAATATTATTATGAACTATTAATAATGTAGATATAATAATAAATCTATAATTAGCTTATTATAGGTTATTAGAGTAAACCCATTTTATTCCGCGTTTTCTAACGAAATGATCATTAAAAATTGATAATGATAGATATTCCACGTTTATATCGAATATACACGTAATGTAACGGGACGAAACCTCGTTATACCTAAAGATAAAACTTTCTTTAACCTTTTTCCATTTCTGACCAATACTAAACGTATATTTTAATCGACTTTATAATTAACCTACTAAATACTAATAATGACCATCGATATTTACTCATGATTATAGATCGCTTTTTGAAGTTTGTTCAGCTAAAGGTTACATAATTTATAATAGTTGATACATACACAAAATGCTTTCGGAATATATAGTGGAAATTTTATAATTTTTCAACTTTTATTATTAATAACCGCGGTTCAAATTAAATAAGCGTATTTTAAACGACACTTTACTTCCCAATAAAATTCGAATAACTTTTATTAATAACGTATCACTTATAAAGAGATAATGGTATTAAATAGGTAAACTAAAAGGTTTAAAAGTATTTACGTATTATTATTGCCTTTTCGTAATACTATGAAACTTTATATTTACCCGCTTATTGATTTACGTTAACTAATCAGATATTGACGATTACCGGGTTTAATATAAACCGTTCAATAAATTAATACGAAATATTTTTTATTCTAAGTGTAAACGGGGATACGAAGTCGTTAACCAATCCGATAGAACAAGCTTTTACGTTTTTAACTTATTTATACGAGGAGACCAAATTAATCTAAATGGAAATAACTTATATTTAATAGTAAATAAAAACGACAGCGAATCGTAAGCGATATTTGACGGAGTAATATAAGGTAAGGGATTAGGTTTAACTAAGTTTTCTTCATATTAAAATTAACCTTTCGAATAGAAAGCTCGACTAACTTTATAATTAATATCGGATAGTCGGTATTTCGAACGTATTTAATATCGTATTAAATATACCTGGTAAATATCCGGTATTTTATATAAATTTAATAAAACAGACGGCTTCAAACACTTTTTCTTTGTAGGTTTTATCCGACACTTGTCCGGGACCAGTTTTAATAACTAACAATATAAAAAACGGTAAATACGAGGAATTTGAAGTACAAAATATCCATACGGTAAGGATAAAAAAGTCAAGGTTTATAACATATTAATTGAGTAAAAATGCCATAATAATCCGGAGTAAAAATCATTAAAGAATTATTAATATATTATAACCTTTGATAAATTTAAAGCGAAATAAGGAGATATTCGGGTTTACGATAACCCGGTATTTCGACGACGGCGATAAGCTTATACTAAACGACAAACGTAAAACGAATCGCCTATACCCCTGAAATAATACTTTTTTTTATAAATAATAATAAAATTCATTATTTAACAAAGTTATAATACTATAAGTAGAGTCGGGTAAATATCACCCTATTATTTCAGATATGTATTCGACCTTAAAACGGCTTTTATTATATTTTAACGAAGATTCACTTATTCATTATTATTAT
>JASMMZ010000003.1:19095615-19131737 GCA_038502455.1 Anisogramma anomala
TTATTATTATTATTATTATTATTATTATTATTATTTAAAGAATACTAGCGTTACTAACGTTAGGCGATATTAAATGAGTGAAATGATAAAAGGTATAACGAAACTTAATAGGTGTTGAAAATGGGGGTTAGTAAAAGGCGGGACGAATACAAGGCAACGTTAAGAAAAGCAAACAACGTGAGGAGAGGCGGGCGTTAAAAAAGACCGATAACGGATAATATGAGGAGGAACGGACGCTAGGGAAGGCCGACAATAAAAGGTAACGTTAAAAGGGAAGGCCGTTAAAAAAGGCCGATGATAACGATTAACGAAAAGTAAGTTGGGGGATGAAGTGGAGGGAGTAACCCTTTAAGAGGGTTATCAAAGATTATAATACGTTAATTTAAGCCCGGGTAATGCGATCGACCCGAATACGATTTTACGTCCGTTTACAGTCGATTCGATTAGCTCGTTTTTATTTAAAGTTAACAAATACGATACGGGTACAATCGGGAATCGTATAGTTAAGTTTTGGACATCGTTCGTAACATTTTATAAGCTGTAACTTATATTAACTACAAAAGATATAGCTTAGGTAATTATATTATTTTGGCCTTTTAGGTTAAAACTACGAAAAAGTATATAGCGGTGGTTAAAAGGAGTCGAAATAAAAACGTCACATAGTAAAGCCCATTCGGTCAAAAACGTCTTATCTTTATAAATGAACGATATAATAAAAGGCGACGAATAGTTCTGAGATAAAAAAGGATCCGAAAGAAAAGGGTGGCATAAACGTATAATTAAAGGGGTAACGGCTTATACAGACGGCATAATACGAACTCCTTGCGCTTGAACGATATTATGGAAACGAGCAAATTAATTAACCAACTTAAAAAAGAGGGGTTAAAGATATATCGATAACTTGGGGTATCTTTTTAACGTTTACGCATAGGGGATAGGATATAACCCCTATCCTTTACCGTAATAATTAATTAGCATAAAAAGGCACATAAACAGGGGAAAATCGTAAATAAGTTTATCTTTTAAAAATATTACAAAAAGGAGTTAATTAGCGGTTACGCCATTTATAAAATTTATTTTTAACTTTACTTCATTATATACCTTTCGATATACGCGATACTTTTACACCTAATAAACTCGAACGTAAAATAAAGAAAATCTTAAGGTTTAAAAGGCGGTTAATATATAATATATAAACGTCTTTAACCTATAACAGAAAAAGCTTATTGTTATATTTATTATATTTAATGACAAGGAGATCCCATATAACATAAAGGGGCTATAACAGGTCATGCGTAATAAGGTCTCAATATATAATAAAATAATATACCTTACCAGAAGGTTCTTTATCTTGTTTAGAGGCTCCGATAATAACGTAACCTAAACTAAAACCGTTATATACGTCGGTTATAATAATAAGTTAAAAAGAAAGTCTAAAATATATTAACGCAAATAGTTGACTGATATATATAAAGGAAAATTAAAAGGGTTATAACGGGGGTATCTAATGAAAGGGTGGGCGATAATATAGAAAGAAAAAGAAAAAAGTTTTAGAAATTACGTAAAGGCGTTCGTATTTATAGGAACTAGATAATCGTATTCGGCAAAGATTACGTGTTATATGGGGCGCATTATACGACATTAAAGGCAAAAACGTAATTTTACATAACGCGTTATATGATATCGGCGATAAAAAGGTTATATTATACAATGCATTAAAAATTACGTTATATAGCACCGGTAATAGGAAGGATGCCTTATACAGCGCGTTAACAGCTACGTTATACGGTGTCGGCAGCAAAAATGATGCCTTACACAGCACGTTAACGGGTACGTTATACGACGTCTGCAGCAAAAAGAATACTTTATACGGTGCGTTAACGGGCGCGTTATACGGCGTCGACGATATAAGGTGGGCCGGCCGAAACTTTATACAATATATTAAACGTAATGTCACCGGCTTACGTTCGACCCACTTATTAGATGGGTACGGCCCGCGTTCGATGTTTATTTAAAGGGGCATCGTAACCTTTACAACATTTGGAGAGGAGGGAAACATATTATAAACTTAGGCTATTAGCCATTAAGCCTATAGGTTATGTAACTATACATGTAACGGGATAGGCAACGCCTGGCCTAGGCTCGGCTCGAGCGGGGACAGGATACGGTCCGGGTACAGACCGGATACAGTCCATATACAGCATGTATAAGGGTATGTAACGGGCTGAGTATTGGCCCTGCCCAATGGCCCTGCACGTTGGGCCATGGTAGCCTCTTCTAGTTTTCCTCCACACCTCAATAGTAAATCCCATTGGGCACCTACTTAGTTTACCATTGTAGGTCGAACCATAAAAAACAAGATAAGTGCCTTTACAGTAATTGTTAACAAAACCGTAATATATTTTTCGAAGCCCTTATAATTATATTCATGAAACCAATTTTCGATGTAGTAAGTCAAAATAGGTACGACTATAGCTGTAGTAACTATATATAAAAGGTATATCGGGGACTTGTACCTTATACCTAAAAGTTTCTTATAATACCGAGTAACTTTTAACGCCCTTATCACTCGTTGTTCGAAGTAAAATCTTTTTAATAGGGCTTCATTAAACTAAAACCCGAGTTATTATATACCAGGTAACTTATTATTTAGAGTCGGATTTATAACCAGATATACCGTTTTTATAGTAGTAAAAAGGTACGGGTTATCCCACTTCGTAAAGTTAAAAGATAATTAGCGTCCAATAATATATAATAACTTTGACATTTTTGGTGTAAATACGAGCCTGTTGGCGGCTGCTTACTTGTTTATTTCTTTTAGGTTAGCTTTAAATTCTATTACATTTTACTTCAAAAAACCCTGAATCTTAAAAAAAACGTCTTTAACGTAAATGAAAACGCAGCCACAGCGAAGTCTGGCAAAATTTGGAATATAAACGATATAAAGAACCGGGGAAAGGGGGAATCCCTGAAAAGTTTCGCGGTTGAAGTTAAAAAAAAAACCTATACTTACTTTCTGATAACGAATATTTACTACTCCATTTGTTAGAAACCCTTTGACAAGGGTAAACGAATTAGATAAAAATTGAATACCCTATTTATGAATTAAACGGTTCCGAGGTAAGGCTTTAAAAGAGTTTCATAAGTTACGTAACAAAATCGATACGACTTTTCTTTCGGTAAAAACGGATTCGACAGTGTATATAAAAAACGTTAACAGGTTTAAAACAGAACGTTTTAACGTTTCCCCCCATATTAGGGGTTCATAAGGCTTTAGAAAATAAGCTACAAAAATATGTTCTGGGTTATAATACGTATTAATACTTTAAAATAAATTGATATTGAAGTAATATAATTTTATAACCATAGTTTTGATACGTTTTGTTTGTCAAATTTCATTATTGGAAATATATCTGATTATTTCTATACCCGTAAAACACCCTAATCATTAGTATTTGTTGTGAAATGTATAAAAAATCCATATAATCAAGTTTTGGTACGTTTTAAATAAGTGTATGATAACGTTGTTGAACCCGGCCAATATATTACGAATTTTAATACTATTTCGACGAACCATTCCATCGAAAATATCGGATACTTAAATAAGAATATATTTGGACCCATTCCAATTGATTGAAGTGTTATTTTGAATATCATTGGTAGATAAAAATATATTTAAAATATCATTTAGTAAAATCTAAGCTTATTAACGAGTGTCAAAAACAAGTTAACGCATAATTTGAGTGGACGAACCCGAAGCAGAAAAGTGGAATTATACTAAGTGATAATTTTATATACCTTTTCCAAGTTAGCGATTTAGTCGAATTTAATCTTTCATAAACCGTTTTGTATCTATTATACTTCCGTTAAAAAGTTTTAATATTTGATGGACCTCGTATTACGCGGTTGTACCGCGTTCGCCGTCTTTATATACTGGCAAATCCGGTCCAACTTAAGGGTTCATCACTTTGCAACCTTTACGTATACTATAACACGCTTACCGATCGCATATAAACCGTTTTTATATAACTGGGTAAAAACCTTTACCCATTTGTATATTACTGTTTCGTTCTTAATATCGGTAGCTTGTAGCAAAAAAGGTATACTAGTAATGATTAGATCTCTAAACCTAGGTAAATTAATTTTCAGTACCATAATACGCGTAAGAGATGATTTATAAAACCTGCGGAGACACAAGGGTCGTTAAATAGACTTTATAATCGGAACCTTTATTAAAGATGAACCGGATTAGTGTGATAATGCCAGTAATATTAGTAAAGATAATATTAAGAACGTGTTTTAAACGATAAATAGAAACTTTTACCTCCAGTTGAAATATATACCTATTTCGAGTATTTATATACCTAAAATACGGAGTCCATGAGCGTTATCTAATATTGATTTCGCTCCGTTATATTCGAAATAAAAGTTTTTACCGACGATGTTCTGATACACGGGTAACCAAACGCAAATTTCTGATAATATATCGTCGGTAAATTGATCCAGTTATTCGACAACTACATTAATACTGTTAAAACAAAATGAAGAACAATTACTCCCGAGATTTAGGCGTATTTACGTAATGGTAAGGAAAGCCCCTTTCCGAATATAAAAGAGAACTGGAAATCGGGTTAATTAAAGCAATTTAAGCCGGTCCTCTCATATGAAAAAAAATACCCTACAATTACAAACGAATTTAAAAAAATATAATCCGGGTAATTTTATGTAAAGCTTTGACCGTTATTTATTTTACCGCACCAAGATTCCTATACATTAATAACATTAACGATTTCGTTCACATAACCTATAAAAAAAAGGTAAGTATACGACCACTATTTTACCTATATTTACCCAAAAAAATTATAAATCCCGTATTTATTTTCGATATTCGACAACATTTAATGGCCTTTTATATAATCGATATAAACGTATTAATATTCCATAATATTAACGTTAATCAAATCCGGAAGGGTGGTAAGGTTCTTATTTGTTTTATTATTCTAGATTATAAGGCTAATTATATCTAATTGATCGGGAAGAGTGTGAAAGAGAGGGGGAAATTCGGATTTAGATATAAACGTAGCCTAATTCATTATCAGGGGAGTCTCATTACTAAAAGTCCTAATTAAAGTTATCAAAACTGATTAAAACCTATCTTTTTAAGGCTTTACAAGCTTGGAACTAACTTTCCTAACCCTAATAAACTTTAACTCAGTCGTATTCGATTTGGGCCTAATGGCCGGTTTATCGATCGGCCGAAAACCGGACCTCCCTATAGTAATAGTGGTAATAGCTCCGTATGCCTCAGGAGACTTAAATCTTAAAACGGAAGGGGGAAAACATTAGTCGGCGAAATCCCGTGTAACCGCTTCTTTTCAAACGACGATAATCTCGACTACCTCTTATAATGAACGGTTCAGAAAAGGGGGTTTAAGTAACAGGACAGCACCAAGTTGTAAATTTACGTATCTTTAGGAACCGGAAATGTATATAGGAAACGCGAGTCAAATCGCATTCTTTTCCGCAAAATATTAATATATACTAGTGTAAAGAGACTTTTTGTTGCGGTCCTTTTTCGCTAGATTTATAATAGGCTTACTAAGCCTGGTAGTCGTAGTCTCAGCTTCTTTAACTAAAATTTCTACTGTTACTTTTGTATTATAACTAATCTTATTAAAAAGTTTGATTTTTTTCAGTTGTTACTTCGAAATACGGATATATTTCCCCCTGTTTCGTTTAAAAACCGCCTACTCGTCCGCGTAAACCGAAAAAAGTGTCCATGATAATTATGGTATGAACGGAGAGCCGTATACGGCCCAGGAATATAATTCCTCACCAGAACTGTATAAGTAAAGTACTGTGCCGGTCAGATATAAGGTATATAAATATACTATTATAAATACCCATTATCGTAAACCTATTACCGATTATATTTATTGATCGCCCTCGACCGATTACTAATACCAAGAAAATGAAAAAATAGGACAAGTTAAAAAAACACAGGTTATTGAGCCTAAATAAATACTTTAATTATATATTGAAAGGTAAACAACAATCGGTATAATCCCGATCTAAATTACGATTTTCTCCTTTATTACTTGCAGGACCTCAATTAATGTCTTTTGAAAAGGAGAGTAGAAAACGAGTAGAACTCTCTTTACTATATACGTATAGCAGGATTGATAAAGTATCACAAGGTTTTTTTTAATATATATAATAGTACCGGTAATACCTTGTTCAAAATCATATTTTAACCATAATACTATTATAACGTATAATATACCCCGTAAGAGTTTTATTCACCAACCCAATAATAAACGGATCTAGTTATATCTGTTTAATAAAGACGTATCAGAAAGAAAACCCTTTAATATTACGCTTTACACCTTTATAAACTTCGATAAAAACTATGTCGGTAAGGTCTAAAACCTTTGTTCTTTCACGTGAAATAAGTTATAGAGAAGAGTGATTGTTAGACTGGTATAGTTGTAATAAAGATGATAGATGCAAAGAAGAAGTATCCAGAGGTGCACGCCACAGGTGAGGGCTTATAAACCCTCGGCTAGAGCGTACCACTCTAGACCGCTCCACGCATTGCCGTTCGGTCTGGTATAGTTATTCCAGACCAATCCATGCATGATGCATTTTACATCTTGCAAGAGTGCAGCTTTCAGCGTGACACATTATCGTGTACTCTGCAGGAGTGTACCCTGCAATACAGTGCACTACTACTAAGCCTATTTATACTATCAATGTGGGTATATAGTAATATCCACAAACAATGAATCCTCTTTTTCCGCCGCTTTTTATAATATAATACGTTATATGGGGTGATATCTCGAATAGTTGCGTGTAAAATCCTAAAGAATTTTTGTGGACGTAAAGCTTTTTTATAACATTAGAGAGATCGGTATCCTATTATAGTTATTACCTTAGCCCACATAATACTTGGGTTTGATTGAGCGGAGGGTTTTATGCCCTTATTTATTAAGGCGGCCGGTAATATTGGGGTCGACATGTAGGCGGCGTGAAAAGGTATATAAAAGGCCTTTCGAAGGGATCTTTATACCTGTTCAGTCAGCAGAAAGTGAAAAGGGGACGGAGGCGAAAGTCTGTGCACCGGTTTAGGCTCATTTGTCTATGTTCCTAAGCCCCTGTTAACAAAATAATCGATAACTATAAAGGGACGAAGGCCGGAGCTATCGCTCAAGACGCTCGAATTATATCTATAATCTTTGATAAAAAAGAAAGAAGAGACCTCTGCTAGGGAACTGTTACAGAGCTATAGAAAGAGAAGTAATCTGATTACGTGATGGGTGAGGGCATGCTCCCGTACGGCTTTCAAGCAGCTCTAAAGAACTATAAGAGTGTGGATAGCAACCACTAATGCTAAATTCCTAGTAACTATTAGCCCAGACATTAGCCTATAACATTACCTACCGGCTTAACCCCCCGCCCTCCCCTTCTACAGTATAATATAAAAGGTAGTAAAGGTTTTTGGCGAACTGAAAGATACAATAGGTACAAAATAACCGCTCCTAAGCGGCTTAAAACGTCGTAATATTGTGTAAAAAGTTTCAAGCTATCGAACTACTTGATACTGTATAAAAAGCGCCATTACTGCCCTTCCTATAAATAATTCTGTAAGCCCTCCCCTTTTAAAAATGTAAAACTTTCCTTTTACAACCATTTTCACATACGAATAATGCTATACTATACCTATACTTAATATCTTTACGTTTCATTTCACATACCAAAAGAAATATTGTTTTTGTTGGTAAGGTTTGCTTATTCATGTGAACGTAAAAGAGTAGAAGAGTAATCGTAAATATTGGTATAGTAGTAGTGAAGATAGATAAGTTAGGAAGAATCATTCAAAGAGTGCACGCTACAGATGAGAGGTTATAAACCTCCTATCCAGGCAGTGGCACTTTTCCATACACTTTGGAACGCCCCTTCTAAACCGCGCCACGTATGATGCACTTTGCAAGATCGTAATCTGCAGCATGTCACGTTATCATACACTTTACAAAAGTGCAGCCTATAATGTGTCACATTATCGTGCATGCTACAGGAGTGTACCTTACAGTTTGATGCACTGCTACCAGAATATATTAATTATAGTAATATATAATAATATCCATATAGGCAATCTTTTCTTCTTTCTTTGTATACTCCGTATTCATAATCTAATAGTAACAGTATAGCCGTAGTGCAGTTCGTATCCGTATTTTAATAGTAACAGTACAATTTATAATTCGGTCCATATTAGTCATTTAGTAACGATAGTAGTATAAGTTCGTTTCTTTGTTTAATAAAGCAGGATTGTTATAGATTGGGTTACGTAACTTTTGTTATAACATCGTTAATAGTAGTAGCTACTAAAAATACTGCTTACGCCACGAATACGTAATCTAAAGCGTTTAGTGTAGGTAGAAGCGGTTTTAATGCGACCCTTAGCACGCTTTATGGTAATAGGAGCGCTCCTAAATCGATTGTTATAGCTGTGAGAGACGTTTAAAACGTAATATTCAGAGCGTTCATTGTATTTCAACCCGTCTGGTCCTTTAGGTCGCGTTTCGAAGGGCCACTACGGCCCGTCTAGTCCTTCAGGTTAAGGGCCGGATGGCCAAGGCAGCTCATCCTTATGTTGAGGTCCAGTTGCGTATAAGGCATCTGGCCATTCCTCCTCTTGAAGTTGCGGCCTAGACTGTATATCCAAGCCATCCTTCTCTTGAGGCTGCGACCTGAACTGTGCATTCAGACCTTTTTCTTGTCGCCACGGCTTGAAAGTTTCCGACTCCTTCCTTCTTTAAAGGAGCTCTCTATATTTCTGCCTGAATTGTATATCCAGGCCTTTCTTCTCCTGATCCCGCGTTTCCAATGGTGTTCCTAACCTTTTCTCCTCTTGAAAGCGTGTATTGGAATATGCGTTTGGCCCTTTCTTCTCTTGCAGCCCTTTCTTTTCTTACAGATCCGGCCTAGACTGTGTATTTAGGCCTCTCTTTTCTTAAGGATGCGGCTCGAACTGTATACCCAGGCCTTCCTTCTCTTATAACCGCGCTCCAAATAATGCTTCCGATTTTTTCTCTCCTTAAAAGCGTATGAAATACGAGTTTAACCTTTTTTAAAAAATGGTTCTTTGGAATTCGAATGCGGGTTAGGCCTTGTAATACTTTTTGATAAGTATACGAAGATTTCTTCGGTTTTCTTATTCTTAACATATGGAATACCCGTTTCTTTTTACCCTTCTAAAGCGGTACCTCATAAAGTTAGCTTATAATAAATAATACTTTCGTAACTCCAAATATACTATTAGATATATTAAAGCCTCCGTCACGTAACTTTCTATGTAATCCCCTCAAAATTAAAGTATTTACCGGATTCCATATTATTAGCGTCTACCTCGGAAAATCATATCGAAAATCATCAAATACATTAAAATCGGAAAAAGTAATACTTTCAGTCTGTATATAATAATATTAATAAATAACCTAAACAATATACGTATTTACATGCAAAGGGTTAAAGATCGCTACTGGCGCCTATATCTTATCGTTTGACAAATTTAAGTCAATAAACTTTAAAACGATTTTCTGTAAAATATTATACTTAAAAATAGAGTCTACACACCCGTTGAGGTTAGGTAAATCTATTTCGTAAAAAGCTATAGTAAACAGCGATACAAACGGAAATTATATTTAAATAAAATATATACGTAGATAAAAAGTAAATAAAGCGTAATATAATAGTCAAAGTAAGGCTTTTATCCCTTATGAGTACAAATAAACTATAAAAAAGACGTAAGTGAAACGTAACCATACGCAAGTTGGTCATCCTAAATTAGTTTTTTTAATGTTTGGATAACGTTATACAAGCTAAACGGCTAGGAAAAACTTAAAATGTCGCAAGTATTAAATTTGAAATACGCAGTGTATAGCGAGCAAGGAGAGATAGATAGGGAAAATGGGAAAGCAGAGGGGAAAATGTAGATATAGGGAGGTGTGTATATATGTAATCTAGTATAAAGGGGGCTTATGTCGTGTTTGGTAAGTGGTACGGATTCTCGTATTATAACCGCTCCTATTGGTTATGAACGGTTTTAGTGTTACGTCTGTAACCGCTTTTGGGTCTTGCGAGCGGTTTTTTTGTGAAATTTTAGCCGTTCATTATCGTTAGATCGGATGGATTTCAACGAAGGGTTCCGAAACTTTGTGGTTTTAGCTTACGTAAATTAATATGTGATAAGACGCTCTTCGAAAAGTGTCCGGGTATGTTTAAAGTGCCAAAACAAATTAACGGTTAACGTAATGGAGCTTTTAGTAAATAGGGCACCAATTAGTTAATAATATTGTACTAAAATGATCCTTTTTAAAGTCACACTGGATCTTATATTCTTGTTACGATTCGGGCTTCAAAGACGTTTCCTCGTAATTCTACACTCTCGTATGGTTTTTATAAGGCGTAGGGTTAAAACACAAACAATTGGAACCGCTACTGTATCTTGTTATAGGTGCTTAACTTCGATTTATCTTTTTTAAGCTATTTGTAATCGACTTAGTTCGCAACTAATTAGTATCGATAAGGTCTACTTATTCGCGTAAACGTAAAAGAGTAAAACAGTAATCGTAAAGATTGGTATTGTAATAGTAAAGATAGATAAGTTAGGAAGAAACATTCAGAGAGTGTACGCCATGGATAAGAGGTCATGAACCTCTTATCTAGGTAGTATCACTTTGCCATACACTCTGGAACGCCTCTTCTAAACCGCGCCACGCATAATATACTCTGCAAGAGTATAATCTGCAACGTTTCACTTTATCAAGCACTCTATAAGAGTGCAGCCTGCAGCGTACCACGTTATCGTGCATTCTACAAGAGTTTATCTTACAGCATGATGTAATGCTACCTAAATATACTAACTATAGTTATATATAATAATATCTACATTTTTATTATTTTTATTAACAGTTATTCAAATAAATCCGCAATTAATTACTATAGTTCATAAAGTAATTGAAAAAGTTAATATATTTATTTTAAATTTTATAATTCCCTTTTGATGAACGTATGGTTTCCTACCCTTTATATTATCGGTATATACCATAATAAAACCCACGAATAGATGTATTTCGAATATATTAATAAAATGACGTATGATTGAAAAAAGTTTTATTAGGAAACCGAAATTATGTCAAACTCGTAAAACCTCCAGGAAATTACTAACGAACGGTTAGAATCAGTACTTGTTACCACTTCTATTTTATTTACGCGAAGTTTCGTAACTTTGATTATACATATATTTCCGTAGACTTAAAGCCTGATCTAAATAAAACCTTTCAAAACTATTTAAAATTTATTTAACCTTTCATATTTAAAACCGAAGTAAGTTATTTGTTTATAAGCCGTTCTTTAAATGTTAACTAGTGGTTAAATAACGTATAAACGCAAGGCGTCACCATGAAAAAGATAATAGAAATTCCTTGGGCGATATAAAAGAAAGTCGGTACACGTAATAGGGAAATCTTAATACCTATTACCATTATTTTTTCCAGAATATTATGGGCCATATATCTTCCAAATAAAAAGTGTAGTTTCGATGAAAATAAGAAAATTAAAAGTAAACGTGGGTGTTGCGACTGACGAGCGGGTAGGGAATATAGTTGGAGGCGATAAAATAGCTTATTGGGGTTTCGGAGCATATTAATAGCAAGTTAGCTTATATTGAAAGTAAATCAAGTAAATTATTTCAAATAGAAAAAAAAATATTACTACTCGAGGGCCCCGAGAAAGGAGAGTACGAGAATATAATGAATAACTTCGATTTTTTCGTTCGTGTAAATTACTTTCATATTTAGTACCCATAAAATAGCTGTTTAAACGCCATTTACTAATGTAAAATATAATATTTCAAACGTGTTTAAGAAATGAGTAGAAGTTTTTATCGTTATATTTAATCGATCTATAATGTAATTCGAAAATGTTGAAGGTCGCGATATTTAAAAAGCTTGAAAACGTTTTTCAAGTTAGGCGTATATCACCTACCCATTTAATAATATCTATAGTTCTGGAGGATCGCTAAGCTGGGGGTGGTTTATTCAAAGTTTATTTCAGACTTGTAAAATACTTTTAATGTGGTACTTTAATTTCGTTTCGCCGTCGTTACCTTTGATATCGATAGCTAGTAATTGAAAGTAGCGGGTTCATTAGTTCGGGAGCAGAGTTGAAGTAGCTCAAATAAGTTGGTTTATATATAACCGGGAATATTTGCCTTTCGAAAAGTTAAATTCGATAACGAAGTAATCAATAATATATATTATACGATATCGATTATAAAGTTAACATGATTTTTCGAAGAAAAAAAAAACTTATAGCTTTAAAAGAGAAGTTAAATATGATTACCGACCCGAAATCGGTCCAAAAGAGAATATTACTTATTAGCAACTGTCTTTATACGTTATTACGTAACATCTATTACGATTTATAAAAATACTATAATATCGCGAATACGTTAAAAAAAATCCTTAATATTAACACACGACGTTATAATTAAAAGAATCGAACGTTGTACGGGTTATGAAGGGGCGACGTAATAGCCGTAAATTATGAAAGAACTGGTTGATACCGATAATGATTATATCCTTATGATTTAACGCCAATTTCAAACCGGGTAATCATAGATTTTTATCAAGTTAAATATAAACAACGAGAAAACATAGGTATATTAGAATTTCTTCATTAACTCGTTCGGTAACTTCGTCGGTTTCGGGGTAAAATACAATAATTAAGCGGTACTTTATCCCCATTAAATCCTAAAGACGTTTTTAAAGCCTATTAACTTACTTTAAACCGCTATTACTACTAATTATACGGGGAAATTCGTAAAATCGTTAGTAATAGCTTAAAACCCTTTTTTTTGTAAGCTTCACCGTTTATAATAGTTATAATTTCGAAGTTGATAACTTTACTTAAGAGGTCCGTAATCATTCTAAGGTAACGTGGGTTAATAATACGTTTTTAAGGAAAGTTTATTATGAAGTCGATAAAATATTCGCTTTGAAACCGTTTGAAAACCGGTATGTATTTAAGAGTCCTTTTTCGTCGATATCTTCAATAAGTCGTACGTTCAAAGATATCGTAATTCCAGTAAAAACTCTGGGTCGCGCGGTATAATCCGGTTTAAAAATATGATTTAAAACGGATGAAGATAATAATTTCACGGACTTAGTAACTAATAAAAAGTAAATTGTAAGCAATTGATATTAACACGATAATAAGAGACTATCAAACAAATACCCAAATATAATTACGAAACCAAAAAATACTATTATCATTTACAAAACATTTCGAATTTAAAGCTTTAAATACTTAATCGTCGTTAATACGAATATCGATAAGAAACCATCGATCGTTTATACGTACTATACGAAACAAACGGGGGTTAATAATGTTATAGGTAATAGCAACGTTCTATTTACTGTCAATATCGAAGTTAGTAAAAAGTTCGTAACTCTTTAAGATGTATTCGCTAATAATAGTTAACCAGAAAATTACTTGTACGAAAGATACTTAAAAATAAACTATTCGAAACGTAAAAGCTAAAGTTTTCAGCTTAAAAAGAGTGTATCAGAAAGACCTTTAGGATTATCCTAGTTCTTCGAAATAGTCAATCAAGTTGTATATAATCTGCCCCTTTGTTATAAATTGATTTAAAACGAAATTAGGTTAGGCATTTGGATTAAAAAACATATCTTTCAAAAAGTTATTGTATAATTTTGAAATACTTCCAGTTTTTATAGTTTGTAACAATAGTAAACGGGAAAGCTGTGCTCTGAAACTTTGCATTCTATATTTTAAAAGAATCTATAATCACAAGCAATTCCTTATCGTAAATTTCGTAATTATATTCGGCAGGCGATGATTGCCGAAAGAAGTATATCAAAGGGCGTAAATTAGTGTAATTGTCTCGTTAGAGTAGATAACCACACAAGGCCTAACTAAAGAAATCGGCTTTCAAATAAGTATCGCGGTCGGAATTCCATTAAACCAAAATAAGTTTTTTTTAAAAAAGCTAAACTCAAGCCATTCGAAACCGACTCACTTCTCGGGTTCTTAATATGAAAGGGTACTTTTTCGGGTCAGTTGAATCAAAAGGCTAATAATCGTAAAATAATCGCGAATAAAATGTCGGTAAAAGTTGTTAAAACCAAGAAAACTTTTAATTTTGATATAAACATGAAGCCTGGTCATTTTCGGATAATGCGTAACTTTTTCGGGTTTATACGGACGTCGACTTCAACTTTTATAACGAATACCAGATATATAGTTTTTTCAACACCGAATTTACATTTAAATACATCGATATTAAGGTTTGTAACGCTTAAAACGTTTGAAATCGATTTAACCTTGATTTTATAATCGTTAAATATATTACTCGCATATATCAGCATATCGTCGAAAAAAAGAAATGTGAAATGTCGAAAAACAAGCGTTATAAATTGTTAATATACCTTTAAAAAGTGGCCGGTATACTAAAAAGCTGAAAAGAGTAACAAATTATTCGATAGGTCTAAAACGTATATGAAACGTAATTTTCTATTTATCTCTTTCTTTAATATAAACTTATAGAAAACGATTTTAACATTCAACTTAGTTAATCACTTAATTTAGGAAATATTCGTAAACGTTTCCATAATAAACGGGATTAGATAACAGTTTATTTTCGTAATAACGTTAAGTTTACAATAATCGATATAAAAAAATAAGCTACCCCCAGGTTTCTTGATAAAAATTTTGAGAGTACCCTTCAAAAAGTTACTCACGCGAATATAGCATTAATTAAGAAATTCAGTTAAGGTTTTCTTTAATATAAGTATTTTTTTTCGCGACATACTATATAATAGACCCTGCGGAACCTTTCAAGATTAACTTGAACTATTGTTTTAAATAACGATTTCGTAATCGACTCCGGAGCAGTAAGGAGGTAACTTATTTTTAAAGGTTTTATAGAATAAAAGAGCGAAGTTTTTAAAAGCGTTGGGGATCTTATTGTGAAAAAAAATGAGTGATTTTGGGGCGAGTGTTTTATTCATATTTTTAAGGGAAACGGCGGCGAATAGAGTAGTAACAGATTAATCACTTCGATCTTTTATAATGATAACGTAAAAGGAGGCGACTCTAACTCCTATAGGTATCTTTTATATCAGCGTAAACCTTTGTGTTTCAACGCGATAATTACCCGCTCGTTTTAAAAACAATATATATTTCAGAGTTGTCTAAGTTACCTATTGGTATATATCTACCGTTTACCTAAAATAACGGTTTATTATAAATAAGTAATAACATAAGCCTTCATCTGATATCGATATTTGTCGAGGTTAATGTTGAAAAAAGTTATTAAAAAAAGCCTTAAGGCGAAATGAAGTACGTGATACATAGCTTCACTGAGGTATCCAGTGGAATAAAGATACACGGTAATTTTGAACGGTTAATAAGTTATTTATTCTAGAGTTATAATACTTATGACTTATATTTACTATACGTAAACGAATTAAATGAAATTATAGAATAAATTTCTTATAAACTCGGAGTGATTTAAAAGTTAGGGCGAAATTACCAGGTCGAATTAAAGTTTTACCAACTGTTATGCGCAATGGAGTATAAAAATTACGTTTTTTTTCTTCGAAAAGTTAATAAAATCTTCAGTTGAGGTAAAGTGAATACTTATAATAACCTTAATACTAAAGTCACTTGGTCGTTACGTTAAATCCTATAAGTAGGTATAGGCATGATGACCGTCCGCGCTATAATTTAAGTATAACCCAAAGTTCTTACGACGGAAGAGTTCCGAATGGTTAACCTAGGTAACTCGCCGTTTTAAATCGGTTCGAAAAACGTTTACATTGATTAAAATAAAGTCTCCCTAGCTATCCATGGCAAGCATATCGCCGCTATTGCTCCCGTTACGTATAAAGATTTCGGTATTAATAACGTCAACATAACCGGAGATATCATATTAAGTATAAAATCTATAAAGTCACATATTCATAAGTTAAACACGCGCGACCTACTCGTTATAATCCGCGGGTATATCGAAGGGAAATAACGTAATAATTAACGTATCATTAATGAATCTTTTTTAAAATACCGAGCTTAGTAATGGACTCCTAAGTTATACCGCTAACATTTACAAATAAAACCTCTTAATCGTAAAAAAAGACATAAAATCGCTTACAGACTCCTTATTTTATATTTATAAATTGAGTGATAACGACTTCAACTGTATTAAGGCTTCAATAATGGGCGTAAAATATAACTATAAAGATATTATAGTCGTTAATACCGCTGTCATTGCTACGTGCATAATAACTTTTATAGCGGTTTTCGCAAATCCGTTTAATCATTGGAAAATAACGTAAAATTAATCTTTTCAATATCAATAAACTTTCGATCCCTTCGTAATTTACGTAATATCGTAGCTTTTCCAACCGTAAATCGTAACTTAACGCCGGAAAACTTAACTGGCTAATTAAAAAGCTTGCGTTAAATTCGTTAATACTTATTGAAAGAAGCACCGGTATCATAGTCGAAGTTAAAAAAATCCGAGTCGTCTTCGTCGGAAAAGTTAACGCGGTCTTCAGTATAAAGCGGTGTAGTAACTACATAGTTTGTAGGTAATGTGGTAAAAACTCCCTGAAAAAGGATTCGTTTCGAAACCGTAAACGTACTGGTACCTTCGAGTTACCACATTATATTCGTTACCGCGTTCAATACGTTCGCACTTCGTTTATTCAAATATAAAATGTATTCACGAGCAGTTTAATCTCATTTACGAGCTTTATACGTAGGGCATCGGTAAAACGTTCATATTAAGCAGTAATATTATTATACTAAGCCGCTTAACCTCTTTACAGTTACTTTATAACATATACGTCTAGGAATTACTTTAAGGTCTAGGAGTTTAAATTCGAAGGGTCGAAAAAGGAAGACATATCTTTAAGTTATAGCCGTTAGTAAATAATCAAAACACAATCAGGAACAGACTCGATGATTATATATAAAAGGACTAAAGCTGAAACTGTCGTTTCAGATGGTCGGATTCTGTTTATAATCCTCGATGGAAAAGAAAGTAGAAACTCTTGCTAAGGATCTACTACGAATTTATAGAAAAAATAGTAATCCGGTCACGTGACAGGTAAGGGCATACTCACGTACGGCTTCCAAGCGTCTCTAGACAACCGTAAGAGCATGAATAGCAGCTACTAGGGCTAGATCCATAGTAATTATTAACTTAGGCACTAGCTTATGACAGTAATATACACCACGATACGTAATACCAATACATGGTATTTAGTAAAGCTGGATCCATTAAAGCGTGCAACGAAGGTATTAATAGCTTGTTAATAAACCCTATATACAGCTTCGCAAACTTTGAGATCGCGCCTCTGTATTTCGAAAGCCTTATGGAAAGACTCAGATTTAAAGCGTTAAATTCGATAAATAACTGTGTTCTTTTCTACTAGGGGTAGTCCAGTTATGTAGCGCTTTTACTAAGGCCCTTAAGTATTTTGCAAAAGTCAGGCGGCATTTGTCGGCGCTTTAAAGACACGTGTGGTCGGTCTGGTTCCTTTGGCGTTGGCTATGGAGAGAGTCATTAAAGAATTTTTACTGGCAATATTAAGGTATCGTACATATATCTGGTGGTAGCACTAACAATTTTGGGGGCTGCTTGTGAATATTTCGGGAAAGTGTATGTAATTTTCATCATTATTGGGGTAATACTTTTCTTCAAGTGATCTGTAATATTTATAAAGTAACGTAGTTTATTAGCTCTCTTTTAAGGGAACTCGATTTTAAAGTCGATTAATAACTTATTTAAAAGCCGTTGAGAAACTGGGAAAATTTCAAAAAATCTCTTTTAGCGATGTTGCTAAGAAGTCTTCCGTTTATAAATATTATAATTAATGTTGATAAGTCTTAGCTGATAGGCTTTTAGACATTGCAACGTTGACGATTGGAAATATAGTCGAAGTAACAATGGTATTATATGGTTAAGTGGTAAATATATTGTTTTAGGTTCAACAAACCTCTAACTGATCTCCACACTGATTTGTATAGCTAATTATTTGGCTCATACATATAAATAAAATGAGCGTATACTCTACTTTAATTTACAGTAAATCCATAAAACAATATACTCATCTTACAGTATATACAGTTGATTTACATTAACCAGCTGCACTATAATTATTACTCTTTCAATACTAGCGACTTTTCATTTTGTACGCTCATGCTAGTATATTTTATCAATGGTTTTCAGTTACCATCGAATTACCTACTTATCAACCAGCCAAATATCTACCAATTCTATAGCCAAATTAACCTCAATTACCCCACAGTTTTGAATTTTAACTTTGTACATTTCCGTATATAATTGTTTCGAAAAAAATTTATATGAACCTCCAACTCATCCCTGGTAATCAATCAAGTTGTCGGCTTCAATTCCCTAACGATTTTCCGATTTATAAAAGTACCTTTAATTCCCTCTTCATTTGTCAACACGTAATATAAACTTACTAAATATCGTTTTAACGTAGTTTTTGATAAGTATAGTCAATAAATTGTTGTCCACAATCTTTTCAAAAGATTATTTAACGTCAATTTCATTATAATATTGGTCGAATTATCTTTTCTGTTAATCTATTTGAACTCTTCGATCTTCTTACCTTTTAAGCTTTACGAAATACTATTACATCGATCATGAGGCGTTTTTCATTCATAATTTCGAGTTTTGAAAGGCATTTAAACAGGCTTCATGAATCGATGAAAATCACCACCAGAATAAGTAAAATATTTAACTACCTTGTAACAATATCAAAGATTTTTCACATCTCCATATATATACCAAAACTAACCACTATACGATAAACCTGCAAAAGCAACACGCTGCGAGTGATCCCCTTACACTTAAAAAAATCAAAATAAATCAGGTTTCCGGTATTTTCGAACGGGTCTTTCTATAACTAATCTTCATTAACGATTGTTATGAAAATCCGATCTATTATAACAGGTCCAAATTATTTACAAAAAAGACGTCCGTGAAAACCATTAACTTAACTCTCAACACATCAATTGAAACTATTTTGATCCCTCGATTCAAATTCTTTATCTACCAATCCAACCTTCTATTCAATAGATAGTAATCCTTATCTATTAGTTTTCAACTTATACCACAATCTAAAAATCGTAAAAAAACCTCCGGTTAATATTAAGTGGCGATAGATATACCACGGACGCGTTATTTCAAATACATTTAAGTGTTAACCACATTAATCTTATCAATTATAGAAAAGTGAACGACTTAACGATCTAACGAAAGCTAAAGTAAAAATTAATATCGTTAACACCATCTTTTCAAATGAAAGATCTGTTAAAGTTTAAACATTTACCTTCTACTAAAGTCGCGATCGACTTATAATTCCAAAACTTTAAATCCACAATCGTCTGTTATTCTGATATTATGAAACCCTCGATTCTAACGACAAGTGTATCGTCAATTCATGTACATACTAAACCGAAATCTTCATCTCATTGAACCAAAAAATATAATTCGTAAATTAAATATTTCATACCTAGTCTTTAATTAAAATACTATGAATATATTAGGAACGAATGAACCCCTAATTTAGTCAATTAATTTAATAACTTGATATATCATATAACCGTTCCCAAAAATATTTATGATGAAGTTTTTACGTTAATTCTGAAAAAATAAACGTTTATAAATTAATTACTAACAATTTATACATTTATTTAATATTATTTTTATTAAAGATAAATTTACTATTGGTCCTCATTAATGAACATATTATCAAAACAACCACAACACATTAACTCATCTTCTAAACCGTTGGTAATTGTATAAATATTCAATCCTTACCTTTATCACTGTATCATTAAACTATGAAACGTGACTTTTGATGTGGCCTCACTGTAATCTTACTTTTAACTTTATATACAATCCTTGGCCGAAAAATCGTAACATTTAAATATAAATTATTCAACTCATAGAATGCAAAATCTATCAATTACTACCTCATCGCTTTGTTCAAAAGACCTGTCAAAAGTCTTAATAATTTCTTTCATCTTAAATTGAACGATGTCTTAATTATACATCTTTTTCTAACTAACCAAAAGAATATTATTATTTCGGCCCGTTATATATTCTTCATTATTAACATTCCTCAATTTTAATAACTGGCTACGTTGTCCATATTTCATCCACCTCTCAATCACAGGAAGTAAAGGATTTCATTAGCTGATTCGCTTAGCTTAGTGATCTTAATTATTATCATTACTATAAATCGATTTAATATAAGGTTTAATCTTAGTTATACAAAACATCGTAAAACCAATAGCAATTTTGACAACTGATTAAGGGTTAATAATACATGGAATATTAAATAAAGTATCACATTAGCTTAATCCTCGTCACACGAAGACATTTTTTTACAATAGCAAAGTTAATAAGTCGATCGTCGTAAGGTTTATTTTGGTATTCAAAGCATTATTAATATAACGCTGTATCAATTCCTTCTGTAGTTCCTTTAAAGACTTACCGTATACTACAACTCTTTTCTAAGCATTAATCAATAGTATAAATTCACTAGTTAAACGAGTATATACTTCAAATACCAATAATGTGAACATCAAGACTTCAAAGCTTATAATATTATTGAAACCCTTCACCGCTATGGAAAAACGTACTATGAAATCAGTAAAGCTTCTTATCTCTAACATAAAAATATCATAAGCTTTATGACATAATACAAATACCTTTCCGACGTTTACAATACTCTAGTAAACCTTTACGAATACCTATTTTCACTAAATCATCATCATTTTAACATCTGTTTAAAACTTGACTATTGTAAGATATATATCAACATTATAAACAACAACATTTCATAGGCTCAAATACATAGTAATTCATAATATCCTCAACATTTTCCACGTATTTTTTACCGAAAAAAAACTTGGAGAATTTAATTCCTTAAAAAGATTATAAAATTCACAATGTAAAAAAACGAATTATCTATTTATATAGAGAAAAAACTCCGTTGAATTTAGAACCGTTATCTTTAAACCTTAAAGATAATACTAAAAGTACCCTCATTTTTTATGGACTCAAGCTATTAGCCATTGTGTTTATAGGTAACAAAGCTGTGAATGTAACAGGATACACATATGCAGCACCCAGCCCAGATGCGGTCCGAACGCAATCCGCAGACGTCACGTAAAAAGACACGTGATGAACCGTACATATAAGTCCTGTATAAAGGATCTTTATACACTTTTCTAGTTTTCCTTCATAAATTGATTGTTAATACTATTTGATACCCATTTAATATACCTTTGTAGGTTAGATTATAACATACAATTAAATTTTCCTTTTATCTTTTTAGAGGTATATTCTTTATATGAAATGAATCAATAATAGATATTAACAATTCCGAGCTACAAGTTAACGATATTAGGGAAAATAGGCCGTTAAATAATACACAATCTTCCACATTTACGAATAGACCTTCTACATTTTCAAAGCCGACTTAAACCGATATATTTCGCCTTTAAAACGTTATAATCCATATCATGTTTACGTTAAAGCAAATACAATAATCTCTTTTCCCAAAATTTCAATCTATTTTCGCCCTTAACCCCACCGTTTCATATTTTTCCACGTCCGATTTCACCTAATTCATGACTAAAATTTAAAAATTTAAGGCTGACCTGGAAACTATTCGAACTAGTCTTCCCGGGTCCAAAAGCCGTTAGAAACGATAAAACTAGTTATAATTAGATGAATTTGCTTCTACTTGCGCAACGATACGTCAAACTTTGGAGATTATACTAGATGCGGATAAAATATGAATGAAGAAAGGCCAGGACGCGTTTTTCTACCTATATTGATATTATATTCCGGCTATTCAACAAGTTACGACGGCTTATTTTAAATCCGAAAAACAAGATGGGATTTATTATATATAAATGTTTTTCGATTATATTAAGACAATTTTTATAACATTTACCACATAAATAAATCTTTCATTTAATTGAAAGAACTTCTTGTAAATATCAAAGATTTATAGACGCCGTTTTCTATTCAATTCGAAATGTCATTAGATCAAACGGACAGTCTAAACTAACTTTTAGCCGTTAAGTATAATTAAATTCGTTCTCATATTTCCCTACGTATTTGATATAAGTCGATTACGGCAAATATTAACTATATTAATTATATCGCAGCTTTGGCAAAATACCTCCAACTTGCTAACCAGTTTAAGGTTTTAAATTTAAAACAAGGTTTTAAATAATAGTTGTCGGGCCTTTTCAAAATACCGTAACCGGAAAAAAAATCAATTATAATAAATTTTTATGTCGTTTAAACATCCTAGTCAAAAAGCTGCGATGATTGCGGTCAGGTACCCTCACCAATCCGTTAAACTCAAATTTAAAACCAAAAACGCCGGACGACGTGAGTAAAAATGAAAGAGTATTAACTTGGGCAAGTGATAAAACTTCATTTACACTATAACTTTTCGGGTTATATCCAACAAGTTGCAACCTCTATCCCGTTGTTTTTCTGAAGTAAATTTATATGGCTTAAATGAAAAAAAGGTTTCTCATTATTGACGAGGGGAAGACCTTAATTACTGGACGCAATTTCGTTTAAAATTTATATAATTTTACCTACGAAATTTACAAAATCAAATGAAAATGAGTTTAATTTTTTAAACAGGTATAAACGATGATCCATTGCTTATCTTTATACTTTTTTATCGTGTTTGCTTTCTATCTTTATAATTTTATTTCAGTTATAATTGTTATCATACTACAAGCAAGATATTATCATAACGATTGAAGTTTAAGGAAATTCGGCTATTTTATCATCGGAATTTAAATATAATACTAGGGTTACAATTTAAGACACAAATTACTTATGTGGCAAATTTTCGCGCGTGGATATTAACGAATGATTGACCTCCATATTAATATATAATGTTTCTGAAATAGCGCGAGATATAATTTTTAATATACTATGGATGAGATATTAACAAATAACTTGAAACGTCGGCGGAAATTACCTAATAATGAAGAGTTAAAGAGGGTTAATAGTCGATATAATAATATTACGCCCTAGATAGAGGGATACTCAGAGTGTTATACAAGTTGTGTTTATTAAATTTGCGATCCTGATTTAAAGGACGTTAACTCGTATTAATGACTAGTCGTAGTTAGCTTTTATTATAAGTTTTTACTAAATAACGCGAATTTTACAATCGACAGCGTTAAGAATTGTAAAAGGGGAGGAGGACTGCTTCTGTTTCCTACCCGAAATGGTAGAGTTCCGCGACATATTTAATAAGTGAAAGGTAAAGGTTTTACCTTTATATCAGGGGAAGTTCAACCACTGTATTTACATTGAATCGAACGAAAACCATTGAATACCGAATAAATTATAAGAGCTGTCATATTCGATATTATGAAATCAATTCCTTAAAATTTGACGTTAGGTTATCGAATTGATAAATAATTGTTAAATAAGAGCAATGTTTTTATTGACCGCAACTTCGGTGTTATTAATTTTTAAGCTGAGTAGGGGGTAATAATTTTATATCGATTACGAGGATTGAAATAAAATTAACGAATAAAATTGTATTCCACGACCTTAAATTAAGGAAACTCTAAGCGTATTATTTAAGTCGACCAAATTTACAAAATTTAATATTCGGATAACTTTTTACTGTATTCGGGTCGTATTTGGTTAGGAGTAATTTACTGTTTCTATACTGATTTAAGTTTATTCGAATAATTGATTATTCTCTGTAAATAGAGGGTAACTTCAACGTAGTATTAACGTTATATAAATTATACAATAACGATCATCTTAGATAATTTTGTTATAAATTATTTTAACAACGTTCTAGTTTTTTTTCCCTGATACTGAATAGGATGACATAACGAAGGTACTCGAGGTTTTAAGGAGCCAGTTCAACACCAGTTCGAATTTGAACGTAAGAAAATGTTACTTCGTGGTAAAAAAGGTAAAATAACTTTGATTTATTGTAACGGTGGGCGTTGGTATTCAGGTCGACCCTGAAATAGTCCGGGCCGTCCGCGAATATAAGTTTTCTTGTATTATTCTGAGGGTTAAAGATTTTTAGGGGTTTACGAACTTTTCTAGCGATTTTATTAGTGTTTTTTTCGAATTATCTATATATTTCATTCGATTCATGAGATGAAAAACCCGGAAATTTATACGGATCACGAAAAATATTTTTTTAAACGCTAAGATAGATATTTATCACAAGCCCGATATTAATACATTAGGAACCCAACCGGTTAACAATAGTGGAAAATGATTACTTGGGGATATTTTAAGGAGAATAACTTTTATAAAGGAACGAAAACGGTATTTTTAAGCCGATAGCTCATTATTTCGTATATTCATTAGATATGAAACACAATTATACTATTTACGATAAAAGGTTCTTTGCGGTAATATACTAGCTAAAAGTGTGATTGTTAAAATTACATGGTACTCATACCCCGTTTACTATTTTAATGGATTATAAGTGATTAAAGTATTTTTTACACTGTCCGATCTCGGAACTTCGAGCCTATTAGGCCTCAACTCTTTTTCTTTTTTACTATTACTTACGTTACCAACCTGTAGTTCCAGAAGCTTACCTAAATATATTAACCTGCAGGTTCCAAAATAAACCCGAAATTAAGAAGCACCGCGCATAGATCTTTCAGCCTATCTCCATAGTTTTATTATTGATGATAGCCATGGATTTATATATTGTGGAAACGTATATCATAATAATAAATACAAATAATTTTGTTCAAATAGAAACTTGGTTACTAGATCTCCGTAATCTGCGTTTAAAACGCGAGCTAGAAAATAACGATAGGTCGATAATTATAATAATGTTACGGGACTAACCCACGTTAGTACCGCCGACTTCAATAACTCTAGGGGTTACCCTATTTTCAAGCCGTGAATTTTGATAAAATTATTGAATTAGGGTATAACCAACGACCTATTATATGCGACTCGGCTATTCACAGTTACAGAGGACCCTAAACGATTTTCGGCTGAAATTTAATATTCAGTACAAATTTAGATTTGAAATATCGATTCGAAATGTATGTTATATTACCAAAGTTGTTCATAATTATCGAATGAAAAGCTATTGACGACAAAAATTGTATCACAAACCCACAAACTCGTTTACTATAAGGTATTCTGGTAAAAACATTTTATTCCATGTATTTTGACGGGATTACAATTTAAAATGGATGATCGTTAATATTTGACATTTATATCGAATATATACGTAATATAACGGTATGAAACCTCGTTATGCCTTATGATAAGGTTTCTTATAACCCCTTTCCATCTTAAATTGGTATTGATTTTATATTTAGTCCACTTTATAATGAACTTACCGGCAACTTATGAAAGGCCGCGGTATTTGTTAGTTTTGACGAATCTATTTTTCAAATTCATTGAATTGAAAATAATATGATTCATGACCGTTAAAGCGTATGTGAAACGTTTTTAGAATATATAGTAGCGATTTTGTAGACTTTTGTATTTATAATTAACGATCGCGTTTCGGATTAGGTAAGTTTTTTTATAATAACTTTGTAATTTTTAATAGGAGTTAAGTAACTTTTATCGATGTTATACTGCTTTTAAACAAATAGAGATACTAAGTAAGTAAATTAGAAAGCTTAGATGTATTTGCAGATGATGGTCGCCTTTTTGTAATTTAATTTTGAATTACATATTTCAATATATTAAATCGTATAAAATAACCGGGAGTCGATAGTTACCGGGTGTAATATGAATCGACCAGTTAATAGGTACGAAATATTCCATATTCTTAAGGTGAACGAAAATATAAACTCGATAACCAATCCAACAGAACGAATTGTTATATTTTCAATATTCTTATACGAAGGTATGGATTCATTTTGAACAGTTATAATATGCGTTTAATAATAAGTGAAAAAAGCTGTGAACCATTGGCAACTCTTAATGGAGCGATATAAGATAGGCGATTGAATTTAACTTAATTAACGTGATATTAAAACCAGTCGTCTTAGTTAAAAACTTAATGATATTTATAATTCATACCGCATAATGGGCGTTTTGAATCCGAAGAATATCGTTTTAGATGTCTTTGGTAAATAGTTTGTGTTTTATATAGATTTGGTAGAACGCGCGGCTACGAAGCTCCCTTTTTCGTAGGTTTTATCCGACCCCTATCCGAACCCGGTCCTCATCGCGGACGATACGAGATATAATATATATAAAAAGTTTAAATTTAGGATATTTTAGCAGCGAAAATGGGGAAAGGTGGTATTTGTTCTATATTAGTTAAATAAAGAGGGTAAAATGCACCTGAGTGTGAGGTTTCCTTTTTACTATCACCGGGAAGTGCTCACTATATAGCTAGTATAATGTGACCCTCGCTAATGTGAAAATGCATACATATACCTGCGGGAAAGCTTGTAACCTGAAGTCCTTACCTTTTACACATAACTACCACCCTGTTCAGTTCCCTGTTTCTAATTTATATTTTTAACGTTATTAAATAGACTACCATCTTCCTTATATTATACGTATATTAACTAAACAATGGATTCTCCACACCTGTAGCTAATTTACGAACCTTACGTTATATGTGTTATTGAGTGCCTGCCAAAGAGGCCTTATATCAATTAAATAGGTCCCTGCTTTCTGAAGAAACCTTTTCCCCCAACTAATATGGATTTCATTCGTAAAGGTTTTGTCTAGGTAGTCATGTCGTAAAAGTACACCCACCATTATATGTACTGGATATTAGTTTTTAGCCTTATACCTGTGATATAGAAAAAACAGCCTCTGATAATAAAACAAAATATTAAGTCAAACCTTTAACGGGAGACCAGATTTTAAGTCAGTCTTCCAATTAAGGCCTTAAGGTACCTTACAGCTTAGAGACTGGTAAGGGAGTAAAAACTGTAGCCTTAACTAGGCTGTATTATGCGGCTATTTCAGTCTCTACTCAACGCCTATTCGTATTAAGAATCTAATGTCGGTTCTAAAAGGGTGAAGGACCTGTAAAACATATATATCCTAGTTTAAAGACCATGACGGTGGAGAAGATATACTTTATAATTCGGTAAAGAACTTCGAAAGTAACAACCCGAGTCACATTTTTCTCACAGACCGCAAGCCTAAGAAATGTAAAAGAATCGTAAAAAGGGTATACTACTAAGTGGGTATTGTGCCGTGAAAATTCTTCTGTGAATAGCCAAATGAAGGTATTTAAAGTATAGTTGAAGGCCCCGCTAAGCGAGTGGGGTGCTGGTATATGTGGCGACGGCTTAAAAATAAATAAATGAATAGAGCCATTAGGTTCGAGTGTTTGTAATAAAGGTCTTTCTTTGAGACCTTAAAACTCAAAATAAGTTAAACTTGAATTGCAGTATAAGCTCAAGTCTGAAGGCCCCGCTAAAAGAGCAGTGCGCTAGTATGTGTGGTGATGGCTAAAAGATAAATAAATAAATAAATCTATTAAGTAAGAGCGTTTATAATGAAAACTATTCTTTAAGACTATAAAAAGCAAAAGAAATCAAACTTGCATTGCAATTGCAGTGTAAGTTCAAGTTTGAAGAGCCACGTTGGTATAAGTAACGAGGAACGGAATCGTTGATTGTAAAGACTGTTTTCTGGATATACCACTGCGCGAGCGGAGCGCCGGGCCGACGACAATCTTAATAGCCAAAAAGGGGTCGCCAGAAAAAATTCAAGTGGTGATAAAGCCGATTAGTGATGTTGTGGTCGAATAGTATACATATAAAGTAATGGTGTTAAGAGCGACTGAACTTGAATTTTTTTTCTCAGAAGTGGGTACTGTTAGGGTTTAGAGTGTAGGCACCCTACCTTCCTTAACAAGGTGGTCCATGCACCAATGCCAAGAAAGTTGATGTAATGTTGAAAATGCTAGCGATACCTTCACTTTTGGTTGTAATCCATTAAGGATCTTTATTTGTAGCATATTCATAGAGTACGTTTGTTAGATTTCCTTTTTTCCTTTTTTTCCTAAGGAGTCCATCCCTTCGGCTATATAATTTAGTATTTATTTTTATTTTAACTCGCTTGTTTGTTTTCTTATATATCTCTAATATTTAGCTGTCAAACTATTTCTGAAAATTATCAAGGGCAACAGGTCCTCGATTATTTTCAGTAAAGTTTGAGTCTATAATAAAGCAACCGATTGCGTGAGTAAAGTATTTAGTTGGGAAGTCTCTGTTGGAGTTCGTGTACCAAAGGTTTTCATTATAACTTTTTTTCGAAGATGCCGCCAAAAGCTGTAATTACTTCCTTTCTAATAGGGTTGTTAAAATCATAAATTCTAATACGGTTTAAAACTATCGTAACGAAAATTAAAAAATGTAAGTGGAAAAAAAGCGGTGTAAAAAGGTGGATCATAAGTTTGCCATCAAAGTGAGTATTTATTACAGGTCGTAGGACTTGGTTTTTTTTACGATTTGAAATTTACAGTAGTAGTATTAGCAATAGTAGTAGCTGCAATAATATTGACTTAGCCGTTTGCTAACTTAATGACTTTGAGACTTTTAGGCGGTTAATCTTAATGCTTTTTCTTTAAGACTAGTCTAGTAAAGGTTTTTTTTGGTGTTTTTAATAGCGATACTGACGCTTGCTTCTAAATTTCCGCGAAAACAACACAATTTAAAGGCCTTCCCTACATATTGCCGTGAAGATAACACAGTACTATAAAGGCGCTTCATAAAAACCTTTCCTCTACCTTGCCTAAATAAAGTGTAACAACCTGAAAATAGCTTCTTCTTTTACCTAGCTTATCTTTACTTAACCTAATAAACACTAACTAGTGTTGGTAGATCTTTATCGTTATAATATAGTCGATTCGAATCACTATGATCGAAGTAAATGGTGCTGCATTGAAATTATTTGTGGTACATTGTAAGTTCTAAGCTTGGCAGACCGCCAGCCAGTTTGCATACTAATTTGTATAGCCAAACGCTTTGACCCGTACCCCAATTTGAAGTAAGCACCTACTGCACTGCACTGCACTTGCAGTCAGTCCAACAAACTATGGTTAGTTTGCAGTCATTACAATTAACTCAACTGATAGTTTATTTGACTTGAATTTACTGCATTTGACTGCTATTATAATACGAATCATCGATTTCAACATTATTAAACTTAATTTCTCATATGAAAAATACCTTTAGTTTTATATTAATTAGTCAGTCTAAGCCGTTTTCAACTCGCTTCCGAGCCAATAGGCCCGTGATTTCCAATTACCCGCCGTCGATATTATTAGCGACGATGGTAAAATCAAACTTGATTACCACGTCGAAAGCATTTTGTGAGCCCTAAATAAATCTTAAATATGTTGTTTCTATACCAGAAACTCCCTAAAGCTATAAGTTTTAGTCAAATAGATGGGTTATGTTCACTCAACATAAGAGTCGATTTCGATTTTTTTCGGGTATCGCGGCTTTCGATATTTTCAAATCTAGTTACGGCTCGTCTAAACATAACGACGTACTTTTAAACTCGACCTATAAAATGATTAAATTCAATTTTAACCAATTAGTAAATCGCTTAAAGGTATTTATTTTACGGATATTGAGTACGAAAAATAAACTTGTATTTCTATTACCATTAAATATACTCCATTATTTCAGAATTTGCCAGTATCGTCGTTCGAATCTATATTTACTCTTTTTTTCAGCTAGTAGTTTATTTTTATGCTTACTAGTTTGTGTAGTTTTTTTTTAATTCTTTCATAATATTAACCAATTCTTTAGTCGTATTTAATTAGGTTTTTTTAACCATTTGTTAACTATTACATCTACATTGATTATTAAAATAACTTTTTTTACTTAAGTTTTACGTTTTTCGTTAAGGAGCTATATAATGCGAAAACCGTTTGAACAAATAGGTGTGAATGGTACGAAGCCGTTATTGCCCTATATATTAACCTTATATTCAATAGCGCATCGAATTTTTATGGTTTTTTTGGCAGCGATTATCTAGGTTTGTATGTTATTTAGCTATTTATTAGTAATAACGGAACGGTTTAGAAACCGGTCTACTTATTTTGATTTGAGGTATTAAACGCGAGGTAAGCCTTTAAAGGTTCCTTTATAATTTCATTTATTTTGGTGTCAAGCTTAAGGGGAGTGTATTCATAACCAGAACTCCGATTTGTATCGTTAACGATATAAAAACGGCATTCTATTTTAATGTTTAGTTATTAGTTAGCGGATTATTAGCTGTTATTTGTAGTTTACGTTTACCTTTGGTTTCCTGGTAAAACTTATGCGGATTGTATATTATGCGGTAAATTTATTTAAAAATATGTTCATTTACGAATACCGTTAATTTATTTATTGATACTACGTACGTAAAGGAGTTAGCTCTTTGTTAATAATGGATAAATAATTTAGAAAGGGTGAGATTTACATCCCATATAATATTGTTTATTTATACAATTAAATTAAAGTTTATTTTTGAGTGTGGAGAAAGGATATCAATATAAAAAATCAATATTTCATTATACTAAAAACAAAAAAGTTGTCAACGGAGGAAAAGTTTTAGGATTTAGGGAACTATAGGTATTATTTATAGGGAGGGCGGCAGGAAACTTATGTTGGCACCTTTTACGATGTATTAAAACGATTTACGGCAGGAAATTTTCACACGTTATTAAAACATTCTATGCCGTTTATAAACAGATATCTAGCACTTTTCGGAACTATTTTCGGTAAAACAATAACTTTTACATATTTCTATAAAATTTTATGCCGTTTAGGAGTAAGTGACCCACGCTTATCATTACGCTAATGCCTTCCACTTTTTACTGGATGTTAGAATACTTTATGGGTCCATGGGTATTTTTTTTTTTTAAAAAAAAGACGGTGGGTCAGAAGTAATGTTACAAGTTAATACCTAGGCTAGTGATTGTCAAGTATCTAGACCTAGCGGTTGCTATATTCCTACGACGTTCCGAAACTGTTTCTAAGCGTGCTCTCTCCTTAGTAACGTGATGTGTCCACTCCTTTTCACTAGCTTTATAGCAGCTCTTTAGTAGGGGTTTCTTCTTCTATTCTTCATTGAAGATAATAAACAGTATACAATCACCTTAATTGATATCTCTAGTCTAATTCTTTCACAGTTACAGCTTTTCTCTTATAGATATTTAACCTATATCCATTCTATTTATTAAGTTATGTATAATTGAATCAAATGAACTAATAATTAGCGTTCGTTTGATATACACGTCAATAAAATGTAAACAAAATGATATAATTATTTGAGTAGTATATTAATAATATGAAAGAGATAGAATAAGACTTATTAATTCTGTTGAGAAGGAATGGTACGCTCAGAATTACAAGTTAATTTTCCCCCCTAGTATAAGCGTTAGTGACTTTTGTATTCAACCAAATCAGGACTTGAGTTCTGCAAATTTCGAAAGTTAGGCTCTTCCCCTCCATTAGCCTTACTATCCCGGCCTTCATTGTACCGGTTTTTAGTGATAAGGAACGTGTATAGGGATTTCATTTCGTATTATCGGCGTTTTTAATTTCTTAGGGCAGATGGTTGCTATACTCGGTATAATGGAAATCGAGGTATTATTTACTTAATATAATTCTCAGCTATTATAATGGTTTGGAAGTTTTGGCCGCGTTCTCCTAAAAATCCCTTGAATTGATAAACATGCGAAACTTGTATTAAAAGGGTCCTTTCGAACCTTGAGAATTTCTAGGTCTTTACCTGTATTATAAATTGTTTTCGAGAAAAAACCGAAGTCAAATTATAGTTAAATCAGCTCACGTTATTACTCGTCGATAACAATGATGTTTTACACCCGTTAATATTATTTACATATAAAGTTGTCTGGTTTTAACACAAGTAACTACTATTACCCCAACACAGCTAATTATAAACTAAAAAACTTACCTCTTTACTAACTTTATTACGATTGTTAATAAGACTGAAACGGTCGCTACCTAGTAGACCCGTTTTTATCGAAAGGGAGTAACAGGATTTTAGAAAGGATTTTAAGCAGCGAAGGGCTTGGCGGCGCAAGAAGTAGTAATGCTGGAGATAGAGGTAGGGGGTATGTGTTAGTTAGAGATAAAGCCCGTATTCTTACCATTACTAACATCGTTATTATTGTTGCCAAGATTAGCTCTGGCTCCGTCGATGGCGACACCCCACCACGTTAATAACGTCGCGGTTTCGAATCAGGTTTCGCTACTCTTCTCCGCTTCAACGATAGCGCAGAGGGGTCGCCGTGGAGTGGTTAGGCGTCCGAAGGTCGTTTTTTCCGCGACAGCGGCGCAATAGGCGGCCAATGGTCTGGCATCATTAATGGAAACAAGGAATTGCCCTCCTTTATATTTAGTTATTATCTCCTATGAATACTAGATTAATTTATGCGAAATCCACCGAGAATATTAGGGTCTATACATATGTAACGGGCGTATTTGACGCCCGGCTTCTCTCTGTCAACATAAGACTCATTGTTGGCCCTTATAAGTAGAAATCATACGCAACCCGTATAAAACCGCCCCCTATAATTGGTAACAGAGTAAACAAAGGTTATATAAGCCGGGAAAAAAGGGGGGAAGAAGTAAGGAAATGGAAGGGGGGGTTATCAGGGGTGTATTTCACCTGTTTAAAAACTAGAAACTCCCATATACGGGCCTATATACGTTGATTCATTATATTTATAACTCAGCTTTTACATAATAATATTATTATCGTTATAAATATAGAAATTTGAATTAAAAAGTATAAAGACATATAAAAGTATATAAAGTTTTATTATTATTTCAAATCATGTTTTATTATTATAGAAGAGAAGGTTTAAGTCAGTAGTTGTGTTAATAAGCGGTCTTTTTTGAGACGCGACGTACGAGTTACTGCGTAAGTATAAAAGTTCCCTAACAATAATCATTAAGTACCTTACAACGCGTACGTACTACTTTATACGCATTTTACCTACGCTTTTTATATAGACTTTTATTTTGCATCTTTGTTTTATAGGGTTTTTATTTCTTAAAAGGCATATACAGTTTTATCTCTGGCGTTAGTAGGCGTCGAGCAGGAACTGAAACAGCCGCGTTTTATGGCTCCATTAGAGTTATAGTTTATTTGTTATTGAGTCTTTAAACTGTAGGGTTACCTAGAGTTTTAATTGGAGGAATAGCAAGGGGTCCTAATGGTCTATTCAGACCCTGTCGTCATTGGGTTAAAATTCCTTCCACTGGTATCTATAGGGTTATTTCGTAGTATCTAGTGTGATACTTTGTAGTTCGCATTAATTAGTAATAGTAAAATAGAAAAAAAAAGAACAAGACTTGTGAGAATATAGAACTTAAAACAAAGTATAAATACTCTACTCCAACTCGTGTACCATTTTATGGTCTTTTAATATTTCTGATATATACTATCTAATATACTATCCATAGTAATGTCAATAAACTCGAAAGGAATGCAATCGTTTCTGTAGTTAAAATGTTAATATTTCTATATTTGGTAATATACATTCAACGTATTTGTCGTTAAGTGTTTTTATTAGTCTTTACCCTTTTGTTTATAGCTATTACAATGTTCTGGTTTTTATTTTAAAGGAGACAGACGCGTTTTTTACAGTTAAGGAGTGTTATGGATACTATATTAAAAGAGGAAATTCTATATATTAAATTAATCAAAAGAAAAGGAACAATATCAAAAAGTTAAGTAAAGCGAAAAATGATCCTATAAAGTTAATTAATTAGGAGTATAGGATGACAATTAACGATAATTTATATAAGGGAGTGAATAGTTTCTATTAATATTAAAACATATTATATATTATTTTCATTCGTTTAAGTGGGGTAAAATTTTAATGAAAGTCTAATAAATATATATAATTGAAAGAGTAGGAAATTTGATAGAGTCGTGAAGAGGGCTAATCTTAAAACTAAATTCGATCCCACTAAACTATTGAGATATAACTTATAATAGTATTCAAATGTATTGAATGTATTTATCTATAATAAAAGCCATTTTTCCTTTCTTTATAATAAATTTATAAACATCATATTCATTATCTTCATTTATAACGTTCTTATTCATGATATAAATTTTGTGTATCATTATATAGTATAGTATTAAATTTCTATAATATAACGATTTTGATATTGACATTGAAGTATATATAGTAGCTTATTTATTCGTTAATTGTTGTTAATTTAGTTTATGAAGATGAATTTTTTATTGAGAAAAAAAGTATTTAATATTTAGAACTTATTTCCATATTATATATTAATATATTACTATTATACTAATATGTTTTATGTTTCTTTGGCGATTGAACATACTTTTTAACGTGGCTTATTATAAATCCTTTATTGTAATTTTGCAAATTTTACCTTACAATTTCAATTCATAAGAAATGAATTTGTTAATAAAAAATAGTTTCATTATCATTTACATTGTCAAAGAATTTAAATTTCAAGCAACATATGAAAAATATTTTCATTTCGTATGATTGATGAAAAATGTAATATTGAAGTCAAAATCATATCTTACGGGGTTTGCATAATCGTAATGAAACATGAATAAAGAATGCTAGCAGAATGCGGCCAGAGGCCGTGGGTTTCTGACAGTATCAGTGGACCAGGCCGTGCGCACGGACTCAGGGTGAGTCCGCCATCGTCAAGCCATTCCTCTCCAAAGCCTGAAGCCGAAACGTCTTTGTGACCCGAAATCCAAACCCAACGCCCGCTAGATCCCCTTCACACGAGGGAACTCATCTCAAGATGGCGGGCCTCAAGCACTTCAGTACGCTCCTAATCACCACGATGCCTTCCTTGGAACGCCCCAAGAAACTGACCTCCTCGTAGAGCTGGCCGCCGACCCGGCGTTCGTCCGGCTGAACAGTACGTTGCAACGCAAAGCGGCCCCGCTTCCACCCCTCCCTCCCTACCCCCCTAACGAACGACCGGTTCGGCGGGCACAATAGTGATGGCGGTGTTTGGCTGACGACTGAGCGCGTGGCCCAACAAACAGATATGCAAACAAATCGCTTCAAGTACTTCCGCTGGACGCCGAGGACGGCGTGGCTGTCGTTCGTCTACATGGTCGCGGTGCCCTTTGCGCTGGGCACGGTCGCTTACAGGATAGATGTGCGTGTTTCCCCACGTCCTCATGGACACGGATCCAGCGGAGACGGAGACACTGACAGTGCGCGCTGCGTGTCTTGCGTGTCTTTAGGGCAAATACAACCTCCGGGCAAAGAGAAGAGGCGACCTTATTTACGAGTACTAGACAGGTGTGGTGGAATAGTGGGAAGCTGGAATGGACTAGCAATTTCACAGGGGCTTTAGCTTTGAGGTCTAAGTCGACTGCAACGTGACCGCCGCTGTACGCCATGCATATTGTGCCAGCAATATGTCGGAGGCAGGCTGCACTTGGCATCTGGGGCATGAGGTAGAGATAGGTGAATAGAGAATGCTACGTCCATTTGATGGCCCATGCCTTGGCTTGGTTTTTGTTCAAAATGTACGGAATGCATATGCCTCTTTCCCAATGCCTCGCCTGTTGCCCCCGGGATATCATGATGAAGCAAACATAAGCATCCTCTGAGAAAGAATGCCCACCACTTCCGGCAAGTGGCCAACGTTCACTCGTCGACTGGCAGGATGAAGCCTGTGCTCCTGACAAGCAACCGCGAGACTGTTCATCACCACTGTGGCCTGCCCCGACCACGCCCACGCATCGGCGGCACATCCGGCAACCTCTCACCTCTCCTCCACTCGCCGACGGGTGGCGCCGCGCCTCTCCCATGCCGCCCATCACGTCTACCCCGGTCATCCCATCTCATTGACGCCAAGCCCAGGCCCGCGGGTCCAAATCCACCCCGTCCCTGCCCAAAGCCGCGATCCCCCCCATTCCCAGCCTCGCCGACCGCCCCGAGGCCAGAACCCGCGCCATACCCCCTGCCCGCCCTCAC
>JASMMZ010000003.1:19133199-19158443 GCA_038502455.1 Anisogramma anomala
GGCGACGGTGACGGCGACGGCGACGGCGACGACCTCGCGGCGCTGGACGGCGCGGCGCTGGCGGCGCGCCTGCGCGCGCTGGGCGAGCCCGCCACGCTGTTCGGCGAGACGCGCGGTGGGCGCGTCAAGCGCCTGCGCCGGCTCACGACGGTCACGACGCAGGGCCCGATCCCGACGACGCTGGCGCCCGTGGACGAGAAGGACATGAAGGTGGCGGCGGCGGTGCCGCCGGCGAGCGACAAGGCCGCGCGCAAGTGGCTGTTCCGGCAGCTGGCGTCGTACTTCACCATGATCCTGCGGGAGTGGGAGCTGGCACTACGCCAGGTGCAGCAGCACAAGGCCGGCGGCGGCGCGGCCGACGCCGCGGACACGGTGGCGGCGCGGCAGGCGTACGGCGCCATGGTGCAGTGCAAGCAGACGATGACGCCGCTGTTCCGCAAGTTCGAGAAGGCGGACCTGGACGAAGACGTGCTGGCGAGCGTGGTCCGGATTGTGTGCGCCGCGCAGGAGCGCCGTTACGTCGACGCCAGCCACGAGTACATGAGTCTCAGCATCGGCAAGGCCGCGTGGCCCATCGGCGTCACCATGGTGGGAATCCACGAGCGCAGCGCGCGTGAGAAGCTGCATAACGGCGAGCGGGGGCATGTTATGGGTGACGAGGTCACGCGCAAGTACTTGCAGAGCATTAAGCGGTGTCTTACATTTGCGCAAGTCCGCTGGCCGCCGGAGGATGTGGGACAGCTGATGGGATAAAGCCTTTCTCAAGAAGGAGAGGAGGCATATCTAGGAGTAGACGTCCCAGGTTTTCATGTAGAGATTAGCGTCCGTGAAATGGCAGTTCAATCTACACTCAGGTGCTCCAACAACATCATCTTTACAATGTTCCATGACCTGACGTCAGACTTTATGCCCACTATGGCTTCATAATAAACTCCACGATAGTGCAGTCATTCATATCAAAGCGCCGCGGGCAGGGAAGACATGCTCTGGTAGTATTTGCAGCTACCGTACTCGCACGCCAATTCAACCACTTGTTCAAGTCATGCACGTGGCTGTCCTCTGGACTAAGTAGGGCCAGTGACGAAGTCTGCGTGTGCTGAGCTGAGAGCTCACAGGACGCATCAATCCGGGAGGGCCGTGGCTAGGAGTAGTTACGGGGTGGAAGCAATCACCACGATCATTCCAAAGGAAACAATGATTGCTTGAATCCAGGCCTCGACACACGAGCGAGCGTGAACCGACAGACAAAAGGTTTGTTCAGGATTGACTTAGTCAATGATCATATTCATAGTGATGCGCCCTCACTCAGAGAACGACCCTGTCCGGTGCTGATGCTAACGTCCTTCCGTTTCCGATTCCGAGCCCCACGAGCCACTCCCAACGCCGTTGCAGCCACCTGATACGCATTCTCAAAAGTAAAATATCCTCAGTACTGATGGGCGGCGACAGCACCAGTCTGATAGCTAGACAAGCCATCACCGGCTTCATCATCCCATTGACCACCTCCAACCCGGTGCTCTCCCAGGCCAACAAAACGGGCATCACGGGCAATATTCTTCTCCTTGCCCTTGACCTCGAGCTCAGCGAAGATGATGGCGATACGCCGAATGTGATCTGTAACATCCTTCTCATACTGCTTGGCGGCGGCCAGGGCTTCCGCCTGCATCTGAGCCCGGGGGTTGGTCTTGACTGTCGTAATGACCTAGTGGCTTGTTAGTGAGAAGTCCTCAAGGAATATGGCGGTGTACGTACTCGCTCGATAGAATCGATCCGTGCCTGAAGGCCCCCGTTTCGAATCATGTCCATCAATTCTGCTTCGATCGATTCTCCGGGCGGCGCAAAAGCGGCATTCATGCTCTCGATTGTGACGCAGGAGTACGGTTGCAGAAAGCTGAAGATGCACTTGGCACGAATCATCCTGTACAACTCGGTGACATGTGGCTGGAGGTAGATGTCGAGAAGGTAGTCTGGGCGGTAAGACTCGAGGATGGCCAAACAGGCTGAGTACCGGCCGTTGACAAACTGAGAGATGGCTCGTCGAAAGTGGGACTCGAGCTCCAGGAAGGTGCGGAAGGGAGAATGGTCCAAGAACTTGCTCAACTCCGTGCGGTCCATAGTTGCCAGTGCGAGCAAGCCGCCGTACGTGGCAACATCGTTGGGGCTTGCAAACTCGTCGTACTGCGATGCCTCAATGCTTGGATCCACCCGAGTGAAGGCCTGGGCAGCTTCGGTGTATTTTCCCTGGCCGAGATGAGCGATGCCATAGATGATGTTTGTGAGCGCCTGTGTGCTCTTCTCGCCGTTCTCCTGAAGGCCAGCTATTTTGTTGACATTGGTCATGACCATCGCCCAGTCGCGGCGCAGAACTGAGATGCGCGCCAAGTGCAATCCGACTTCGTAGATGTGCTTGCTGGAGCTTGCATCAGCTCGCATTCTAGAGTAAACGTCGTAGGCCAAGCTGAGCTCGCCAACACTCTCGTAGTGCCTTGCCAGATCCTCATTGCCCATCTGTGTTGACGAATGACTTGTCAGTGAACTAAGCCAGCCCAGTTGGACATGTGGATCACAAACGCGAATGCTCTCCTTGACAAGGTTGTTCTTGTATTGCTTCAGCTCACTCTCGAGGCGAATCAGTTGCACCTTGTTCGACTTCTCCGTGGTCTCTACCCACTCTTGATTGGAGACAGCAGCAGTATCAGTGGGATCGATAGAGCGTATGGTTTCCGTGACATATTGGTAGAGGTCAACGTCATGTGTATCAGTGGCGTCTCGGGCAGCCAGCTTCAGAGCATCCAGGCGAAGAACAGTCGAGGCTTTTGCAATCAGAAGAAGTCGAGCAGACCGTGTACGGCCTTTGTAGTTCTGGAGGTAGGATTCCAAGTCAATCTTCGGAACCTCTGCAAAAGCGCTGTGTTAGTCAAGATGGCTTGTTGCACTCCATAGCAGAGCTACTGGTATACATTGGGTGGTCATGCCGCAATGCTGCAAGGGGAAGACATGCCTGTGACAACGACCGATTTGTATTTCGGGTTGGCCCACAGTTCAAGCTGGGAGCCAGCCATCGCGAAGTTTGGCCGTTGGGGAGATAGAGTTCGTCGTTTGGGCAATGGAGGCGAAGGTGAAGTACCTAAGAGTAGGTAAGGTACCTCTACCGTAAAGTTTACATAGTAGACAGGATCACTGACACGTACCAGTTGGTGGTCCGTGCCAAAGGAGGAAGCTGCAGAGTGAATGTGGGGTAACTTCACCTGGGACCTGCCTTTCTACTACTACATAGTATGGACAACAGGGCCTAACACACTGATCAGGTCATAGGAACAACAACTACAGTACTAATGGAAGCTAACGATGTATGTAGGCATCAAGGATTTCGATAGATTTATCAACTCTCAGATAGTAGCGAAACGTACTCTGTACTCCACTTGATACTGTGTAGTAAAGTACTGGGAAATAGGATGATGGGCTGTGTAATGATTGCCCAGGGTATACCTATATTACCTTTTTTGGTTAGTAAAAGATTTTCTCTTACGTGTTGTGCATGAGAGTCTGCCGTGCCCAGTGGCAATATCTGTGCACATTTGAATGGTGGAACTCATAACTTGGCAGATTCCCTTTATGGAATTATTGACATGACCGACCCTTCTTCCATTTCCTGCCCTGCACAGTCCATGATTAAGCACCTCCCTCAGCAAAACTTGTCAGCAAATTTTGGAGTGTATATTTACCCAGCTTGGTAGTTGTACATGCATACCCTTGGTAGGCTCTGAGGGAGCAGTCATTTTTACCCGTGAGCCACCTCCGATGACACTGGATTTGTCATCGTCTACAGTGTAGTAGGTACTGAGCAGCAACCAGAGCCGGGATATTGAGAAGTTCATTAGAGAAGTTTACCAACAACCAAAATTGCAAAATGACTACCCACAGTAGCCTACTAGTACAATGCATTTGGAAAAATAGAGTACGTTCATGACTCATCCATCACCTGTGCGTACCTCCCGAACAATGTCTCAATATACGTCATCCCGCACGGACGAGGGCTTGGCACAGCCCAGCTGTAGGCGAATGTAGCGTCTGTGCCTGTTTCCTCAGGAATTTTGGTCCAACGGTATATCGGAATTTCAGCAGGAGAAACAGGTTGAAAAGATTGCCAGGCCGTAGATGGGACAGTCACCATCCTTTTTGCAGTTGCAAACGAGGTAGCTGGGGAGGTTGCCTTGATCGAGGAAGTAAGGAAGGCGAATATGCGGCAAAGGCCAGGGTGAATCTGAGCTCCAGATTTGTGAAGTCTTGGCAATGAGGCTCGTTGGCAGGGGGGGGGGAAGGGGGGTGCAGCGGGACAGCCCGGCTTGGCAAGTGCCATCTCCATCTTCCATGTTGGCACTTCGACGACATGTCGACATGTCAAGTCCGGTGCAGTGTCACTGCACAGGATGGCACTGGCTGAATCATCACCTGCATCTTCTCAGCTGATTCCTCCCAGCAACAGCCAACCTCGCCGTTGCGTAACGCCGAGCGTCATCCGAGTCCGTTGCCTCCGGGGATGTGTGAGCGCCACCGTTCCCGTTTCACGGAGAGCTCGTGCAGCACCGAATCGAACGAGTCATTCTGCCTGTCGTTCTTCCGGCTCATGGCTACATCTTGTGCGTCCCTCTCATCCGACCCTGCCGTCTGCAACGCTGGTCTCATCGGGGACCTGAGTCTGGCCTTCTCCGAAGTGGAACATCGCATGCCATACCCAGGCTAGGTTTGTCTAGGTACTGTACTGTTCTCGCCACGAAGGACTAGTGCATCTGCAATTCGCCCCATCGCCTGTCTGTTCGTTCTCACTCTACTATCTTGCGTGTGCCTTTACGGTCTCACGGTCTCGGCATTGTCCTTCTCTGCCTCTCTCGAGATTTTGGCTCGCGACTTTGCACCTGACGACACTATCTTGAATAGCTGCCTCTCGTCAAGGTCTACTCCGGTCCCAGGTACCGCTCGTTATTTAAACATACCATATGAAAACATACTTGTCGATCTGGCACTCTTCCACCCCCTATCGTTTGTTGCTGGCCGCGTCACCTACCAAGGCCGAAACCAACTAAGGACTGCAGATCCATAATAGCGCGCAAATCTTACACATACCTGTCCGATCCTGTAGCATTGGCACATCACCCCATTGTGACCTTCTGCACATCTTCACGATATGTCTGTTTGACACTTACAGGCTGGTTCAGCATCGAACACTACCTGCCCGTGGTCGACGAAACGTTGATTGCGCCGTGAAAGAGCATTTATACTGCACAAGATTGTCTCATTTCCAAAGGTCCAAAGGGTCATTGCCTGCGCCCCAACTGGCATGATGCGATCCGGAACCATAAAAGTCTCTGCCGACCTGACTGACCAGGAAACCTCCCCGGAACCTGGCTCCGCACATGATTCTATCTTCGGCTCAGAGCCCCATCTGGATGATGAGCAGCACTCTGCTGACGATAGCTCTGGTTCGATTGCAGTCAAGGCAGATCAGGACGATGACGACGTATCAGCTTCGAATACAGCACAAGCGCCTGTGAAGAAAAGACGCCGAGTGACAAGGGCATGTGATGAGTGCAGGCGCAAGAAGATCAAGTGCGATGGCAAGCAGCCTTGCACCCACTGTTCCGTGTATAGCTATGGTACATTCACACTGTCCTTCCACCACTGCACAGATGGCTCACAGAACTCTGCAGATTGTACATATGACAAACCCAGCAACAGGAGGCGAAACCCGGCGTCTCAGTACATGGAGGCGCTCGAGACTAAACTGGACAGAGCAGAGGCCCTGCTTCGAAAGTTGTTCCCAGATGTGGATCTGAACGATCCGAACCTCGACCCTGCGGTCCAGCAGGTGTTTGCAAATCGAGAGCACCCGAGGATACAGGCCGCCGACTTGAGAAGAGAGGGAGCGCACCACAAAAGTGAGCACAACGAAGCTCGGATCACATCCATGATTGAGACAATTGGCCAACTGGATCTTACCGAAGGTGGCGGGTGGGATTTTCGAGGAACTTCGTCCGGTGCTGTCTTCCTCAAGCGGATGAAGGAGCATCTTGGTGGTTTGCTTGGATACGACCACACGTCGAGTTTCCTCCCACGGGCAAGCCACGTCCCATCTCTCATGAAGCCGGACTTGCCGGGATCAAGCGCAGTCTCACCACCCGGAGGCGCTGACCTCCGTCATATGTACGACCTGCCACCAAAGGAACGCGCACGGCAACTGAGCACCTGTGCCTTAAGCTGTGCCACGGCTTTGCTTCGCATTGTTCACGTGCCATCCTTTTTCGCAAAATTCGACACAATATTCGAAAAATCATCTGCGGAGTTTGATCTGGAGGATAACAGGTTCCTTGGCCTTCTCTATGCTGTGATGGCAGTTGGTGCGATGTACAACATCACCGAAGAGGACACTGGGGACCAAGGCAGCTTCAAAGAAGCCGTTGCAGAAGGGTACGTCCAACCAACCCATGTCTTGAGACCTTCCACATAATTGTAGTGAGGGGGTCAAGTCTTGGTGTTGACATACCCACAGGGTGAAGTACTACACGTCCGCCAGACTGCTATTGCAAGACGTTACAGAGTGCCGGGACTTGACCTCACTCCAGGCACTTTTGTTCTTGATCCTCTTTCAACAGTCAACGTCCAATCTCAGTGGTTGCTATGCATTCCTTGGCATTGCCTCGCGGGCGGCTCTCAGGATGGGGCTGCACAGACATCTCCCTCAGGCCAACTTCACGCCATTGGTCACTGAATTGAGGAGGCGAATCTTCTACTTTGTCCGACAACTAGACATCTACTGCTCCGCCCTGCTTGGATTTCCCATCCTCCTCCACGATGAGGACGTCGATCAGCAACTTCCCACGGAGGTTGACGACGAATACATCACTGATGAAGGGATTCAGCAGCCCCCGGCTGGCACGCCGAGCTCTTTCTTCCAGGCCTTCAACGCGCATTCCAGACTGATGGGTATTCTCATGAAGGTTGTCAAGTATATCTATCCGCTCAAGGGCATCGAAGCCTGCACAACAAATACACCGAACGCCATCTACACGATTGACTACCGCCATATCAAAGAGATCGAGAACGACTTGCAAGTCTGGCAAGAACAATTACCTCGACGATGGCGTCCAAGTGCAGAGGGACCCATGGACGTGTTGCGGTAAGGCTGTTCAGTGATTTTCTTCGCCGCCTGGCTCGATTTCTAGCTTTACGAGACCCAGCCAAGCCTTCAGACCTTCACAAGGATGATCAATCTAGATTCAGTGAAAATTCAGCTGACCTCGCCTTCTCTGTCCTGTCTAGAGCACGGACCCTACTGCGCTTCGCCTACGCACAAGTCCAAATGATGCTGTATAGGCCCTTCCTCCACTACATTTCCCCGAGAACGGCCGCTGGCAAGTCTATCGACAAGCGGTATTATGCCTGCGCAGCGGCTTGCATCAGTGTGTCGAAGAACATCCTCCACATTGCCATGGAAATTCAAAACCAAGCTTTAGTCGTCGGGCCATTTTGGTCGATGCTCTACACAGAGTTCTTCGCCATCCTCACCCTCGTGTTCTACGTCCTGGAGAGCCCGGACAAACCGGGTTCAGCGGAGATCTTTGCAGATGTCAACGCGGGCCGCGAGATGATTGCGAAGCTGGCTGGGAGAAGCTTGGCGGCGGACAGGATCTCAAGCTCCCTAGACACGCTGTGGGAGAACTTGCCCGAGGCGATCAAGAACGGCAAACTCCGGACCACAGCAACGAGAAAACGCTCAGCCCCAGGACTCAACTCATGTCCCGTGTCATTACACCCCAAGAAACCGGCAGCCTCATTTGCGAAACAGGGCGCCGCAGCCGCGCCATGTTTTTTCCACCGGCCGTCTTCCTTCGAGGATCTCGATCCAACATCGCCACAACACTCCATGTCCCCCAATTACCCCGAGCTGTGCGCTCTGGAAAGCCCCTCCTCTCTCCCAGACAACGACGGCGTCTCCACTTCCCCATCCACATACTCCTCGGCGAGCGCCTACATGCACACCACCGCCAGCCAGACGCAGGAGAGCTCCAGCATCTACAAGCTCGACGCGCTGCTGTTCTCCTCGGGCGACCCCTTCGCATACCCGAACCAGCCGCTCAACTTCAGCAGCGCCAACGCAGCCGCAACAGCAACACATGCGGAGCCGCAGCCGGCGCTCCTGGCCGGGAACGTGCAGGCGCCGGCGCACGCGGCGGAAGACGCACGGACCTACTATATGCCAGGGCCGTACGGGCACATCGAGGGACAGCTCTGTATGTCGTCCTTCCCCCTTGGCCGCAGCCGGCCACGCACTGACCAGCCCACAGTGGTGGGGCCGCTGCCGCCGTACTTGATGCAGTCCAACCCCACGCGGGATGGCTTGGGGGGCCTTGCCGGCGCACATTTGTACCAGACGCCGGAAGCGTTGGCAATGCAGCAGGCCCTGGTGCAGCACCAGCAGCACCAGCATAACACGCATCATCAGCACCAAGGTGGGAGGGAACTGGACCATATGGGGGTGGATTCGGGGTTCCATAGAACGTGGGACATATTTGGAGGGGGCCTTTGAATATGTTGTCTTGCTGGAGTTGGGCGCAGTTTCTGAGGAGGGTGGGGTGGCCAGGTCTATATCACACATGAAGAGGTTATGAATGGGAGGTTTTCAGGGGTTTCACTGGTTGGATATTTACATATCGAGTGTAGTATCTCTTTGGCTGCTTTGCGTTTGGACTGTGGAAAGCATAGCGTGATGAATGGAAAACATGGGCTGGGCAGTACATTAGTTTATAGAGGTTCATGCTTCGTGCATGTGCATTATCTGAGACTTCAGCCTCCAGGGCTGAAGTTGTCCTCAGTCACCTGTGAAGATGAAGTTCTTGCATTGGAATCCAAGCTTGAAAGCTGCAATGTCCAAACCCATCCTTGGGTTTTTGGCCAATATATTTGGCCAATATAGATTATATCGCAAATGTCATATGGACTTTCCATGTCCCTTCCTGAAAGGCTCGAACAGTCGCATTGTCTTATTTGTGATCAGGGATCCTGTACAATGTAGCAAGATAAGCAAACACAAGCAGGCAGTACGGTAGACCGTAAGCAGGAGTTGACATACCTCAACACTTTGCCCTTTCAAGAGGCAAAAACCAGCTGCATAACAACGCAGTTGTGTGCACCAACTAGGACCAACTTTCAGCTGCGAGCACTTCAACAGTGGCATCATTCTGGGTCTCCAATACAGCCTCTGCAGCTAGGATGATGCTCCTCAGGAGCCACGCCCCAAAAGGCTACCAGTTTACCCCCGCCATATCCAGCTGGCCTCCTGAGGTTGCACAGGATGGGAGTGGAGATGTTGCTGCCGCCGGTCAGGGTTTGCATGCCCTGTTCGACACCAGTTTGGTTGCCACAAGAGGGCTGCAGACACGTCCCAGGGCAAGCTGCTGTACACAATGAGCACCCGCAAGCTGGCCCTAACTCCTCCCACGTCTCCATTGGACCCAATAAAGCGAGGTAAATAGATCATGAAAATGATACCACGGTACTGTGTGCAAGCACATGATGGCATCCAGTGGCAGTGCACATATATTCCTGTGCGCTTTTGGTGACAGGCCTGTGGCCTGTCAGGCTGTCAGGCTGTCAGGTGGCAGGGCTACAGTGGCAAGCCCTGGCCACCACCTGCAGATGTGAACCCCTGCATATATCCCTAACGCCAACAACGCGACTTTAACTTCCCACACGACAAAGTACTTCACGCGACAACCTCATTTTGGCGACAACCTCATTTTGCAGCATCGAATTGCTGCCCCAATACCACGGCACCCTTTTGAAATTAATTTCCTTCCATTCTCCGTCGCTCAAGATGGTGCAGGCATCGAATTTGAATCTGTCGGCCGCCCTGGTGGACCTGTGCACCGAGGCAGAAGATCTCAAGGTCGCCAAGCAAAAACCGTCGCCACCACCACCTCCACCACCATCCACCATCCACTACACTGCTACGCACAAGGTCCACGGTTCAACCCGCTTTTCTGATGTTTCGATTTCTATTTTTGGAGGACTGGACACTGTATCTGCGTCTATACAGGATAATTTTGGAGGACTGTGACCTTTTTTTTTTTTTTTTTGGCGACGTTTCATTGCTTTGGCCCATGATAGTTGGATATGTGGTACGTACCACGGCTGGGCGCGCGGCGCATACCGTAGCCCGTGCGCAGTAAGTACCTGACAGGGAGTGCAGATCAGGGAGCGTGGATCACTGCATTTGTCATTTGTCGATGTTGATGATTGGGATAGAAGCAGCAATGCCTGTCGGCCCACTGTTTGATTGGGTGTCGTTGCTCCTTCTCCTCACTCCTCCCTCCTCACGGCCCGTCAGGCATCAGGCGTCTGTCTGGCCTCAGGCGTCTGGCCTCAGGCGTCTGGCTTCAGGCATCTGGCTTCAGGCATCTGGCTTCAGGCGTCTGCCAGAACCTGCCCGTTCTCCTTTTGCATCTTTCCAGCACCGTGCCCGCGGTTCCCAATTGTTGTCTTCCTGACCTTCTCACCATCCTCACCGACCACCGACTGGCTACTGCTGTCGCGACATCTAGGAGGGCTCGTTTCGTCCTTTTGTCACGGCCGTTTCCTTTCTCGCATCGTATCTCTTTGATTTCTGCTCTGCCAGTCTATCTGTTTCTGTCTCCTCTTCTCTGGTGTTGTCTCTCAACACATAGCCTCCTCTTTGTCTGCATCTCCATCCAGTCTCGTCTCGTCTCATCTCGTCTCGTCTCGTCTCATCTCGTCTCCATCAAGTCAAGTCAAGTCAGAGTCCAAAGTGCAAAGGATCTCTCGTCTAGCTGTCATTACTGCTCCCGGCCGGCCTCACCCACCTCACCATACCATACCACTCGAATCCTCCACCAGCGTCGGGATTCTGATTGCACCGTTCTCGCATCTCCTATAAGTGCGTCACAGTCATCCGCTACGTATTCTAGTACGATAGCCCCTCCTTGCTTGCTTTCTGTGGGCTACTAGAGCTTGAAAGAGCTTGAGAGCTTCACTTGAACTCAAAGGAACTGGTCTGCTGTGCCTTCACGACCGTCTGTCAAGGCCAAGATCTGCTTCGAGACGACTATCAACCAAGATAGGACTACTCTCAGCATCTCAGCACTCCTATTGTTCTCTCAATCGGGAGTATAATTCCACTATCGTCCAAGTCTGTTCCGAGACCCTGTGGGAAGGACCCTTCCTCTCCCATTGCCATCCCACCCCAGTCACCTTGTGCCTGCTCCACACCACCCAATCAATTCAAATTTCCTCCGAAGCTTGAACGACTTTTTCTCTCAACAACCACCAGACGAAAGACCACCACCCTGAGCTTCGCCTTCCTGTACACCCAGTCAGCCTACAATCATGACTGATAACGGTGTTCCCGGGAGCCAGCTTCCCCCTCCGCCCCAGCCCAACGCCGGAGCTCCGGGTTACGAGAACGGCAATGGCGCCAACGCCCACATGCCTCCCCCCCCTCTGCACATCCCACCCAACAACAACCCGATTCCGACCGCCATCACCTCGCCCATGAGCGGTGACCAGCTCATTTCGCCCTCCAGCGGTGGTCCCTTCCCCCGTCGCGCCGCCCCCGAGCCCAACAAGCGCGCCCTCTACGTCGGCGGCCTGGATCCTCGAGTCACCGAGGATGTTTTGCGGCAGATCTTCGAGACTACTGGTCACGTTCAGAATGTCAAGATCATCCCCGACAAGAACGTATGTAACACACTCCCTTTCTACAACTCGGTCGTTTGCGATGAGCGACCCCAACCTAGCGACACCCACTGACTTCTCTGGCCAGAACAAGGGGTTCAACTACGGCTTTGTTGAGTACGATGATCCTGGCGCAGCCGAGCGCGCAATGCAAACCCTCAACGGTCGCCGTGTGCACCAGCTGGTACGTCCCCCATCGACACACCAACGCGTACAAACTTTCCTACTTCGCCAGCTAAAGATACAACAGGAGATCCGTGTCAACTGGGCTTATCAGTCCAACACGTCCACCAAAGAAGATACCTCGAACCATTTCCACATCTTTGTGGGCGATCTGTCGAATGAGGTCAACGATGAAGTTCTCATGCAGGCCTTCTCGGCCTTTGGCTCTGTCTCTGAAGCTCGTGTCATGTGGGATATGAAAACCGGCCGCTCTCGCGGGTACGGCTTCGTTGCATTCCGTGACCGCCCCGAGGCCGAGAAGGCTCTCAGCTCCATGGACGGCGAATGGCTGGGTTCTAGAGCGATCCGCTGCAACTGGGCCAACCAAAAAGGCCAACCTTCGATCGCCCAGCAGCAGGCAATGCAGTCCATGGGCATGACCCCCACCACGCCCTTCGGCCACCACCACTTCCCGACTCACGGAGTCCACAGCTATGACATGATCGTCAGCCAGACTCCCGCCTGGCAGACCACCTGCTACGTCGGCAACCTCACCCCCTACACGACCCAGAATGACTTGGTTCCTCTCTTCTCGAACTTTGGCTACGTGGTCGAGTCTCGCTTCCAGGCCGATCGGGGGTTTGCCTTTATCAAATTGGACAGTCACGAGAACGCTGCCATGGCCATCTGCCAGCTCAACGGCTACAACGTCAACGGACGCCCTCTCAAGTGCAGCGTAAGCTTCTCCCCTCCCAAGTTCCGACATCAACAGCCTCCGAGCGATGAGCTAACTAACGTTTGTGAACAGTGGGGCAAGGACAAGACTCCCACCACCCAGACCTTCGATCCCAACCAAGCCTACAGTCCTCAGAGTGCTCAGGCTCCTGGCTTCCCTGGCACCCCTGGCACCTACTTCCCCCAGTATAGTGGTAAGCTGATGAACACAACCTCCAACTTCATGCATCAAGGATAATGACATTTTCCCAGCAACTCAGTACGGTCAGCAGCAGGGTAACTATGGAGGTCCCGCTGCCCAGTCCCCAGCTGGCTATGGCCCCCAGATGGGCTACAGTGGTCCTCCCAGTGCCGGTGGCTACGGTCGTGGCCAGCAGCCCCCCAACGCTCAGTGGGCTCCTCCTCAACCTCCCGGTGCTGGTTATGGTGGATACCAGGGCTAAATGTATCGGGGTACTATGAACGCCACCTGGGGTTCAACGATCCACTTGACGAAACTCTCCATCACGCGTCTCTGCGCCTCTTGTCAGAACGTGGGCATATCGCACGGTGCGTAAAGTTGTTTACTGGCTTGACACAGAGAAAGTCTCCCACAGGCGCCGGAAACCATGCCAAAGTCGATTGTCCAGGACTGGTTGAGGCTGTTTCGCAGCATTCAAAATTTGAGTTGATTCACTGTCACTGGCGAGGAAGATGGGTCTTTTGGACGGTTTTGCATCGTCTCGTCTATTGCTCTTGTTTCGTGTTTCTTTTCCAGATGTCCTTTTGGTTGACTTTGTTGGAAGATGTTTTCATTGTGGTCAGTCTTCGGGGAAATGACTGGAATGTGTATTCTGATGATTCTTGCGCACTGGATACCACCCTTCGCATTGTTGAACTTTCTCGGGTCTTTCGGATGGTTCACAGGAGTGACTGGGATGGACATAGGTTGCCTGTGTGCACGCATGCTGCTGCGGGCGGGATGACATAACGAATTTCTCTATTTCTCTTCCATTTTCGAATCCATGCTTTCCATGCCCTTGATTTTGACTTTGCTGCTGGCAGTTGAGGAGGCGTAGGTATTTCACACAAATTGCATGATCATGTTTGGCGAGGGACACCATGGCATGGGATGTTGATTACAGGAGAGTCGGCAAAGGGTTCCACGATGGCAACACCCAGAGGATATTGTATAAGGAACGGCAGAAGCGGCACAGGCGCACAGTCGTACGATGAGCAAATTGACATGTCATTTCTGCAGGTGGTCAATCAGCACGGACGGGGCTTGCTCAATTGGATATACTGACTGAGCACCCTTCGCCTAATTGTCCAGATGATCAACTTGCGACTGGCTTGAGCCTCTTAGGTATCCACGCCAGACACAGACAGCTAGGATTAAATAGCCAACAGAATGCAATGACTGATCTAATGATGCCAGTAAACGATTCCGTCCCCTGAGACTTGATCGTGCCACCTATTCAACTCTGCATTTCCAGCGCCCCAGTGGTGGCTAAGCTTTATCAGGGATTATTTTTCACAAAGTAAATAAGTAAACAACTAAACTAAAAGTTTCCCAAGGTTTAATTAACAGATTAGCCAGCAGGTTCATGGACTGGTGGGTGGTTTTACTAATTGCAAACTTAGTAGTGTTTATTAAGTTGAAGGTAATAAAGTAATATTAATGAGAACGGCTTTTCGCACAGGTACATAGATTTGATACATTGGGATACTATTAAAAATCATACTCCTATAAAAAATAGGGTTTATGAAACGGTTTTTATAGCTACCCCTATTATTATTATTTCCTCTTTAGTTATATATGTTGAAACCTATTGGAACAGTAGTAATTGCAGTACAGTTAGTCAACTTTACTGTCAAGTAAATTGACTGTACTGACTGCAAGTTGAGTGTATTGTTTTGTGGGTCTACTGTAAAGTCAAGTACAGTATGCGCCAACTTTATACTAGAGCACGGGTCATGTCATTGGCTATACAAATTAGTATGGAGATCGGCTAATGGTCTGCCAAACCTAAAATAATACATCTATTACTGAACTATATAATACTACTGTTACTTCGAATGATTTGAATCGATAACGTTGCAACATCTAAAGGCCTATCAAGCAAGGCCTATTAATACTAATTAGTGTTTATTAGTTTAAACATAGATTAGTTGGGTAGAAGAAGAAGCTAATTTCTGGTTACGCTTTGTGAAAGATTAAAGTAGAAGAAAGATTTTTACGAAAGGCTTTTACGAATTGCATCGGTTTTTATAGTAGTAAGTAAAGAAAACTTTTAGGTTGTATAGGTTTTTACGGTAACTTAGAGGTGGCGACGGTATCGCTATTTGAAAATATTAAGAAATCTTTATTAGATCCTTTTTAGAGACGTTAAGATTAACCGTCAAAAGTCTCAAAAGTCGTTAAGTTGGTAAATGGCTAAGTTAGTATTACTGCAAGTATTATTATTACGGGTATTATTACTATGAAAACGACCAAGTCTTATGGTTTTCAACTTTTAACCACAAACAAACTTTAATTCTACTTCTTATACCAAATTTTGCCCTTAATACTAAGTTTTTTCCTCTACACTATTTTCCCCTTTCCCTTATATCGTGAGATTGCCAATCATTAAGATCACTAAGTCGCGTTAAAAAAACCACCTTGCGTGATTTCACGCTAAATCACCAAGTCCCCACGCCTTGAAACTGCCAAATCTTCAAGTCTCTTGGCACAAATCACCAAGTTAAAATGGCACTTTGATAAGAATATATGAAGGTAATTGAGGCTTTAGGAACTGTTTTTGTCAATAACTATGATAAAAGGTTTTAGATTAAGGATATTGACAAGTTTTTAATCGAAGAACATCTGATACATTATATTACCTAGTATATCTTTGATACATACTTTGGTAAAGGAATTGGCTGGAGCGCCCACGCTTTCTAAAACTTTCGTAAGTTTTTCAATCACTACATAATTAATATATGAAGAATAATTCAATATACAATTAAAACTAAATGGAAAAAAAAAGTTACTCATCGTGAGATTTACGTCCTAAAAAAAACTTTATTAGGGTTAGTAAAAACCATTTTCGAATTAGCTTAATATGAAGACCCCATTTAAAATCCCAATTCTTAATAACCACAAGGAAAAAGCAAGGGAGTTGATAATCCTTAACGCTTTTATACACGTTTTAGGAGACTACCCCTCAATCCCTAATTAAATTAAACCTTTAACCTTCCCACTGATACCAATTTTTATACGCCAACAACAAGGAACTTATTAATCTGTTTGGCAACCCAGCACCTTCTCGTAATAATACGGAGTACGTGTTTAGCAGCAACAAAGTACATAAAGTAACGGCTTTAAACGCGGTAAAATGAATCTACGTCGGCGTTATTTAACAGTTAATTAAACAAGATTATCAAATCTTTTAAAATATTTCCTTCAATCGCTAAATTCATTTTACTCTCCAAAACTTTTTTTTAAAAATCTTTAAGGATTTCTCAAAAATCTTTAAATCCTCCAAGGCGAAACTTCCTATAATAGGTACGCTTATATGCGTGAGTCCACTATAAATCCTATTACAAGACTTTATTCCTCGGGCTAGACGACTGGCAAATACCTCTACTATCGCGATTTGGAAGTATCAGGAAACATTATAGATAATTAGAACGATTATCGCGACTTTCCCCTCAGACTTGTTAAAATAGTTAATATTAACTACAAGTTTCTGACCGAATTTCGCGAAAATCTGGAATAACGTAAAGAAGTATAATGGAAAGCCTTGCAACTTGTTTAATACGAAGATAATGCCCTTCTTGAACATCTATAAGTGAATGGAAGTCTCTCTTTTAGGTTTTCACTTATTATTCACTAGAATCCTTATAAGGCACGCCAGAGATTATTACCTAACCTTCCTAACAAAAACAAAAACCTTTTAAAATATTTACAATAATATAAAATGTTATTTCGAGCATAAACTAAGAAAAAAAAGGAGGAAACTCAGGTAAATGTCCCTAATTAAATGTTGAATAAGTTAATATTATACTAATAAGTAATGGGAAATGCCTTTTTTAGTGAAACCATAACTTCATGAATAGGTACAGGTAGTTTTTACGAGCTTAAACAAGTTCGAATACGCTTTATACCGCTTTAATACCACCTATAAAAGCTGTTTTAGCGAGTTTCGATCCTCGTTTACAACTGTAATAACCCGTACGTCAAACTCGATTGATATATATTCTTAAACTGATGACTTTCGCACTTAGAATGATAAAGACCACGCAATAGCATACTATATTTATCGGAAGTATAAGTAACCCTAACGTTCCAAATCTGATATAAAATCTTCAAACTGAAAGCCATAACCATAGAATCGTTAGCAACGAAGGAAATAATTAAGCGGAATGATTAATCGTAAGGTTATAGTCGTAATAGTGGTAAAACATATTGAATTTATAATAAGTTCAGTTGCGAATTAACTCGCCATCTTCTGATTAAGCATTATAAATAATAGGTAATATATTAAATTTAATATTCATTTACTTCTAGTTACGAATATTCGGACCAAATCGTAAACTTTAAGGGTGAAGAGGCTATAGTGGATGATGATATGCCTAGATAAGTTACGTGGTATAAAGATATTATTCTCAAAGCGTCTCAATAATTAACTGACCACGTTTTTTTATACCGTTTGAATGGTGAAAAACCCTACATTTGCTACGAAGATTAAATACCTAACCCTTTACACACCTTTAACCTTTGCGATAGGTACATAGACCATACTTTTCAAGGTATTATATTATATATAGAAACGGTAACATATTTAATGGAAGGCTATTTGCAGTATATAACATTGCGAAGGGAGAGCATTAATATTACAGAAATTAATCTTAAGATACTAGTAAGGCTGAAGTAGGCTTTGGTCTAAGCAAACATTTATCTTTACTAAAATCAACGACTGTTTAAATTATCGTTGGACTGATTACATTTCACATTTTTCAATACCTTACTCTGTTTCTCTTTTACTTGAAAAACATAAAAATCGTTGGCGTTAACGTTAACTTTAGTACTAATAAACTAGTTAAAACGGCTGAAGGTTCCTTTTTTTCTCCAAGTGGGAGAATATTTGGTTTTATCTTCAAAGCCTAAAGGCAACGATGCTGAATTTTATGGAGTTGGAAATGTGTGAATTATACCAGCGTTTCAAATACCTAGCCGTCAACAAGCTATACAAAGTCTTTACATTTGTAAGGTATATAGATGTAAAATACTTTGATCATAATATTATCAAAAATATATACTATCATTTGAAAACATATATCTGAACCTCTGAAACAATTCAAGTTTATATTTAAAAACGATAATATTAGAATAGCAGTAAAATGAAGTAAAATCAAGTCAACTAAACTGTCAGTTTAGTTGATTCTACTGACTGCAATTGGCTGCAGTTTGTAGTACTGCACTGAAAGTGCAGTGCAGTAGATTCTCATTTCAAAGCAGGGTATAGGCCAAAGCGTTTGATAATGCAAATTAGAGTGTAGACCGGCCTGCGGTCTGCCAACTTTAGAATTTACAAATTACCCATGACTAAGTTCAATGCAACACCAGTTACTTCGACTACAGTGTTCCTAATCGACTACGTTGAAACGATAAAGTCCTATCAGTACTAATTAGTAATTATTGGGTTAAGTATAGATAAGCTAGATGAAAGAAGAATCTACTTTCCAGTTACGCATTAAATTAAACGGTGGCTAAAAGTAGAGGAAAGAATTTTGCGAAGGGCATATATAAATTGTGTTAGTTGTTCACGGCATCAGGTAGGAAAGATTTATAAGATATGTTAGTTATTTGCAGCAGTTTATAAGTAAGAGATGGTATTGTTACTAAAACACTAAGAAATCTTTATTAATCATTTTTAAAGGTGTTAAGATTAACCGCCTCAAAGTTTTAAAAATCACCAAGTCAGCAAATTTACAAACGGCTAAATTAATACTAGTATTACAAGTATTACTACTACAAATTTCAAATCGTAAAAACGACTAAGTTTTACAACCTTTAATAAATACTAACTTTAACGGTAAACTTATGACCTATCCCTTTATACCATTCTTTTTATTACAATATACTTCATTTTTATTACAATTTACTGAAAATTTGCTAAAATTAATGCCGTTATTATCCCTATTAGAAAAAAAGGGACTATAACCTTTAATATTACTTTTAAAAGGCATTACGATAAAAACCTTGAGTTTATTAAACCTAACAAAGACTTTTGAATCGAGTATCTTACAAATGTAATCGGCTTTTACATTTTCGATTTAAACCTCACTAGAACCCTTGAAATTTACCAACGTACGACGATTTTTAAAACTATTCTAGAGAATAAAGTCTAGGTATATAAAAGATTACGAACAAATACGTTAAGTTTTTATTAAAAACTAAACTCGTTAACCTAGGTTTCAACTTCCATATAAATGAGGGAAAGAGGGTAATCTAGTAAATATACTCTCGAATACGACATCAATAAAATACCTGATAAATCTTTAAAGCCAAAGACAAAGGTATTGATAGCGATAGAATTTTAAACGCCTTTATAAGCGTTTGTAAGGATATATCTAAGCCTAAATAAGTTTTTTAAATTATTTTACCTAAGATTAACGGGTAAATGCCACCGGCCGTAAAGAATCCATGAACCTTGACGTCGCAAGCCCTTAAATTTACTAGTTAATTGAGTAGAAACCTTAATGTATCCCTCAATACTAAAAAGAGTATTATAAAGTCCCCCACGGCAGAAACACTTGTGTTCCTTTCGTCTAAGCCCCTTAATATATCCAGATTTAGCATCTAAATTAATGAAATAAAAGCTTTACACGCGAGCCTACGATAGGAACCACCATTAGCTTTTTTCTTCAAACTTGGCTAAAAGTAATTATCCTGCCCACTAGCACCAGCTCGAGTACCAGTTGAAGGATTGAAAGGGTTTTTACAACCAGTACATTACCCTTTCGCCTCAACACGTCCTTATGGTGAATACGGATTACGCGGCAATTACCACATTCGTTAAGATTTAGGAAGGAAAGAAAAAGTATAACGATAAGCTGTATACCCTTTTCAACATCAAATTACGCTCATTTTTAAACATTTACCGTCAGATAAGGGTTAAATTTCTAGGTTTTTACTCGCTATTTCTCAATATCCTTACCGTCCAAACCTAGGATTATTACCTTCGATACTTAACGAATTATTCTTCTTTTCGCTAGATTTACAATAACCTTCAAGACCACTTTAAATACGATATTAATCTTACCTAGTATACCACACCGATTAAAACATTATTAAGTGGTATTATATATTGAATTACAAAAACAAAAAAGTGAAAAAAAGATAAACCTTTTTAATCAAATGGTTAATAGATTAATATTTTACTAATAATTAATAGTAAATATAAAAGGTGGTGAAATCATTGTACGTTTACAAGTTTAACAAGTTATTATAGGCTATAAAGAGTTTAAATACGCCTTATAGTACCCTCACTCTATTTGCGAAAGGTTGATTTAGCCAGTTAAGCTTTTTGTTGGCAACTGTAACGATTCGAATCTTAATTTCGATTGTTATATATCCCTAAGCTCCAAAATTTAGAGATGACGAAAAAAACCCTCCTATACGTATTACATCAACGGAAAATACGGGACGCCCGGCTAATATAGTTGATGAAAAGCCTGAACCTAAGGATATAACCAAGTTACATAAGAAATGAGGTATTTCTCTTCTTTAAGATTTTTAAGGCAGCTAAACAAATTTACTTTATATTGAAATAATACTACATGCAGTGCAGTAGGTGAGCTTTACTTATAGTAAACTTGACTATAATGAACTGCAAGTTAAGTTTATTGTGTTTTGTAGGCTTACTGTATTGAGTGTAAGTCGATTACAGTACGCTACACTTTACATTAGGGCATGGGCTAGGCAATTGACCCTAAAAATTACAGTACAAACCAGATAACGGTCTACTAATCCTAGAATAATACATCTACCATTCGACTACTGTAATACTACTGTTACTTCAACCAATCGAATCGATAACGTTACAACGTCTAAAGCCTTACCAATACTAATCAGTGTTTATTAGGTTAAGCACAGATAAGCTAAGTAGAAAAAGAAGCTACTTTCCAGTTACGCTCTACGGTAACAAACAGTCGCTAGGGTAAAGGAAATATTCTTGCAAAGAGCCTCTATTAGTACTACGACAGTCTACAATGGCAGGAAAATAGAGAAGACTTTTGGGTTGCGTCAGTTCAAAACGGCAATCTGAAAGTAAGCGACGGTATCGTTATTGAAAATACCAAAAATTCTTTACCGGATCTTCTTTAAAAACGTTGATATTGACTGTCAGAAGTCTCAAAATTCGGCAATTTGGAAAACGGCTAAGTCAGTACTATTGCGAGTGTTAATACTATAAGAGAAACGATAAAGTCCCTACGTTAAACAACCTTGACCACTAATAAACGACCTTCGACCTTACCTTTTATACCAAAACTTTGCCTTTACTTTACTCTTTTTACTTCCCCTACGTCTATTTAATCGTTAATATTGCTGCTTTAAGCAAAAACATTAAGAATCGCCAGTTCGCGCCGAAAAAAGCCACGTTACGCGACTTCACGCTAAATCGCCAAGTTTTTACGCGACTTTACGCTAAAATACCAAGTCACTCACCCTATACGTCCTATACGCCTTACACTTCCTACACAAACCAGCATGTTAAGATATCTACTACTAGCGCTTACTTCAAAGCCATTACCAACCTCGTTAGGAAAAAAGTAATTAAATCTATTGAAACTGCCTTTATTAAGTATTACGAAGAAGACTTTGAAGGGTAAAATTTCGATGAAGATTTAACAGGAAAATACCTTATCAACTTCATTGGATACTTTATTGTTAAATACAGTAACAACTGTGATCCTAACCGTACTTTTAATAAATAACACAACTTTTTTGATGATTAGACCATTAATATGTAAAAAGTAATATAAAAAGGGGTTGAGTTGAAGATTAAGACGAAACTTAAGAGACAAGGGATTTACGTTTAAGTTTAGGATATTACGAGGTTAGTGTAAGCTTATTTCAATCTCTCTCAGCTTAAAGAATATTCTTAAGACCTACACCCTAAAGAAAAAAGTATTAAAGAACCTTAACACCCCTATACGCGATTTTGGGGACCTCACTTTTACTCTTAGCTAAGTTAAGCCTTTTCACGCGTTAACGATAAGAAACCTGTTAACTTGTTCGGCAGCCTAACACTTTTACGCGAAAGCGCCGAGTACGTCCTTAGTAGTGGCAAAACACGTAAAATAGCGGCTGCCTATACGGCCAGAGATATTAACGTTGGTTCTCTACACCAGTTAATTAAGTAAAATCGTTAAGTCTCTCAGAACCTTTAAGTACTTATCGCCTTTTAGCACTCTAATCGACAGGCACCTTAGAAATCTTCCTACGACAGGTTTATCTATACGTGAAAGCTTACTACAGGTCCTACCACAGGACTTTACCTTTCGGGCCAAGCGACTGGCAATTACCCTTAACACTATATCTCGGAAACTCTAAAACTTAAATTGCCAGTAAACACTAAGGAAAACTGGGATAATTATCACAACCTGCCCCCCAATCCTATTAAAATGGTTAACATTAATTATAAGCTCATTATGAATTTCGCCAAGATTTGAAACGATACCGAAAAGTATAACAGGAAGCTTTATAACCTACTCGATATAAAGATAATGCCTCTTTTAAACATTTGCAAGTAAATAGAAATCCCTTCTTTTGGTTTTTACTTATTGCTTTCTGAAATTCTTATAGGGAACGCTAGGAACTTTTACCTAACCTTCCTAATGCAAGTAAATACCTTTTGCTAAGTTTATAATAACATAAAAGGCTACTTCGAACACGACATCCACCTCGTCTAATACCATACAGATTTGACCACTACGCGGTGGACTATAATAATGGCGAAAAAGAAAAAGAAAGAAACAATAATAGATGTACTTGATTAAATGTTTGACAAGCTGATATTGTACCAATAAATAATTAGGAAAGCCTACTTTAGCGAAGTTACACTTCACGAGCAGGTACAGGAAGTAATTACAGGCGTTAAAGAGTTTAAATACGCCTTATAACGCCTGAATACCATCTGAGAGGTCTTTTTTAGCCAGTTACATTTTTCGATTACTACTGTAATGGCACGTATATTAAATTCTCTTGATATATACCCTTAAGCCGATAACTTCCCTAAGGTTAATAAAAAAATACTTTTCGGTAGTTAATTACATTAATCATAAATACGGCTATATGCTCCCTCAACGCCTAAAGTCTGGCTTACCAACTACAAACTAAAGACAGTAGCTATGCCATCATTAACAGGGCTAATATTTAAGTGAAACTATTAACCGTAAGCACTATCATCATAATAATAGTAAAAGATATTCGATCTATAGCAAGTCTGATGATTGGTTAACTCGACACTCCCCTGCCAGGTGAAATAAAAAAAAGTTAATGTATTATATCTAGTACCTTACCAATTTTAAATAGGATTACTTAGATTAAATCTCAGACTTCGAAGACGACGAGCTAATTAATAGCGACAATGCCCCTAAGTAGATCAAGTGACATAAAGATACTATTCTTAAGGAAGTCTAGTGATTAGCCGACTGCGCCTTTTTATACCGTTTGGGTGATAAAAACCCTTACATTTGCCTTAACTAAGCTTATAATTCTTTACATACCTTTAAGCTTCATAATTACTATGTTAACCACACGTTTGAAAGTATTATATAAAAGATAGGAGTAATAAGGTACTTAACAGGACCCTATTTGTAATATATGGTATTACAGAGGGAAATCATTAAAACTACTTAGATCAATCTTTACGGTATTGGCAAAGCCAAATTTAGCTTTGAGCCAAGCAAACAACTATCATTACTAGAAATAACGGTAGTTTAAATTGTTATAGGAGTAATTACTTTTTACATCTTTAAGTCCCCTACTCCTTTCTTTCGTTCCTTAAAAAACATTAAAACCCTCAGTGTTAACGTCGACGTTAATGTAAACGAACTGGTTAAAAACGGCCAAAAGTTTACCCTCTTTTTTAAGTAGAGGTACCTATAGTTTTATTTTTAAGGTTTTAAAATCGTAGTATTAAATCTGATGAAGGTGAAGATATGTCAATTATATTGGCACTTTAATTACATAGCCATTAACAGGATATATAAAGTTTTAAAATTCGCAATGCATAAAAATATGAAATACTTTACCCTAAAAGTTATTAAAAAGCTTTGTTACCATTCCCAAACGTATACCCAAGCCCCTTGAAGATTGAAGTTAATATTGAAAGATAATAATGACTTTAACTATAGGTTTTTTATCGATATATTTTACTTAGATAAAAAATATATTTTTGACGTCATTAATTCCGCAATTTATTTTTATGGAGTTAAGTTTTTAAAGTCCTTTTCGGCAAAAGATACGTGGAAAACACCAAGGATATTGTGGATCAACACATACCTGAACACACCTGACATTGTCGTTTACGATACCGGTACTAATTTTATGGCGGCGAAGTTTCAAAAAGATGCCAAGATAATAGGTATCCAATAAAAATAGATGCATATAAAAGCTTACTAAAGCATTGAAAAGGTTAAAAGAATACATGCTTTATTTCGTCAAACGTTTAAAATCCTTACTCTAAAGATTAAAAGCTTTACGAATTTGGATACACGCTTTTAAATGGCAGTAAAAAGCCTAAACAATATTATAGGCCCTAATGGCCTGATGACAACGATCCAAGTCTTCGAAATATACTCACGCCTGAAGAGTGAACCTCTGCTATTAGCAAGTATCCAAAGGCGTGTTATGGCCTACAATAAAGCTTTAAGAGAACTACGAAGGAAATCGGCACGTCGCCAGGTTAATAATACCCTTAATACCAGAAATGGCTCTATAACAATCAACGTATTTACTTTGTCATTACAAAGTAAAATCCTCGTATAACGGGAGACAGAAAAATGGGGGGGCCCATACACGATCTTAAGTATCGTGAATTTTAAAGTAATTATTAAAACTACTAACAGTCTTGTATCTTTTCTAACTACTTAGGTTAAGCTTGATATTGGGGTTACTAACGATAAACACCCTTAAACTAAACGATCGAGCCAACACAAACTTCTTTTACCAGTTATCTATACACTAATTGAATGCCGTTGGCACAGACGACCCTGGGAGAAAAATAACGTTCAAGAAAAGGAATATATACCGGGTTGTATCTATAATAATGCTGAGGTAAACAAGAAAAACAAAGATAACAAAAACTTTATATTAAAGCTTCGAGTATAAGAAATTATTAAAACCTTCGGCAGACCTTTTAAAGAAAACAATAAGGTCGAGATTGATGGCTTACTGATTCGAGAAGTTATACAATTTTTAACAAAGGTTAATTTTGATTTTAAAAACCCGAACGTTACGATTTTTGAGTAGAGGATCATTTACGAGGTCAAAGGCAAAACCACGGGGCGACCGTACGAAAAGTTACGTATTATTGCATAAGGATACGACGATAAAAGTAAAAACT
>JASMMZ010000003.1:19160153-19204899 GCA_038502455.1 Anisogramma anomala
TTGCTTACATAAGAGATGTTCCCCACCTGATGTGTTAGACTATAGGCTCTCCATGACTCAGCTGTATGCTGGCTTGTTTTTTGACCCAACCGTTATCTGGGTTATAACAACTTTCTTGGCAATTTAGTAACCCCATGTAATAATGTGGAGTACGACCTTAGCGGCAACAAGGCATACGAAGTAACGGCCGCCAACGCGGCTAAAGGTATTAATGTTAGCGCTTTGTACTAGTCCACGGAACAAAATTGTTAAGCCTTCCAAAACCTTCAAAACCCTATTTCCCCTTAGCAATTTAATATTTAAGCCCCTTAAAAACCTTCCTCCTTTAGATTTTCTTACGAACGAAAGCCTATTACAGGCTCTACCACAGGACTTTACCCCTCGAACTAGGCGACTAACAATTACCATTAACACCATATCTCGAAAGCGCCAAGGTTTAAACTCTTAGGAAACACTATTTAGGGTTGGGATAACTATCGCAACCCTTACCTAAAACCTGTCAAAAAAGTCAAATTAATTATAAACTCCTTTGAAACTTCGCCAAGATTTAGGACTATATAAAGAAATATAATGAAAAACCCTATAACTTCCTCGACACTAAGATAATACCTTTTCTAAATATTTATAAGTAAATAAAGGTTCCCCCTTTTAGTTTTTACTCACTATTCCCCGGAATCTTTATAGGGCACGTAAAGGGCTACTACATAAGCTTTCTAATTAAATCTATCACGTTCCGCAAGATTTACGATAATATAAAGGTTTACTTCGAATACGACGTTCACTTCGAGTAATACCATATAAACTGAGTTATAATATGGTAAACTACAATGATAGCGAAGAATAAAAAGGAGAAAATACCAATGGAAGTACTTAATTAGATGCTTGACAAGCTAATACTATGCCAGAAAGTAATGGGAAAAGTCCGCGCTAATAAAGCCACATTTTATAAGCAAGTACAGACAATAGGTACAGGCGTTAACGAGTTTAAATACGCCTTACAACGACTAAATACTACCTGCGAAAGATTTTTAGCCAGTTATCATTCTTGCTTACCACCGTAATAACGCGTATATCAAATTCACTTGGTATATACTCCTAAACCAGAAACTTCCTTTACGTAAATAAAGAAGACCTTACGGTAGTTAATTACGTTGACCGCAAGTACGGGCGCCTATAACGCCTAAGGTTTGGCCTACCGGCCTTAAATTAGAGGTAACAACCATATTAACGTTAATAAGGCCAAGATTTAAGCGGACCTACTAACCGCTAGTACTATCATCATAATAATAGCAAAAGATATTCCATTTATAGCAAGTTTAACTACTAGTTAACYCGGCMCCCCCCCCCCCCCCMCCYAGCGTAATAATAGGAAAGCAATATATTACGTCCAATACGAAATTGCTTTAAAATAGGATTACTTCAATTAAATCGAAGATTTTAAAGGCAACAAACTAATCAACTTCGCCAATACCCCTGAACAAATCAAATAAAACGAAAATTATATTTTAATATGGCCTAGTTACTAGCTGACCACGCTTTCCTATACCATTTAAGTAGTAAAGACTCTTACTTTTACTCTAACTAAGCCTCTAACCCCTTATATATCTTTGACTTTCGTAATCATTACACGGACCACACGTTTTAAGGTATTATTCTAGATATAGGGGTAATAAGGTACTTAATAAGAGGTTATTCGTAATATATGACACTGCGGGGGGAAAACACTACAGCTATTAAGATTAACCGTTATGATATTGGCAAAGCTAAAGTTGGCGTTAAATTAGGCGAATAACTATCGTTACTAGGGATAACGGTAATTTAAACTATTGTGAGAGCTATTACGTTCCATATCCTTAAGTTCTTTACTCCTTTACTACTTTACTTAAAGTATGTAAAGATACTTGGCATTAATTTCGACGTTAACATAGATAAACTGGTTATAAATAACTTAAGGTTTCCACTTGACTTTAAGTAGTGACACCCATAGTTTTATCTTTAAGGACCGAAAGTATTAGTATTAAACCTGATGGAGCCGGAGATACGTTAATTATATCGACGTTTTAACCACATAGCCGTTAATAAGCTATACAAAGTCTTAAAGTTCACAGGGCATAAATATATGGAATAATTTACCCTAGAAGCCATTAAAAAGCTTTTCCACTATTATTGAACTCATGCTTAAACCTCCCAGAAGTTTAAATTTACATTAAAAAATGATAAGGATCTTAAATGCGAAATCTTCGTCGATGTATTTTATTTGAATATCAAGCCTATCCTTTACGTCGATAATTTCGCAACCGATTTTTATAAGACTAAGTTTTTAAAGTCTTTTTCGGCAAAGGATATGTAGGAAACGTTAAGTATACTGTGGATTGACACTTATTTAGGTCTACCTAACGTCATCGTTTACAATGCCGGTATAAATTTTTCCGTAGTGAAATTTAAAAAAAAATGCTAAGATAATGGGTATCCAGTGTAAACAGGTACTTGTAAAAGCCTAATAAAGCATTAGAAAGGTTAAAAAAGCATACGAACTACTTTGTCGAATGTGTAATATCTTCACTTTAGAAATTAAAAGATTTACGGATCTGGAGGCACGTTTATAAATGGCAGTAAAAGGTTTAAACGATACTATAGGTCCTAATGGCTTAGTGCCAAGGCTTCCAGTCTTTGGAACGTACCTAAGCCCAACGAATGAAACTTCGCCCTCGACAAGTACTTAAAAACGTGTTATGGCCTATAGCAAAGCTCTAAGAAAACTACGAAAATAATCGGCACGCCGCTAAATTAATAACGCCCTTAACACCAGGAACAGCCCTTAAATAATCTTCATGCTTACTTTGCCGTTACAAAGTGAAGTCCTCGTTTAACGGGAGCCGGGCAAATAGGAAGACCCGTATAAGATATTAAGTATTACAAATTACAAAATAGTTATTAAAACTACTAACGGCCTTATAACTTTTCGAACCACTTAGGTCAAGCTTTACATTAAAGTTACTAAAGATAAAGACTCTTAAACTCTTTAAGCCAAGCGATCGAGCCAATACAAACTTCTTCCACCCGTTATCGACAAGCCAATAGAATGTCGTCAACGCAGACGATCTCCAAAGAAAAAGAACGTTGAAGAGGAAAAATATATACCGGGTCGTATATATAATATCACTTAGGTAAGTAGGGAAAAAAAGGATAACAAAAACCTAGTATTAAAGCTCCAAGCATAAGGAATTTTTAAAACTTTCGGTAAACCCTTTAAGGAAAGTAATAAGGTATAAATTAACGGCTTATTAACTCTAGGGGCTATATAATTTGTGCCGAAAACCTATTTTAACTTTCAAACCCCAAATGTTACGATCTTTAAGTCGAAGATTATTTACGAAGTCCAAAGTAAAACCACAGGGCAGACATACGAAAAATCACGCTTAATCGCTTAAAGATACGGTAATAAATGTAAAAACTAAATCCTCATACATTCGCCAATAATTTAAAAGATCAGCTAATATTTAGTAGTCGCTTTAATAGTAAGTTTACTAACAAAAACTAAAAGAAAGTTTATACTTAATAGTCGTAATATAAAGTAAGTTTATATGTAATTAGCAACGGATTTATAACGTATCGTACTACTAAAGCTACCATAAGAACTACATACTATCTACCCTTTATGAACGGTAATACGTTATATTAAACCACTATACAGATTATCTAAAACAAAAATTTACTGATTTTTAACCTACCAGTCGTATTTCAAATCCAGGTGAACGATAAAGTCTTGAACATACAATTCGTATTTTTTGATAACGTAAAAGAAGGACTTCGACATGGTAGGTATGTAAAACTAACGATACCCTTTTCGTTTAAACGACTAACTTTGTGACACTAAAACAACAAGCGATTAAGGACTTTAAATTCTGAAATTATAAGCCAGTAACAACGTTAATAGAAAATACCTAACTTAACTTCAACAAATAATCAATCCGTATACTTGGTATTAATACCGGACTTAATTTTCTCTAAAAAGGCCAGAGTGTTATTTTGGTAATAATCGACAAGATTAACGAGGCCAGAGCTTAACTGTACTTAATATAGAGTACTCGAGATAGTTATATTATTACCTTATGCCAACTGGAATCCTTTTACGACCTATTCATCGCGGTATAAACATAAAAGCTAACGGATAAGGACTTTAACCGGCTGAATAGAAGGTTCGAATGGAAAATACGAAACTTGGACCGCATAATTAATATGGTTCCAATTAACTTTTTGAAAGCTAAGTTAATAATCTTTACAAATAGGTTTTTTATAAATAACATCGATTTATCTTTACAAATCGGTTTCCTAATAACCTTCGTAAATAAAGACAGGTAGAAAAATGAGTTTAGCATTATCTGCAATTTAATTTATTAAACCTCCGTTAAATATAAAACAATTATACGAAACATGCTAACTTCGAAGGTTTACGATATAATAACGGGGTTTAACGTAGGTATGACATTATGGAAAACCCTTAATATTATTACGAGGCAGTAAAAAATTCCTTTTATCTCGGTTGTAATCTATACCGACTTAAGGAGCCTTTTCGAATACCTTTCAAAACTCGGAACCACTAGTTGAAAACGCTTGATAATCGACATGATGGCACTCTGCGAAGCTCATAAAGGGGGGGGAATTAAGGAATTCCAATAAATCGATGGCAAAGACAATCCTGTGGATGTTATAACGAAAGCCATACCGAATAAAGCCCTAAAAAGGTTTGTAGATAGCAATAAGCTAACCATACGGATCGAGGTCTACATGAATAAAGCGGTCAAAAAGCCCGGATCATATGACGAAGTATATATTGACAAACTGGAAGATTTTCAGGAGATTAATGATAGTGATTCATTAGAGTGGCACGGTTAAAGTAGAGGCTTATAAAGGCCTATAACGAAAGAAATTTTTGTGGGAGTTGATAAACTAGGACCTTGGAACGATGGAGAAAAAGAGTTCAAATAGGTTTAATTTACATGCAATTAGGTGCGATTTAATATGAAAGTTTACTGGAATTTATAAAGGTCTAGCTAATTGATGAGAAGGCAATTTAATATTAACCAGAAAATATTAGTTATCTATACTAGCGTATGCGTACAAACTAAAAAGCTGCCAGTGTTAAAATAGTACTACATAAAGTGCAGTAGGTCAACTTTATTTACAGTAAAGTTAACTGTACTGCAAGTGTATTGCTTTGTATGGAGACTTACCGCATTAGGTGTAAGTCGAGTGCAATATGCTTCACTTTACTCTAGGGCATGGGCCAATCAATTGGCCATATAAATTACAGTGCAGACCGGCTAGCGGTATGCTAAACCTAAAACAATACATCTACCATCTAACCACGCAATACTACTGTTACTTCGACCAATCGAATAGACAACGTTGCAACATCTAAGGCCTACCAACAAGGCCGTTATTATTTGGTAGAAACGGATCAGATACGTAATTTAAGGGGTAGATTAAAACTAGAAGCGGTTTGGATTCATCGTGTGAAGGGGTGTTTCGTTAGCAGTTTTACTCGGTTTATAATTTCAGGCCGCTTTTATTTATCTTTTTATTTTATTTTCGTATTATCGTTTAACGAAACGAACCTATACCGTTTAACAACTTAATTAGCATATTATATCCCTTAAACCCATCAATTTTTTAAAAGATAGTTCATTTATTCTTCTTTTTCCAAATTAAAACCTCAAATTGTAATAGTAGATTTAAAATGCCAATTTTACGCTGTTTATTCCTTATGGTTAATACTTTGGATACGTCGTTTTTAACTCGTAAGGAACGTAATACTATTATAACCTTCGTTATAATATTCGCTTTTTACACTATGGATAGTAATGATACGGGTTTTGTATAGATCCTCGGCTAGATTATTTAAAAAAAATAGCGTAGAGATAAGTCTATTTGAGTCAAATGTGTTATTAACGATGTTAATTGTTATTTAAAGGATAGATTTCTTGGAACAAGTTCCCTTTAGGTTTTCAAATAGTATTGTATACGCTTTTCAAAACGGTTTGTATTACCACTTATATTTTCCAATACTTTATAAAGATTTTACTAGAATCTATCTATACTCGCTATCGGCTATCCGAGCCTTAGTACGCTATTCGATAAAATCGAAGGCCGTATTAACGTTGTATGTAATATAATTTGGGGGTTCTAGATAAACATTCGACTAACAGTTAACTAAAGCGTCCTAACAGTTTGTAATGAAAGCGCTCCGTATAAATTTAACGGTTTGGAATAATGTTGTCGCGTCAATGGCATGAAAGACCTATTGGCTATTTAAATACATGATATTAATAATTACATAGTATTTAAAGTCTATATTATCTTAAGGACGGAATTTAAATTGACGCGGGGCTTATAAATAAAGTTGGTATTTATGGCAAAACTTCTTGATAACGTTAAATGCATCCTTTTTTACATTCGTATGGCTTGCAGCGTAAAATAGGTGTAAAAAGCGTTTTGTGGCCGGGTGTCTGAATCGGCGATATAAAATCCGTAATTTTTGTTACGTTAAGTAAATAGCCTTAATTATACGTATTTTGGAGAAGAATTATAAGTGGCCGAATTTAAGCTCAAATAGTATAGATACGTTATCCAAAACGCAGACAAGTTGGTTAATCGTATTCTGGACCTTAATTTCGAGTTTATTCATATTAGTTAATGAAAAAAAGAATAATGTTTCAAAGTTTATTACGTAAAAATTAACCGGTTCGAAACGCGTATTTACAACAACTGTTCCAAGTAACGACGTTTTTACTTTACTAAATAGGACCTTTTGGTATTCTTTTATTTGGTTTAATTGAAATTTCAGAAACTTCGCTACAAACGCATTGAATTGCCGCTTTCCAGCCGTCAAGATTTCGGCTGTATTAATATTAGGTATAATTCCTTAAAACCGGTTGCCGTATCTATCAGAAAGCGTGAATTGCGACGCCATGTAGGCGTCAAACACTACGTTTACATAATTTAGGCCTATAATACGTATGAAGGAGGTGTATTATAAGCTAGTAAAAATATATTAGGTGGTTTCGTCGTCTTATATCATTAATTAAGTATCGTTACTTTTAAAGTCTTTCTCACCAAATATGTATTTATTAGGGTAGACGATGAATTTATTATTTCTGCCTTCGTATTCGGCTCCGTATATTGTAAAATTAGCTTTTATCTGGTCTTTAAATATATAATCTGCTTAAAACTGTCGTTTCATTCTAATTTACTCGTTAACAGGGTGATTGGTAAATTAGTAGCCTATTCTACCGTATATGTTACACCATTTTCATAAACTCTCGGGGCTCCGTATATCTTTTCGTAGGTATTATTATGGCCGCGGTACGTTTTGTCTATTTCCGAATGATCGTCCTCATCCCTTATTACTAGGGTTTCCTTTATAGTACTTAGACTTTAGGCGTTTGTTTTGCTTTAGATATACTTTAAATCTTCGATTTAGAACTTAATGGATAGTTTCAACGAGGTTTGTTTTAGTAATTTGGCTTTTTCCTTTTGTTTTATCGGTTATAAATACTAATCCGAAGCTTTCCTATCGGTGTATAAAGGTTTTAAACGATATTTTAAGGCTTTTACAAAAGGCTTTTAAGTTTCTTTCCAATTTACAAAGTATAAGGTCGAAATCTGGATTTCTGCGGCATGCTTTTGTTACTACTTAGATAAATAGTTTATCCCCTTTATATTCCGGTTCAAAGGTTAACTGGTATTTCCAGGACTTAACTAATAAAGCGGTAAAGATTTTATATAGATTTTTATCGACGTTTTCCTGTTAATTTTTCATGGATTCCCAAGTCTTACCAGTCTAATCCCTATTGTTAAGTTTGTAGTTAATCTTTATATCAAAGTGAGATTTCAAACGGTTATAACATTCTACAAATATATTTACATACATAAAGTTGTATATATACTATTTTTAAACTTACCCGAATAATATACCGGATAATATAACGTAAAATTGGGACGGTTCGATATTTAGTCTCTTATATATATTAAGTTTAGAACGTATCTTATTGTTGAATACATTGTATAGTTTGTCATTGTAATTCTCGTTCCTATTCCAAAGCCTGGCGAGGTTAGTAAACTTTATAGGATCGTTTCTATTAATGGGAAAGCGATATGATGGGAGGTTACAGTAGGGGTCGTAGTTATCGGGTATTGGTTTATAGAACACGTATTAACGTTTTTTGCCGTTCGTCGTTTCTTATAGTAGGCTTTTTTTTGTATTTCAGCCGTTTCCGTTATAGCTAAGCAGGTTATCCTCGGTATTTCGGCCGCTCCCATTATATCTGAGCGAGTTATTTCCGGTATTTGGGCAGTGGTTTTGTATTTGGTTTTGTTTTACAGTATATGTCGGTGTAAGGGTGTATTATACTCGTGTAGTAGATAAGGATTATGGTTGTTCTTTCTTTTTTCTCGGGGTTTTTTTTTAACTTGGGGCGTAGGTATATAATTGGGTTGTTTTATGTCTTATTATAGTTGTTTCATTAACTGTCTCTTATATTTCGTTAAGTAATATCCTTTTATAAATTCCGCTTGGTACAAATCTTTATCCTCCTTATATGGTAAGTCTATAAGTTATAATGTTTCTAATAAGGCTTTTATAAGGCGGCTATTTCTACCCCCTAAGATATTAATACCTTTACTCCAAAATTGAATTCGCAAGGTTTTGACAATAAATGAATTTACTATTTGCCTCATACCTAACGTCCAGTTCGAAAAACTTGTATAGAAATTATCCAGAACATTAGGTCCTTGGGCTTTTCCCTCCTGATAGCGAAACATGACGGCTAAAATATATATGTTTGCCGCATAAGGGTCTAGTTCCTTAATTGGTATATTAATAGTATTATCTTAAAAGTCGAGATCAATTTCGTGTATTATAACCTTCTTAATTCCTATATGTTCAATCAGGAGGTTGAAGTAAACGTTGACTTCCTCCGGTATCATTAGTATTAAGGCTATAGCTATAAGTATTTTAGGACGGTTAGGGTTGATTTTTTTTACGTATATCTGGTATATTAGAGCGATTTAAATTGGTGATTTCGCGCCGTAGTTAGGTTTAAATGCGTTTATATTTCAAAGTTTAAAGTAGTTCGGTAAATATAAAGTAAATAAGATAATTAAAGCGGTTGAAATAGGGTTTACTAACGCTTACTAGTATAAATAAGTTTTAAACGATACGTAAATAAAACATAACCATAAACTAGTTAAGCGTTTCAAATTAGTTTCGTTAACGCTTGGTAATGTCACGTTAGCTAAGCAACTATAAAAAACTTAAACGTCGTAAAACCTAAATTGAAAACACATGAGGCGAACGTAAAAAGGCGAATAAGGCAAAGAAAGTATAAGGCGAATAATAAAAGGAAATTATAAGGCTAATAATGAAAAGAAAGTATAAGGCGAATAAGGTAAATAAAGTGTAAGTATGGGAAGATGTAGTATGTGGTCCGGTATTTGGTAAGCGGTCCGGATTAGTATGTCGTAGCCGCTTTTGGTGAAGTAAACGGTTCGGATAGTGTATTTGTAACCGCTTTTAAGTTAAGGGAACGGTTTGGATGCTATATTCGTAACCGTTTATGTGTTTTGGGAATGGTGTGGTTTGTCGATTTTAAGTCGGATGGATCCTAACAACGGATTCCAAAACTTAGTGGTTTTGGCTTACGTAGCCTAATACGTAATAGAAATCTCTCCAAAAAGTGCTCGGGTACGTTAAAACGCCAAATAAAGGTTAATAGTGGCGTAACGGGGCTTTCAGTAAATAAAGCGTTAAATAAAGGTTAATAATACCGTATTAAAGTTATAATTTTCAATGTTACTTAGTTTTTGTTTTTTATATATATCCCGTATAATTTTTGTAAAAACGTGTTATTAAAATACAAATAATTAAGACCGTTATAACATCCCGCTATAGGTATTCAACTTATATTTATCCTTTTCCCCTAAATTATTTATAGTCAACCAAATCGGTTACTAATTAGTATCGGTAAGGTCTAAACCTACTTACGTAAAGTAAGTAAAAGTGAAAAAGTAATCGTAAGATTGGTATTGTTTTAGTAAAAGATAAATAAATCCAGAAGAAGTATTTCATAGAATACACGCCACGGATAGGAGGTTATAAGCCTCCCATCCAAATAATAGCCCTTTTGCTATATGCTCCGGAATACCATTTCAAACCTCTCTATTCATTGCTGTACGGCCTGGAATACCTATTCCAAACCGCTCCATGCATAATGCACTTTGCGACTTGAAAGAGTGTGGCTTGCAGCGTGACACGTTATTGTGCACTCCGTAGGAGGGTACCTTGCAATACGATGCACTGCCACTTGGCCTATGTATACTATCTATGAGTGTATAAAATAATACCCATAGTACCAGTATTGTTAACTAATATATTTTGGGGTTCTAGCTATGTAGAAATCCTTAAGGTATGTAATACGTTCTATATTTTCTTCCCTAAAATAGTTTTAATAAATTTGGCAATGTGAAAAGATATAGCGGAGTTAATAACATAAAGTACATATTTACCGTTGAAGTAAAACACGGTGATAAAAACTTTAAAATTGAAATTTAAATCCTTTTTCACCGTGAATTTAAATCTCAAAGGGGTTTGGAAGTATATTTAGCAATGATAGCAGAGTACTTCAATTGCTTTTAGTATTGATAAGTACAGATCTTTATAACCAACTGTTCTAAGGATTTTATACATTCTATTAGTTATTAAGTGATTAAATCGTCGATATAATTGATAAAGTCTAAATTCATCAAGTTCAATGCTATTTTTTCCGGCCTTTAAAAGTGAAAAAGAGTGTTCAAATTTCAAATTGAGTAAAAAATGTTAGCCGTTACTTTTAACCAATTAGTTAATTTGAATATCAACATTAATTCCGATATTTTTTATGTTTTGAAGGTAAAAGGGGAAAAGAATATTTGATTTCAAAATATGGAAAATAATAGATCTAACGGCTGTTGTCACAATCATCGATCTCAGTAAAAAGAGTTATTTTTCAGGTTTAAAGCTAATTTTGGCTTTACCGGCATTTTTATAGTTAAGTTCTGTAGTAATATTAGTTTTCCTTTGGAGTTTGACATTTTAAGAATAGCCTCCTGTTAAGTACCGTATTACCCTAGTATTTGGTATAATACCTTCAAAGAATTATTCTGCGTAACAATCTCAGATAATAAATAAGTGTATGGGGCTAATGTCTTTATCGTTATAATGACGATAAGTGTTTTCATCTATTAGGTTGTATAAGAAGGCGTGGTCGGCTAGTTATTAAGTTACTCTCGAGTTAGTATTAATAACTTTATGTCAATAGATAAAATTAGGCTTATTTTCCTTATCTTCTATCATTGTACCTTTAAAATGTGTACCGAGTTTAATGTATTAATAGTAGGAAGTAAAATAGTACTACGTGTAATATATCACCTAATTCAATTCACGTTCGACGGAAATATAGCGTATGAATTAACAACCTTATTTGTTGCAAATCCATTTTTTTTATATTATGAAAGAATTTGCATAGCTAGCTTGAAAATCCCCCCACCCCCAATAAATATCATACTTTTAAGTTAGAGCGTTTTATTAACCATATTATCTAGACCTATTGTATTTACGGTTTATATAATACGTGTAAACTAGGTCTTTATCGTCGTCTTTGAAATAGTAAACTTAAGGGTATATATTAGTTGAGTTTGATACCCGTATTACTATATTTGTAAACAAAAATCTCAACTAGTTAAAAAAGTTTTTAGAGGTAGCATTGAGGCATTATAAAACGTATTGAAAAATTTTACAACTTGTAACAGTTTGGCGAACTTATTGGCGTAACGTAACTTCACTAAATGCTATATTTCATATGGTATATTGACAATGTTATTAACCTATCAAACAATTGATTAAAAATCCTATTTTACTTTCCGATTTTCATTTATAATCTAATGTATAAAACAATTAATTATGTTTCAATCTTTATAGTATTAGGAGACGTTAATATTTTGTTTAAAGTAACTTTTAAGATCATCGTATATTTCCCGAACCGATAATTAATTCGGTAAGTACTTGAAGTAATAATATTTGGTTTAGCCGGTAAAGATACTGGGAAAGAACGAGTAAAATCCTGGCAATTTAATTTTTTATGGGGGAAAATATTTAAGAATGAGCGTAACTTGACATCAAGAAAGTTATACGGCTTATTGTTTAACTTCTATTCTCCTCCCCAAATCATAATGATTGTTTTTATTGCCGCATAGTTCTTATCTATTATGTAAATATATCGAGAGGTAAATATGATATATTGGTCGTAAAAATCTTTTAGATCTTTCGACTGGTGGTGCTAAAGTAGGTTCTAATGTTAATTGGTAGGTTACTTATCTTTGGTAAAATTTCGAGAGAATAAGCTAGTGGTTGTACCTATAGTGGGCTTGCATATAAAACCGCTTCTTTTTTGAAGTTGATATTGGCAGACATTCTAAAACTAAATGTTATGGTCCGACCTATGATGGTAAGCCAAGTAGGTGCCACATAGAGTTTACTATTGAGGTACAGCGGAAAACTAGAAGAGGCTACCGTAGCCCGTTGTGCAGGACCTATGGGCATAGCTAGTACCCAGCCCGTTACGTGCCTTGACACGTGCCGTACATGGAACCGTACCCGGTTCGCTCCCGGACCGGACCCGGACCAGGTACTGTATATCCCGTTATGTATATAGTCAAGTAATATATAGGTTTAATGACCAACGGCTTAAATTTATAATATGCCCCCCTTTTCCTCGCATATAGAAAAAGCCGTGGTATCTCTTTGGTTAAACATGGGGTGTAGGTATCGCCCGCCTAATACGCAGGCTAGATCCGGATCGCCGACATATTATCTAACGCGTTGAATAATGCATATACCGGTTTAACTATATACCGCCTGCACCGTATAAGGCGTTTTCTAAACGAATCGTGTAATATATCCTTCCTGTTACCGCCGTTATATAACGCGCCCTTTTAACATACTAAATAACACATTCTTTCTTTCGTCAGCGTCGTATAACGTACCCCTTTGATTCGCCGTGTAATATATCCTTTTTGTAACCAACGCCATATAACGCATCGTATAATATATTCTTTTTGTCGCCGGTGCCGTATAACGCGCTGCTCTATCATATCGTGTAATATGTAACCCTTGTTAAATCCGGTCCGCCCGTACTTATAAATACAAACTCCTTTATAATCACTAAAACTTCTTTTTTTCCTTTTTATATCGCTAACATCACTTTATCATTATAACCTTCCGTAACTTATCGTAACGCTTTTATTACCACCTTTCATATCCTAATTATAACTGTTTACTGATATTTCGTAACCTTTCCCCTTTTTTTTTCGTTTTTATAACTAACGTTTATAATAAACCTAGTTTGAACTATACTACCGCCGACGCTTCTAATAATAATAATTAGCCGTTTTACAAAGTACGTTACCATAGTTTTACACGTATTTTACCGTTAACTATCTTTTGAAACCCTTTTACGTTAAAAACGACCTTTTTGTCCTTATTAATGATAAATATAAAAACAAGTTTTTCCCCTTATATGAAAAGGACGTATATATATCATATATTAATCTCTTTTTTAATTCCGGTATTCTTTTTATTTTCATCTGAATTTATTGAACTTAAGGCTATCATACGTATCGAAAGGTTTAGAGTAAAGTAAACTTAAAAATTAACTTTATTAAAAACCCGACCATAGGTTAACCTTTCCTCGTAATATATTTAGAAAATAAGTTTACTCATGACTTAGCCTAACTTACGCAACTTTTTACGCTAATTGGTTACTATTATTAAAAATAGGGTCTATATTTTATTTTTTTACCCGTAAAAGACAAGGATATATCATGGGTCACCGGCCCGTTTTCATCTTTATTTTCCTAAATTAGTTTACTAGTTCGTCCGGTTCACGATATTATTTAAGTTCAAAAAGTTTTTACCATACCGGCCGTACAAGTCGTTATCCCTTTTACTAAACGTTTTTATCGCTTTCTCCTGAGTTTATCCTCCCTTGAAACTTTTTCGTTATTTTTTACGGTATCGCCTATTTAACATAATAAAACCTTTTCGATTAACTGTATATTAATGCTTAACGTCTTTACGCCAATCCCTTTTAACGCCCGTTACGTACCCTTTCGTAATTTTAGTCTAAGTAGCTAAATTAGTATAACTACATAAATTATATCCCTTCTAACTAATATAAATTACGGGTTATAAAGTATAATAACGATATTTAGAACTTAACCGTACGAACCTTATTTTTATCCGTATTTTATTTACTGACTTTAGTTAAAAACGAATTAATCGGGCTAATTATGAACGGGCGGAGGATCGTGCCTAAATCTATCGCATTGTTCAGGCCTAAACTAATGTGTTATAATCCTTAGTAACTCGCTTAAAGGATCGTTTTCCTCGCCCCGCCCTTTGCCTCACTCTTTGTTAACTATCGTCCTCGGTTACCCTTAACGCTTATCTCTCTTACTATTATTTACCTTCGTCGGCTTCCTTTAACTTTTGTCCCTCCTAACGATATCCTCTATCCTCAACGTCGCCTTGCGTTCGCTCCGCTTCTTACTAACCCCCTTTGTCGACGCCTTTTAACGCCTACTACGTCTCCCGATATCCTCCGCTACCGGTGTCTCTTAATATACGAAACTGATTGAAATAAAGCTATTAACATCAAAAACGCCGTTACTTGATAAACCCTAAAAAAACAATAAAAATAAATAAGGAAATTGTTGGTAAATCGTAATAAAAGTCGTTTTATAGTGGAATAATCATTCGAAAAAGTCGGGTAATATATATCCGGTTTTACTTATCTTATTATATTATAATAATGATGAATTCTCTTTTTTCATAAATATTATACTATTTTCAAGGTATAGGTAATTCGCCCTACGTAGGTTACTTAACATATATTCGACGCCGTCGTCGAAATACCGGGTTATTGAAAATCCGAGTATATTTTTATTCCGTTTCGAATTTATTCAGAGCTATAATATATTAATAATTTTCTAATAACTTTTATTTTGATTTATTATAACCTTTATATTGAATTAATATAAAGTTAATCCTGTCTCGATTCGTTTTTACCGCAATAACTTCTTAAAGTTTAAATTCCTGGTATACCCCCTTTTTAATATCTTTAACGACAAATACTAATTCCGGACGAATATCTGATAAAACCTACGAAAAAAAGGGATATGCAACCGCTAGTTTAATGAACTTTACGTAAAATATAAGGTATTTACTAAAAATATCTAAAATTATTGGAATAGTATTACATGTAGTGCAGTAGGTAAACTTTACTGTAAATAAAGTTGACCGTACTGCAAGTGTATTGCTTTGTGCGAACTTACCGTATTAGGTGTAAATTGAGTGCAGTACGCTGCACTTCACTCGAGGGCACGGGCCAAGCACTTAGGAATAGAAATTACAGTGCAGACCGGCTAGTGGTCTGCCAAACCTAGAACAATACATCCACTATTTGACCACGCAATACTACTGTTACTTCGACTAATAGAATCGACAACGTTGCAACGTCTAAGGCCTACCAATACTGATCAGTGCTTGTCTGCTAGGTTAAGCACAGATAAGCTAAGTAGAAGAAGAAGCTACTTTCCGGTTACGCTTTAAGTCAAAACAACCATTAGAGTAGAGGAAAAGTTCTTACGAAAGGCCTCTATTAGTACTGCGGCGGTCTTCTAACGGCAGGAAAACAGAGATAACTTTTTAGTTACGTCAGTTTTCCAACGACAATCTAAAAGTAAGCGACGGTATCGCTATCGAAAACACCAAGAAATCTTTATTAATCCTTTTTGAAGAGCGTTGAGATTAACCGCTAAAAGTCTCAAACGACAAGTTAGCCAACGACTAAGTTAGTAATATTGCGGGTGCTACTACTGCAAGAAAAACGACTAAGTCCCTACGCTAAACAACTACAACAAATAACCTTCAATCTCTACCACCACTACCGAGCTTCGCTCCTACCTTTTACATCAAACCTTTGCCCTTACTCTACTCTTTTTCGCTCCCCACGTCATTTCAATTGTCAAGTTCGTTGCACTGAGCGAAAACACTGAGAAACACCAAGTTACGCCAAGAAAGCCACGTCGCGCGATTGGATTTCACGTCAAGTCACCAAGTCATCTCACGCGACTTTACACCAAAACACCAAGTTCCCTACGCTCAAGATCAACAAGTCCCTCGCCCTATACGACTACCACACCCTACACAAGCCTCAAGATGTCTGCCCCCAGCGCTCACTTCAAGGCTATCACCGACCCTACCTGGAGGGAAACAATTAGAAACCTCGGATCAATCTTCGTTAACTAATACGACCATGAACTTTGGACCAAGGATATTAACGAAACCTCTACTAAAGTTTATCTGATTAACTACGTTGGATAGTATATCCTCGAAACTGAGGCAAGTAAAAAGCTTGGCCGCAGCGTTAATGTTTTCCCAGACTTTCGCGAGTTCTTTAACCACTAGCCACCAGATATGTAGAAAACGATTTAACGGCAAGTTAAGGCCGAGTTAAGGATAAAAGTCAAGAGGCGCGGAATTTACATACCGAACAAAGCTTTAAAGGGAATGATAAAAACTTTTTTTAAACTTACCTAGCTTATGGAATACCTATAGGACTTCTAAAAAAAAGGGAAAGCCGTTAAAAAACCTTAACGCTCTTATATACGATTCAAAAAACCTCTCTTTTACTCTTAACTAAGTTAAGCATTTTTATGCGCTGACGATAAGGAACCCATTAACCTGATCGGTAATTTAGTACCACCACGTGATAGCGCGGAATATTCTCTTAGCGGTAGCAGAGCGCGTAAAGCAACAGCTGCCAACGCGACTAGAGGTATTAACGTTGACGCTTTACACCAGTTAATTAAGCAAGATCGCCAGACTTCCCAAAACCTTTAAGTACCTATCGTCCCTTAATAAGTTTACCGTTAAAAACCTCAAAAACCTTTTCCTTTTAAATACACCTACGTGCGAGAATCAACTACAGGCCCTACCACAGAACTGTATCTATCGGGCTAGGCGACTGGAAATTACCCTTAATACCGTGTCTCCAAACCTTTAAAAATTAAGCTGTTAAAAAAAAACTAATCAAGTTTAGAATAATTATTGCGACCTCCCCTCCAAACCTATCAAAATGATTAATATAAACTACAAGTTAATAACGAACTTTGCCAATATCTGAGATAACATAGAAAAGTATAACGGAAAGCCTTATAACATTTTCGATATCAAAATATGTTTTTTTAAATATATGTAAGTGAATAAAGGTAACTTCTTCTAGTTTTCACTTACTATTTCCTAAAATCCTTATAAAGCACGCCAAAAACAACTAACTAACCTTTCTAACGAATGATACTATGTTTTGCGAGATCTACAATAGAATAAAAGGCTATTTCGAATACGACGTCTACCTCACATAATATTATATAGGCTAAGCTACTAAATGGTAAACTATAATAATAGCAAAAAAGAAAGAGGAGAAATTACCAATGGATATCATTAATCAAATGCTCGATAAGCCAATAATTTGTTGGAAGGCAATAGGAAAGATCCACGTTAACGAAGCTATACTTTGCGAACAGGTACGGGTAGCTATTATGGGCGTTAATAAGTTTAAATACATCTTATAACGTTGAAATACCACTTATAAAGGCTTTTTTAGCCAGTTACGTTTCTTGCTTGCCATTATAATAACACGTATACCAAACTCACTTAATATATACACCCAAGCCGATAACTTCCTTAACGTAAAAAAGGAAAACCTTACAGTAATTAATTACGTCGACCGTAAGTACTTACACCTATAATGTCTAAGGTCAAAACTATTAACTTCAGCCCCAAGCCAAAGGCAAAACCTACGTTAATATTATAAATATTTAAGTGGATTTATTAACCGTAAGTACTATCTTCGTAATAGTAATAAGAAATATTAGATTTATAATAAAGCCGGCTATAAGTTGACTTACCACCCCACCGCAGAACTTAATAATAGAAAAACAGCGTACCACGTCTAATATCTTATCATTTCGAAATAAAATTACTTAAATAAGGTTATAAATATTAAAGATAATAAGCCAATTAACGCCGTTAACGCCCCTAAATAAATGAAGTGATATAAAGATACTACTTTTGATACAGCAACCCAATAACTTGCCGACTATACCTTTTTATACCATTTAGGTGGTAAAAACCCTTACCTTTACCTTAACCATACTTTTAACCCCTTATATATCTTTAATCTTCGCGATCGTTACGCGGAACACACGTTTTAAGGTATTATACCAAACACTGAAGCAACAAAGTACTCAATAGAAGGCTACTTGTAATATATAGCATTATGAAGGGAAAGTATTACAATTATTAAAATTAATTGTCACAATGCTAATAAAGCCAAAGTTGACTTTAACCCGGGCGAATAATTATCGTCACTAAGGACAATGGTAACCTAAACTGTTGTAAAAACAATTACGTTACATATCTTTCAATCCCTTGCCCCTTTCTTACTTTATTTAAAGGATATAAAAACCTTTAACGTAAACGAATTGATTAAAAACGGCTAAAGGTTTTTACTCGACTTTAAGTAGGAGCACCTATAGTTTTATCTTTAAGGTTTGGAAGTAGTAGTATTAAACCTGATGAAACCGGAAATATGTTAACCGTATCGGCGCTTTAATCATCTAGCTATTGATAGGCTATATAAAGTCCTAAATTCCGTAGTATATAACGATATAAAATACTTTGCCCTAAAATCAATTAAAAGTCTTCACTACTATTGCTAAAACAATACCTAAGCCCCCAGAAAATTTAAATTTACATTAAAAGAAAACAAAAACTTTAACTGTAAGATCTTTATTAATATATTTTACCTAAATAATAAGCCTGTTTTTTATGTCGTTAACTCTGTAACTTCTTTTTACAAAATTAAATTTCTCAAACCCCTTTCGGCAAAGGATAAGTAAATAACGTTAAGGATATTATAAATTAATACATACCTAGATCTACCTAACGTCTTTGTTTACAATACCGGTACTAACTTTACAACAGCGAAATTTTAGGAAAATACTAAAATAATAGATATCTAGTGTAAACAGATATCTATAAAAACCTATTGGAGCATTGAAAAGATGAAAAGGGCATAAGCCCTATTTCGCCGAACGTATAATATCCTTATATTAGAAATTAAAAGCTTTACGAATCTGGAGACACGTTTATAAATAGCCGTAAAGGGCTTAAACGATATTATAGGCCTCAACTGTCTGGTACTAACGCTACTGTTTTTTAAAGTATACCTACACCTAATAAGTGAATCTCCGCCTTCGGTAAGTATTTAAAAACGTGGTACGACTTACAGAAAAGCTTTAAGGGAACTACGAAAGGAATAGACACGCCGCCAAGTCAAAAATACCCTTAATACCAGAAACGGGCCTATAACAATCGACGTGTTTACTTTACCACTATAAAGTAAAGTCCTCGTATAACGAAAACCGGGCAAATAAAAGGGGACATACAAGATATTAAGTATCGCGAACTTTAAAGTGGTTATTAAAACTATTAATGACCCTATATCTTTCCGGACCATTTAATTTAAGCCTTATATTAAGGCTACTAACGATAAAGAACCTTAAGTTAAACGACTGAATTAATACAAACCTTCTCTATCCGTTATCGATAAGCTAATAAAACGCTGACAATGCGGACGATCTTCGAAAAAAAAGAACGTTAAAAAGGAGAAATACACACCAAGTCATACTTATAATACTACTTAAGTAAGTAGGGAAAAAAATGATAACGAAAACTTAGCAATAAAACTTAAGGCATAAGAGATTATTAAAACCTTTGACAAATCTTTTTAAAAAGGCGATAAGGTCGAAATCGATGGCTTATTAATCTGAAGTATAGTATAATTTATACCGAAAGCTAACTTTAACTTTTAAAACCCAAACGTTACGATTTTCAAATCGAGGATTATCTACGAAGTTAAAGGAAAAATAATGGGGCGGCCTTATAAAAAGTCACGGCTAATTGTTTAAGGATACGGTGATAAAAGAAAGAACTGGATCTTTAAATAATCGTTAACGATTTGAAAGATTAATCAACGCTTAGTAATTACTTGAATAACAAATTTATTGGTTAAGATTAATGGTAAGTTTACACTCAATAACCTTAATATTACGTAAGCCTATATATAATTAATAACGGATCTATAATGGATTAAACTATTGGAACTATTACAGGAACTCTGTGCCGTTTACCTACTAAGAACGGTAATACGGTATGTTAGACTATTATATAAACTAACTAAAGTAAACTTCTACTAGTTCCTAACCTATTAGTCGTACTTTAAATCTCAACTGACGATAAAGTCTTTAATATACGATCCGTATTTATTAATAACATAAAAAAAAGACTTTGGTATGGTAGGTATACAAACTAACGATACCCTTTTCGTCGAAACAGCTAGCTTTATAACACAAAAACAACAAATAATTGAGGACTTTAAATTTTAAAATTATTAGCCGGTAACGACGTTAATGGAAAACAGTCAACTTAACTTTAATAAATCGTCAATTTGTATACTTGGTATTAATACCGGCTTGAGTTTCCACCAAAAGGGCTATAATGCTATTTTTACCACAATCGATAAGACTAATAAAGCCAGGACCCAACGATACTTGAAATAACATATACGGGGTTATTATATTGTTACTCTATACCAACCGAAATCCTTATATAACCTATCTATTACGATAAAAACACAAATACTAATAAATAAAGACTTTAATCGACTAAAAAAAAGGTTAAAGTGGTAAATGTGGAACTTAGATCGCGGGATTAATATAATACTAATCAATCTTCTAAAAGCCAATCTGATAATCTTTGCGTACGGTTCCTTTACAAATAATACCGACTTATCTTTACAAATCGGCTTTCTAATAACCATTATTAACGAAAATAAACGGAAAGATTAGTTTAATATTGCTGGTAACCTGATCTATTGGACCTTTATCAAATATAAGAGGATTATACAAATCGTGTTGACTTTAAAGATTTACAGCATAATAATAGGCTTTAACCTAAACATAACGCTATAGAAAACCCTTCACCATATCAACAGGCAGCTAAAGATTCCTCCTATCCCAGTAATAATCTGTACCGATTTCAGGAACCTTTTCGAATACCTGTCAAAGCTCGGAACCACCAGCGAAAAACGTTTTAAAATCGACGTAATGGCACTCTGTAAAGCCTATAAAGGGAGAGAGAATGAGGAGCTCCGGTGGATCGATGGCAAAGATAATTCTACAGATGCTATGACGAAGGCTACGTCATACAAAATACTGGAAAGGTTTATGGACAATAACAAGCTAACTATACGTATTGAGTGCTACGTGAATAGGCCACCCAAAAATCCCAAATCACGTGAAAACGGACAGTGATGTGCTGGTAGACTGGAAGACTGCCAAGGGATTGATAATAGTGATCTATTTAAGTAGTACAGTTGAAGTTACGAAAGGCTAGCTGTGGCGGAAGAACTTTTTATGGGAGTTGATAAACTTAGACCTCGGAGCGACGGAGAAATTGAGGTCAAATGGGGTCAATTTGCATACAATTGGGTGCAATGTAATAAGAAATTCAATTGGAATTGACAGTGGGTACGAAGTCGCTGTTTAACACTAACCGGAAGGATTTGGTTAACTACATTGGCGTGCGCGCACACAAATTAAAAAGCCACTAGTATTGGAATAATATTACATATAGTGCAGTAGGTCAACTTTACTGTAAATAAAGTTGACCATACTGCAAGTGTATTGCTTTATAAAAACTTACCGCATTGGGTGTAAGTCGAGTGCAGTACGCTGCACTTCACTCTAGGGCATGGGCCAAGCACTTGGCCATACAAATTACAGTGCAGACCGGCTAGCAGTCTGCCAAACCTAGAATAATACATCCACCATCTGATCATGCAATACTACTATTACTTCGACCAATCAAATCGATAACATTGCAACGTCTAAGGCCTACTAACAAAAATAATATTAAACAAGTTCGAAAAGTCAACAACTCGGTATTAATTATAAAGACAGTTAAGCTTTTTACTTGATCGATTAGTCTTAATGTTATAAAAGCTAAGTTAAACCTAATCTTTTACTTTATATCGCTTCGCTAAATATCGTTTATTATTCGCCGCCGTTTTTATTGATTATTAAACATATATTATCGCCGCTTCAGGTAACTTCGTACCTTTGCATAGGTATACCAAAAATGTAATAGCTTACCCCGCCGGATAAGTTAACGACTTTAAATTTTTATTTACCCTCGAAATAAATAATATTTATACCTATTTACCAAATACTTCGCGTTAAATTAAATAACTGTTAACTTCTGGTTATTTAAAGTCAATTAATAAACAGGTAAATATAAAATCTAATTATACTACAAAAAAGAGACAATAATACGTAAGTATTTTTTAAATTTTTCATTTATTCATTTAATATTGTTATTTGTTTGAAGGTAATACACCGTAAATAAAAGTTATTTAACTCCTATTAAAAAATATAATGTTGTTTAAAATACACTTACCTAATCCGACCCGCAGTTATTAATAATAAAAGCTTTAAATCCATATATTATTTACTATACATCCCAGAAACGCTCCAAATATATATTTATAATTGTAAACTATATAGCCTCAAATCGAATAAACTTCAAAATTTCATTTGTAATAATTAATAAATATTGAAGACCTTTACTGGTAGTTAATAGGTCGATTATAAAGCCGATAAAAATATATACCTAATACTGATTGAGGATAAGGAGGGGTTAAAAAAAAGCCTTATCGTAAGGTACGATAAAGTTTCGTACCATAACATTATATATTGGTAGGCCTTAGACATTGTAACATTGTCGATTCGATTGGTTGAAATAATATTAGTATTGCGTGGTCAAATGGTGAATGTATTGTTTAGGTTTGGTAGACCGCTAGCCGGTTTGCACTGTAATTTGTATGGCTAATTGCTTGGCTCGTGCCCTAGAGTAAAGTGTAGCATACTGCACTCGACTTACACCCAATGCGGTAAGTCCGCACAAAGCAATACACTCAACTTGTAGTATAGTCAACTTTACTGTAAGTAAAGTTAACCTACTATACTGCATATAATATTATTCCAATACTGGCGGCTTTTTAGTTTGTGCGCGTACGCTAGTATAACTGATTAATCTTTTCCGATTAGTGCTAAATAGTAACCTCGTACCCCTTATTAATTCCGATTAACTTCCATACTGTATTGCACCCTATTACATATAAATCAACCCCATTTAACCTTAATTGCTCCGTTAATCCGAGGTCCAAGTTTATTAACTCTTACAAAAAGTTCTTTCGCCACAGCCTTTTGCAACTTTAACTGTGCCACTTAAACAGGTTGTTATCATCAATCCTCTGGCAGTTTTTCAATCTGCAAACACATCCTTATCCGCCGTCATGTGATCTGGGCTTTTCGGACGGTTTATTTACGTATCCCTTAATACGTATAGTTAGTTTATTGCTATCCAAAAACCTTTTCAGGGTTTTGTTTGGCGTAGATTTCATCAAAGTATTTACAGGATTATTTGTACTATCAATTTATCGGAACTCCTTAATCTCTCTCCCTTTGTAGGCTTCGCGAAGTGTTATCACGTCGATTATTAGGCGTTTTTCGCTAGTAGTTCCAAGTTTTAACAGATACTCGAAAAGACCCCCTAAGTTGATATAAATTACCATTGGGATAAAGGAAATTTTTAGCTGTCTGGTAATAAGGTTAAGGGTTTTCTATAACGTTATACCTACGTTAAAGCCTGCTATTATACCGTATACCTCCGAAGCCAATACGTTTCATATAATCATTTTACACTTAATGGAGGTTTAGTAAGTCAGGTTGCCGGTAATATTAAACTGATCTTTCCGCTTATCTTCATTGATAAAGGTTATTAGGCAGCTTATTTGTAAAGATAAGTCGGTGTTATTTATAAAGAACCCGTCCGTAAAGATTATTATTTTAGCTTTTAAAAGGTCGATTAACACCATATTAATTCCGTGGTCTAAGTTTCGTATCTATTACTTTAGTCTCTTATTTAATCGATTAAAGTTTTAATTCATTAGTATTTATACTTGTGCCGTAATAAATGGGTTGTATAAAGCTTCCGGTTAGTATAAGGTGTTAATATAACTACCCCATATACGCTGTTTCAAGTACCATTAAGCATTAGCCTTATTAATTTTATCAATAGGTAAAAATAATACTCTAGCTCTTTTAACAGAAGCTTAAGCCGGTATTAATACCAAATATACGAATTAAAAATTTATTAAAGTTAAGTTGATTATTTTCTGTTAACGTCGTTACCAGCTTATAATTTAAAAACTTAAAGTTTTCGATCGTTTACTATTCTTATGTTACAAAACCCGCTGTTTCAACAAGAAGTTTATCGTCAGTTTGTATACCCACTATACCGAATTCCTTCTCTTACGTTACCAATAAACACAGGTCTTATATTAAAAGCTTTATCACTAACTGAGCCTTAAAATACGATTAGTAAGTTAAGAACCAGTAAAAGCCTGTATTAGTCAATCTATATAGTGGTTTAACATACTGTATTACCGTTTCCATTAAGTAAATAACGCGAAGTTCCTATAGCAGTTCCAACAGTATAATTCGTTGTAAATCCGTTTCTAACTATATATAGACTTATGTAATATTATGGCTATTAAGTGTAAACTTTCCCTTAATTCTAGTTGGTAAACTTATTATTAGAAAAATTACCAAACGTTAACTAATCTTTTAAATCGTTAACGATCACGTGAAAATCCAATTCTCACCTTTATCACCGCATTTTTAAGAGATTAACCGTAACTTTTTCTACGTTCACCCCGTAATTTTGCCCTTAACCTCATAAATAATCCTCGACTTAAAAATCGTAATATTCGGGTTTTAAAGGTTAAAGTTAGCTTTTGATACAAATTGTACTATAACTCGAGTTAGTAAACCGTAGATTTCAACTTTATTGTTTTCCTTAAAAGTTTCGCCTAAAATTTTAATAATCCTTTATACTTTGAGTTTTACTACCAAGTCTTCAATGTCTTTTTGTTTTTTACCTACCTAAATAATATTATAAATGCAGCCCGGTATATATTCTTCCTTTTTAAAATTCCTTCTTTTCGGGGTTCGTTCGCGTCAGCAGCGTTTTATTAACTTGTTGATAACAAGTGGGGAAGGTTTTTATTAGCTCAGTTGTTTAACTTTAGTGTCTTTATCGTTAATATCCCTAATTTAAGGCTTAATCTAAGTAATTCGGAAAGATACAAGGTCGTTAATAGTTTTAACAACTATTTTAAAGTTTATAATACTTAATATCTTATATAGCTCCTCCTATTTACCCGGCTCCCGCTACACGAAAACTTTACTTTACCAGAACAAAGTAAGTACGTCGATTATTATAAGCTTATTTTTGGTATTAAAAGCGTTATTAACTTGACATCGTACCAATTCCCCTCATAATTCCCTTAAAGCTTTGTTATAAGCTATCATACGTTTTTAAATACTTTTCGAGGGCGGAGATTTACTCATTAAGCATGGATACGCTTTAAAGACCAATAGCGTTAATATCAGGCCGTCAGGGCTCATGGTGTTATGAAGGCCTTTTACTACCATTTATAAATATGCCTTCGGATCTATAAAACTTTCAATTTCCAAGGTAAATATGTTATACGTTCGGCTAAGTAGGGTGTGTACCCTCTTAACCTTTCTAATGCTTTAGTAGGTTTTTATAGGTACCTATTTACACTAAATACTAATTATCTTAACATCTTCCTAAAACTCCGCCGCCGTAAAGTTAATACCGATATCGTAAACGACAATGTTAAATAGGCTTAAGTACATGTTCATCTACAATATCTTTAACGTTTCTTACATATCCTTTACCGAAAGGAACTTTAAAAACTTAGCTCTATGGAAAGAGGTTACGGAGTTCACAACGTACAAAATAGGCTTATTATTCAAGTAATATACATTAATAAAGATTTTACAATTCAAGTTCTTATCGTTTTTTAATATAAATTTAAATCTCCAGGAGGGTTAGACATACGTTTGTTAATAATAACAAAAAAAATCAATAACTTCTAAGGCAAAGTATTCTATATCGTTATGCTCTACAAACTTTAGGACTTTGTATAATCTATTAATAACTAGATAGTTAAAACGCCGATATAATTAACGTATCTTCGGCTCCATCAAGTTTAATACCACTGCTTCCCGACCATAAAGATAAAACCATAGGTATCCCTACTTAAAGGCGAGTGAAAACCTTTAGCCGTTTTAACCAGCTCGTTTATATTAACGTCCACGTTGACTCTGAAGGTTTTTATATCCTTCAAACAAGGTAAAAAAATGGTAGGAGACTTAAGGATATAAAATTTAATTATTCTTATCATAGTTTAAATTACCGTTATCTCCATTAACGATAATTATTCGCTTATGTTAAAGTTAACTTTGGCTTTACCCGTATCGTAACGATTAATCTTAGTAGTTGTTGTGCTTTCCCTTCACAATACCACGTACTACAAATATCCTCCTATTAAGTACCTTACTACCCCTATATTTAGCATAATACCTTAAAAAATATAGTCCGCGTAACGATCACGAAAGCTAAAGGTATGTAAGGAATTAAGGGCATAGTTAGGATAAAGGTAATGGTTTTCACTACCTAAACGGTACAAAACGGGATAGTCAGTTAATTACTAGGCTGCCGTATCAAAAGCAGTATCTTCGTATCACTTGATTTATTTAGGGGCGTTAGCAGTGTTAGTTGGCTTATTATCTTTAATATCTACCACCTGGTCTAAGTAATCTTATTCGAAAGTAATAGGGTATTAAACGTGGTACTTTGCTTTCCTATTATTACGTTCGGTAGGGGGGTGTAATGATCACACTAAATACTCGTGAGTATATGAAAGGTGTCAGAGGGTTTTTGTTATCAAGAAAGTAGCAGAGGTGCTGAGTGAATAATATCGCAACCGTGCAAGTAATGATCAAAAGCTGTGAGGCTATTCAGAATATACTGAGACTGAATACTTATATTGACAACTGAAGAACTATAAAGGAAATACTATCTGTGTGGTGATGACTGTGTCCTTATATATCTATACCTTCATACTATCATCAGTACTAGATAGCTTGAATAGCAACATATCCAACATATCCTATGCATCCGTGCGTTAACCCTAACCCTGGGTTGCTAACATAAAAGATATTCCCCGCTTGATGTGTTGGACATCAGGCTCTTAATAGCGCAGCCGACCGCTGGCCTGTTTCATTGCCTGCAGTTAGTCCTTGAGTCATAATAGGGGATAACGAGTTAACTAACAGTCGGTTTTAATATAAATATAATATCTCTTACTACTATTTTAACGATAATGCTTACGGTTAACAGGTCCATTTAAATCTTATTAGTGCTAATATAGGTGTTACCTTGAGTCTGGGACCAAGGTTGATAAACCTAACTTTAGGCGTTATAGACGCCCGTACTTATAATCGATATAGTTAACCACTGTAAGGTCTTTTTTATCCACGTCAAAAAGGTTGCTGGCTTGGGAATATATACCGAGCGTGTTTGGTATACGTATTATTACAGTGGTAAGCGAGGAATATAACTAGTTAAAAAAGCCTTTATAGGTGGTATTTAGGTGTTATAAGGTGTATTCGAACTTACTAACACCCGTAATAGTTACCTGTATCTATTCGCAAAGTGTAGCTTCACCAGTGTAAGCCTTCCCTATTGTTTTTTGACATATTATTAGCTTATTAAAGTATTTGGTTAAAAACATCCATTAGTGATTTCTCCCTTTTCTTTTTGTTATTATTATAATCCACCGCATGGTAGCATAGTTTGTATAGTATTTCGTAAGGTGGACGTCTTATTCGAAGTGACTCTTTATACCATTATAAATCTCGTGGAACGTGGTAATATTCGTTAAAAAGGTTAAGTAGTAATATTTGGCATAACCTGTAAGGATTCCGGGAAATAATAAGTGAAAATCAGAAGGTAGAACCTTTATTTACTTACAAATATTTAGAAAAGGTATTATCTTAATGTCGAAAAGGTTGTAAAGCTTTTCCTTGTACTTCTTTGTATTATCCCAAATCTTGACGAAGTCCGTTATCAGCTTATAGTTAATATTTACCATTTTAACAGATTTTTAGAAAAGGTTACGATAGTTATCTTAGGCTTAACTGGTGTTTCCTAGCAGCTTAAATCTTAAAGGTTCCGAGGTACGATGTTAAGGGTAATTGCTATTTACTTGGCCCGATGGATAAAGTTTTGTGGTAAGGCCTATGGTTGGTTTGCGCACGTAGGTATATTTAAAGGGAAAAAGTTTTCAAGGGTTTTGGTAGTAGGCTTATTAAGGGACGATAGGTACTTGAAGGTTTTGGGAGGCCTAAAGATTTTGCTTAATTGAGTGATGTAAAACGCTAATGTTAATACCTTTGGCCGCATTAGCGGCCGTTGTTTTACGCGCCCTACCGCTACCAAAGGCATATTTCACGTTGTCACATAACGGTATTGAATTGCTGAGCAGGTTAACAGGTTCCTTATCACCAGTACGTAAAAAGGTTTAACTTAACTAAGGATGTAAAAAAGATCCTTTAAAACGTGTATATGGGTGTTAAGGTTCCTTAACGGCTTTACCTTTACCTTGAGGGTCTTATAGGCATTCCTTAAACTAGGCCAATTTAAAAAATATTTTTGCTATTCCCTTTAAAACCCTATCTGATATTTAAATCCTACGCCTCTTAAATTCTATCCTTAACTTAGTCTTAACGTGACGTTGGATCTTTTTTCAAATGTCTGGTATCTAGTAGTTAAAAAATTTGCGAAAATCTTGAAAAACGTTAGTGCTGCGGCCAAATTCTTCACTGACATTAAACTCGAGAATATACTAGCTAACGTAATTGGTTAGGTAAGCTTTATTAAAAGTTTCTTTAACGTCTGTAATTCAAAGTTATTCGTTGTAGAACTTGGTGAAAGGTCGCGTAATGTGGCTTTTTTTTAGCATGATTTGGTGTTTTTTCTTAAAGTAGCAAGCTTGACGATTGAAATTCCGTAGGAAGTGAAAAGAGTAAAGTAAGAGAAAAAGTTTAATGTGAAGGGTAAGGTTGAAGGTCGTTTATTATTGGTAGAGGTCGAAAGTTGTTGTTTTGGCATGAGAACTTAGTCTTTTTTGCATTAGTAGTACCCGTAGTAATACTAACTTAGCCGTTTACCAACTTGCTATACTTTAAGAGTTCTAACAGTTAATTTCAACGTTTTTCTTCAAAAAGGATTAATAAATATTTCTTAGTGTTTTCGATAGCGATAATGTCGCTAACTTTCAGATTGCCGTTAGAAAACTGACGAAACCCAAAAGTTTTCTCTATTTTCCTGCCATTTAAGAACTATCGCAGTACTAATAAAATCCCTTCGTAAAAATCTTTCCTCTACCCTAACGATAAACGCAGAGCGTAACCAGAGAGTAGCTTTTTCTTTCACTTAACTTATCTGTATTTAACTTGGCAGGTAAGCACTGATCAGTGTTGGTAGCCCTTAGACGTAACGTTATCGATTCGATTGGTCGAAGTAATAGTAGTATTTCGTAGTCAAATGGTGGATGTATTGTTCTAGGTTTGGCAGACCGCTAGCCGGTCTGCACTGTAATTTGTATGGCCAATTGCTTGGCCCGTACCCTAGAGTAAAGTGCAGCGTACTTCACTCGACTTACACCCAATGCGATAAGTCCGCACAAAGCAATACACACAACTTGTAGTACAGTCAATTTTACGGTAAGTAAAGTTGACCTACTATACTACATGTAATACTATTCCAACCTTATATATATATTCGATATAGGCGTCAAATATCTACAAATATCCCCTCTTAATAATGATGCCGTTAAAAAACCAAAAATTATATATTTTTACGCAGATAAGCTAGAATAGGCAAATCATAGGTTTATTATAAAATTTTCATCGTTAAGAATTTATAACTTAATAGTTATAAACGGCTTCGGTAATATAACATATCCTGTAAATTAATTTTATAATTTGTAATTTATACTATTTATCTTACATTCGTTGGAAAACGTTTAACGTCCTTGGAAACCACTAATAGGCGAATTTTATATAACGGGACGTTCTTTACTCCTTAGTTTTATAATTTTGTTAAGGTACTGAAGCCGAAAATCAAACTAATATTTAACTTTAATAAAGTTAACGGGTTTAACGCGGGCCTAATCCGCGACGATGCCACTGGTTTCAGCATACTCAAATTTCCTGGTATTATTCCAGTTAACAATTTATACGCGGGCCGGGCCTAAAGCGATTTCGCTCTCGTCGACCCTTTAAAAGCTTTCGGCTCGCTATTAGTCTATATATCATCGTAGTCTAGCAGCTGAACATCCGTCTTTACAAATTCGTCCGTATAACCCATTATAATATACATTTCCATAATATATAAGTTTATCATTATTACATTGAATATAATAATAAAAATAAGCTAAAAAAACCCGCGCGCGAAGTTTTTTAACTTCGAGCTTATCTTATAATTTACATGCTAACGTATTCGGATAAATATCCTAAATAACGGGCTTATACCGTAGGTAATATTAAAAAAGCGAAAGAACTTCGGCTTATTTAATCTAATGTTCCGAAAATAAATGTAGTAAAAAAAATTCTAATCCCTTATAATCCATTAAAATCGTAAATGAGGTGCAGATGTTACATAACTTTAAAAACTATGATTTGAAATAGAATAATATCGCGAATAACTTCTTATCGTAAATAGTATAATTACGTTTCGCGTCTGTTAATCGTGTAAAATAATAAACCACTAGTTTTGAAATATTATTTTTATTTTGTTACGATAAGTACCTACCTAACTCTGTTTTCGAATAGTCGGGTTATACTACCGTTAGCCGATTTAGATCCTAGTATACCAAAATAGGGACTGTAACAAAAATATCCTATGAGGTTTAGAATACATATTCCTCTCGTTTTATCCAAGCCTAATAAATTCCTTACTTCGTTAATCGAATAAAATAATCAGCTAATTCGCAAAAAATACTAATAAAATTACTAAAAAAGTTAATAAAACCCCAAAAAATTGAACCTTTTAAATAATACGTAGTAGCTTTTATTCCTGTATTACCTGAACTTTCTCGGAGTTGGTTTGAATACCTACCCTAACCATTATAATAAAGCCTAGGTATTTTATCTTTTCAATTATGAAATTATATGTTTTAAAATCCAGGTTTAATTTAGTATTACGAAGAAGATTTAACAATACGTAGAATTTCGTTATATGATTTTATTTAATACCGAAAGAAAAAACCAAAAGGTTGCTTAAATAAATAATAATAAAAATATTTAGAATTTCCGCTATTACATAATTAATATATCGTTAAAACGTTACCGGCGTTTTCGTTAACCTAAAAAAGGTAATTAACTACTTAAATACCCCGAATCTTATACGATACGCTATTAATTCCTTTTATCCGGATAAAACTCGAATATGGTAAAAGGTCGTTCGAATATTTAACTTTGTAAACTACGTTGACTTTGATAACGGACGTAGGGTTTCTTTAATTAAAGGTAGGAAAAAACGATTTTACTCGGTAATTTTATTTAATACCTGATAATTGATATAAAAGCGTTATTTTCCTCCTGGAATAGGAATAAGTAATATTGGCGCCGCAGTTATTAAAAAATTTACCCGAACTTAATCTTTATTTATTAATTTCGTAACTTGTTGTCAAAATTCTAAAATTTGATCTTTCAATATTAAATATGAAAATTTATAATATAGTTTTAATAAAAATATATTTTCGTTTGGTTTAATATAAATATAATAATCGAGTTTTTCTCTATATAAAGGTAAAGCTGTAACTTTGTTTTTATCGAATGGGTCGCAGAATTCTGCCAATTTTAATAGAAAACGTAACTAATCCATTTCCTTCTCGGTAATGGTCGACGCCGTCGTTTATAAAATCCGCGTAATTTTGTGAAAAATTATAATAAAAGCTTACCAAGACTAATCTCCTGTATGTTATACCTCCCGATATAAATGTTTTACTGTCGGTAGGGTCTAAAGACCTGTTCACGTGAAACAAGATGTCTTAAAAGATTAATTAAGATGATTGGTATTTGTAGTATAAAAGATGAAAATGAAGATATAGTCAAGAAGAATTATTCAGAGATATATATTACAGGTGATGGCTTATAAGCCCTTTCCCAAAGCGTACCACTCTGGAATACCTGCTTCTAGACTACTCCATGCATAAGTATAATCTTCAGCGTATCATGTTATTATATACTCTACAAGAGTATATCCTGTAACATGATACGTAATCATATACTCTGCAAGAGTACAGCCTATAGCATGATACGTAATCGTGTTATACTTTAGGAGTGTACCTTACAACGTAATATACTGCTACCTCAATATACTATTTATGAAGATATATAATAATATCCATATATGCAATCTTTTCTTCTTTTTTTGTACGTTCCATATCTATTAGTAATAGTATAGCTTTGGTTCGTATCCGTAATTCAGTAGTGATAGTATTGTTGTAGTGTAGTCTGTATTAGTTGTATAGTAGCGATATTTTTATTGGTAGTGACAGTGGTGTATGCCATCGTTATTCTTATTGGTAATGACAATGGTATATGCCATCGTTTCAGGCAAAACTTCTTTTCTTTTCTCCTTTTCTTTTGCTTATAGTAAAGCACTGATATTGCGAATTAGGTCACATAATCTTCCTCGTAACGTCGATAGTTATAGCAAGTATCAAAAGCAATATACATGTTTTGAATACGTATGTTAAGGCGTTGTACGTGGGTGGAATCGGTAAAATACTGCTTTCGGTGGTTTGTTTCCGTGGTGATAGGGGTGCTTTTGTTTTCTTGTAGGGGCCTAGTTACGTATAAAGTATTTGGCCACTCCTCCTCTTGAATTATCGGCTTGGATTGGTATAATGTAGTAGATTTTGAAAAAAGAGAACGGTGTGTTTGTTGTATTTATAGCAGATCATGTGATTCTTAATCGGTCGTAAAATGCGTGTGTAGCAGATCTTGTAATTTGTGGTTGGTTGGAAAATGCATATGTAGCAGATCTAGCCCTTCCTTCTCCTATAGCTTTTTCTCTTTTCCTCCTTACAGCCCAGACTGTGTATTTAGGCCTTTTTTCTCTTAAAGTCCTTTTCCTCCTTGCGGCCCACATAGGCCTTCCTTTTCCAGATCTGGCCTTTCCTCTTTCTGTAGCCCTTTTTGTTTTCCTCCTTCTGGCTGCAGCCCAAACTATATATCTAGGACTTCTTTCGCCTCCTTCTTTTTCAGCCCTTTTCCCTTTTGCTGCGGCTCGAATTACGTACCTAGCCCCTCCTTTTCTTGAGGGTGTGGCCTGGATTTTAAACCTGGCCTTTTTTCCTCTTGTATCTCTTTTTCTTTCTTTTCCTAAGAGTGTGGTTTGGGTTGAACATATACGTCTTTCTTTTCCTACAACCTCTTTCCTTTTTGAGGTTGTGTCCCAGACTGTATATCTAGGCCTTCCTTCTTTTCCTTTCGTAGCCCTCCCTTGCCTTGTGGTTTAGACTATACACATAGACCTTCCTTTTCTAGTAGTCCTTTTTCTCCTCCTTTTTTCCGCAGCCTTTCTTCGTCTCAAGGATGTGGCTTAGACTGTATACACAGGCCTTCCTTCCCTAACATTCCTTTTTCTTCTTGTAATAGTCCTTTTTCTTCTTGCAATAGTCCTTTTTCTTCTTTTTCTTCCTTGTGGTCCTTGCTTTTTGCCTTAGGTGTAGGTATAAGACTAGGTCATCTTACGCCTCGTCCCCCTCGTTTCAATAACAGTCTCTTTTGTTTCGTAAGGTAACACCCTTTTATGAAGTCCGTAAGGTACAAATCTTTATCCTTCCAATCTGACAAATCGAGAAGTTGTGCTATTCCGAATAGAATTTCTGTCAAGCAGCTATTCCTACCCTCTGGGGTATTAATACCTCCTTTTCGTAAATGAATTCGTAAGGCTTTGACAATAAAAAGGTTTACTATTTACCATATACTTAGCGTCCAGTTCGAAAATCTTTTGTGGAAATTATATAGCATATTAAGTCCCTGGAATTCCTCATTCCAGTAGCGAAACACGGTAGCCAAAATGCATGTGTTGGCGACATAGGGTTTAAGTTCCTTAACTGGCGAATCGATGGTGTTTTCCTAAAGGCCCAGGTTGATTCATGTATTATAACCTTTCTGATTCCTATGTATACGACTAGAAGGTCGAAGTAAACGCTAGCCTCCTTCGGTATTATTGGTCTTAGGGCCATGGTGAGTGTTTCAAATTAGTAATTCTTAGTAACGTTACATTAAACAAGCGGCTAAAAAAACCTCAAATAAATAAAACCAAGCAAGGCAAACGAAACTCAAAAAAAGGCGAACGTAAAAAGGTTTTGTTAGCGCGTAATAGCGCCACATTAGCTAAGCGGCTAAAAAAAAAACTCAAATAAACTTAAAACAAATAGAGAAAACGAAACCAAAAAGAAAGCGAACGTAGGGGGGTTTTGTTAGCGCATAGTAGCGCCACACTAACCAAGCGGCTGGGAAAACTAAAATAGATTTAGAATAAATAGGGCCAACGAAACTCAAAAAAATAAGGCGAACGCAGAAAGGTTTTTATTAACGCTTAGTAATGCCACACTAACCAAACGGCTAAAAAAACTCAAATAAACTTAGAACAAACAAGGCAAACGCGAAAAGGTTTTGTTAGCGCTTAGTAATACCATATTAGTCAAGCGGCTAGGAAAACTCAAATAAACCTAGAATAAGTAAGGTAAACGAAACTAAAAAAAAACAAAAACAAAGCGAACGTGGGTAAAGTAGACAAGGTAAAAGGAATGTAGGTAGGATAAAATGTATGTGTATGTAAGCAGGCGTAGTGTATGATCCGGTATGTGGTGATCTGTCTATATTGGCATGCCGTAACAGAACTTAGTAAAGGGATCGGTTGGTTGCTTAGTATTTAAACGATTTGGCTTTGCTAAAGTGAGTGGTTCGTTAAAAAAAAAAATTCAGATAAGTTCCAGCGAAGGGCTTCAAAACTTGGTGGTTTTGGCTTACGTGGCTTGGTATCCAGTAGGTCCTAATAAAAGGTTCCGAAAAAAAACTTGGTGATTTTGGCTTGCATGGTCTGGTGCATGATAAGACGCTCTCCAAGAAGTGTCTGTGTATATCAGAGCGCCAAACAAGGGTTAATGGTAATGTAATGAGGCTTTTAACAGATAGAACGCCAAATAAGGGTTGATGATATCATGTTAAAGTTTTCCTTCTTCAAGATAGATCCCAGCGAAAGATTCCGAAGTTTGGTGGTTTTTGACTTACATGGCCTGTTATCCGGTAGGTCCTAGTAAAAGGGTTCGAATCTTGGTGTTTTTCTGGTTTGCATAGCCTGGTATCCGGTAAGTTCCAATAAAGGGTTCCGAAAAACTTGGTGATTTGGCTTACGTGGCCTGGTGCGTGATAGGACGCTCTTCAAAAAGTATCTAGGTACGTCAGAGCACCAAATAAAGGTTAATAGTGGCGTAACGAGGCTTTTAGCAGATAGAGCGCCAAGCAGGGGTTGATAATATCGTGCTAAAGTTTTCCTTCTTTAAATCACTCAGTCTTTATAATCTTTGTACACGTTGGCGTGTAATTCTTATAAAAACGAAGTGTTGGAGCACAAACAGTTGGTACCGCTACAGCATCCTGCTATAGGTATTCAACGAATGCTTGTCTCTTCTTCCTAAATTGTTTGTAGTCGATCGAGTCGTCTACTAATTAATGTTGGTAGGGTCTAAAGACTTGTTCACGTGAAACAAGGTATCTTAGAAGAGTAATCAAGATGATAAGTATTTGTAGTATAAAATATGAAGATGAATATATAGTCAAGAAGAAGTATCCAGAGGTGTATGTTATAGGTGAGGGCTTATAAGCTCCCGCTCAAAGCGTACCACTCTGGAATACCTGCTTCTAAACCGCTCCACGCATAATTATAATCTGCAGCATGTCACGTTATCATATACTCTATAAGAGTATAGCCTGTAACATGACACGTGATCATATACTCTGCAAGAGTACAGCCTGTAGTATGATATATGATCATGTCATGCTTTAGGAGTGTACCTTACAGCATAATGTACTGCTACCTAAATATACTATCTATAAAGATATATAATAATATCCATATTTACTAAACGGATAAAAACCGATTTTACTATATCCCATATATCTCTTAACCTAAGGCGTAACATTACCGCATCGATAATTAAATCTCCTTAACTATAAATTATTAACCGATTAACGTTAACGTTTAAAGTTACTTATTAATATCGTATCTAAAATATCCCAAAAATCACATCCCGCGTTATTGCGGGAATAATATATATTAATATTGGGTTCGACCATTTATTAATATTTATACGAAACTTGGCTTTTTAGGTAATACGTGTATTTTACCATAATTCTAATATCGTACCAAAATTTCAAAGATATTATGACCGAATTTATTTTATCGTTAACCGTTATATTAAAGCTTTGCTTATAACATAATAATAATTACGACCAAAATCAACTAAAAGATTCAAAAAAAAAGTATTATTAAAAATACAAAGACAAAAAATAAATCCTTATTTATACGTGTTTTAATTGAATCAAACTCCTTTTTATTTGATTTTATAATTACACCCTTAATTTTATATAACTCTTAAATAAAATTATATTCAAAAGTTAAACTTTCCCGCTTGCTGTTAATAGAAAGACTTTATTTACCTTTTCGACTTGGATCGTATACACCTACATAGAAGGCAATACCAGGCGGAATTCGTAATCACGTTAATAATAATCTAACAAATTACAACGCACGTAGCACCCCATAACGAGCCTAGTTTAACGTTCCTTTACCGTTACCTATATCACTTTATGTTTTTAGTTTTAGACGCGTATTAAACGGATTTATTAAAATAACTAGTTTCGATATTGAAACGACTAGTGGCGTTCATTACAACCCTTTAAAAAAGATACCCAAAAGGTATAAACCCCCGTTATAACTATATCTCTATCCGGCTGTTAAGTTTATACGGGTTTCGTTGACTAACGACTAAAACGTAGCTTTAAATCCAATAAATCCAAAAACTTTAATTCGTTAGCAAATTCGCAATACTTTATTAGGGCTACAATATAGTCTACCCAGCTAATGTTTGTCGTAATGGATTTGTCGCGAATATGTAACAATATACGAAAACGCAAGTAATTGCACTTTATGGTCGAAGGTTAATTTAATTCGCCTGTTTAAGTCAAAAGTGATTCGAACCTAATAACAAATAGTATCGATAAGTCTTTATCGCTTATAACCAATCCATTCAATTCGACTTATACTTTATCCACGCGATAAGAGTCGTTAAAAACAACTTCGATATAATGGAGAAATTTACCTATATTATATATACCTTTGTATCCGCCTGTTTCGTAATGGGTTATAATCGCCTGCTTTATCGCCGCCATATAACGACCTTTTCCAATCTATATTTTATTCGTTTGCAATATAAATTCGATCGTTCAGCACATCTTCGCCTACGTAAAATTACATCCGTCGAATTACGGTTAATTATATCGTTTTTACCTATCTTAAACCGGTGAAAAGCTCATACGAGTCGCAACGTATTAGGTCTTAAATTACTAAATTTTAGTTACGACTTAAACGAAGTTAAACGTAAAGTCGATAGTTAAAGTCGATTAACCCGGTTATTATAATTATTTTATAATAAACGCGATATTGGCTACGGTATTTTATAAACAAGAAATATCGGCCTAAATCGGCTCCAAAGGGGTAGGAGATATATTTATTAAGGTAGAGAACTAGATATTCGCTGACAGCATATCCTCTCTAATAATGCTAAAGTATAATATAAAATTATCAACGTTTATTTTCGATTCGTTTATTATGAATAATATTCTTTGAAAAATATAAAAAAAACCTTAATATTATATTATAATCCGATCTATAATAGTAAGCCACATAGGTGTTATATAAAGTTTACTATTAAAGTATCGCGAAAAACCAAAAAAAGGCTACCGTTGCCTATCGTGCAGAACCTATAGGTATAGCCAATGCCCAGCTCGTTTACGTACCCTTACACATGCCGTGCACGGACTATACCCGGTCCGCGCCCAGACCGGGCCCGAACCTGGTACTGTATATCCCGTTACATACACAGTAACATAACTTATAGGCTCAATAGCCAACGGCTTGAGTCTATAACACTGAATATATTGAAGAACTTCAGGATTACTATGAACCTGGTGATAGTCCTGATTGTATTAAAGGGTTTCCTGAGATTTTTGCTTAATTTAGGACTTAACAGTTACTATACACCTGTGAAGTTATCATGCTTAGGTTAATTGACTTTTCATTATCGCAAAAGACTTTACTAGCGATACTTGCATATTAGATCCCATAAAAAAGAGGGGTTGAGAAACTCATCTAAACTTGGTTGTAACCTTGCGAACGTATATAAGGGCGTTAAGAGATGTTTTGAGAAATGATGTTGCCAACCATATCTTTGCTTTCACCCCTATATATTCACTAAGGGTCTATATTTTTCGTGTATTGATGTAGTGCGGTTGCCAAATTACCCCTGTTCCCTTTTCCTACACTAAGACTGAAACTGAAGTTAAATAATTTAATTTTTAATCTCATTTTAACTTATTTATTTTCCGGTTTCTATATATTTGAAGTCTAATCTCTAAACTACTTTTAAAAGTTGTTTAGTACGTTAAAACCTCCATTGGTTTAAATAGGTGCTAAGTCGAAGATTGAATAGTCAATTACGTTAGTTAAGTATTTGAAGGTAAAATCTTCGTTTATATCCGTAAACTACAAATTGTTGTTAAAGTACCTAACGAACGTAAGTCCGAGATTTTTCATTACCCTTTTCATAATAAGGTCTTTAATAATATAAATGTTAGTGTTTTCGGTAGCTATATTAATTATTAAAGTATATAGGAGGGAAAGATTAATATAAAGAGGAAGTTTATAGGTTATTTGCTAATAAAGTTATTGTTTATAGTCAAAGGTTATAGGATTTTGTCGTTTTCGTAATTGAGAATTTGTAGTAGTCATACCCGTAATATCTATATTATTATCCATATATTTGTATAAAAAAATGTTTTCATAACGTAAATCCTTAATAATATTTGTAATCGGATTGAATAAAGTTTTATAAGATTCAATAAGCGGCTCATAAAACTACTCTGGTCAACTTCTACAATACTTTATCTATACATATTAATAAACTTTTATCAGTACATTATACCAACATATTACTCTAACCTTAAAGAGTTTAAATTACTTTCTTTTTAATAAATTCAACATTTATTTACTATTGCCAAATATTAACCATTTACTTTTATTTAGTCAACTACTTTAACCTTACTTCTTACTATTTTACTTTCTTTTAATGAATACAACATAATAAATCCCCCCTCTAACCCAAAATATATTGTCCCCAAAATCATATACAACGCTGGATAAAACACGATCATTTATATAATTATATGCCAAGTGCATATAAACTAGCGATAATATATTTAACCGTAAATGTATTGCTTTTCAATATTACCCCTGCATCTTTCTTTAATAGTAAAAAGCGCAACCGTCTCCTCAAAACAAAAATAGGGTTAGTATTAAAATAAGAAATCGCCGTGTTATGAAACTATAATTACAACACTATTATACAAATTCACATAGGTTATACAAATAGATACAACTTTATCATATGGATTTATATAGAGTTACTATATGAACTTACTTGAATTATACAAATAAATACAGAGTTATAATATGTATTTATACGGCGCTACTATATAAACTTATATGTTGTTGYTGTACGAGTAAATAGAATGCTATGGTGCGGATTTATATAGCTTTATCAAATAAATTTATATAACGTTACTATATTGGTTAATATAATACTATTATATAGTTCTATATGAGATATATAAGAAAATATAGTCCTATTATATAAACTTGATAGATGTGGATCAAAATGAAGTTCTAACTATGATAATTCTTAAAATACACATATATGAGATATTTTGAAGTTGTAATATAGCAAAATACAAAAGTATAACTTAATGTAATGATCACACTAAATACCCGTGAGTATGTAGAAGGTGTTCAGAGGGTTTATGTTAGCAGTAAGGTAGCAGAGGTAACAAAAGGTGCAATATCAAGACTGTATTCGTGCGAGTGATGATCAGAAGCCGTGAAGCTATTCAGGGTAGACTGAATACTTAGATTGACAACTGAAGAGCTATGAAGGAAATACTATCTATCTTGGTAATGAAAGTGTCCTTATATATCCGCGCCTTCATACGTCTTCAGTGTAGGCTCGACTGGCTCGATACCGAGTCCATCGAGTCTCACACCATGCTGACCCTAACCCTTGTGTACGGTGTGTCTGTTGTGGATCCCTGGTGCCTGCCGAGAGGCTGTGTCCAACCGATTTCCTTCGTTATCTGCTGCGGGGCCGCCGCTGGTGCGCCCTGCAGATGTTGGGTCATAATATTTAATCATCCATATGTTTTTAAAAAGTAAGATAACAGTTATATATAACCTCACTAACCTGCAAACACGTGTATTATTAGGAACCCAATATATGTAGATGTAGATTTACCTCTATGGAAATCCATTAACTTATACGATAATCTATTTTAACTTATAGAGATATATATTCTCTAAATTAAAGTAGGTGTAGTATTCTTCTATATATGGGTTTAAAAAGTAGGATCGCCTCCATTTTTCATTTTTTCATTGTCATTTTCTATAATTCTGGTGCTATATGCAACATGTGAAAGTCGTTGAAAATAGGTTACTATTGGTAATACCGTATAAAAGCCTACAAATCCAGGACCAAAGTGCGGGACATGGTCCGTGCACCCTTGCCAAGAACGAATTTTGCAAGAGTCGTCGGAATCGCAACACGACTCGGAAGACGTTGATTGAATTCAGCAACCCAAAGAAAAACCCACTCTGACAAACACAGCAAGGCTCTACTGCACGAGGATACCTACTGCCCCGCAATCATCTGCGCCGAGATCTTTTCAGCCAGTGCATAGACGGTACTCTGCGGGTGACCGGGCGGCAGCAGTGCGAAACTGCTGGCATCTACCACGCGCAGGCCATCGACACCAATCACCCTGGCGTCCTTATCCACGACGGCGTTGGGGTCGTCTCGCTTGCCCATCCGGCACGTGCACGCGGCGTGCCACACCGTCATGACCGTGTTGCGGATGGTCTTGAGGATGTCGGCGTCGGACGCGACGGCCGGGCCCGGGAAGTACTCCTTGGCGTCGGCCAGCACGCCGGCCATGGCCCGGGCGGCGAAGACGGCGCGCAGGCGCTTGTAGGCGGCGAGCGCGACGCTGACGTCGGTCGGGTCGGTCAGCCAGTTGGGGTCGACGCGCGGCTTGACGAGCGCGTCGGCGGCCGCGAGCGTGACGGAGCCGCGCGACAGCGGCGCGACGAGCGCGCCCAGTACCGTCGCGTACTGGAAGCCGTCGCGCGGCTGCGTCAGCAGCAGGTTCGCGAAGTCGCCGACGTAGCCGGGCGCGCCGAGGTACTCGACCTCGGGCCAGTCGGGCGGGAAGCGCGCGTCGAGCGCGGCCGCGGCCGCGGCCGGCAGCAGCGCGCGCGGCAGCTTCTCCCACCCGAGGAAGTCGCAGACCGGGTTCGTCAGCGGGCCCGTCTTGCGCAGCGCGTAGTCGCCGAGGAACTGCACGCCCGTGTAGAGCAGGTCGGTGGCCAGGCGCGTGAGGCTCTGCACCTTGACGCGCCACGTCGGGCCGAAGAAGACGTGGTCCTCCATGCCCTGGCCGACGCCCGGGCGGTCCGCGATCACGGGGATCCCGAACTTGGCGAGCTGCGCGGCCGGGCCGACGCCCGACACCATCAGCAGCTGCGGCGATTGGAAGGCGCCCGCCGACAGGATGACTTCCTTGCGCGCCGTGAGCGTGTAGGACGAGATGCCACCATTGGAGGTGACGCGCACACTGGTGGCCCGCCTGGGCGCGCCGCCAGCGCTGGGGGCGAAGTTGATTTGTTGCGCCTGCGTCAGCGTGTAGACCTTCAGGTTGCTGCGGCTGCTGACCTCGCGCAGGAACGAGGTCTGGCTCGAATCGCGCGTCTGCGAGTCCGGGTCGATGGTGCTGGCGCAATACTGCGCGCCCATGAGGTCGCCGCTGTTGAAGTCCGGCCTCGTGGGGATGCCGATCTCGTTGAGCGAGGCCTCGAGCCAGCTGCTGAAGGGCTGCGCGTAGTTGGCATACGAGACCCGCAGTGGGCCGCCAGCGGGCGTGAAGGCGGCTGTCTCGAACTCGGCCGAGGCATTGGCAGCGCGCGTGGACTTGGGCGCGGTGAACTTGGTCGACCGCTTGAAGTGCGGCTGCAGCGCGTCCCAAGTGTAGCTGTCGTCGCCCACGGCATCGGCCCATTTCTGGTAGCTCTGCTTGGTGCCGCGCTGGTAGATCATGAAGTTGCGCGCGGAACTGCCGCCCAAGGCCTTGCCGCGTGCATAGTGGATCCGGCGGTTGTTGGCGCCCGCCTGTGGCTGCGTGACAAAGTCCCAGTCGACCAGTGGGTTGCTGTCTGCGGGACTGGCACCCGAGAAGAGCACGTCGCCGGCGGGCGTCTGGCCAATGACGAGGTTGGTGACCTGGTAGAAGCTGCCGGCTTCGACGACGGCCACGGTCGTACCTGGCTGGGCGCTCAGCCTGTTGGCCATCACGAGACCGGCGGTGCCGCCACCGATAATAACATAGTCGAAGGTAGCGTCGAAGCCTCTGACGCCATTCATGAAGTCGAGTTGGAACTTGGCTTCTGCATCGAGCTTGGCCTGTTGCTCGGTTGGCGCAGCTAGTGAAAGTGACACGGGGCCTAGAAAGGCCGCCGAGAGAAGAGAGAGACGCATAGCGAGGAGCAAGGACTCGGCGAGGAGGCAGGCTATGGAGCAAATCAAAGCGGCCGAAAGAGAGATGCCGTGTAGTGAGATGCGAGATGCCCAGAAGGAGACATGATGAGAAGAAAAGCCGCGGCTGTTGTTTCTTTTAATGCTGCCATTGGAATTGCATGTCTCATCGCCAAGCGTCAAAGAATCAAACCTAACAAACAGTGGAGACGATGGACTGCCTTGGCGTGCTCCTGTTATGCCACTTGAATTAGGCTCAGTCTTGGAGTCCTGACCGTCGCTCCCTCTTCTGAGGCTGCTCCTGGTAGCCTCGGATGTAGGTAAAGGCGGTTGTATACTGTGTATGATGGGCGATTTTTTTTGGCTATTTCATTACTCTTGGCCAAACCGCTGGCCCATCAAGAAGACTATCTAGACATCTAGTACCTACCTACGATACCGAGGGTGCCGCTGTTTTCTCCTTGCTCTGCTTTCTGTTCTCTGCTTTCTGCGCCTTGGTTATGCGTGTTTAAGAATAACGAGCGTCGCACCCTGCTTCCATCCATCCATCCACAAGTTCGAGGGGGTAGTGATGCACATACGGCTGTCGATTCATCCAATATTCGTCTCCCCGTCCCGAGGGCCAACAGACACTTGGCAAGGCGGTCGGTCAGGCGGTCGGTCAGAGTGATGGTCGCCTTTCAGAGCAAATAGTTCAACCGTGGAACGACTAGGAGCCCCTATTCTCTGGTATAGGAGAGCGTTGTAAACCCATGAGCTATGACCCAGCCCGCGGCTTTGTGTGGCAGTTACACCGTACTGTATTGTTCCTGCTTGCCATGTTGAGTTCAACTGTTCCGGTACGATCTCGTTCCCTCCTCTGCCCCGCTTCCTTCTCCGTGAATACCATGTACAATCCTGTGTCCACGTTGTGTTGTGGTTTCCATTGTTTCCACTCTGGGCAGTTCTCACGCGCATCACATGACCCAAGGCTTCACCAACAACGAACCAGGGTCCCTCATCCCTCCGTTCCGTCGCTTCGCAACCGGCACTACTCCTGGACAGCGGCTCGCTTCCTCGTGCGTTGGGTGACTCATCAGGCCACACCTTCTCACGCACATGGAACGGAGTCGAGCCCAGAAAGGCAACAAGGCCCCAAAGCAAGCCTCCGGCCTCGGCCCGCCACCACCGGCCCCCTATGCAGGAGGCAGGACCAAACCCGCCTCCGTCCGGACCCGCAAACTTCCATAGGTTGCGGAGGCCTGGGCAGATGACGCTGGTGGCGGGGGCACGGTCGATGCAGGAAGGGTGGCTATGACTTGGCGGTGGCGGTGGCAGTGGCAGCGGAGTAGAGGAGGAGGATGAAGAGATGTGGAGGGCCACTGCCAGGAACTTACTGTAAGATGCTGTGATGGTAAGCCCCTGACTGTTGGTGTGAAGTGTATTGAATTGTGTGGAGCCGGGATGGGTCGTATTGGCCCCAGAGCAGAGTGAGGGTTTTATCGTGAGAGTTTGTTTGTGCGTTCTTCTGATTCAAGTGGAGCAAGATGGGATTCTGAGGACGTACCGATCCATTTCTCAAAACCAAACGCCAGTGGCCTTTTGTCAGGTTG
>JASMMZ010000003.1:19205084-19231433 GCA_038502455.1 Anisogramma anomala
CCCCACAACTGGACATGTACCCTTTCTCAAAAGATCCGGTCCTCTTCCTCCACTACCTGCGGCACCGCAACCGACACAGGCTCCCAACGACGAACACATTACCTAATAGGTTGCGTTGGCATCTGCGTGCTTCAGACTGCGACTGCTGAGTTGATACCTATGCTCAACGGCGGCCAACCAGTTTGATGTGGGTAGACAGGACGCTGCATTGCATGTCGTAGGCAAGATACCGACCGCCACAATGCAATGAGCAGGATATCATCCCACCGTCCCCATCCTTTATGCAATTGCGAAAACGATGAGTGAAGGGGATCAAAACCCTACAGCTATGCATGCTCCTTTTCGTTTTCTTAGGCAATACAGGCCCTGTCGCTGCTTTCTCCCTCCCCCTCAACTCCCAAGCCACGATTCCTTCCCTCCTACATCGTACAGTCGTATATCATATGTGACCCTTCCTTCCCCATGCCATTTCTTCTTCCAACTGGCGATCGGTCACCTGACAAAAGCAAACGTGACGGGGCGATGGGCGGTGTTGAAGTGAATGCGCTTGAGCTCTTTTCTTGCCTGCTCATTAGCCAGAAGAACGGCATGGACACCATTCCCCTCCATCGACTGAGTCCAATAACCCCCGTTCCAGAGCAAAGGCCTTGTTGTGCCTTCTTTTCGAAACTGCCTTCTTTCTCAGCCCCGTCTCCTTGGAGCTGACAAGGCCACTGACGGGAGACACTGTAGATCCAGCTTTTGTGGGGCCTTGTCCGTTCCCGAACAGGTGCAGGGTATCAATGTCATCATCTCCTGGCTCCAGCTGACTCTCCATCTTCTCTCTGGACCAAGCTTACCGGACGCTGCAGGGCGCTCGAGCCTCTTGTGAGAAGTGAAGGGTCTGATAAACTCCACGTGCATATGGAACCAAGGAGTAAGTTTCCTCAATGACCCCAGTGGTTGTTCTGTCCATACCCCTCCTCAAGCGTCCTTTCCTCAAGCGTCCGAATGAAGTCCCGATTGCTGCGCACACGACTCCCTTGTTGCTGGCTGCCCCTTCGTCCGCTAGCTCTCCCGGCAGCCTGGTCGACGAAACCTCCGTCTGCGGGGGGTGGATAGTAAGCGGGGCTAGGCTGCAAGCGAATGGGTGCGTTGGGATCGAGGTGGCTGGCGACGCGTTGTATTGATGGTGGGATGCCACTCTGTTGTTGCTCCATTGTCGTTGCCCTCGGTCGCCTCCCAGCTTGCTGATACATCCCGGGCTGCTGCGGCTGCTGCGGCTTCTGCGGCTGCTGCGGCTGCTGCGGCTGCTGCGGCGGCTGCTGCTGCTGCGGCTGCGGCTGCTGCTGCTGAGCCACTGCCCCATAGTTCGCCGGCGGCATTTGCGCAGGTACTTGGTTCATGGACGTTTGGCTGTAAAGATTCGGCTGCGCGCCATAGGCCGGTGGGTTCCCGACGTGGCCAGCGCTTGGCGCGTACACATTGTTGGGAGGATAACCAGGGCCTGCGTGACTGGGTGATTGGTATTGTGCGTTTGCCATGGAGTAGACATTCTGAGCGGCCGTATTGGCCTGTGCCTGAGCCTGTTGGGCCCTTTGCTTACTTATGGCCTCGGCCTGTTGCTGCTGCTGCGTACCAGGCGCAAGTGACCTGTTCAAGGAGCTAGACTTCAAGTTCATTGGCGGGACGAAGGGACCGGTGAATTTGGACTGGGTGATGAATGGGTGGAGCTTCGCCTGCTGTGGCGACCACCGCTCGAGAGGGTTGATGGTGAGAAGACCTCGGACGAAGTCTATGAATGCGATTCGGTTGTTCATTTCTGCCATGTGTCAGTATGTGATGTATTCCACCCAGTAGAAGTAGACGGCAACATACCTCGCTCGATTTCCAGCGGCTTCATGTTCTTCCTCGGCATTGGATACGACTTGATGATCTCAGGTAACGTCTCGGCCTGGAAGTACTTCTTGCTAGGTTGTTCCTTCGTGTTGTGTTCACGCGAGTACTGCTCCATGCCCTTGAGGTGGTATGTACGACGGCCGAAGTCGTCGGTCTTCTTGTCGAAGAACTCGCCAGCCTGCTTGCCCATCTCGATCATCCAGTTGGGCGGATTGCCAAGCATCTCCACGATTCGCGAGACCTGGTTGTACTCGGACGATCCGGGAAACAAGGGCAGACCGAGAAACAATTCGACCACAATGCAGCCCAGGGACCACATGTCGATGGCAGAAGAGTAAGGGAGACCAAGAAGGACCTCCGGCGACCGGTAGAATCTCGATTGGATGTACGTGTACACCGTCTGACGCTCGTCGCAAGCCGATCCAAAGTCGATAATCTTGATGATTGGACTTTCAAGGTTCTTCAGCAGAATATTTTCCGGTTTCAGATCGCAGTGTATCAGCCGAGCCTTGTTGAGGAGTGCCAGGCCGTTCAAGAGCTGTTGAGCAAACACCCGTACCAGCGTAGTACTAAGACCCCGGAACTGGTTTTGCTTAATGAGCTCGTACAAGTTGACGCTGAGGAGCTCGAACACTAAGCACAGGTGCTGTTTGTGTATGAACGTATCCTTCAGTCTCAACAGATGATGATCGTCGTTTTTGTCGAGCTTTGTGTTGAGCTACTGGTTGTAAGCAAAACCAATCATGCCCGGGAAGTGGGTAGGTCACGCACCAGGTCAAGAACAGACACCTCCATCATACTCTGGTTGAAGTATGCCGTCCGGTTCTTGATGACCTTGACTGCGACGACCTCCTGCGTTTTCAGGTTCTGACACTTGACGACCTGGCCGAAGGTTCCCTGGCCCAGCACGTCCAAGATCAAGTACCGATTTCTGGTATCTGATTAGCTTCCCATTGGATGCCCACAGTATGCCGGTCTTGCTCACTTGTGGCCTGCTTCCTCGGACCCTAGGATGTCATTCACGTAGAGAATGTAGTCACTATCCTCGTTGTCGTAGCCATCGTTCTTGCAGCCCTTGCTAGGCTTCGTGAGGACTCGCCGTGGATTCCGCGATGATTCGTACTTGAAGCTCGGGTTGCAGATGCGGTATGTCGCCGGCAAGTGGCATGTCAGAGCTTGGAGGGGCTGTCGTTCAAAAGATCAGCAGGGCACGAGGCAGAGAGGATGTAACACGACCACGGACACTAATAAATCCACCCTCTGGATTCGCTCGCCGAAACACCGGTTGGGTGTTGACCTTGGGCCGCAGGTCCTGCTCGGTTCGGACTTTCTGGAACTCGGGCACTGGTCCCTTGGTCACCAAGGCTCCTGGAGCCAAGAGTCTCCGAGGAGAGGTAGGGTCGTTCTGCCAGAGCTCGCGCCCAGGGCTGACGACACCGGCAGATGGAGGGTATGAATCGGCGACGGCGGGAAAGGCAGCCATTGGCGGAAGCTGCGCAGATGACTGACGGCTGCTTTGGTAGTAGGGGCTCTGCGGAGAGTGGAATTCATTCGGTCTCGTGGGAGACTGTCGCGACGAGGAAGGGGCGGCAAATTGGCTGCCGCCAGCCTTTGCATATGGCGAGGTCGGCGACATGACCTCCATGGGAGAGTATCGTTGCGCAGCGGTGGAGAGCTCGGCCGGGGAGTGCAGGGTGGACGAGCGAGCGACGCTAGCGTTAGAGCCGTGCTGGGAGTGGTGAGGACGCATAGGATACTTCATGCTCGCATAGGGATCGTTTGCGTCCGCCATGGCGACATCACCGTTGTTATCGCGCAGCTGAGGAGTGGAGATGGGAGAAGTGGCTGGGTTGGGCGCGGCGTGCGAAGTGAGGGCTCCGGCGTACTGATCATACTTGAAACCTCCGGGAGGCTGCTGGGCAGGCGCTTGGCCTGGCTGTTGCGGACCAGCGTAGTCTCTGGGGCTCATCTGACTGTTACCATTGTACCTCCTCGATGCGCCCGCGGGATCGTGGTAAGCTGGGCCGGCCCACTGCTCCATGGCTGTGACCAACAATTGTATGTTGAATGCGTGTGACGTCGTGATAGGGGTGGAAGTGATGTTGGCGGCGCTGCACAGCTGGTAGGAGAAGTAAGGTGGTGCTCGGGTCAGACGCGGTCGGATCGCCGCCGACGAACCTTGGTTTTCTGTATTTTTTTTTGGGGGGGGGGGGTTGGAGGGCAAGAGATGGACGGAGTCGTTTGGGCGATGTTGGATCGAACGTCTCGCTCGAAGATATTGTTAGGTCGCGCCTACCCAATCTGCCAGTATGCGTTTGAACCCAGCACAGAGCAGGCCGCCACTGTTGATGGTGCCCAAAGCGCCAGAGGTACGCCGGCCGCAGCAGGCACTCATTCAGATGCAGATGCAGGTGCAGGTGCAGGTGCAGGTGCAGGTGCGGAGGTGCAAGACAACGAACGGCACATGTAAAAGAGGTAGCAACATTAGAAGATGTTAGACGAGGTGTATGCAGTTTGTTGACGGTCAGGCCAGGCCAGGTCAGGTCAGGTCAGGTGCGGGCAGGTAGAGGAGAGAACAGCGCAGAGGAGGCTAACCCTCCTTAGCCTGTAATTGGGCGCAAACGACCCGGGAGATGGAAACACCTGATTCTCTCGCTGATCCAGATCTACGGCGTGCCTGAGGTGTCCATTCTGGTCCATTATGGTGATGAATGCATTACACCAGTGCTCGACGAGGAGTAGACAATGACAATTGGACGATCCGTTTTAAGCGGCCTGTCAGTTGTCCGTCATGGCCTGGAAGCGTCCATGTTATACATAGCAGAGTCTGACTCCACCGGAGTCCTGACAGAACTGGGGTGGGCGGTCCCTGAGTGCGTAGGCAGGGATGAAACCTGTCAACGCCAACCACAGTGTCACATCAGGACCTCGACAGGCTCCCAGCCTGCGACTTCCTCTACCGTCTATTTCCGTCTTGAGTTAATCCAGCGTTGAGGCCCACAGGTATGTTGTACATGCTGAAACACGATTGGCAACCGCACACACATGGAAACCGCTTTTGCTCACTCCCCAAAATAAATTAACTGCTACCCTTCTAAATGTGGACCCTGCAGGGTCCTCAGGTGAATCCTAAATTTGCAATCCTTCTGGCCCACCAATGGGCAGTCGCAAACCGCTGCATGACTTGCTCGTCGTCCTGATTTTTCCCTTCTTTCTGCACAAGTCTCGTTTTCTAATGCAGATGCCATTCGAAAGGGACTGACTACGTACTGTTTTTTCCATTAGAAAAGTCACGCTGGCTTGGTCAACCAGACCTCCGGCCTTGCAAGTAGTATGTGGCCCGCTCACCCATCCTGACCGCCTTTTGAACTTCACTTTCCCCGCTTCGTGACCTCGAAGAACTCTGTGAGCCCCTTAGCCACGACATCAACGTTCATGTTGACGAGGGGGATCTTCTCGTAGCTGTTCTCCTTCATGATGGCCACGAGCGCCAGGTAGCGGTCGACCTCGCGCAGCATGATGGGCCGCAGGCCCTCGTTCGTGACCATGTGGCTCTCCGCGAAGCTGACGGCGACCTGGTCCTCGAGCTTCTGACTCCACGGCGGGCCCTCAAGCTTGTCGCGGTGCGCCTTGGCACGGCTCCAGCTCCCGTAGACCATGGACACGTCGATGATCACGTCGATATAGTCAGAGCAGATCTCGTATGAGGCCATGTCTGCCGGCGCCGAGTCAGTCGCAATGTAGATCTTGGACAGCACGTCGAACAGGTAGGCCTTCTCGAAACGGCACGTGCGGCACAGATTCGTCAGCATGGCCTCGAGCTGGCCGAGCCGTGGGATCAGCTTCTGGATGACCTTGGAGAAGGCCTCGAAGATGGAGTGGTTGTAGATGCTGGTGAGGTGGAACGTGACTGGCGCGTTCTCGAAGCCTTCATCCGACAGCTCGTCCTGGATTCGAATCGTGATGTCTCGTTGGATGTCGAGCTTGTAGTCGTCAGATAGTCCGTCGACCTTGTGGATGAAGACCTCGATGTTGATGGAGGGGTAGTTGCGCTGCAGGTAGAGGATGGTGGCATTGAGCCGCGATACAGCTTCCAGGTAGTCGTCCTGTGCGTCGATGACCCAGATGAGGGCGCCGATCTCGCCGAACACGGCATCGATGTCAAAGCTGGGGTTATCGAGGAAGTCGATCTGACCGGGGAAGTCCCACACTTGGAAGTCCATGAACGATCTGGTGTAGATATGTCAGCCCCGCTGGCATCAGACTATCATAGAAAGAAACAGGAGAAGACATACGCCATGGAGTCCTTCTGTATCCTAACCGTCGACTCTAAGAACAGCGTCTCGCTCGGCGGTACTTTGTGGAATACCACGCTCGAGATGGAGGACTTGCCACTTCTATTTGCGTTTCAGTATCATGTTGCCAACGTACCGTGCTCGATCTTACCTCCTCTGCCCCATCAACAGCAACCTGGGCTTTCCTGTTCCGGCATTCGCAGACGGCTGGTCACTGTTGGGAGATAGCGCTCCATCCCTTTGCTGGAGCCGTGCTCGGTTCTGTTGGTAAACTCGTTCAAGATTTAGTGATGCTGCACTGACGTATTTGAACTTGGCTCGACGAGGTGTTCCTGGAGCTGAGGAGTTCCTGGAGGGACCAGCAGCATACATTATGAAATGGAAAACGTGAACAGGAACAAGATGAAGGGAAAAATAGTAAGGGTGTTTTCTCCAGGCGGGCAGCTACTAGCCCTTCGCTCCCGATACGGTAGGACAGGAACAGCCACAGGGTCGTGTCGATATATAAGACAGAATCGTGGGGATCGGGGCTCCTTCCGCCAACCTTGGAGCCCTCACATCCACGCTCTCTCCTGCCCCGTTTCCGTTGCCGTTCCGCCTGCTTTGGTAGGTTGACGAGGTGAAGTGACAGCTCATCGACCATAGATAATGACTCGGACGGGACGGACCGCGGTGGCGGGACGATATCTCTAGACTGTTTGCAAGATCCAGCAGCAGCAGGCCTCCGTATGGGCCGGGCAGACCCAGATTCTCGGGAAGCCGCTCTCACGATTCTCGCGTTGGGCGAAAAGGAGCAAATGCCGCGCGTCAGCTCGGAAGCATGTGGACGGGTCGTCGCATTAGGGTGAATGAGCAAGGCTCAACCACTCCTTGGAAGCCTTGCCTCCATTGAGCAGCAAGGTAATGGATGCGTGCGTGTTGTAGGCTTGTAACCAATGGTCCGGTCGATTTTGACTTTCCAACTTGGTCGGTTCTGCTGGGCTACAGACAGACTTGCTGTGGCCAGCAAGAAGGCAAGGTATGATGAACCAGAATGATATTTATCTTTCTTATGGTGGCACAAAAGCCCAAAGTGGCTCAGCAATAGTCGGTGATGGTGACGGTGACGGTGACGGTGACGGCGCAAGTGTGTTTAACCAGGGGTTGCTCAGCAATGTCCTTCCCCTGCCTGGACTGACTATCTTCACTCCTGAGGCAGCAAGACAGCCCCTGATGGCAGCTGAGGGGGACAAGATGTCTGCTGCCGCTTGACAGACATAGCATGATAACGAATGCTATGGTTGCAGAACAGATAGTGAGGTGATGCAAAGGGGTCTCCTTGGCATCCGTGAGCAGGATCTTGATGCTGAGGTGTGATCAACTAGAACCAAGATGGTGGTAATTTGCCGTGCGCCGGCCGAGACAACAGCCAGGTCAACTCGGAGGGGTATCGGTGTCGGTGTCGGTATCGGTGTCGGTCCACAGCCATAGATGGCCATTGTGCAAGATAAGGATCAGTGGCAGGGGAAAAGCAGAGACAAGATGGAAAGATAGGAAGAATGTTACCTCCATTGTAGCTGTGGTTTCAGCCCTCAGCCCTCGCGTCCCATGAGCGAGTCACAGCCCAGGTCCTCGGGCTGCTCTCAGCCTTTCATCCGAGTATGATGGCGTCCAGTGCCAACTGCCGTTGTATTCTGGCCTGGGGAGACCGGTGAGAAATGGATGCAATGCGATGTGACGCTGATGATGCTGTATGCTGTGCTGTGTGGATGTTCAGGTCACTGAGGCTGACTAAATTTGTTGACAAGATGTTGACCACCAGGTACCCAGGCAAAAGGACCGCTGAGTGGCTACCAACCAGGTGGTTTTGATGCAGCCTTATCAATCAGTGTCTTTGAATAGCAGCAGCCACCGCGAAGTGCAGGTGCAGGACCTTGGTTTGTCGGTGAGTAGGTAGTTTTGGGGCTGTGAATACTTGCTGGTTGCCCTCAAATGACGTGTGGTGACTGCTACACAGCATAGAAGCTAAGAGCAAGTTTGGGTACAGATAGTTGGAGAGGAGGAAAGTGTGCTGATGGAAGAGTTGAAGCCCAGGTACCAAGACTGTGCTCCACATTGCACATGGAAGGTAGGATCATTATCACCTCTCTTCAACACATCCGAAGTCAACGCGACGGGGCGGAGCTAGGGAGGGTTAGGGTAGAGGGACATGCCCACTTGGGCAAACTCTGACACCTGCCTGCATCATCGTCTTCGTCATCATCAGCCTCACCACCAACACCTCTGCCTCTGGAACACTCTCTGCTGCACTGGCCTTTTCCTCTCCCCTTCTCGGTACCTTGCATGGCATCTTGCTTGGCATAATATACATTGAACTTTCTCCGCATCTCTCGGCCGTAAACCACCACGGCCACGGCTAGCGAGAGGAACCCCCTACGCACTCCGTTTCGGCTCTGGGCCGAATCACTGGAATATACCGTCCCGAGTCTCTCTCTGAGATAACCTTTCGTGATTTCAAACCACACAATCCTGCTCAGCAAGCGAGCCCTACTATCCTATCTAGGGTGCCTGTTTCGTACCGATGTGCTCCCGGTACCCCTCTTCACCGCAGACTGTCCTGCTGTGCCACGCAATATACATACCGCGAATGAATGCTCGCTATCACGCACACCTGCCTCCATGAACCTGATCGAACATCATCCCCTTTCCATTCCTTCCTTTGCGCACTGCGCCGAGACAACCGTCCGTCGCACACAAGCCCGCGCTCCGCACTGTCCACCACCGTCGCCATGTGCATGGCGACTCATGACGGCTCGGCACCCTGCTTCTCGTTCTCTTTTCTGCCGTTGGACCGCCCGAATAGGCCTGCCACAAAGCTCTTGCGGCGCTTGGCTACCTTGACAGGCCTTTCTTCGCCGACCGGCACGTTATCCTCAGCGCTGGTTGGCGGTGTCACCTCGTAAGCACCAGCAGCTGATGGCGCTCGAATGTTTTTCAGCGACTGTCGTCGTGGTCAGCCTGTGCTGTGCTCTGTGGGCTGGCCTTGGTTGACTTTGCAATGCCTCTCCTTTGGACAGCCTAGAAGTCAATAGGGCAGAACTCACCTTCACGCTCAGCCTCCTCCTCCGCGAGCCAAAACTCGTTGCCTTCTCCTCGTCGATCGCCCCCATAGCGTAAGCGGCAGAGTCCTCCAGCGTTTCATTGAGTGCCGCTGCTACGGTCTTTCCCTTACAAGCCACGTTCTCCTCCGGCAACGGCAGAAAACTGATAAGGCCCCGGCCCTGCGGCACGCCAAGCGCATCCTCGAGATGCTCCGAGAGCACGAACGTATTGCGCATGTTGGAAGCAGGTTGCAGATACGACGACAGGGCGGAGATGGTGGCGGTGTAGGTGGGCTCGAAAGTTCCCCCAAAGAAGATGCACTGCGAGTGCTGCACGTGGACGGCGATGGCGCTTTCGTGGTGTCGTCTGTCAGCATCCTGCTTGCATCCCCCAAAAGAGCAATACGGGTACTAACGAGAGTGGACGTTGGTATCGCTCGGCGAGCTTAGCGCTGAGCTCGGTGATGAAGATGAACTCATCACCCACGATGACGTTCGTCTTCAACTCCATCAACACAATCGAGTCGCTGTGTATTCTCTCGCGCAGTGGGTTGCGATCCCCTCGCATCGCAAATGCCTCTTCAAAGTACTCGTTCTTGCGCCGCGCCAGCTCCACGCTGCCCATCGTCTTGGCCACGGCTTTGCTGATGTCACCAGGCGGTGCGTGGATGATGGGGCGTGTGAGCTCGGTGAGCTCGTCCAGCTGGGGGAGGCGCTTGGGCAGCGTCCACGGGTGCCTGTTGGCAGTGGCTTTCGACATGTTGGGGAGCTTGTCGAAGCAGTGCGTGATGTGGTGGAAATCGTGGAAGAAAACTCGTCGGTCAAGGTGAAGCAGGAGCAGGGTTTTTGTCCGCTGAAAGGTGAATTGTGATCAGCGCCCTGGCTTGCGTTTCGACCTGTTCCGGGAGATAGTCCAAAAAATGACGAGCAAGCGCAGGCGAAGCAGCTCAAACAAATTGATCCGACTTCGGGAAGAATGTAGAGGTGAGTTTTCCTCGGGGTTGAGTTGAATGTCGTGCCTCCCCACCTTCGACGGAGTCCCGACGGACTCGAGCTGTTGCTGTGATACCGTGGTGTTATATATCCGGTGCGAATATGTCTCGAGAATGCCCCCTTGCTGTGGCTTGCAGCTTGCTTGGATGCCGTTCACATCGGGTCGCGTGTTCGTGGACCTGCCCCTGCTGCCTCGTGCGTCGTTGTGTCAAACTTTTCAATATTGAACCAAAAAAAAAAAAAAATTTGGAGAGGGTAGGCTGTTTCTTGCTGTTTCTGAGGATGATGATGCCTTTGCTCAAGCACCCAACATGGAACCAGCACAAGGAGCTGAACAGGGCTTCCGACCACAACAAAAGGGAAGCTTGGAAACAAACAAAAACCGATGCATCGATCGAAGAGACCTGCCTCGCTTCGCTCCCAGCAAACAAAAGAGACTTGCATTTACGGCTTGCCCTGTGTTATGGCGGGAGTGTGGGGGGGTGGGTCTGTCACTGCTGCTTCCCAGAGACTCGGTAAAGTAAGGGGCCACCCGGGATTGTAGACTGATTCGACTTCTCAAGAGATCGCATGCGAACAGAAGGAACCTGGTATGACATGCTACTTCCCGACCCGTCGATATTGTATCTCATCTTCGCCGTTTGACGTTGCGAGGAAAAGCAATGATTTGCATTTGTGTGTCCGCCACCTGAAAGTGTCCCCCACACCGAGGACGATCTCTTGGCAAGCGGTGGAGACAGGTGCAGGCGAACTAATTTACACAGTATTGATTGATGCCCACTAAATAGGACACCAGCAGACATATCGCGCGATGGGTGCTAATCATGTTCCTGGCCGCCCGTTCTCCTCTCCACTATTCGGGAGGTTGGTGGCGATATGTCGTGTGACCTTGGTACTTTACCATCACACCAGGCCGTTGTCCCATGCGTAGGGGTGCCAAGAGGCGAGACTGTCTCGTCTCTGCACTCGTGTCTATGCATGGATGCAAAGGGATTAGGTTGTATGATTCAAGACGAAAATCAAGCCTCTGTGCAAGATCTCTGATGGAAGTAAAACCCGAGGCGTGTTTCGAAAGCCCCATCAGCAGGGCTCACAAAAAGAATAGTGACCAAAACGCTCCCACTCCGAACCCCTTCTACGGCCACTTGGCCGTCAGCTGCAGCATCAATTTGTGGGAACCTCATTGTCAAAAGCTACAGTCATGTGCGCCTGCCTGGTCCATGCACGCCCACTCGCATCAAGCACCGGGCATCGAGCCCCACAGTCCCCGCGGTAGCCGCCACCGCCACCCTCCTTGTGCACACCAGCCCGCTCAAACACCCGGGCTCGGGCTGCCCTTCGTCACACTCGCGTACTTGAGGACGTGCTTCTCGGTTCTGAGCTGCCAGCCCGCCACGCACAGCGCCACCGCCTCGAGCGGGACGAGCACGACCGCCAGCACGACCGACGCCCAGCTGGACGAGCACAGGGTGCCGAAGCGCGGCGCGGCAGTCATGGAGACCGCCGTCCACCGGCACGTCCAGCTGAGCAGGGTGTCGGTGGTGTCGGAGGCGTTGACGGCGTAGAAGAAGACGATGGCGGTCAGCGCAGCGAGGAAGCCGAGCAGGGGCGCCGCGAACATCATCGGCGTGTGGACGGGGGCGCTGTTGCGGAGCTGGGGTGGAAGCGAGGTTAGCCCGTCGCCTGTTCCGATGAGGCCCGAGGAAGAAAAGGGCTACTTCACATGTGGAACCCTGCTGCACAGCAGGCCGGCGATGTTGGCGAGGCTAACGAGGCTGCTGCCTACCATGAGCGCGACGGTGGGCCGCAGGTCGAAGGATGCAGGCCAGAGTGACAGCCAGCCCGCATCCTGCAGGCTTGTCGCATTATAAACAGCCAGAGCGTTGCCGGCGATGCCTAGGATGGTCAGACCGGCGAGCAGGGCGAGGGTGGTGATGCCCACCCGCACAGCGTCGAGCATGGCCACGGCGTTGGCTTGCTTGCGGAGGTGTTGGTCGTTATTGTCCATGTCGAAGTGCGAAGAGGCAATATCCTGCTTGATGATCGACGAGTCCTTGAGGGAGTTGGCCGCCATTACGGAGGGTCAAGGATGGATATCGTATCGTATCGTATCGTATGAGGGACAGATGCAAGGCAGGAGCGAAAAGAAGAGAAGGCTGGACCATGAGACCAGCCAAAGGCACGAGAAACAAGAAACAGAAGACGCATCACAGAGGTTGAAAGAGTAGACACAGCGATGATTATATTGGTCTCAGCGATAAGCGCCGGGGACTTGGGACTTGGGACTTGGGACTTGTTGATGCTGCTGCAGATGCATGCGCATGTGCAAGCACTGGTGCCGTGCTGCTGGTCCTGGGAATTCATGGGCAAGTTCTGGCAAGTGGTAGACATGCAGCAGATATGCCCGGGCGAGTAGGTGGGCCAATGGAAGTGGAAGGCTGGACGAGCGACCAACCCTCATGTCAAGCATCACGCATCACCGGAGCCGTCAGCGCGTATGCGTATGCAGGACAGATGCACTGTGGGATTGGACCATGTTGGGCTGTTGAAGTGTTAGAGCGTCGGAAGCGCGGCAAGACGAGGAGATGTGCAAGGTGCTGAGGCAGCGCTTCTTGTAAGCCAATCAACGTCGACATGCGACCCCGCACCCGCACTGCGCACGAATCACTTGGCGGCTACAGCTTATGTATCACCAGGTTGCCGCCCGAGACATCATTCATGGTCGGCATGCAACCCCCCCAACCTTGACATAGTACTCTGGTACGCCACACTCGACTGGCAAGGCAACAAATACCTCGCGGTCTTCTCCGACCGTCTTGCCGCCACTCAGCGAGACTGCCACGGCATCACGACACGACACCACAGGCGCCTCAGCCATCCGGTCCTGCTCGGGCCTGCTCGGGCCTGCTCGACTGACAGCACTCCTTTTGTCGTCCCACAAAGCCATCGACCAGCATCCTGTCCCCAAGAGATATCGGAAAAAACAGGACCAACGCCTACGTGCAGATCGACCAATTCGCTTTCTGTCCTGCTCACTGGTGAGGCGCTGAGCGCTGAGCGCCTCTTCGGATTTCGATCATTCATCTTGCATGAGAGATCATCGCATCGCACACGTGAGGCTTCGTTCCTCTGACTGGCGCTCTTTGCTCTCGTCTTTGCTCATGCTTCCAACCCTGGTCGATGGTTCCCTTTGCCTCCTCTTGCCTCCTCTCGCCTCGTCTCGCAGATCCTGCCCTGCCCAGACCCGAGAGAGAGACGGGCCCGGTAATCTTCTGCCTGCACCCTCCCGCTGCCTGTTCCCTCCTCGGGCCTGCGTATGAGAGGGAGCAAAAGCACCAAACACACTCTCTCTCGGCCCGCAACGAACCAAAGAACGCACCATCCAAACGTGACGCGTCGGCATGGCCGTTTGCAAATCCGCCGAGACAACACTGCATTCCCGGGTCTCTCCAAGGGGACACCTGCATGCTCATATCCCGTATGCTCCCGTTGCTGCCATGACAACTTACACCACCGGACCCGGACCCGTGCTCCCGAGATGTGTCGGACGCCGGCCGGGGGCCCGGCCGGCCACATGGGTGTCGTGGCGCTGCTTCTCCCAGCCACTGGACTGGTCCACCACGGGACTGGCAACTCGGAGGCGGACATACCAAATGGCACATCCACCCGTGCGTCTTGGCATATTGAGTCAACGCTAACGGCTCATTGCAGAAGCGACCAAGACAGCAGACAGGAGAGGATACTTCACCTGCACCAACCTAAGCGTACAGATCGCTGTCACCTATCACTCGACTCCCAGTGATGCCCCCTGGGCCATCTCACATGGCAAGACGAGATAAGCGAGCCTGCTGTGTCATATGCGTCTCCCTGGCTCGCCCGCCACATACCGAGCAATGTTTATGGGCTTGTCCAGGTGGATGTCTTCATGTACCCTGCAACGGACGCATGGGCAGGGCTGCACATATTTCTGGTCTTCTCAGTCGTTACACAAAATGAGGGGGTGCAGGCATCGTGCTGCAATAAGAGAGCATGCACCTCTGTGTCTCTGAATTGCAACTCCTCCGTTTATACCGAACCCGGTCCCTGTCGGCCTTTGTATGGTTGCTCGATGCTGACCTCGAACGTCGTCGAGTGAGACGTTCGGGAAGAAGCCAATCCTTAACTCTATCATGTTTATTCATAGCCGAGACGCTAGCTGACTGACTAGGCGTGGCAGCTGCGGCACAACGGTAAAGCTTGCTTGTTCTGTGCGAGGAGTGGGAGCTGTCTACCAGGTACTCGGGTTGTTTGCAAGTGCTGCGAGCTGGCTGGGAGATGATGCGGCCAAGCAGCTGTATTGCCGCGAGGGTATGTATGTATGTATGTATGTACACGGTGGTTCTCTTCATGTTGCAACCAATGACTCCGGAGAGTGGCACAAGCATGGATCAACCATCGACTGCTTGCTGTCATACAGAGCCAGGAAGCAGGGATGGGTCCCAGTGCGCCGGATACGAAGACGTTGCTTCACCTTCGCATACACACTTGGATTGAAAGACACGCCTCTCGACGGCATCGGTGTTCGCCACAGCGGTCTTGTGCTTGGTGGATCCCTCTGTGCGATAGACACTGGCGGGCTTGCCCGAGTGTCTAAGGTACCGTTGACTTCGGTGTGGCCGTTGGCTTTTTGTTGTGCTTCTACATGACTCCCTCTGATAAACACATGACTAGACCGCCTCGACCTTGGATGTCTCGAGTCTTTGATGCAACCACCCCTGGATTTCAGTCTACTCAAGCAGCATCGACATGGCTTGCTTCCTTCTTCAATTGGGCGAGTCAGTATAGGTACAAGTTGTACCACCGACTTCTCGAACTTCCTTGCTTTCTGCTCCGATGGCGAGGAGGATATAAGAATCCCTACACATCTTCTCCATCTCGCCTCTGGTTTGCTAGCAGGCTAGACCCTCTCGTTCTGGCAGGGGATATCGTGAGCAGGACTTGACGCAACCATGACAGCCTCGACTGAGCAGCCAGAACAGGGGAGGACCTTTGTAAGCCCCTACTTTCACCACGCCTTCCACATCGGCGCCCACCCCATTCAACCCAGCAACTGACAAACCCTTTAGCACTTCTTCTCCCGCCTCCCCGCCGAGATCCGCTGGAAGATCTGGGAATACAACCTTCCCAGCCCCCGCCTCGTCTCCATCCGCTGCGGCTCCGATGACCTTGACGGTCCCTCGCCCTCCGCGTTCCCCAATCCGGACAGCCCCGGCCAGCGCCGCCGCCGCCACCACTACCACCCCACCGGCCTCGACAGTTCGCCCTTCCGGACCCTCAGCTCCGCCCCGATGGGCTGCACCTCCACGGCCCGTATCCCCGCCAACCTGCACGTGTGCCACGAAAGCCGCCGCGAAGCCCGCCGGCACTACCAGCCCTACTTCGGCCTAGCGCACCGCCCCGGCCAGGTCTTCTTCGCCCCGGCGTCCGACATCCTCTACTTTGGCCCGCGTGACGGCTTCATGGCCGCCGAGGCGCAGCTACGCACCGTCCTGACGCTGTGCGACCCCGCGGAGCTCGCGCGCGTCGAGCGGGTCGCCATCAACGACGCCGTGTTCTGGTCCGCGGCCGCGGCGGCGCCTCCGCCCCCACCGCACAGCAGCAGCAGCAGCAACAACACTTCCGCGGGCGGCCACAACCTGCAGCACCTGCAGCAGCAGCAGCAGCGCATGGTGGCGTCGTCGCTGCTCATCGACGTGCTGCGGCTGCTGCGCGCACGGCTGCCCGGGCTGCGCGAGCTGGTCTTTGTGCCGCGCGACGAGAAGCCGCTGTACTGCGGCGACGCGTGCCTGGTCGAGCCGACAATGGCGCAGGCGCGGCTGGCGCGCGTGGTGCGCGAGGCGATGGGCGCGGTGTTTTCTCACACCGACGGCGGTGGCGCTACCAAGGGAGCGCTGCGCAGCAGCAGCAGCAGCAGCGCAAGGCCGTGGGACTGGAAGATCATGACGCTGAGCGCGGACGCGGCCGTGCCGGTCTACGGGCGCGAGGTGCTCGGGTGGGACGCCGCGGCCGGGGACGACAAGGAGGTCGAGCACGGCAATGCGCACGGGCCGGGCTGTGGCGGCGGGGCCAGCTGCCACAGCGGCAAGGGCAGGGGCAGGGCCTTCCGGCGCCCGAGCTCCTCGTTGCAGGAAAGCGTGCGGCGGCAGTTCATGCACATGGAGATGGGCGCCGGCGACCGCGACCGTGCGGTGCCTGTGTTGGTCGAGTAACTCGGCCCACTGCACTGGCTGGCTTGTTTTCCTTTTTTTTGTTGTTTTTGCTTGGGGATGTGGCGTTGTCGTTGTGGAAGCGAGCGAGCGAGTCACGCGCGGCCTTTCGGGAAACCACAGAACTGGAAGGACGTCGTTTTTGTTTGTTATGTGTCCTTGTTTTGTGACTGTGTGACGAAACGTGGTGTCTTGCGGTGTTTGCGGCGGGCCGTTTGGGCTCACCCTAGAAAGCATCCGGGTCGCCCCGGTTGAGCGTCTGTGTCTTTTTTTGCCTTTCTGATACAGCAAAGATGGACGAGACAGCGAGGAAAGGGCAGTCGTTCGGACCCTCCTCGAGACTTCTTGACGACGAAGCTTTTTTGGTCATTACGAGGGATTGTTAGACTTTTGCTGAAATATGTATAATGGTTTGAAAAAAGAAAACTTGATGACATGACTCCATGCTTACTCTCTGGGCGCGTCCGGCTTGGTCAATGCCACTTGTGGGCGAAAGTGGGTGCTGGTCCTTGGTTGGGCCGGGCGACACCATCGAGTCAGCATCTCACAATATACAGTTCGCCAGCTAAAGGTGTCCTCGCGTTTGCCCTCGATTCCACATCGCGGAATGTGGATAGTCGTATAGCGTTCGTGTCAACCGGGCACATCGCCCTTTTCCTTCCCTTCCTGTCTATACAGCAGCCAACCGCGCCCCGCGCAGCGCAAAAACCTTGCAGCTAAGCCCACCCTGTCCCAACAGCGACACCCTGGCAGGAACACCGCTCCTCGCCTTATTCGCCCCCAGAACCTCCATCTGGACCGGCGCAAAGGCAGTCAGGTCCTCGGGGAACGCCAGATCCTGCGCTGCTGCGATCACCGAGGCCTCGGCAGCCCGCCGGAAGGGCGTACAGACGAGGTGGGGCGGCTTGCCTGCCGCCTGGCAAAGCAGCAGCAGGAGCTTGTCGTCCAAGAACTTGACGTCGATCACTCGTGCCGAGGGGCTGTCGCCGAGCGCGAGGTCCGTGCTGTCGTAGGTTGTGGTGGGTGTGCTGCTGATGCCGTTGATGATCTCGACCTTGGTCTCGAAAATGCCGACTGTGTGCGGCCTGCCCTCGCAGAGCACGGCTGTGTAGATCAGACCGTCCACGTTCTTCTATTCCGCCTGTCAGTGACCTCCACACACACAGGAGCAGGATGGTGTCAACATACCGGTCTGTGAGCCGAGCACATGGTCATGTCGACTTTGTACAACGTGCCCGGCAGGTCCAGTTTCACCGCCGGGCCAAAGCGCACGCTGCGCTTCTCCGCCTCGGCGATTTCATGCAAGACATCACCCGCCTTCTCAGCAAGGAGGTTAACCAGAAAACTCATCTGCGGCATCGCCTTCGCTTCGGCATCGCCCGCTTCCTGGGCCCTCGCCTGCTTGTCCACCCGGTCGAGCATGCCCGCGGAGTCCTTCATGTATACATCCCATTCCACCTTCACCTGGTCATGAGGCAGGTTGCCGAAGTACGTGCTCATCGGGCTTATCACAAGGTACTTTTCAATGTACCTCAGTACCTTGGCTGGATCGAGCAGCGCCTCTTTCTCCACGAGGTCATCCGACAAGTTGCTAGTTGACATGCGGTCAATCGTAATCCGCAGCCAGGCGGAAAACATACGGAACAGGTCGAGCTCCTCAATCACGATGAGTAGAATGCGGTGGCAGATGAGATTCAGGGCGGCGATGATTTCGACAAGCCGTGTCAGGTCGATGTTGGTAAAGCCAAGGTGGTCGTCCTGTTCGTGGAAGCGGGCGATGCCGGACAGACGGCTGAGGATGAGCGTGCTCCGCTCCAGAGCTGGCAACATGTTTTCGTAGATGAGGTTGCGGACGGACTCGAGGCCGGGGATCACAGCCTTGTCCCAGCGCTTATGGCCCTGGCAATGCTGTCAGCTGTAGCTGGCAGAACACACAGCAGGAGCATGCTCACTCGTTCACCAATACTATCGACCAACCACCCCCGCACGGGCTGGTGTACATGCCCCGTTAGCACCGTGTGATACAGCGCCTGCACAATGGTCCGAGGCCCACTCTTCATATTACTCAGATCTTCCTGGATGGGCTTCAAGAACCTCGACGGCAGCTCTCTCGTTGACTCCCACTCGTTGATAATATGGACCTGTGTCTGTTTGATGTAGCGCAACAGCTTCTGCAATGTGGTTGTCTTGGACGCCAGCAGACTCAGATTGACCGGAGAGTGCGACACGAAGCGCAAGTCCATAGGCACCAGGTACAATGCTCTGCCCTCCTCCACAGCACCTGGCCGCATCAGCAGCGCATGCGTTGACACTTCCGGGTGCGAAGCATGCAGACGCAGCTCGAACTGGCCACCAAGCTCTTGACTTGATGGCGGGCGCGGACGGAGCTGGATGGGGACCTTGAAGATGCCGATGGGGAAGGAGTCGTAGATGCTCAGGTGCACGGTGCCATCGCTCATGCCAGCGACCATGATATCCACCACGTCGCTGTCCAACAGCCGCAGCGGCGGAAACATGCTCTCCAGAGACGCCGTCGTGGAGAAGACAAACATGTCGTCGCCCATGCCGCCCGACACAGGCAGCGGGCTGATCTTGGGCAGGGAGGCGTCGATCTCGAGGAAGGTGAGCGCGTGGGGCAGGTCAGTGAGGCCACTCGTGCCCCCGGCGGCTTGATCGAAACCGAGCCCGTCGAGGTCGCGCAGTCGGTCCAAGGCGTCGCCAACGGCCGGGTCCCGGCCGAAATGGCGCTTGCCAGTCAAGTTGCGCGCCCAGGCGATGTGCGTGACGGGTGCGGGCGGCGCGCCGGCCACCGCGCCGGCGCGCTCCGCGACGGTGATGCGGTGGACGACCTTTGTGTTCTCCACGCTCAGCAGGCCCACCGTGCCGTCGTTCCAGGCGACAGCGAGGAATTGGCCTGTTTTTTGTTTTGTGTGGCCGCTGGTCAGCCTCCTGAAGACGGGCACTGTGCCAGAACATGAGGTAGAGGAGGTCGAGCTTGGGTGCTGCGGTGAAAGAACACGAACACATACCATCTGCCTTCCAGCACAGCGCCAGCACGCGCACCACGTATTGTTTCTCGGTGTTGTTGGAGACTAGCTCACCACCTGCGCGAAGAATGCAGAGTGTGTTGCCCTCGGTGACTGTCGCGGTAAGGTCGAGCGATGGTGAGCTGGCCAGCAAATTGGGCGAGCTGGTTGCTGGAAAGGTGCGCTGGCTCAACAGACTCAGCTTCAACGACTCCGACTCATCCGACATTGTTCCGAAGTCGACGTATCCTGGGCTTCATGGCGAGGGAGGGCTTTGTTAAGCCCAAACCGTGCAGTCTTCCAAGAAGGGCAGCTTGTCGCTTGTCGCTTGACTTGCTTGTGCTGCGTTGCAGTGGCAGGGCAGGTGCGTTTCACGGTTTGGGGGCTGCCCGTGTGGTTCTCACGCTCACGGCACAGTGTGGCACAGTGTGGCACAGTGTGGCACAGTGCAGTGTGCACGGAATAGCAGTATGTAGACTTGATGTAGACTTGATGTAGACTTGAGTCCATCTGGATCAGTTCCACTTATATAACTTGAAAGCAACAATTCGTCTCCCTGGTGCATGCCTCTCCTGCTTCCCCTGCCTCCCCAGCCTCCTGCTAGGCAAATAAATGTCTTGAATGGCCCGCTGATGGTATTCCGCTGTCGCTAAGCCGCCGCAAAACGACCCCCCGCGCTGCTTGAATTTCAATGCTCGCAACGCTATTTGCACCGATACATGCTATCATCCCACCCAAGCCTTCAACCTTCTTTCTTCGAATCGCTTGACGTTGAGGGCCCAGGCGAGCAGTCCCCGCGGTTCCCACGTTGTGCACTCTTCAACTTCCTGCCCACTTGCTTTGCTTTCTCCTTTGCTTTCTTCTTCAGCTTCCGCTAAGAGCTATCAAAGCCATCATCTTCCACCATTTCATACCCCTCTTCACCCAGTGCAATGTCCTCCTTCCAGATATTGTGGCCCTCAGAAATGCCACTAACAGCACGGGGCTTGGTGAGTGCGTCTTTCAGCTTGATGTCGGATGCAAAGCCTGCGCCATAATCGTGTGATTCAGAATCTGTCCACACAGTTCGAATGGAAAGATGATCCAGAGAGAATGTCTTGTTGTGATGCTCGAATTTGAACATATCGCCAAGATCGTATCTGAGCGTCCCCTCCATCAACCGCTCTCGGACTGCCAACTTCTCCAATTCACTGAACGTATTCGAGGGCCTGGGCGACCGGAACACACTATGCGCTTCGTCGTGTTCCAGCATCTCAAACCCCATCAGGTCCGACGCGTTCAGCGTGAAGTGCTCTCCCATGCCGCCCCATATATCCTGGCTCGACTCATCAACCTTCAATTGGCCGCCAAATGCCTCTTGGAATGCGTATCGTGCGATGCCGGGGGGCGCAACATCATCGTCATCGGAATGCGCGCCATCCTAGGGCCCGACATTTCCCGTCCCATCCATGGACGACATTTCCTGCTCGCGCGCCGCATCGCCGGTAGATCCATTGTTCCTGCCCGATTCTCCTAGTCCCCCGAGTCCGAGTCCTGACATGCCCTTGCCGAGGGAGTTGAGAGGGCCAGCCATGGTTGCCATGCCAGTTGTGTGTCGCTTAGCCGAGGGCACTTCGACTCCGGCCAATACCGTGTTGCCGAAAGTCAGCAGATTTGCGACCGAGTGCTGCGATGGAGATTGCAGTGTGCCGGACCCGCTGTCTGTAGGGCTGTTGCCAGGATGCGGACTTGCGGCCAACGACTCGACCGTCTCCGCTACCTTGTCCTTCCTGGCTGCATCTTCGTCAAGGCCACTGTTCATCTCCTTGTCCGTTCTGCCGAACAGCTGGTGCCACCAACGGATGTCATCAAGGCGTGGGAAAATGAGGCGCTCCTGCCCACGAACGAGGTCGTTGAGCGTAGCATCATAGTCTGGGTTGATGAAGGTGTCTTGCCGACTCAAAAAGTAGTCCCAAACAGATGTTGTCTTCTCATGGAGTTTGGCGTCCTTTCGCTGCTTTTCGTTGTTCAGGAGGAAAGTGCCATACTGACATGAGTACATGTGGTAGAAGAGACGGCGAAGGAACCGCTCATTGAACTCGAAACGCGAGGGGTGTTGATGGAGAAGTTGGTAAACTGCGTCAAGGAACTGGTGGAAGACGGGACTCATTTCCTTGGGTCGGGTGGCTTGGTCTTCGACGACTGACGACTCCTGCTCCGCAAGAGTGTCGGGGTCCGCTTCATCCTTTTCCTTCTCCGAGCTCAAGGCTTGCCTAAAGAGACGCTTGGCGCCTTCGTAGGTTTTATCAAGCATTTCCGCGGGGCCCTCACCCTCTCCAGGCTCCACTCTGCCTCCAGCCAGGACATCATGATGGATGACAAACCACTTCTCGTGATTTAGAAATCCTGACCGCTGGTGGAACATGTGGCCGAAAGACAACCAGTCTTTCTCGACCAATACTATGAAGCCCTTGAGCGTCCGGTAGTAGGGATCCAGCATGAGTTGGGACAACGCGCTCAGCTGGCTCGTCCGGTCCCATCCATCCGAGCAGTGGATTAGGACATGCGAGTGCTGGATGCCAACTTGACGGGCTATCAAGGCGGACCCGTCCAAGATCCCCCTGATGTGCTTCAACCAATCGCTCCGAGAGAGAAGGTCTTGGTTTGGTTTTCCGTCGGAGATGTCGCCATGTCTCAAGGCGCCGATGACCTTTTCTAGACTGTTTCGCATGACGTGAATGTTCTGAATGTTGAGGTAAGCCTTGCTTGCGAACTTGTAGTACTCCATGTTTTCCGATCCTTTGCCCACGACCTGCATAGCCATCGAGTTGATCGCAGGTCTCGCATCAATAATGAGATTGTGCTGCTGCGCGCCAAAGACGAGACGCTTGCCGCTGTCGTCAAAAGTGGCATCGGCCGCGTTGAGGATGACTGGGTCGGCCTGATCGGAGGTCTCGGTGTCGTACCTATCCAAATGCACAGAATCCTGCTCAGGCGCAGTGATAGGCGGTTCCGTATTCGACAGGTCCGACAGCTCCGAAACGTATGGGTTCGAGAAACAAGCCGCAACAAGAGCTTCGTCCTGGGCATTGCGATTGCCAGTAAGACCAACTCGGGGCTGTGAGCTCCTGGTGATGGAGCAGTTGTTGACGGGATGAAGGTAGGTCAGGGTAGGCACACGACAACGAGTGCGGTGTTTGCTGGCATGCTTGAGTGTGGGATCCTTGATCTTAGTTGGGACCACAAGAACCGAAGGGTATGTGGAGCAAAAACTGTAGTCTTTGTTGATGTCCGTTATCCTCCAGCCTCTGTCCTGGAGCTTGTCAGAAATGCCTTGGCGTCTGAACTCCTCTCTGATATTATACAGCTCCCAACCACGCACATGGCGCTCCTTTGGGTGGGTTCGGTAGCTGAAAGCGTACAGCTTCTCAATGCTGCCCAGGCGGCATGTCCGAGCCTTGATGAAGGTGAAGGCATCCTGTGCGGTCTTGTTGTCGGGGAAGTGAAGGTTGATGAAATAAAAGTCCCTCCCTCGCAAGCGCATGCCAGGTTGACTGCCTGAAGCTGGTGCAGTGGATCGAAACTCGCCTCCAGACAGCATGGGGTATGCAATCCATATTTCGCGGGGGCGCTCCTTGTCATCGTTTGTGGCTGAGTTGGACTTGTGGGCAGGAGCAGTAAAGATGAGGTGGAAGTCGGTAAGCTTGAGACAGCCAACAGTAGTTTCGCCTCGAGCGACAGCTGTCACATTTTCTATGGTCTGTGGATGAAGAGGGTCAGCTGAGGCGAAGCAGCGGCAATGGCAGAGGGGGGCAAGGCATCAGTTGAGTCGACTTGCCTGTCGCACTTCCAACATCTTGAACTCCAAGCTTTTCGCATAGATGGGGAATTAGAGGGGGTTCTTCAGGTCTTTGATAATTGTTCCAGGAGGGTTTGAAAGCTGGGAATTGTGGTGTTGATGTCTCAGGAACTAATGGGGAGTATTCCAGATGAGGCTCTGACAGTGGAAAGAATGGCTGTGCCCTTGCAATGTGAAGACCAAACTTGGCTTGCAACTAAGAAGCATGTAATTAGAATAGTTGTAGAAAGAGTCGTTTGTTTGTCTGCACTGTGGCATGCTTCTTTGCTGAAAGTGTCCAGGTTTGTGTTCAGGAAAGACACACAAGATCAGGCAGTTGTACCTGCGACGAGTATGTGAGCTCAGCATGCCTTCACAGTTATCACTGCTTGTACAAAGCAATTTACAGGGGAGTGGTGCCACTAGTATGTAGGATCCATGGTGGGGTAGGCCAGGCCAGCGGGGCCAATCCTAGGGTGAAGGGTATTACATAATCAGACGCACTGAAATTTCTAGGGTTCAAGGAATTCCGTCGTGCCTGGCTCTCCAAGATAACAACCTCAACTTGGGCACCACACCTTCCCCTTCTGCTCGGTCCATCCAATCCACTGACACACAACAATCCACACCTCAGATATCCTCCCATCATCGAGCAAAATCTGTCAACATGGCTGTCCCAGGAACCCAGATGTGAGTTGGAGCTTGTCCTTGCTGTGGCGCAACAACTGAGCGATGGGGGAACCGCGAAGGGTGGGGACAATGTACCCTGGCAAGAGCAGGAACATAGGTTTCGAATGGATGCTAGGCCTCACCATGGCAAACAATCAAATGGCAGTTTGATCTCGGACGTCGGCGGCCCTTCTGGATGATTTACTCGGTGATGGTGTCTAGCCCCACTATGAACAGCTTTGCTGACCACTTCTTTTTCTCTCCCACAGCTCCAAGCGGAGAAAGTTCATCGCGGACGGTGTTTTCTACGCCGAGTTGAACGAGTTCTTCCAGCGCGAGCTTGCTGAGGAGGGTTACTCCGGTGTCGAAGTCCGCGTTACCCCAACTGTCACCGACATCATCATTCGCGCCACCCACACTCAGGAGGTTCTTGGTGAGCAGGGTCGCCGCATCCGCGAGCTCACCAGCTTGATCCAGAAGCGCTTCAAGTTCCCTGAAAACAGCGTCTCCCTCTATGCCGCCAAGGTCCAGAACCGTGGTCTGTCCGCCGTCGCCCAATGCGAGTCCCTCCGCTACAAGCTTCTCAACGGTCTGGCCGTCCGTCGTGCCTGTTATGGTGTCCTGCGCTTCATCATGGAGTCTGGTGCCAAGGGTTGCGAGGTCGTCGTCTCGGGTAAGCTGCGTGCAGCTCGTGCGAAGTCCATGAAGTTCACCGACGGCTTCATGATCCACTCCGGTCAGCCCGCCAAGGATTTCATCGACAGTGCCACTCGTCACGTCCTGCTTCGCCAGGGTGTTCTTGGCATCAAGGTCAAGATCATGCGCGGCTCTGACCCCGAGGGCAAGGCCGGCCCCGCCACCTCCCTTCCCGACGCCGTTACCATCCTGGAGCCCAAGGAGGAGATTCCCGTGCTCCAGCCCGTCAGCCAAGATTACGGCGCCAAGGCCGCCCAGGTTCAGGCCGCCCAAGAGGCCGCCCGTGCTCAGGAGGAGCAGGCTGAGGCTGAAGAGCAGCTCCCTGAGGAGCAATAGGCTGTTTCTTCGGACGGTCATGTTGGGCACAGTTCCCTACAACCTCTCCACGCCAACTTGCACGATGGTCGCGCTCGAAAGCCCACTTGGAAACTGGTCGGTCGACGTTGTCACCAACGACGAGGCGCCGAATATTTTCAGTCACTAGCAGCATGCTAGCAGCCGCGGTGGTTTTTGATGTGGCAAACTTAGGAGGGAATGCGAATGGGACATGAGGGAAGGTCGACTTCTCCAAACATCAGGGATCGGCGTAATTGATGCATTTTTGCTGGATTAGGGAATGGGGTAAGAGCTATCTCCCAATTCGTAGCTCTCAGTTCAGCACAGAACGGGAAATCAAGGGCTAAGATTGAAACACCAAGAAAGGTTCAACGCTCACTATTCATGTTGTGCTTTAGTGAGACTCCCCCCAAGGCTTATGATGCACTTACTAGGCTGTCCAGGGTCTCTGCTAGCCTGTGACCCTTCCTCGCACTTATGTTGTCTCGAAATACTTGCAGTGGCACGGGCGGATACAACAACACACTTTGAATACCCGATGTCAATATTTACAGAGCGGGTGGGGTGGTACTGGCAGCCTGTTGTTTCGTTTTCTTTTAAGACCGCACGGATCCCACAGATACTTTTGCCGGTGCTCCAATTAAAAGATAGAACTTCCTGCCACGGCTGAGCGACGCGAGGCTGAACAACGCCTGGTCGAGGATGAGCAGGAGTCCACGTTGTCCATGCGCGCCAACTGGGTGGCCAAGGTGGGCGAAAACGCCATCGAAATAACCAATCAAGCCTCAGGCTCGGCCTGAGCATTCTCAATCGACCAACCAAACTTTACATCGCCCACCTAAAAACAGTCGTCAGATGGCATGTTTCGCCATCGTTCACTGTCGGCCTGGTCGCACCGGCGTAAAGGGAGCTTGTAGTAACTTGGATCGTCAACAGGCTCACAAGTCAAATAATATGCAAGCTTACCACTTTAAAAAAAAAAAAAAAAAAAAAAAAGGCCGATCAACAATCAACATCGCATGACACTGTCGACAATGTGTGTGACCTCGAGTATTGGACGCTGAACATAGCATGGAAATGCTCATCGTCGTAATGATGATGCTATTCCCCGAACAATCCAGAAGCTGACACAGGCTCAACATCCACCGCTTGACTGCAACCCCAGCCCGCCAGCATCTCTTCCACGCCTCACTCCCCATCCTCGTCCTCGTTGTCTTCATTCCGCCTCCAAGAACGGCCATATATGCCGACTCCTCACCCGCGCCTCCCCCGCCCTTGACATCCCCCAACAAGCCATCACCCTCCGCAGCCACC
>JASMMZ010000003.1:19231858-19394085 GCA_038502455.1 Anisogramma anomala
GGGGGGGCACAGCATCAGCTCATCAGGGATGTTGAGTGAGAGTGTGGAGGATTCGGTAGTGTGTGTGGTGGTGCAGACACACCTCGGGCCCAAAGCTGGCCTCCAGCTTGTCACCCACTTACTTGCGAGCGGCAAACTTGGCGAGGATCGACATGATGCGCGGCAAGCAGCTCGTGAGTCGCTGTGAGCACGGGCCCAGTGACCTTGTGGGGCAGCGTTGGGCTGCCTTGGTGTGAGTAATGTCTTTGCAGCGAGGGTAGTTTTAAGTTTCCCGAAACTGTCCATGTCTTGCACGCAAGAGTGATGAAGGAGGTCGCATGCAGGGAAGCTGACAAGTTGGCGGTGGGTGACGTTAACGTTGTGCGGCTGTCAGAGTGGGTCAGGCGGCTCTTGCTTGGCTGCCACACACTGACAAACAGTCCGACAGCTTGGCAAGGCTGCCTGACTGACAGTGTCGATCAACCGAACCAGTGGACCCAAGGTTCGCGGTCGCACCACACATCTTGATATTGGCGTACAAAGAATGCTCTACAAGAAAATTGTAGAGAAATTGTAGAATACTTCCTGAAGAATCCAGCCTCAGGCAACTATAATCAACATCAACGATTCCTGCAGGTACCGGGACCATGCTCTGATAATCACCTGTCGATAAACTTTGTGGGGGTGAGCACCTTTGGCTACCCTTGTAATAGGACAGCTGTTGGACTATTGTAATTGCTTGCCAATTGCAATTGTCCGTTGCATTGGCTAATGCAATACTAACTGTCGTGAGTTGCAAGCATGCCGATAGTGAAGTGTCCATTTACCCAATGGGCACGGACCAACGTTATCCCATCGTAAATTAAGTGGGAACTAATTAGCGGTTCCTGTTGGAATATTGACAGGATCAACGCACAGACCAATTGAACCTACTGCAGCATCGACAATTCAATTGCAGTACAGCCGTTTGCAAACAACGGCTAGTTCAATTGTGACTTGTAAACAGTCACAGTTCTGGCTGTCTAAGCCAAAACTAAACCACTTCACTGGCCGTCTGACAAGTACGGCCACGTAAAGGGCAACTGTCTGTGACTTATACCATTCACGGACTGACTGTCTAGTTATACATAGGGTTATTTTTACAATTGTCTAAAAGTATAAATATTTAGGCTATTGAGTAGCAATAGCTTTTTTTTATTACAATCGATTTTAACTTTATACTTGGACATTTTTACTACTTATTAGTAAGGAAGTAAAAAGATTTACTTACTTTATAGGTAAAGTTTTATCGATACTAATAAATGATGAATAGGATTATAAATTAACAATGAAAAATGAGAAAACAATTCTTATTTAACGAAAGATTTTTTTTTTTTGGTTTCTGAAAGGTTTAAACTTATGGATATTACTATATACTCTCATAGATAGTATACATAGGCCAAGTAGTAGTACACTGTATTGTAAGGTGCTCTCCTGCAGAGTGCATAATAACGTGTCACGCTGTAGGCTGCACTTTTGCAAGACGAAAAATGCATCATGCATGGAGCGGTCTGGAATGGGTATTCCAGACCGCATGGCAATGTATGGAGCGGTCTGGAATGTGTATTCTAGAGCGCACGGAAAAAAAGTTACTGCCTGGATAGAAGATTTATAACCTCTCATCTGTGGCGTGCACTCTTTTGAATACTTCTTCCAACTTATCTATCTTTTATTTCAATATACCTTCCTTTTTTTACTATTACCTTTACGGGTATGTATTAGTTCTTTACCTTTATTAATTAGTAACCGATTTAGTCGACTACAAACAGCCTAGGAAAGAAGAGACAAATACAAGTTAAATACCTATAACGGAATGCTGTAACGGTTTTAACTGTTCGTACTCCAATACTACGTTTTCACAAAAATTATATGGGATATATATAAAGACAGTAAAGGTTAAATAAATTTAAAAAGGATAACTTTAATACAATATCATTAATCCTTATTTAGCGTTTTAACATATCCAAGCACTTTTTAAAAAGCATCATATTACGTACTGGGCTACGTAAACTAGAACCACTAAGTTTCAAAACCCTTAATTAAAACCCATCCGATTTAAACTCGGTAATCTATACCGCTCACAAAATATAGGAACGGTTACGAATATAGTATTTAAACCGCCTACGAAAACCAAAAGCGGCTATAAACGGAATAACTAAACCGCTTACTTTACCAAAAGCGGCTACGATATAATAATTCGGACTATTTACCAAAGGTGAAACAAAACCCATATACTAGATCATATACTATATCTCCTCACACCCATATTTTCTTTACTTTATTCGCCTTTTTACGTTCGCCTTATGTATTTTGAGTTTAGTACTTGTAAAGTTTAAGTTTTCCTAAATGCTTGGCTAGCGTAACGTTATCAAGCTTTAATAAAACTAATTTAAAACGCCTAACTAGTTTGTAGTTATGTTTTATTTGCGTATCGTTAAAAATTGATTTGTATTAATAAACGTTAATAGCCTTACTTCGACCGCTTTGATTATCTTATTTACTTTGTATTTGTTGGATTACCTTCAAATTTAAATTTTAAACATACCTAAGTTCAACTACGACGCGAAACTACTAATTTATGCCGCTCTAATATATTTTAATGATCACACTAAATACCCATGAGTAAATAGAAGGTGTCAGAGGGTTTATATTAGTAGTAAGGTAGCAGAGGTAATAAATGTGCAATATCAAAAAGATGTTTGTTCGTGCTGTAGAATGATCACTAGTCATTAGGCTATTTAGGTGTGTGGACTGAATACTTAGATTGACAACTGAAGAGCTATGAAGGAAATACTATCTATGTGGTACTGACCGTGTCCTTATATATCTATACTTTCATACTATTTTCAGTACTGGATCGTTTGGATCACCGTACTGATCCCACTAATATAGTGCTACCTCACCTTGGATCAGTAACTGATCTATACTGATCCATCACGTGACTTACTTAGTCACCTTGCTTTCATAAGAGATGTTCCCCGCCTAATATGTTGGACTACAGGCTCTCCGTGGCTCAGTTTCATGCTGGCCTGTTTCCTAACCCAACCGTTGTCTGGGTTATAACATATATCAGGTACACGTAGGAATAACTATCCCCAATCGTCTCAAGACAATTATAGCTATAGCACCAACACCAATAATACCGGAGAAAGCTAACGCTTATTTCGGTCTTTTAGTCAAGTATATAGGAATCAGGAAGGTTATAATATACAAAATAGACCTATGCCTTGGAAATGACACTATCGATATACCAGTTGAAGAATTAGATCTATATACGGCAAATACATACATCTTAACCATTATTTTTCGCTATTGAAAGGAGAAAACCTAAAGATCTAATATGCTGAATAAATTTTATAAAAGATTTATGAATTGGATGTTAGGTATATAACAAATGGTAAACCTCTTTATTACTAAAGATTTACGAATTCAACTATGAAGTAAGGGTATTAATACCTTATGGGGCAGGAATAGCCGCTTTGTAAAAGGCTTATTCGAAATAGTACGACTTATCGACTCGTCAGACTAGGAGGATAAAAATATATATTAAACTGAATTTATAAAAAGGTGTTTCTTAATAAAGTATAAGAAATAAATAGTACAGCATATACAAACGAAACGAAAAATACAGGGTATGGAATAACCTAATACTATATCCGCACCTTAAATTGGAAAAACAAAACTCAAAGAGGAAGAAAAACAGCCGTAATCCTTATTTACCATATGGGTATAATATACTTTTATATCGGTATATATTATAGAGCAAAACCAAATACTAAAACACTTTCTAAATAAGGTTAACAACTAGTTTGGCTATAGTAAAAGCGGTCGAAACACCGAAAATAGCCCGCTTGTTGGTAGGTCTCTATTGTTGCAATGTAGTCTATTTGAATCACTGTGGTCGAAGTAACTGGTGCTGCGTTGATATTGTTGATTGATGTGTGTAAGTTCTAAGTTTGGCAGACTGCTAGCCTGTCTACACACTGATTTGTATGGCCAAACGCTTTGGCCTGTGCCCCACTTTGAAGTGGACACCTACTATACTATACTTGTAATGCAGTCCCACAAACTATAGTCAGTTTACAATACGTATAATCAACTTCACTACAAGTAAATTTGACTTGACTGTATTAGATTTGACTGTTATTCTAACACTGGCGGCTTTTTATTTTGTGTCTATACGCTAGCGTGGCTTGCTATCAATCGGTTGTAACCTCTAAAATCCCTCTTTAATCCACAAACGAAACCCCTGTCAATTCCAATCAATTTATACTGAAATCAACCTCAATTACAGCCTCTTGTGGCTCTTTTGCTCCACTCTTCCGAGACCTCTGCTCTTCAAATCCCGTTTATAGATATTTTGCCACAGACCTACGCAAATCAGGTATGCTACCACTTATATACCTTTTTCCAGTAATTTAAACTACCGATATCGCCACTATTACCCTAGCGGTCTTCCAATTTGCCAGGGTAAACTTATTTCTTTACGTTATGTACCGGGCAATCCATGTATCCCTTAATTCGTATAGTTAATTTATTACTATCTACAAACCTTTCTAAGGCGTAATTGGAGGTAGCCTTAGTTATGAAATTTGTAAGGTTATTTTCACCGTTAATTTATCGAAATTTATCGAGTTTCTGGGTTTCATATAACTTTTTCAATGTTATTACATTTATTATTAAAATTTTTTATTAGGTATGCCCAACTTCAATATGCATTCGTAAAGGCGTTGAAAGTCGTTATATATTACTATAGGTATCAGTAGAAATCCTAGCTATTTGGTAATAATTCATAATATAATGATATTAAAGCCTGTTATTGTGCCGTAAAATTCCGAGGCTAATACTTTTTGGGTTATACGTTTATATTTAAGAAATATCTATTATATAAGGTTTCCGGTATTTGTAAATGCCCCTTTAAACCTATTCTTATTGACGACATAAGGTTGATATTATCAATAAATAATCCGTTTGTAAAAATTATTAGTTTCGCCTTCATCAAATTTATAGAAACCATATTAATTTCTCTTTTTATATAATTTATTTATTACCAAATCCGCTTATTTAACATGATAAAGTTTTCGTGTTATAAATCTTATATTTGTATCATAATGGAAAAATCGTACGATATTTTCGGTTAATATAACGTAATAATATAGATTGCACGGTCCTATTACTTCAGATATTTTTATATTTTTAACTTATTGGTCTTATTGATCATCGTTAAACTTATGACTTAACTCTTTTAAGGTAGATTAATATAAGTACCGGTTTTCGCTTTAATACCATAAATATGGATTAAAAATTATGAAAGTTAAGTTATATATCTTTAACTAATGTTTTAACTGGCTTGCACTTTTAAAGGCTTAACTTTTCGATAATACGTTATTTCGATATTATAAATCTAATATCGCTAAGGAAAAGGGTATCATTTATTTATATACCTACGATGCCAAAGTTTTTCTTTTTTTTTAATTAATAGGTATAGGTTAAAAGTTGAAGTCTTTACATCGATTTTTTTTTAAATACGCCTAATACGTTAGAAAACAGTAAACTCTTACTTCAATAAATCTGTATAAATGCTTAATATAGTCTATTATCTTGTCGGCCGAAAACTTATCCCTTAATTTTTACAATAGTTTTAGTAATATAATCCTTTGAAAATCGGTGTCAAATTATATATACATTTACGTAATATCTCGGTCATTAGATGTAAATTAATCTATTACATTAAAATTTAAACTGAAAGTAATAATAATGATTAAACACTGCCTAATCTTTTAAATTGTAGACGATTCAGTAAGGATTGAATCCTTACCTTTATCATCATACCTTTAAACGATTAACCGTAACTTTTCGTACGGCTGATCCATAGTTTTACCTATAACTTTATAAACTATCCTCGACTTAAAAATAGTAACTTTTTGGATTTTAAATTATATTAACGGTACAAATTATATAATGCCCCTTAATAAAAGGTCGTTAATTTCCACTTAATTATTTTCCCTCAAATGCTTACTTAATATATTAATAATACTTTCAGCATATAACATAAAGGCAAGTTTTCCATTAAGCTTATCCTTTTAAAATACCCAAGCCGTTATATATACCTTTCTAGGCCTATCATCCCTATAACCGCTCCTTTCTTTAGTATATATCTTCCTTTTAGATAATCGTTCACATCGTTGACGTTTTATTAGCTTATTAATAATCGGCTTCGAAGGGTTATATTAACCAATTCGCTCTGTTCGAAGGTTATTCGCGTTAGGATCTTTATTAGACTTAGGAGGTCCGAGGGGTCTTCAATACTGCTTCATTTTTATAACTCAGAAATTTATGAAGCTGTTAACAATTTTAACCATTACATTTAAGTTAATAATACCTAAGATTTTATACGGACTATTTCATTTGCCTGGTTCGCGTTACGTAAGGATTTTACTTTAAAAGGAAAGTAATAATACGTCTGTTATTAAAATTCCGTTTCTAGTGTTAAATATATTATTAATATAACAACGTGCGGATTTCTTCTTTAGCTTTTTTAAGGCTTTGTTATATACTATGACACGTTTTAAAGTATTTATTTAGCTGTTATAAGTGGGTAAGCCCAAAATATCAGTCAATTTAATATAAGTCCATTAGGGTTAATAATATCGTTAAAACCTTTTATTGTTATTTAAAGCCGTGCTTTTTAACTTATAAAAACTTTCGATTTCCAGTATAAGGATATCGTAAGCCTTTCTTAAAAAGGCGTATATCTTTTCGAACTTACTAATACCATAATAAACTTTAACGGGAACCTATTTACACTAAATTCCTATTAACTTTATATTAACTTAAAACTTTATCATAATAAAGTTAATATCGGTATCGTAAATTAATACGTTTAGTAGCTCGAGGTACGTATTAACCCACAAAATATATATTGTTTTCTATATTTCTTTTACCTTAATAGTTTTAAAAAACTTAACGCTGTAGAAAGCCGTAACGAAGTTTATAACGTGTAATACTAACTTGGTTTTTAGGTAAAATACGTTTACGAAAACTTTCGAGTTAAAGTTTCAATTTCCCTTTAATGTAAACTTAAAAGTGAAAGACATTTAAAAGTGTATTAAGTAATAGTAGTAAAGCTGTTCGACTACTTTTAACGTAATTAAATCTATATTTTCGTAACTAATTGCCTTTTAAACTTTATAAAATTTGTTAATTATCAGGTGGTTGAACCTACAATATAGTTAACTAAATTCCGCTTTCGTTAAATTTAACACTATTGTTTTTCATCCTTGAAAATTAAACAAAAAATAACCTTATTTATGGCTAAATAAAAACTCTTTACCGTCTTTAACTTATATCAATTCATTCATTTAAATATCAATATTAACGTCGAGGTTTTCTATATCTTCTAAGTAAAGGAGGAAAGTGGTAAAGGATTTTAAAATATGGAAAATAATAGGGTAAATAACAGTTTTTAACATCGTCGATCCTAGTAAAAATAACTCTTTTTAAAGGTGAAAGTCAACCTCAACCTTACTAATATCCGCGTATTTAAGTTCTGTAACACTATTAGTATCCTTTTATAATGCGATGTATTACGAATAGCTTTTTATTATATATTGTACCGCCCTCGTATCCGGTATAATCCTTTGAAAGACTTGTTTTACATAGCGGTTTCGAATAGTAAAAAGATATATAGGGCCAGAGTTTTTATCGTTATGTCGGCAATAAGTGTCTTTACCTGTAAGGCGGTATAAAAAGGCGTAATCAACTAGTTATTACGTTACTTCTAGGCTAATACCGTTACTAGTATCTTTATATTAGCCAATAACCTTTAGTTTATTTTTCTCCTCTTTATTTTTACTCCATTTGAACTATATAAAATATTCGATATAGTTCTAATTGAAAACAAAGGGAAATTACGTGTAATATATTACCTGTTTTACTTTATATTCAACGTCATTATGATATGTTAACCAACAACTTTATTTAACGCAAATTTAATATTTTTACGCTTAATAGAAAATTGTTTAATAGGCTTAAAGATCTTATGGAAAAAGAGTGCCCTACTCTGTAACAAAGGTCCAAACCTTTTGTGAACCGTATTAGCCGAGCCTTCCATACCATCAATTAATATAATACGAATAGGGAGGGTTTTTTCGTTTGTTACTGAATTCCAGAGTTTAAGGGTATATATTAATTGAACCGAAAATTAGAGTAGTTGCAGTCGTCAACAAGGAACGTAATTAGTTAAAAAAACTCCTCCATCGGTGGTATTGGGGCATTGAAGGACGTATTTAAACTTTTTATAACCCGTAATAGCTTGTCGGACCTATTAGTGTACGGCACCTTTACCAGCTCCTAAGTTCCCCATTATTTATTAGCAAAGTATTAACCTATTTAATATCTAATTAAGGAGGTTCATTTTACTTTCTGACTTCTTTTTGTAATTCTGTATGTAAGACCACTTAATAATGTTTTAATTGGTATAATATTAGGCAAGATTAACATCGTATTCTAAATGGTCCTTTAGGTCATTATATATTTCGCAAAAGGAGAAACAGTTCGTTAGGTACCGAAGGTAGTAATTTTAGGTTTAGCCGGTAAAGATACTGGGAAATAACGAGTGAAAACCTGGCAATTTAACCCTTATTTGGCGGTAAATATCAAAGAATAGGCGTAACTTAACATCGAAGAAGTTATACGGATTACCGTTATATTTCTCTTTTCCTCCCCGGATCTTAACAAACGTGGTAATTATTATATAATCCGTATTCACCATAGAAATACGTTGAAGGGAAAGGGTAATGTACTGGTTGTAAGGACCCTTTATATCTTTTGACTAGAGGAAGGACTAAGGTTATTGATATTTATGGGTAGGATAGTTATCTTTAGCTAAGTTTGGAAGGGAAAAGCCAGTGGTCGTGCTTATAGTAGGCTCGCGCATAAAACCTTTTTTCCCTTAATTTGGTTGTTAAAATTGGATGTATTAAAAAGATTGAGGGAAATGGGTTTGAGGGTTCTCATCGCAGGGAATCTGGTAATAATCATCTTGATATTAAGGGGTCTGTTGAAGTTCCTATTCAATTAACTAATGGATTTTAGGGCTTGCTTGGTATAGGTTAACTAATTCATTTCGCCTGATGGCACTGGTACATTAAAGGTTTGAAGAACTTATTTAAGTTAAGGCAAGTCCTCACGAACGTGTGTATAATTGTTAAGGGTTACTATCGCTAGCAATCCCTTTTTCCTTTGCTAATATCCATTAAGGGTCTTTATCCTTAGCTCATTCGTAGAGTAGGTTGGTTAAACTACCCTTCTTCACTTTTTTCGTAGGAAGTTCGACACCTTAAGTAAACAATACAGTTTTTAGTTTTGTTTTGGCCTACTTATCTATACTTTTCCATATGTCTAGACTCTATTCATAAAACTATTTTTAAAAATAGTTGAAGGCTATAGATTAAAACTTGATTTCAGTAGGATTTTATTCATGCATAAAGCGGTCGATTGCGTTATTAGGGTGTTTGGTTAAAGAGTTTTCGTCGTAATTTATATACCAGAGGTCTTTATTATAACTTTTTTTGAAAATACCATTAAGATCTTTAATTACTCTTTTCTAAGCAGAGTTAGTAATATCTTTGATTCCAGCGTATTTTAAAGCTATTGTAACGTTAATTAAAAGGTGTAAAGGGAAAAAGAGTGATGTAAAATGGTAAATCGTAGGTTTTCTATCAAAGTTAGTATAAGTTAAAGGTCGTAAAACTTAGTCGCTTTTACGATCTGTAATAGTAGTACCTATAATAGCAGCCGCAATAGTACTGACTTAGTCGTTTGCCAACTTGCCGACTGGGTGATGTTTAAGATTTTTATCGGTCAATTTTAACGTTTTTCAAAAAGGAATAATAAAGTTTTCTTAGTGTTTTTAATGGCGATACCAATGCCTACTTCTGAATTTCCGCGAAAACAATACAATCTAAAAGCCTTCCCTACATACTGCCGCGAATATAACACAGTACTATAGGGGCGCTTCGCAAAAACATTTCTTTTACCTTGCTTAAAAAAACAAAACATAACTGGAAAGCAGTTTTTTCTTCTACTTAGCTAATTTATACTTAACCTAATAATCACTAATCAGTGTTAGTAAGCTTTTATCGTTGCAACGTAGTCGATTCGAATCACTGTAGTAAAAGTAACTGGTGTTGCGTTGATATTGTTAATTAATGTGTATAAGTTCCAAGTTTGGCAGACCGCTAGCCAATCCACATGCTAATTTGTATAGCCAAACATTTTGGCCTGTACCCTACTTTGAAGTGGACACCTACTGCACTGCACTTGCAGTGCAGTCTCACAAACTACAGTCAGTTTATATTACGTACAATCAACCTTACTGAAAGTAAAGTTGACTTGACTGTACTGAATTTGACTGCTATTCAAACACCGCTTGGCTATAACGGAAGCGGTCGGAACACCGAGAACAGCCCGCTTCAGAAAACGAAGAGCGGCGTAAAACGCCAATACGTATCCTACGGACCAATACCCGTTAATTACGACCCTTGCCGTAACTTTTTATTATATAGTTTTCCCACTGATAAAAGTAATCCTATAAAACTTACTAATTTCGATAGGTTCTGGGATAGAGATAAGAACTATAACGGCGAATTATACGATATACTCAATAATATAATACGTGATATACTCAATATATATAAGAGACTAAATATCGAACCGTCCTAATTTTATGTTATTTTACTCGGTATATTATTTGGGAAAGTAAGAAAATAGTATATATATTACCTTACGTAGGTAAATATATTTGCGAAGTGTTACATCCGTTTAAAATACCAATTTTATTGGTAGGCTTTAGACGTTGTAATGTTGTCGATTCAATTAGTCGAAGTAATAGTAGTATTTCGTAGTCAGATGGTGGATGCATTGTTCTAGGTTTGGCAGACTGTTAGCCGGTCTGCACTGTAATTTGTATAGCCAATTGCTTAGCTCATACCCTAAAGTAAAGTGTAGCATACTGCACTCGACTTACACCCAATACAGTAAATCCGTACAAAGCAATACCCTTATAGTACGGTCAACTTTACGTATAGTAAAGTTGACCTACTAAACTATATGCAATACTATTCCAACACTAGCGTCTTTTTAGTTTATACACATACGTTAGTTTTGCTGACCAATCTTTTCCAGTTAGCATTAAATAGCGACCTCGTAATCTTTGGAAATTCCAATTGACTTCCATACTGCATTACACTCAATTACATGCAAATTGACCCTATTTGGCCTCAATTACTCCACCGCTCCGAGGTTCGAGTTTATTAACTTCCATAAAAAGTTTTTTTCGCCATAACCCTTCGCAAGCTTTTACTTTAACTGTGCTACTTAAACAGATTACCATTATCAATACCCTGATAATCTTCCAGTCTGCCAACATATCCCTGTCCGACGTTACGTAATTTGGGCTTTCCGGGTAGCCTACTAACGTAGGCTTAGATACGTATAGTCAGCTTATTGCTATCCACAAACTTTTTAATGCCTTATTTAGTGTTGCCTTCATCATGACATTTACTGAGTTGTCTTTATTATCGATCTATCGGAATTTTTCAATTTCCCTCCTTTCATAGGTTTTACAAAGTGTTATTACATCGATTATTAGGCGTTTTTCGCTAGTGTTTCCGAGGTTTAAAAGGCATTCGAAAAGGATTTTTAAATCCATGCAAATTATCATCGGGATAAAGGGAATTTTTAGCTGCTTAGTAATAAGATTAAAAGACTTTTATGATGCTATATTTATATTAAAGCCTGCTATCATTCTGTAAACCTTCAAATCTAATACATTTCGTATAATAATTTTACACTTAACTAAAGTTTGGTAAATTAAGTTGCTGACAATATTAAACTAGTTTTTTTGCCTTTCTTTATTAACAAAGTTTATTAAAAGGCCTTTTTGCTAAAAGAAAATCGATATTATTTACAAAGAACCCGTACATAAAAATCATTCACTTAGCTTTTAAAAGGTTAACAAGGATCATATTGATCCCGCGATCCAAGTTTCGAATTTATCACTTAAACCTCTTATTTAATCGGTTAAAGTCCTTATCCATTGGTATTTATACTTATACTGTAATAAATCAATCGTGAAAAACTTCCAGTTGGTATAAAGTAGTAATATAGTTACCTCGAATACGTTATTCCAGATACCGTTAAACTCTGGTTTTGTCAGTCTTATTAATTATAGCCAAAATAACACTTGAATCCTTTTAACAAAAACTAAGTCCTACATTAATATTAAACATACGGATTAATAATCCATTAAAGTCTAGTTAAGTGTTTTCTATCAATGTTATTACCGGCTCGTAATTTTAAAACTTAAAGCTCTTAATCGCTTACTGTTCTAGTGCCATAAATCTAATCTTATCGATAAAAAGGGTATCATTTGTTTATATACCTACTATTCCAAAGTCTTTTTTTTACGTTAATAATGAACACAAGTTGTAAATTAAAGATTTTACCGCCAGCTGTAATTTAAAGTGCGACTGCTAAGTGAAAAACCCGTAAATAATTACTTTAACTAATCTATACAATAGCTTAATATAACGTATTACCGTGCCTAAAGTGTATATGATACAGAGTTCCTGTGATAGCTTTAACAGTATAATTCACTATAAATCTATTGTTAATTACGTATAAGCTTACATTATATTACGACTATTAAGCGTAAACTTACTTTTAATTTTAGCTACTAAACTTATTACTAAAATGCTTACCAAATGTTGGATAATTTTCTATATCGTTTAATATTGTATAAAGATTTAATTTTTACCCTTATTACCGTATCCTTAAGCGATTAAACATGATTTTTCGTACGGCCGCTCCGTAGTTTTACCTTGAACCTTATAAATAATTTTCGACTTAAAAATCGTAATATTTAGGCTTTAAGAGTTAAAATCTGGTTTTGATATAAATTTTATAACCTCTCGAATTAGTTAACCGTTAATCTCGACTTTATTACTTTCCTTAAAAGGTTTTCTGGAGGTTTTAATAATTTTTTATATCTAGAACTTCAGTTATAAGTCTTCGTTATCCTTCTTTTTTCTATTTTCCTAAGCAATATTATTTATACGGCCCGGTATATATTCCTCTTTTTAACGCTCTTTTTCCTTCGAGGTCTTTCGCGATAACTAAGTTTTATCGGTTTATCGATAATGGGTAAAAGAGGTCTGTATTGACTCGATCTCATTACTTAAGGAGTTTAAGGGTCTTTATTTTTAGTAGCCCTAATTTAAGGCTGAATTTAAGTAATTCGGAAAGGTATAAGACCGTTGATGATTTTGAAAATTACTTTAAAGTTTACTATACTTAATATTTTATAAAAATCCTCTCATTTACCTGTCTTCTGCCATATGAGAACTTCAATTTATAATGGCAAAGCAAATACGTCGATTATTAAAGGGCCGTTTCTAGCATTAAAGTTGTTATTAATCTGGAGATGTGCCGATTTTCTTTGGAGTTCCCTTAAAACTTTTCTATAGATCGCAATACGTTTTTAAGTACTTACCAAGAGTGAAGATTTATTCGTCAAACGTAAATACGCTTTAAAAACAAAAAGTGTTAGTACTAAGCCTTTAAAGCCTGTAATATTGTTAAAGCTTATAATATCGATAAAGCCTTTTATTACTATTTGAAGGCGTGCCTCCGGATCCGTAAAGATTTTGATATCTAATGTAAAGATATTATATGTTCGGTGAAGTAAGTCATATGCCCTTTTAACCTTCCTAATACTTTAATAAACTTTTACAAATTCCTATTTACATTAGATGCCTATTTTTTAATATCTTTTTGAAATTGTACCGTAACAAAGTTTATATCAATATCTTAAACAATAACGTTAGGTAAGCTCAGGTACATGTTAATTTACAGTATCTTTAAGGTCTCCTATATATCCTTTACCAAAAGGGACTTTTAAAACTTAATCCCGTAAAAAAGGTTACGAAATCAACAAAATAAGAAAAAAGGTTGTAATCCAAATGAAACATATTAACGAATATGTTGTAGTTAAAATCCTTATAGTTTTTTAATATAAACTTAAATCTTTAGAGATCTTTGGTATACGTTTAACAGTAGTAACAAAGCCTTTTAGTAGCTTTTAGGGTAAAGTATTCCATATTGTCATACCTTATAGACTTTAGAATTTTATATGGCCTATTAATGGTTAGTTAGTTAAAGCGCCGGTATAATTAACGTATTTTCGGTTTCTTCAATTTTAATACCACTACTTTTGGATTTTAAAGGTAAAACTATAAGTACCCCTATTTAAAAGCAAGTAAAAACCTTTAGCCGTTTTTAACTAGTTCGTCTGCGTTCATGTTAACGTTAACACCGAAGGTTTTTATATACTTGAAATGAAAAAGGAAAGGGGTAAGGAACTTAAGGATGTGGAATGTAATTGCTTTTACAATAGTTTGAATTACTATTGTCTCTAGTAACGATAGTTATTAGCTCGGAATAAAGCCAACTTTAGACTTTCCATCATCTGAATAATTGATTCTAATAGCTATAGTACTTTCTCTTTACAATGTTACGTATTATGAATAGCCTCCTATTAAGTACCTTACTGTCCCTATATTTGGCATAATACCTTAAAACGTATAGTTTGCATAACTATTATAAAAGTTAAATGTATATAAGGAATTGAAAGCTTAATTAAGGTAAAGGTAAAGGTTTTAACCACTTAAACGGTATAGAAAACCGTAGTCAGTAAATTACTACGCTGTACCGGAAGTAATATTTTCATACCACTTGATTTATTTAGTGGCGTTGGCGACATTAATTGGCTCGTCGCCCTTAAAGTCTACGATTCGTTTTAAGTAACCATTTTTAAAAGCAATAGCGTATTAGACGTAGTATATTGCCTTTTTGTTATTATGCTCGGTGAAAAGGTACTAAGTTAATTAACAGCCAAACTTACCACAAATCTAACATTTCTTACTACTATTACGAGAATGGTATGAACGGTTAATATATTCGCTTAAAGATTAGCTTCATAGGTACCAACGTAGTTGTTATTTTCAATTTAAGGCCAGTGGGCTTAATTTTAAACGTTATAGGCACCCTTACTTACGGTAGACGAAATTAACTATCACAATGTCTTCTTTATTTACGTTAAGGAAGTTGCCAGCTTAAAAGTATATATCAAGCGAATTTAATATACATGCCATTACAGTAGTAAGCGAAAAACGCAACTGGTAAAAAAAGCCTTCGTAAGTAGCATTTAGGTGTTATAGGGCGTATTCGAACTTATTAACGCCCGTAACTACTACCCGTACCTTCTTACGAAGTATAGCTTCACTAATATAGGTTTTTTATATTATTTTCTTATATAGTATTAGCTTATCAATTTTCTGATTCAACACATCCATTAGTATTTCCTCCTCTTTCTTTTTAGGCACTATCGTTACCTACCTTATAATAGCTTAATCTGTGTAGTATTACGTAAGATAGACATTATATGCAAAGTAGCCCTTCATACTATTGTAAACTTTATGAAATATATTTAGTTAAGTCAAAAAAGTTAAGTAATAGTCTTTAACATTCTCTATAAGGATATCGGAAAATAATAAATAAAAACTAGAAAAAAAGACCTCTATCCATTTACAAATGTTTAAAAAAGGTACTATTTTAATGTCAAAAGGGTTGTAAGGCTTTCCATCGTATTTTTTTATATTATCCCAAATTTTGGTGAAGTCTATAAGGAATTTATAGTTAATGTTAACTATTTTGAAAAGTTATGAAAAAAAGATCGCGATAATCTTCCTAACAATAAATGGTATTTCCTGTAAATTTAAGCCTTAAAGCCTTTAAGTCACAGTGCTAAGTGTAATTACTAGTCGCATAGCCCAAGGAGTAAAATCTTGTAATAGGACCTATAATAAGCTCCTGTGCATAGGCGAACGTAAACAGGAAAAGGTTTTAAGGAGCTTGGCAACTAAATTGCTAAAGGGCGATAGGTACTTAAAAGTTTTAGAAAGTCTAATGATTTTACTTAATTAACTGGTGTAAAGCGTTAGCGTTAATACTTTTAGCTGCGTTAGCAGCCTTTATTTTACGCGTTTTACCACCGCGTAAAGCGTACTCCGCGCTATTTAGTAAGGGTATTAAACAGCCAGGTAGGTAAATAGGTTTTTTATCGCTAGCGCATAAAAAGTCTTAACTTAGTAATGGATAAAGAGGAGGTCCCTTAAATCGTATATGTAGCTATTAAAGTTCCTTAACGCTTTTTACTTTAGGCCGTAGGTTTTTGGAGTATTTTTAAGCTAGGTTAATTTAAGGAGGGTTTTCGAAAGCTTGGTAAAGCCTTTTTCTGAGACGTAAATCCCTCGGCGTTTAATTTTAGCTTTTAATCTTAACTTAATCCTTTTCTAAATCTTTTTCAATATATTAAAAATCTAGTCGTCGAAACCGTAACAGAAGTTTCGAAAGACTCGGATGCAGCGGTCAAATTTTTCGCCGTTATTTTACCTGAAGATTTAATAGCCGACGAAGTTAACTAGGTAACTTTTGGTTAAGTCTTCGTCAACATTCTCCCCCTAAAGATCGCTCTTGTAGTGTTTAATAAAAATAGATACGAACACCCCAATTGCTTTTTTCTTAACGGAGTCGGTAATAGCTTTAAAGTAAGCATTAACGGTAAACATCTTAACGTTTTAACCTATATATAACTTGATGGGCGTGTAGGGCGAAGAGTTTAGTGATCTTTGGGTGTAGGGACTTGATTTTTTCGGTGTAAAACCGCGTAGGAACTTAACGACTTGGCTTTTTCGTTTAAAATAGTGAACTTAACGATCGAGGTAATGTAGGGAGTTAAAAAAGTAAAGTAGGACAAAAGTTTAATATAAAGAGTAAGGTTGGAGGTCGTTTATTATTGGTAAAAGGCGAAGATTAAAAGTTTTAGCTGTTTAGTATAAGGATTTATTCGTTTTTTTTATAATAGTAGTACCCATAGTAATACTAACTTAGCCGTTTGCCAACTTGCCGAACTTTGAGACTTCTCATAGTCAATCTCAACGTTTTTCTTTAAAAAGTATTATTGAAGATTTATTGGTATTTTTAAATCACAATACCATCGCTTACTTTTAAATTTCTGTTGTAGATTTGTAGATATTACTATATACCCTTATAGATAGTATACATAGATCAAGTAGTAGTGCATTGTATTGTAGGATGCACTCCTGCAGAGTGCACGGTAACGTGTTACGCTGTAGGCTGCACTCTTGCAAGATGAAAAAGTGTATTATACATAGATCGATCTGGAATAGTTATTCTAGACTGATGGCAATACGTGGATCCGTTTAGAAAAAATATTTCAGAGTGATATGATCTAAGTGGAAGGCTTATAAGCCCTTAATTGTGGTATGCACCTTTGGATGCTTCTTTTTAAAATTATTATCTTTATATACTACAATATCAATTATTCCAATTACTTTTCAAAAACCTTAGTTTACGAAAACATTATAGGCTTAAAGCCTCACCAATATTAATTAGTAGCCGATTAAGTTGACTTCAAATAACTAAGGAAAAAATAAATAAATATAAGTTAAATACTTATAGCGGGATGTTGTAACGGTCTTAACTACCTGTGTTTTAACATTACGACTTATAAAAACTATACGGTAGTTTGGAATTTTGCGGAAGCGACGAAAAACCCGAAGCGTTATAAGAAAAACAGCCCTGTTCCGTTAACCGCTAACTTACATTGGTGTTTTGAACGTATCTGGACCCTTTTTAAAAGGCGTCCTATTATATATTAGGCTACGTAAGCTAAAAACACCAAGTTTCGAAACCCTTCACTAAAATCCATCCGATTTTCGACAATTTACACCGATCGTTTTATTGAAATCGGTTATATATAGTTAAATAAACCGACCGCATCAATAACATCGGTTATATACCAAACAACTAACTGATCTCTTTACTAAGTTTTGCTACGGCACGTCGATACGGACCAATCACCAAATACCGGACTATACAATTACATTCCCTTTACTTTACCCATTTTTCTACATTTTCCCTATATATTTTAATTTCAACAAATACAACGTTTTACGTTTTCCTTAAAGTTTAGTTAATATAATATCACTAACATCAATATGAACTAATTCAAAATGTTTAACTAGTTTATAGTAATGTTTTATTTACATAATGTTTAAATTTATTTATATTAATAAAAGTTGATAAACTTTATTCCAACCATTTGAATTACCTCATTTATTTTATTTATACTAAACTACCCTAAAATCTAAATTACCTTAATTAATTCATAAGGTAACTTATACAAATATATAATAGTTTTACCAGTAATAGACCTGGTAAAGGTTAAAGAATATATAAAGTATCTCTTTATATAAACATTGTTTCGTAATATTATCCTAAAGTATTTAAACCCTCATTTATAGGATAATAAAATCGAGGTATTAGCAAAAGATTTAAACTCTTATACGATATATACCTATATTGAAAATATGATTTTTAACTATTATACTAACGAAATTAAAAGACACAATTTACTTGAATTTTTTTCAATTTTTATTTTTACGAATGATATGTTAAATATATGTTGAATTGTAAATAATATAATTGTAAAACTCCTACAAAAATAATTACGGAGTCAAGGTATTGATATAACCTATGAAAATAATAACCGTATCATGAAAGCCCTGTTTGTAACGGCTCAACTGATATAAATAACGAAATAAACAGACGAGTAGATGAAAAAAGGAAAGTTTATAAAGGGAAATTACCTAAGGAAATGTCAGGAACGCCTACTTAAGGTTACAGGCCGGGGTTATAAAAAGTTATCATAAGCTGAAATACAGCGTTTAGTAAAACTAAACGCTTATCGAAAAAACGGGAATAAAACTGGAGAAATTAACGGAAAAGTAGGAGGCACCGTAACTATCGTTTACAACAAGAGTCGAATACGAAACCTCCCTAAAACGCGACTTTCAACCGACGTAAAAATAAAAACACACCCCAAACGATGAAAACAGTCCGATCGGCCATGATAGGATCGGCTGAAACGTAAAAAACAACCAGCACCGGAAAACGATAATTGGCCGAAACACAAAAAATAACCCGATTAGGAAATAATAAGAGACGAAAAACGCTAGTAGGTGCCGTACGAACTAATACCTATTAATCACGACCCCTACCGTGATCTTCTATTATATTGTTTTCCCATGGATAAAAACGACCTTACGAAGTTAACTAACTTTGCCAGGTTATCGGATAAGAATAATAACTATAATGACAAGCCGTAAGACGTATTTAATAATAAGATACACGTTATACTTAATATGTATAAGAAACTAGATATTAAGTTATAATAATTTTATATTATTTTACCCGATATATTTTCCAAGTAAGTTAAGGATTAGTATATATATTACTTTATACAGGGCGACCGTATAAAAAGTTACAGCTAATCGTTTAAAAACACGGCGATAAAGATAACGACTAGATCCTTACATAGTTGCTAATTATTTGGAAAATTAGATAACGTTTGATAATTGCCCTAGCAATAAATCTACTAACTAAAACTAAAAGCAAGTTTATACTTAATAGCTATAATATTATGTAAACTTATATATAATTAGTAACGGATTTACAGCGGATTATATTGTTAAAGCTAGTTTAATATCATCGTCTGCCTAATCCACTGGACCTTTATTAAATGTAGAAAGATTATACAAAGCGTGCTAGCTTTAAAGGTTTACGATGTAATAACGGGTTTTGATATAGGTATAATATTGTAAAAAACCCTCAACTTTATTACCAGGCAGTTAAATATTCCACCTATCTCAGTGGTAATTTATACCGACTCGAAAAGCCTATTCGAATACCTTTTGAAACTCGAAACCACTAGCGAAAAACGCTTAATAATCGATGTAATAGCACTTCGTGAAGCCTACAAAAGAAAAGAGATTAAGGAATTCCGGTAAATTAACGGGGAAAACAATCCTACTAACGATATAATAAATGGATCGCTAAACAAGACCCTTAAAAGGTTTGTGGATAACAATAGGCTAACTATACGCATTGAGAGCTATGTTAATAGGCCGCCCAGAAAACCCAAATCATGTGACGGCGGTCAAGGATATGCTAGCGAACTGAAAAACTGATAGGGGACTAATAATAACGACTTGTTTAATTGACATGGCTAAAGTGGAGGTTTGTATAGGGCTGTGGCGGACGAACTTTTTATAGGAATTAATAAACTTCGACATCAACACTATAAAGCAATTAAAGACAAATAAGGGTCAAATTAAATTTAAATGAGTGTAATTTAATATGAAAGCCAATTGGAATTAATAGGGGTCTAGTCAGTTGACAAGGAGGTAATTCAGCGGTAACCGAAAAAGATTGATAAACCACACTGGTGTGCGCGCATAAACTGAAAAGCTGTTAGTGTTGAAATAGTAATACCTGCAGTACAATTGGTCAACTTTACTTACAGTAAAGTTAACTGTTATGACCCAAGAACATCGGAGGGTCAGAAAACAGTCCAGTATGGGGCTAAGCCACTAAGAACCTGATGTCCAACACATCAGGTGGGGATATCTCTTATGTCAGCAACCTTAGAGTTAGGGTTACGCAATAAGGATCATTGGGATCATGTTTCGATCCAACATAATCCAGCACTGAAGGCGTATGAAGGATTAAGGATATAAAGACACGGTCAGCACCACATAGATAGTATTTCCTTCATAGCTCTTCAGTTGTCAATCTAAGTATTCAGTCTCAGTATATTCTGAATAGCCTCACGGCTTTTGATCATTACTTGCMCGGTTGCGATATTGTTCACTCAGCACCTCTGCTACCTTCTTGATAACATAAACCCTCTAACACCTTCTATATACTCACGAGTATTTAGTGTGATCATTACATTAACTATACTGATTGTAAGCTAAGTAAATTATTTTATATATGTATACTATATTGGCTGTAAATCAAATATAGTATATACTCACTTTACACTAGGGCACAGACCAAGCAATTAGCTATACAAATTACTACGCAGACCAGCTAGTAGTCTGTCAAACCTAGAATAATACATCTACCACTTGACTGTTGCAATACTACTGTTACTTCAACTAATCGAATCAACAACATTACAATATCTAAAGGCCTATTAGGCAAGACCTACTAACAATTACAGCTAATTTGATAGCGGGGTTCTTAGTAACCTTCCTGGTAAAAAGAATTAATCTACCTTATAAATTAAGTTTTAATAATACAAACTTAATCAATAAAAAGTCTTCAATTATTGTTATATATAAAAAAACCAATCTAACCATATAATTTCACAAGAGAAATAAATTTGAAAGCTTTACATAAATCTCGATATTGTATAACTCAATTGATCAAAGGTTAGTGGTATATTCAATTCATATTACAAATTTAGCTAATACTATATAATCTTGTTTTAGAGCTTTTCGATTCTAATTTAAGCCCGTTTTGGTTTATAATATTCGGCTTTTTCAATTATGTAACTAATTTTAACGTCTAAATTAATAATGGGGCTTCATAGGCATGTAAAGGTTAACGGTTCAACCTATTTATTAGGGTTTTTGTTGGAGTGACATTCAAGTGCAGTGCAGTCAATTCAATTGAAGTAGAGTGCCCAGTTCAATGTGGGGCACGGGCCAAGTAATTGCCTATACGAAGTAGTGTGCAGACCAGCTAGTGGTCTGCCAAACCTAGAAGTAACCATCCACCACTTGACTACTGCAATACTACTGTTACTTCGACTGCGATTCAAATCGACAACGTTGCAACGTCTCAAGGCCATTCAACATTTTTTTTTTTTTTTATATTCTTTTCTTTTCAATGCCAATGCTAGTAATAGCATGCATACAAAAATTAAAAGTCGCCAATGTTAGGATTGTTGTAATTGTTTGCCGATTGTAATTATCCGTTGTATGAGTTAATGCAATACTAACTATGGTAGGTTACAAGTATGCCAATAGTAAAGTGTCCATTTATCCAATGTGTACGGACCAGCGTTGTCCCACAGCAAATTAGGTGGGAATTGATTAGCGGTTCCCGCAAGTTAGATCTATCCACTTCAACAATGCTATACTTCTGTTACTTCGACTATCGAATCGAAATCGTAGCTACGAATATTTACCAACAACAGTCAGTCGTGTATGGGTCAGCATTCACCGACTTAGCCATCTTCTAGCCCGCGGTCCTGCCAGATCGTTTCACGAATTACACAAGTCTGGTTACACATGCACTGGTGTCTTGGATGCTAATGAATTGCCTTGCTCATTCATCTTCGATGGCAGGTGTTTCCAGCAGCAGATTGGAGTGCTGCTCTCACTGCTCTCAAGAGTCTGCCAGCTCCGTGAAACGCTCACACCCCGCCCCTCCACCCCGAAAAACTTGGCCAACGTATCAAAACGTTCATAGTCTCAACAACCCAGTCGAAGAACTGCCAGTCAGGCGCAAAGTGATGTGGATATACAGTCCGGATCGAACTTGTGACCGCAGAATCAGATACGGTACAAAGATAGGTACGAGGTGACGAGCAGCAACTATGCGAGCCCAAGGATGCTCCCATGTAGCCAGTCAGCCTCTTGACCGGGGAAATATGCGTCTTTTCTGATAGAACCCATTCCCCAGAAATCCAATCGGTCCATTCCGTTTCATGTCCCGGCCCAAACCCCATACGCCCCCAACCAAACCCATGATTTCTTCGTCATACGCATTCATAGCCTTTTTTGTACACAGACAAGTAAATCCCTCGTCTAGACATTACCTCTCTCCAGACCTGGGCGGTGTGTGTATATCTAGCGATTGCTTCTTCGTCGCGTGCCCGTTAGCTCCCGGCGGACCATTTGGCTGCCTGCCGTGGACATCCTCGTCGTCGCTGTCCTCCGTGAGGTCCGTGAGTCCGAACTCGGCGGCCTCCTCGTCGTATCCGTGCATCAGGCCCTCGCGATCGCCGCTTGTCCGGGGACCGAAGCTGCGCCGTGCTTCCATGCTCATCCGCGTCTGGATCTGTGAAATCATATCTGTGCCAATCGCGTCATCGCCGCCCCGGCCCGCCACCATCGTGAAGCCGTTGGGGTCGCGACGCGACAGATTCAAGAGGTACACGCCCGTGAATGTGACGAGAAAGCCGCACAACAACGAGAGCGTGTTGACTGGGTCGGAGGTGTTGAAGCCTTCGAAAAGGATAAAGGAGGCGCAAAGGGTGGCGGTTGTGAAAGTTACATAGTAGAGGGGATTAACACTTGGCAGCACGATTAGCAAAGAATCATCATTGCACTCTATTCAAGATACGTACATGTTAGTTGGGAACTGGCTGAGCGCCTTGTTGAAGTAGTTCATCTGCGTCAAGATGCACACGCCGGTGATGATCATGAACACGTAGGTCGAGGCGTGAGTAAATTGATTGTTGCCGGCAAAGGTCAGCTTCAGAGCAATTCCGAATGCCTTGATGGCCATGACTGAGATCGATCCCACGAGGGAGCAGATGCTCAGGTAGACGAGCGGGTTTTTTTTCCCGTAAACTGGGGAGATCTTGTAAATCATGAAAAGAGATATTCCCGTCACGGATATGGCGTACATCAAGAAGCCTGTACGGCAAGGTTAGCGTGGCTCGTCGTATCCGTGCTCGCCCAGTTGCTGGAGGGGCGATTTCGTACCAGGTTTCAGTGCCAACTCTAGAATGGTCTCGATGTTCTCAATGTCCTCGTCTGGTGGCGCATGGAGGACAATGATGATCGCACCAAGCAGGCAGATAGCACTACCTAGCTTTCCCAGGACCCCCAGCTCTTCGCCGAGGACATACGAGCCCAGTACGGCGCCTATTAACACGGCCAGCGCGCCGAGAGGCGTGACAAGAATGGCTGGGGCGAAGGCGTATGCCGCAAAGTTACATATCTCGCCGATGACCACTGTCCACCCGCAGTTAGCATCTTGACGGCGCTCGGACAGCAGAGTCGATTTTGGGAGTGTCCCCGGCAAGGTGCCTTACTTGTGCAAATCCCGGCCCACCACAAGGGGTTTCGTAGATATATGAAGCCTTCTCCTTCAAAGCCATGTCTTTCTTCTGCTTGGTTGAGGCCCTACCAGAACATGGTCAGCGATCAATCGACTGCGACGAGGCACGATGAAGTGTATGGAGGCGTGTTTGACTCGGGAGTGGGCTGGTGCGGGTACCTTTTTCGTTATGACAAAACTCGTGCCTAGGTAGGCAAAAGAGGTCAGTCAAGGGAGCGGCGGAGAGGCTCGGAGGGCCAAGGGTAGCATACCGATGGCTAGACTGGAAGTCATGGCCAGTCCCAGGCCGATATATCTGCAGCGCAAAAGATGGCATCAGCGCGAATGGCCTCACGCAAGATGAGTGCCGCGAGAGCGCCCGGGGGTGGCGAACAGGCATACTTCTCTTCTAGCATCATCTTGGAAAGAGCGTGACAGCAACGGGCGTACGTCGCCTAGATGGGTATCTCGCGAACAGCGTTGGGCGCAAAGCACAGGACCCGACGCAAGTGCCGAGAGAGCTCGGGGCACGATGCCTTGCTCGCGCCTGGCGAGGGGGAGAGAAGACTTGTGCGGACGACGGCGATTCGAGTGAACGACACATGCACCGCGCGGCAGTAGGGGAGGACCGTGAAGTGTTGCCCCTCGGTTCCGTCACGCGGAGGAGGGAGTCGCAGTAGCCAGCTGGTGTGGGTGTGGGTGTGGGTGTCGGTGTTGGTGGGAGAGGCGAGGGGGAAAAGCCGGGAGGGGCTGCTGGTCGCAAGTCAGGCGTAAGGTTTGGAGTGGCTGTGAGGATGTCGATAGGCGGCAGCGACAATGTCGACAATGTCGATCAGCAACAGCAACAGCAACAGCAACAGGAACAGGAACCAGGCCCACGATGGAGACAGGAACATGCACTATCACCTTGCTGATGTGTGGATCCGGTTGCCTACTGGGTACAGGCTGAACAGCTGCCAGGTTTGAGTTTCGTGATACTTCAGAATCGGGCGAATTGAGGCCAGAGTCTGCGGCAATCTTTGGGGCTTCCTAGTTTCGGATCTCCCCCAGGGCGAGGCAGGGAGCGCGCTGCCTCCGAATGTAGATTGCCTAGCGCGGGAATGCGAGTCCCGCGTGCTGTCAGGGGCTGAAGTTCGGGCTCTGCAAGTCAACTCCGGACACGAGGAGTGCGTGACTAAGTAGACCTGGGTATCACTTGGTATAACTTGGTAGGGGCCGAGTACTCTTGTTGTCCATGAAACATGGCATTTCAACCGTATCCAATCCCGGTGTCAAGGGAGCAGCCTGCACTTGCATTGATGACGATGACGTTCAGCCGGCCAGGGCCTCGCTTGAAACATGTGCATCCTGGTCACTCCACAAATTTCAGATACTAAGACTATGTATGCTTGTCAAGGGCCCGTGGCCCGTGCGTTCGGCAAGCCTCTGCTACGTTTGACTCGGTACAGTACCGTGACGAACAAGAATAGTAATTTTTATGGTTTGCCTGCCTCAAGCCCAGTCCCAGACTGCCGAGCTCCCAGCTCCCGGTAACGCGTAACGCGTAACGCGTCAGCCATGGAAAGCCGACTCGGCTTGTGCCGGTGTCTCGCGTCACGGTGGCTCGCGTCTCGGTGGCTGTCAGCTGTGATCAGAACCTGTCATCCGTCAAGCGGGAACGAGATGCAACACCAAAGTCTCACCTCGCATTTCGTGAGCCATGATATTTCAAGAACCCAGTCACACTGTCCGCCTGCGGTAGGACCCGCTCCGACTCCTCAGCACTGCCCAAATCGGCGGGACGCCATGGCCGGACGGCTTTCACGTTCCGGGCAGCATCGCGGTCAGTAAAAGATACGAAGCCTGTCAGGGCCAGAGCGTCAACCCACGCACCCTCTCTTCCAGCTTGTGCTACCTACCAGGCACCGGTCAGCGGCAAGGAACTGACCAGTGGACGGGACCATGGATTATACTAACAATTTCGCATTTGGGCCCTGCTGTTGCGATTTTGGAACTACAGCAGTAAGTGCATGGCCTGGAGGAACCTGAGTAGTGAAGACGAGCGGTTTAGGCCAGCTGTATGTCTCACAGCTAGGAGAGCTGGTCAGATGAACAGAATCTGTCAGATATGTTCCCCATGCCATTCCTAACCCTGGTACCTGGAGTTACATCAGTCCATATTATTCTAAATAGTCTATGTTTGGGTGGGTCTTCGTGTAGCTACGTTGTTGACTCGAATCGTTGAGGTCGAAGTAACAGTAGTATAGCAATAATAAAGTGGATGGTCCATTCCAAGTTAAGTGAACCGCTCATTAGTTCCCACCTAATTTGTTACAAAACATTAGTCCATACCCATTAGGTAAATAAACACGTTACCAATTGTATGCACGCAGCACCTAACAATTGGTATTACATTGGCCAATACAATAATGTCAAAACTAGTAACTTTTTTTTACGTGTATATTATTACCATTATTAAATTAAAAGGAGAAAGAAAAGGACACTAATAAACAAGTTAACTATTAACTCTTACATCTTTTCATATGAAATCAAGCGCGAAAACCAATTACGCAATTAAAAAAACCCATTCATAACTATAATAAGCTTGAACTAGGTATAGTGTTACTCAAAATGTAATTTTGCACTATTACTTAAATTTAGTATTGATAGTAAGCATATCCCTTCAAATTGAAAAACTGGTGTATATTATACGTAAATTGACGAATGAATTCAAATGTGCTCCTATTAAACATTCGTACTGCTACGCTAATCCCATAACATTATAGCAATAATAATGGGCGCGTTTATTCCAAAATACATATTTTATATATAAACATTTATATATTATACTCGGAATGAAAATTATTATAACTTGGTATATAAAAGAAATGTATCAAACGAATACTATTATAGTTAACGAACCTTATTAAAAACTATTACAAAAAGTCTTACAAACGAGTATTTTACATCATATAAAACTTAACAATTTACAATTAAAGTATGCTTAAAGCAATTTCTTGGTGCTACCTAAATTTACTATTTTTATCACATTTATTGGAATAGTATTACATGCAATGCAGTAGGTCAACTTTACTTACAGTAAAGTTGATCGTACTACAAGTGTATTGCTTTATGCGGACTTACCGCTTTAGGTGTAAGTCGAGTGCAGTACGCTACACTTCACTCTAGGGCACGGGCTAAGCGATTGTCCATACAAATTACTGTGCAGACCGGCTAGCGGTCTGCCAAACCTAGAATAATACATCCACTACTTGACTAATGCAATACTACTGTTACTTCGACCAATCGAATTGATAACATTGCAACGATCTAAGGCCTACCAATACTAATTAGTGCTTGCTTATTGACTTAAGCACAGATTAGCTAAGTAAAAGAAGAAGCTACTTTCTGGTTACACTTTACGTTAACAACGGCTGTTAGGTTAAAGGAAAGATTTTTTCGAAGTGCCTTTATTGCTGCGTCAGTTTTTACGGCAGTAAGTAGGAAAGACTTTTAAATTGCGTCGGTTTTTACGGCAGCTAAGAGGTAGCGACAGTATCGTTATCGAAAATACTAAAAAATCTTTATTGATTCTTTTTGAAGACGTTGAAATTAATTATTAGAAGTTTTAAAGTTCGGCAAGTTGGTAAACAGCTCAGTTAATACTATGGGTATTACTATTGTAGAAAAACGACTAAGTCCTTATACCAAACAACTATAACAAACAACATTCGTCCTTTACCACTAGTAATGACTTTCGACATTACCCTTTACATCAAATCTCTGCCTATGTTTCACTCTTTTTTTACTTCCTTTATATTAATTTAATCGTTAAGTTCGCTGCTCGAAGCGAAAATACGAAGAATCCCTAAGTCGTGCTAAGAAAGCCACGTCGCGCAACCTTACGACGAAACACCAAGTTCACCACGCCTAAAATCATCAAGTTACTCGCCCTACGTATTCTATACGTCTTATACAAACCAAACCATTAAGATAGCTTCAAGTTAGGCATTTATGGAAAAGTTGACGCCCTTGGATTAGTTTTCACCAAGTATTATAACTATGACCTTTAGGGATACGACGTCGATAAAGAATTAATCGAAACGCATTTGACCAACTTCGTCGGCTATATTATCTTAGAATATAACGGCAGTAAAGACTCTAACCGCGCTTTCTGCAAATATCGCGAATTTTTTGAGGACTTAACCCTTAATATATAAAAAGTAATCCAGAAAACCATTCAGTTTAAATTAAAGGCCGAACTTGAACGTCAAGGGATTTACATGCTAAAAGGAAGTTTCACTAAGTTAATAAAAACCCTTTTAGAGTTGGTATAACTTAAAAAACTCCCTTAAAATCTTGATCTCTAAAACTCTTAAGTGAAAAGAAAAGCTATTAAAAGACTTTAACGCCCATATATATAATTTAGGGAATATTTAACTTACTCTTAACTAAGTTAAATTTCTTTACGTATTAGCGATAAGAAACCTATTAACCTACTTGGCAGTTTAATACATCTATATGATAACACAGAGTATGCCTTCAACAGTGATAGAGTACGTAAAAGAGCGGCTGCCAACGCGGCCAGAGGTATTAATATTAGAGTTTTACAACAGTTAATCAAGTAAGATCGTTAAGTCTCCCAAAACCTTTAAGTACCTATCGCCTTTTAACAGTTTAATCGTTAAACCCCTTAAGAATTTTCCCCCTTTAGATTTGCCTACGCACGAAAGCTTATCATAGATCCTACCATAAGACTTTACCTCTTAAGCCAGGCGACTGGCAATTAGCCTTAATACCGTACCTCGGAAGCTTTAAAAATTAAATTACTAGGAAATACCATTTAAGGCTAAGATAACTATCACGACTTTTCTTTAAGACTTGTTCAAATGATTAATATTAATTATAAACTTTTTACGAACTTCGCTAAGATTTAGAACGATATAGAAAAGTATAATGAAAAGCGTTACAAATTCCTCGATACTAAGATAATGCCCTTTATAAATATCTATAAGTAGATAAAGGTTTCCTCTTCTGATTTTATTTACTATTTTCTGAAATTCTTATAAGGCACATAAAAAACTATTACCTAACCTTCCTAACCCAAGCAATTACGTTTCACGAAATTTATGATAGCATAAAAGACTACTTCGAATACGAAGTTTACCTTGCGTAATATTATACAAACTAAACTATTATAAGGTAAATTACAATAATAGTTAAAAAGAAAGAAAAGGAAACATTAATAAACGTCTTTAACAAGATGTTTAATAAGTTGATGCTATTCCAAAAATCAATGGGGAAAGCCTACGTTGGGGAAGCTTTACTTCGCGAATAGGTACGAGTAGTAGTCATGGGCGTTAACGAGTTTTAATACGCCTTATAACGCTTAGATGCCATTTGCGAAGGCTTTTTTAACCTGTTACGTTCCTCATTTACCACAGTAATAGCGCGTATACCAAACTCGCTTGATACGTATTCCTAAGCTGGAAGCTTTATTAACGTGGATAAAAAAGATTTTACGGTGATTAATTACGTCAACCATGAATACAGGGGTTCATAACGCCTAAAGTTTGGCCTATCGACCTTGGTCTTAGACTAAAAGCAGTAATTAAGTTGGCGCTAATAAAGATAAGCTTTAGGCGGACTTGCTGACCTCCAGTATTATCGTTGTAATAATAGTAAAAGATGTTATATTTGTAGTAAGTCTGGCTATTAGTCAACTCGATACCCTCCTGTCGAATGTAACAACAAGAAAACAGTGTACAACAGCTAATACCTTGTTACTTCGAAATAAGATTACTTAAATTAAATCGTAAACTTTAAAGACAACAAGTTAATTAACGTTATCAACACTCTTAAACAGATTAAATGGTACGAATATACTTTTTTTAATACGGTTCAGTAACTAGCCGACTATGCTTTCCTATACAGTTCGGGTTGTAAAGACTCTTACCTTTACTTTAACCAAAATTTTAACTTATTACAAACCTTTAACCTTCGCGATCGTTACGCAAACCATGCGTTTTAAGGAATTATACCAGACATAAATATAGCAAGGTACTTAACAGGAGGTTATTCGTAATATATGTTACTGCAAAAAGAAAGAATTACAGCCATTGAAATTAATCGTTACGATATCAATAAGGCTAAAATTAGTTTTAGCCCGGACTAATAACTATCATTAATAGGGATAACATTAATTTAAAATATTATAGGAGTAATTACGTTTTATATCTTTAAATCCCCTACTTCTTTTTTTCTTTTTTTAAAGGATATAAAGACAATCGATGTCAACTTCGATGTTAACGTAGATAAACTGGTTAAAAACGATTAAAGGTTTCCACTCGCCCTTAAGTAGGGGCACCTATGGTTTTATCTTTAAGGTCCAAAAAGAGTAGTGTTACATCTAACGGAACCGGAAATACGTCAATTACACCAGCGTTTCAACTATTTAGCCGTTAATAAACTATATAAAGTCTTAAAATCCGTAGGGCACAATGATATATAATACTTTTCCCTAAAATCCATTAAAAAGCTTTACCACCACTACTAAACATATAACTAATCCCCTCAAAGATTTAAGTTTACGTTAAAAGATAAGAAGAATTTTAATTACGAGATCTTCGTCGATATATTTTACTTAAATAACAAACCTATCCTTTACGTAGTTAATTCTATTGTCATAGACTCAAGCTGTTGGTCATTAAGTCTATAGGTTATATGATTGTGTAAGTAACGGGATAGGCCTGGGCTCAGCCTGGGTGCGAACCGTGTACAGGCTGAATATAGTCTGTATATAGACAGGGAACAGTTCGTATATGGCATGTATTAGGGTACATGATGAACTGGGCATTAGCCCTACCCAAGGGCCTTATACGTTGGGTTATGGTAGCCTTTTTTAATTTTTTTCGGTACCTTAATAATAAATCCCATTTGATACTTATTGAGTTTATTATTGTAAGTCGGATTATAATATATTATGAAGGGGTTTTTTTTATCTTTTCGAAGGATTATTACTTATAATAAACGAATTCATAATGAACGTCAATAATTCGGTGTTATACTTTAACGTTATCAAAAAAAAAAAGACCATTAGTAAATACTTAATCCTTCATTTTTATGAATATACCTTCGACTCCTTTAAGGCTAACTTAAACCAATATTTCTCGTTTATAAAATACTATGAATTATATTGCGTTGGCTATTAATTAGTTATTATAACTAGGTTAATCGACTTTAATTATCGACCTTACGTTCGATTTCGTTTAAGTCATCACGAAGATTTAATAACTTAAGACCGAATTGATCGCAACTCACGTTAGGTTTCTACCGGTTTAGGGCAAACGAAAACAATATAATTAACCGCAATTGAATGGATTAACTTGTATATAGGCAGCGACGCGCTAAACGATCGAATTTATATTAAAAGCGGATAAAACGTAAATCGAAAAGGGTTGGTATACGTTTTTCTACGTATAGAGATATTATATGACAGCGGTAAAATAAGTAGTTATAACTTATTACGAAGCCGAAGAATACTAAAATATGTATAATATAGGAAAGTTTTTCTATTATATTGAAGCGGTTTTTGGCAACCTTTACCGCGCGAATAAAATATTAGTAGAATTCGAAAACTTAATTATAAGTGATAAAGATTTATAGGCATTATTCGCTATCAGGTTCTAAATACTTTTAATCTAGGTAAACGGCTTAAATTAGCCTTTAACTGTAAAATACAATTACTTATGTTTTTGCATAGCACCACATATTTATAATAAGTTTATTACAGTTAGTATTAGCCGGGTAAACTATATTATAACCTTAAAAAAGTATCGCGAATTCGTCAACGAGTAAAAGTTTTTAAATTTAAAGTAGCGTTTTGGTCGTTAATTAGTGAAACCCGATTAAAGCTAACGGTCGAATAGTAATACAATTATAACAGAAGTTTATGCCTTTTGAACGTTTTTGTTAAAAGGTCGTAATAATCGCGGCTAATCTTTTCGATACCGTAGTTAATTATCTTAATAAACCCATTCGATATGTACTTTAAACTAAAGACATCAAGTAACGTAAACTATAATAAAAAAAACCCTAGGTTAAATTTATTTCGAGGTGTTACGTACGTTATAGTTTACTAAAAACATTATAACATAATTACGACCTTCGCCCGGTTTTACCTTTAACTCAAGTGTATATAACCTAAGTTAAAAAGGTAAAGAAATGTCTTTTATTAACGACGATAAAGGAAACCTAAATTTTCGATACAGTTTAATTTAGGAGTTATAGAACCTTTACTACGTAATTACAAAATTAAGTAAAAAGAAATTTCATTCAATTAAAATACGTATAAACGAAAAACTATTGCTTATCTTTATACTTTTCAATAACACTTACTTTTTAAATACTTAAGTCCATTTTAATTATGATTATTATTATATTGTAAATGAGGCTTTTATATAAAGATTAATATTAAAGTAAATTCAGCTATTATATCCACGAAATATCAAAACGATATTAGGGTTACGGTAAGATAAACGTATTACCTAAATAGCCAAATTTCATATAAATGTTAATTAATAATTAAACTTCATATTAGTATATATTATTTTAGGAATAACGCGGAATATAATTTTTGGAATACTTTAGATACGATATTGATAGGTAATTTTAAACGTAAGCGGTAATTATTTAGTAATTTAAAATTAGGGAGGTTTAATTGTCGACGTAGTATCGATATGTATTAAGAAGGGAAATATATAAGGCGTAATAGGTTCGGTTTTCCTCGGGTTAACGTAACGTTTGTATTAAAAGGTATAATGTATAAGAAACCCGTTCCAGATAACTTATATTACAAATCTTAGTAAGATAACGCGGATTTTATAAGTAACGACGACGATTACAATTGAAAAAAATATTAATCGCGGTTTTTACCGAAATTAATGGTATTTCGCAACTTATTTAATATAAATAAAGCTATTGATTTACTTATACATAAGGGGAAACCCGACTATTATATTTATATTAAACTCAATAAAAATAAATTTTTATTAAAACGACTTTAAGGATAGTTGTACTCGATATTACGAGATTAACTTTTAGAATTCCAACAACAGGTTACGAAATTAGTTAATAAGGGTTAAATTTGGGCGAATTTTTTTTTATCGGCGGCGGCGTTGGTATTACTAATTCGAAAATCTAAAGGGGGATAACGGTTTTATATAGATTATCGGGTATGAAATAAAATTACAAAGTAAGACCGTTTTTCTTACCTTTAATTAAAGAAACCTTGCGTACATTATCTAAATCTATATGGTTTATGAAATTGGATATTCGAATGGCATTTTACTGTATTCGAATAGCACTTGGGTAAAAGGAATTAACGGTGTTTCATACGCGGTTCGAGTTATTTAAATAACTGGTTACTCCCTTTAGGTTAGTAAAAACGCCGGCGAAGTTTCAAAGATATATTAATTATATAATAACAAATATTTCAAATCATTTCGTTATTACATATTTAGATGACCTTTTATTCTTTTTTTCAAAATATTAAACAGGATTATATAACGAAATTTCGCATAGTTTTGGGATGTCTTCTTAATGCGGAATTCAATCTGAATTTGAAAAAGTATAACTTCTTGGTTAAGGAAGTGAAATATTTAGGCTTCATTATAACGGTAAAAGTAGGTATACGGGTCGACCCTGAGAAATTCCGGGTAATTCGCGAGTAGAAGTTATTACGTACGATCCGAGAGGTTCGAAGTTTTTTAGGTTTTTTTAACTTCTATTATAATTTTATTAGTGATTTCTTAAAGCTGGCGAATTGTTTCGTCTATCTAACGGAGTAATAGGAGTAATAGGTATTTTAAACCTTTTAAAATTCCTTTATTACAGCTTCGATTTTAGTATATTTGAATTTTAATCGGCCAATAATAGTGAAAATTAATTTTTCGGAAATAACGTTAAAAGGGTATTTGTTGTACTGAAACAAAAATAGTATTTTAAAATTAGTAACATATCACTTTACACGATTAACGAATACGAAACACAACTATACTATTTAAAATAAGGAACTCATTACGATGATATTTTATTTAAAAGATTTTTTTTTTAAAAAAAATACGTAATGTCTGTGTATTGTTTACGATTTCAACGGATTATAAAAAATTCAAGTAATTCTTTTTACTTCAATTAATTTCGAAACGCTAGTTGAAATGAGCTGAAGTATTTTTTTCTATTTCAATATTATTTATGATATGGGCTCGTAACTTAAGGCGCCTACCCGAATATGTTAATTCGTAAATTACAAGATAAACTTGGAGCTAAAAAACGTTGCGTACGGGTTTTTTTAACTTATTTTTATTACTGTACTAACTGTGGTATTAATAGACTTATATATTAAAGGTATATAAATTACGGCTGGTTAGGTAGAAAAGATTGGCGAAACGGAAACCTGGCTATTAGATTAAGGAGTAATAAACAACCCGTTATATAAAGTTCGCCTTTTAATGGTTTTTGAAAGCGTTAGACGTTTTGTACCTAAGAAAGAATAATTAAAATAAATTACAAATTACGGGATCAACTCGTAAGAAGTATTATATTACCGTGGTCGTTTATAATTACCAAATTAAAAACTATTAATAACGAGGATATTATAAAAAAAACTTACGACTCGCTTATGATAGATTATTCGGATAAAAACATTTTATTCTGCGTTTTTTAACCAAATTATTATTAAAAAGAAATATTCGTAAATATTCGACGTTTATATTGAATATATACGTAATATAAAAGGACGAACCCTTATTATAATTTATGGTAAAGTTTATTTCAACCTTTTCTTATTTTTGAATAGTATTAGGCGTATATTTCGGTCGACTTTATAATTAAATTATTAATTACTAATAATAATCTTCGATATTTACTGGTTGTTACGGATTGACTTTTTTAGGTTTATGCAATTAAAGGCTATATGGTTTATAATTATACATACGTATGTAAAATGTTTTCGAAATATATAGTGAATTTTTTTAAAGTTTTTAGCTTTTATTATTAGTAACTGCGGTTCGGATTAGGTAAACGTATTTTAAACGATACTTTATTCCCTAATAGAAGTTAAACAACTTCTATTTACGACTTATCACCTATAAATAAATAAATAAATTAAACGAATAACCCAAAAAATTCAAAAGTACTTACATATCGTGGTCGCTTTTTCATAATACGACTAAACTTTATATTTACCCGTTTGTTAATTTACGTTGAATAACTGAAAGTCTATAGTTACCGGAATTAACGTAAATTATTTAGTAAATATGTATGAAATGTTACTTATCTTAAGGGTAAATAGAGATACGAAATCTTTAATTAATTTAATGGGGCGAATTATTAAGTTTTTAGCTTTTTTACATAAAGGAATGGAATTAATTTAACCGGTAATAGATTATATTTAATAATAAATAAAAACGGCGACGAATCGTAAATAACGTTCGGTTAAACGATATAAGATAAGGGATTGAATTTAGCTAAGCCTTTATAATATTAAAATAAACTGCCTGAATAAAAGTTTTCATTAAATTTATAATTAATATCGGGTAATTGGTATTTTAAGCCCGTTAAATATCGTATTAAATATCTTTAATAAATATCCGGTGTTTTATATAAACTTGGTTAAATATACAGCTTCAAACCCTTTTTTTCGTAGGTTTTATCCGATATTTACCCGGGACTAATTTTAGTGGCGGACGATATAAGAGAAAAGAAAATACGAGGAATTTAAAGGATAAGATATCTTCGCGGTAAAAACGGAGAGGGATGGAATTTACTATATATTAATTAAGTAAAAGGGTTATAATAAGCCGGAATAGGAATTATTTAGGAATTATTAGTATATCATAAATTTAAATAAATTTTAAGCGGAAGAAGGAGACACTTGAGTTTACGATTTCCTAGTATTTCGATGACAGCGTTAAACTTATACTAAACGACAAATACGAGGTGAATTGCCTACACCTCCTGAATGATAGTTTTCTAATAAAAAAATAAAGAATTTATTATTAAGCAAGGGTATAATATATTAGGTAAAGCCGAGTAAATATTATCCGATTATCTCGGATAACATTTAACCGGAAGGCAGCTTTTACCACATTCTAGCGAAAGTTTACATACTTATTATTATTATACTTATTTAGGTTTAGAAAATACCGGTGTTATCAATATTAAAGATTCTATTACGATTAGCTATTAAGCGTTAGGCGATAATAAGGGAGGGAAACGGTAAGAGGTGTAACAAAAACCTGTAGGCGCTGAGAGGAACTAATAAAAGGCGGACTGTATGCGAAGCAACTTTAAGGAGGGCGGATAACGTAAGGAAGAACGAGTGTTAAAAGAAGTCGATAACGAATCATACGAAAAATAACGGACTTTAAAGAAGGCAGACGATAAAGGATAACGTTAAAAGAGATATACATTAAATAAAGCCGACGATAACGGCTAACGAAAAATAAAGCGAAAGGCGGGACGAGGAAAATAACCCTTTAGGTAGGTTACTAAAAACTGTAACACGTTAATCTGGGCCTGAGTAACGCGATTAACCCGGGTACGATCCTAAACCTGCTTACGGTTGACTCGATTAATTCGTTTTTATAAAAAGTCAGTAAATAAAATACAGACAAAATTAGGAATCATATAGTTAAACCTTGAACGTTATTTAGAATATTTTATAAGCCGTAATCTATATTAATTATGAAAAATATAACCTAAGTAGCTATATTATTTTAGCCTTTTAGACTAAAACTGTGAAAGGGTATTTGGCAGTGATTAAAGGGGGTAAATGTGAAAACATTACACGTTAAAACTCGGTTAATCGAAGGCATTTTATCTTTATAAATCGGTAATATAATAAAAAGTAACGAAAGAATCTGAGGTAAATACGGATCCGAAAGGAAAGGGCGACGTAAATGTATAGATAAAGGAGTAATGGCTTACACGGCCGGTATAATAGGAACTACTTACACCTAAACAATATTATGAAGTCGAGTAAACCAATCAACTAGTTTGGAAAAGGCATGCGAAAAAACGAGTCGATAACCCGAGAAATTTCCTTAACGCTTACGCGCTAAGGACAGGATATAATCCTTATTTTTTACCGTAACAATTAATTAACGTAAAAAATACATAAACCGGATAAAACCGTAAATAAACTTATTTTTTAAATATATTACAAAAAAAGTTAATTAACGGTCAATCTTTCGTAAAGCTTTTTTATAAACTTACTTTATTACAAACCTTCCGATATATGCAACACCCTTATATACGATAAACTTGAATATAAAATAGGGGAACGCTAAAGTTTAAAAACCAGTTAATATACAATATATAGGCGTCCTTCACCTATAACAAAAAAATCTTATTTTTATCTTTACTATTTCCGAAAAAAAAAATTGTAATGTAAAGGAGTTATAATAGGTAGTTGTTAATAAGGTATTAGTATATTATAAGGTAATACACCTTACGTAAAGGCTCGTCGTTCCCTCTAAAAAAAGCCAACAGTAATATAACCTAGGTTAAAACTATTAAATACGTCGGTTATAATAATAAACTGAAAAAGGGTAGAAATATATAGACTTAAATAGTTAGCTAACTTATATAAAAAAGGTAAAAAAAGTTATAACGGGGTGGCTGATAAAAGGGGGGGCAATAATATAAAAGGGGAAAGGAGAAATTTTTAAAGGCTATATGGGGGCGGCCGTATTTATAAGGACTAATCGACTGGATTAAACAAGGGTTACGTATCATATGGGATACGTTACTCGATACTAGAGGTAAAAGCGTAAATTTACATAATACGTTAACGGACGCGTCATACGGCGTTGATAGAAAAAAGGATACCTTATACGACGCGTTAACGGGTGTGTTATACGGCGCTAGCGGTAAAAAGGGGGCCTTATACGGCGCGTTAATAGATACGTTATACGGCGCCGGCGATATAGGGTAAACCGGCCGAAACGTTATACGATATATTAGGTGTAATGTCATAAACTTACATTCAACCCGCGTACTAAACGGATACGATCCGCGTCCTATATTTATCTAAAAAGGTATCGTAACCCTTATAATATCCGGGGAAAAGAGGGTATATTATGGACTCAAACCATTAGCTATTAAAACTATAGGTTATGTAACTATATACGTAATAAGATGAGCCTAGGCTCGGCCCGGGCGCGGACCGGGTACAGGCTGGATACGGTCCGTATACGGCACGTATTAGGGCACATAACGGGCTAGGTATTGATCCTGCCTAAGGGCCCTGCACGTTAGGCTACGGTAGCCTCTTCTAGTCTTCTTCCGCACCTCAATAGTAAATCCTATTTGGCACCTACTTGGTTTACCATTGTAGATCGGACCATAACATCCGTAACCTTTTTTTACGGTAATAAGTTTTGAAAATCCCTTTCGGCAAAGAATATGTAAGAAAGGTTAAAGATATTATAAATTAACACGTACCTAAGTTTACTTTACATCATCTTCCATGATACCGGTACCAAGTTTACTACGGTAAAATTACGGGAAAATACCAAAATAATAGGTATCTAATGCAAACAGGTACTTGTAAAAGCCCATTAGAGTATTAGAAAAGTTAAAAAAGCAAACGTACTACTTCGCCGAGTGTATAATATCCTCACATTAGAGATTGAAATCTTTATAGATCTGTAGGTATGCTTACAAATAGCAGTAAAAGGTTTAAACGATATTGTAGGTCTTAACGGCTTAGTACCAAGGCCTCTAGTCTTTAAAACGTACCCATGTCTAACCAGTAAATCTCCGCTCTCGGCAAGTACTTAGAAACGTGCTACAACTTACAGCAAAGCTTTGAGGGAACTGCGAAGAGAATCGGCACGCCATCAAATTAATAATACCCTCAACACCAAAAACGGCCCTTTAATAATCGATGTAATTACTTTTTCGTTATAAAGTGAAGTCTTTGTGTAACGGGATCCAGGTAAATAAAAAGGCACGTATAAAATATTAAGTATTATAAACTTCGAAGTAGTTGTTAAGACTATTAATAGCCTTATACCCTTCCGAACCACTTCAATCAAACCCTATATTTGGGCTATTAAAAATAAAGATTCTTAAGCCCCTTAAATCAAGCGATCGAGCTAATAAAAACCCCCTCCACCCGTTATAGACAAGCCTATAAAACGCCGCCGGTGCGAATGACCCCTAAAAAAGAATAATAATAAAGGGAAGAAATATATACCGAGCCGCATCTACAATACTATTTGGGTAAGCAGGAAAAAAATGATAACTAGAACTTGGTATTAAAGCTTAAAAAATAAGGGATTATTAAAACCTCCGATAAAACTTTTAAAAAAAGTAACAAAGTTGAAATTAACGGCCTACTAATACGAAGGGTTATAAAATTTGTACCGAAACCCGATTTCAACCTCTAAGACCCAAACGTTATAATCTTCAAGTCAAGGATTATCCACGAGGTTAAAAGCAAAACCAAGGGGCGACCGTATGAAAAATTACGTCTAATCGTTTAAGAATATGGTAATGAAGGCAAAAACTAAATCTTCACACAATCACCAACGATTTAAAATATTAGCTAATGCTTAATAATCGATTTAGCAGTAGGTTTAATAGCTAAAACTAAAGGTAAATTAATACTTAATAGCCGTAATATAACGTAAACTTACACGTAATTAGCAACGGATTTAGAACAGATCGTATTACTGAAACTTCCACAAGAACTTCGTATTGTTTACCCTTTAAGTATAGTAATACGTTATATTAAACTACTATACGGATTGGTTAAAACCAGCATCCATTAATTCCTAACTTACTAGTTGTACTTTAAATCACGACTAGTGATAAAATCCTTAACTTACGACATATACCTACTAGTAATATAAAAGAAGGATTTCGGCATAGTGGGTATATAAAATAACGATACCCTTTTCGTTGGAATAGCTAGCTTTATGGTACTAGAATAATAAGCGATTAAGTACTCTAACTTTTGAAATTACAAGCCGGTAACGACGTTAATAGAAAATACCCAACTTAAATTTAATAAATCGTTAATCCGTATATTTGATATTAATACCGGTTTTAGCTTTCGCCAAAAGGGTTAGGATGCTATTTTGGCTACAATCGATAAGCCTTACGAGGCCAGGACTTAACGATACATAGAATAACGTGCTCAAGTCAACTATGTTACTACTTTATACCAACTGAAAGCCTCTTACGACCTATTCATTGTACCATAAGCATAAACGTTAATGGATAAGGATTTTAACGGGCTAAATAAGAGGTTTAAATGGTAGATGCGGAAGCTAAACTAAAGGATTGATATAATTATAGTAGACTTTTTAAGGGAAAAGTTGACAATCTTTACGAATGGATCCTTTACAAATAACATCAACTTATCTTTATGGATCGACGTTCTAATAACCTTCGTTAATAAAGTTAGGAAGAAAACCCAGTTTAACATTATCGATAATTTGGTCTACTAAACCTCTATTAAATATAAGAGGATTATATAAAGCGTGCTGGCTTCGAAGGTATATAGTATAATGACGGACTTCAACTTAGGTATGGTAATACGGAAAACCCTTAACATTATTACCAGGCAGCTAAAGATTTGTCTTATCCTGGTGGTAATTTGTACCAACTTATGAGGCATTTTTGAATACCTTTTGAAGTTTGGAACCATTAGCGAAAAACACCTAATAATCGATGTAATAACACTCCGTGAAACCTACGAGGAGAGGGAAATGAAGTAGTTCCAATAAATCGATGGTAAAAATAAATCTGTTGACGATATAACAAAGGCATCTCCGAACAAAACCCTGGAAAGGTTTGTAAACAACAATAGACTTACTATACGGATGGAGGGCTACGTAGATCAGCCGCCTAGAAAGCCTATATCACGTGACAAAAGATATGCTAGCAAACTGAAAGATTGTCAAAGGATTAATGATAGTAACCTATTTAAGTGGCAGTGTTAAAGTAGAGGCCTAAAAAGGCCTATAGCGGAAGAACTTTTTGTAGAAGTTAATAAACTCAGACTTCGGGGCGACGGAGCAATTAAGATCAAATAGGGTCAATTTGCATACAATCAGGTGCAATTTAGTGCGGAAGTTGACTGGAATTGACAGGGGTCTGACCAAATAACAAGGAAGTAATTTAGTAGTAACCGGAAAAAATTAGTTAGCTATACTGGCGTACGCGTACAAACTAAAAAGCCGCCAGTATTGACATAATATTACATGCAATACAGTAGATCAACTTTATTTATAGTAAAGTTAACCGTATTGCAAGTGTATTGCTTTATGCGGATTTACCACACTGGGTGTAAGTTGAGTATAGTAGGCTACACTTCACTTTAAAGCACGGGTTAAGCAATTGGCCATACAAATTACTTTGCAGACCGGCTAGCGGTCTGCCAAATCTAGAACAATACATCCACTCCTTGACCAAGGCAATACTACTGGTACTTCGATCAATCAAATTAATAATGTTGCAATGATCTAAAGCCTACCAACAACATTAGTATTTTTATCTTTTTTTGTAATAGTATCGGTATCGCCTTGTTTTGAAACAATAATAATATTTTAATCAATTTTTCTTAACATTATGAAATTTTAATACGTCATTTTACAACCAAATAAACTTATATGATACAAATAAGGGTGTATATATAAAATATGGTAATTGTCGGCAGGTTTTCTAGTAGTTACGCTTGTTAATCCTAATTATTGTTTCAAATAACAAATTGTATAGAGTTAAACATCAGTATGATTATTGAGTCTAAAGTTAGTAAACTATTAGCCAGTTTGTATACTAATTCATATAAACTTCTGTTCGATCTGTACCTCACATTAAATTAGATATTACAATTACTTATACTATTAGAATAGTGTTCAAGTGCAGTGTAGTGAAAGCTAACTATAGTACTGCAAGCCAATTTCAGTAGAGTGCCCACTTCAATATGGGGTATGGGCTAAGAAATTGCCCATACAAAATATTGTGCAGATCGGTTAGCGGTCTGTTAAACTTGAAAGTAGCTATCCATCATTTGACTACGTAATACTATTGTTACTTCGACCACGATTCGAATCGACAAACTTTGCAATATCTAAAGACTTACCAATACTAATTAGTATATATTACGTTGAATACAAATAAGTTATTGAGAAGAAGAGGCAACTATCAATTGAATTTTTCGCGAGCAAAGTAGAGAAAAAACTTTTGCGAAAAGCTTCTACAAACTGCGGTGGTTTCTATGGCAGTATATACGGAAGATTTTTATATTGCAGCTGTTTTCATGGTAATTTGAAGGTAGCAATGGTATTTTTATTTAAAACCCCAAAATATTTTATGAAACCTCTTTAAAAAAACGTTGAGATTAACCGTCGAATGTTTCAAATTGTTTAAAAACAACTACTAAATTCTCAAGACTTTGATAGTTGGCAAATAATTAAATAGTTATTATTTTTATTATAAATTTTCAACTTGAAAACATATAGAATAAATAATAACTTCAGTGGTAAATAACTTTGAATTTTACCCTTTATGTTAATTCTCTCCCTTTTATTACAATTTTCCTTTCTTTACATTATATCATTATTAAATAAATACGTTAGCAAACATGTCGAGGTTGGTAGGACAAACGAAAAAATCAAGAATCGTCAAGTCGTGTTAAATAGTTATATTATGCCGCTTTTAAATTATTAAATCCTTACATCACTTAGATTAATGTTCATTTGACAGCTAAAATACTAAAATGATATTAGAAAACTTAAGCGTAAGAATAATTGAGGAACTTGGATTACTTTTCGTCGGGTATTATAAAAAGAACCTTTGCTTTTAATATATTGACGCCGGCTTAATAAAAAAACATTTGATTAAATTTCTTAGCTAATTTATATTCAACTTGAACCCCAAAAAGATCAATCCAAACACGTTTGCCTTTTAAGACTTTTGCAAAGATTTTGGAGATTGGATTATTGAAATGTGTATTAGTATTTCAAAACCAGTTAAAATTAAGTTAAAGATAGATTTTCGCAACCATGAGGTTTTCATTTTAAATTAGAAGACGAACCTGTTCAATACTATTTCTCATTTATTTTAAATTAATTAATGCCCTTAAAATCTTTAAGAGTAAAAACCTAAATAGAAAAAAACGCTGCTATCAAAGACCCTCATTATATACTTTCAATGAAATTGATTACTAATATTCAAAGTTAAGTTTTAAATCCTATGTAATAATTTGAAGAACCTGTTAATTTGGTAGGTTTTTTAACCCCTACTTTCATTCGTGGTAGCGCAGAATACGCGTTTGTTAGAGGGAGAGCACGTTACATAGCGGTTGCTAATGTGGTACAATGAATTTACGTTGGCTTCATTTAATAAGTAATTATGTAAGATTGTTAAGATTGTTAAAATTATTCTTAAAGTAAAGTATCACATAACATAATGTTATGGACTTAAGCTGTAAGCCGTCAGTCAGAGTCATGAGTCATATGCATATTGAGGTGCACGATGTTGTGTCGTATCATGTCCCGCCCTTATAGTACGGTTAGCGTAATCCAGGATATCTGGTTTATTAGTACTTTTGACATGGTGCAACAGTCAAGAGGGCTGACTAACATCAGCTGATGGAAGCCACGCTAACTGGTTTGAGCTTACTTAGTAAGGCCATCACACATAACTACGAAAAATCCAGAAAGGTATATTTATATACGTAAGCCTACTAAAGGTCCTATTATATGACTTTACTCTTTGGGCTAACCAATTTATAATTATCTTTATTACCTCGATTAGAAAGCTTGAAGATTTTAATTAATTAAAGGAAATATTATTGACGATTGGGAAGATTATTACGATCTATTTTCCAAGACAGTCAAAATAGTTAATATTAACTAAAAGATTTTTACGAATTTCGCAAAAAAATGTAATACTAAGAATAAGTATGATTGTAAACTGTGTAAATTCTTTGATACAAATATAATATCGTTTTTCAATATTTGTAAGTAAATCAAGGTTTAACCTTTGAGTTTTTACCAATCATTTATAGGAATTAATATAGGTTTTATTAGGGATCAGTACCTAACCTTTTTAATTAAGGCATGTATTTTTCGTGAGATATATAACTAAATGAAAAGTTACTTTAAATACAACATCGATTTTACGTAATATTATGCGGATTATGCTATAATATATTGAATAGCGATTATAATGAAAAAGATAAATGAAGAAACGTTGACGAATATAATTAATTAAAAAAAAAAGTTAATGTAATATTAGGAATAAATAGAAAATATATCCGTTGAAGAGGTTATACTTTATAAGGAGGTTGGGAGGCTATTATTTGTATTGACGAGTTTAAATATATCTTATAACTTTTAGATGTTATTTGTAAAGTTTCTTTAATTAGTTATAGTTTTCTTTTGCGATTTGTATAACACATACAGCAGACTTTATTGGTATATACCACTAGATTGATAATTTCCGTGATTAGAACAATAATTCCGTTTTAATGATATATTATATTGATTGTAAGTGGAGTAGATTCACGTATTAAAGATTTGGTTCGAAGCCTTTGAATTAGAAGTTATATTAGCGATAATAACGTGGCTAAAGTATAAGTAGATATAATATCTGTAAACATCATCGTTATAACAATAATAAAAAGTATTGGATTGATGGTAAATTCGGTTCTTGGTTAAATTGTTACCCCGTTATTCAATGTTACAAATAGTAGGTGATATAGTACATCTAATATATTCTTGCTTTTCAAAAGATTATTTAGATTGTATCGTAAATTACGAAGGTGAAGACGCATTCAATAATGAAAATAACGCGTTAAAGTAGCTTAGGTAATATAAAGATATTGTTTTTGAACTAATTTAGTAGCGAGATTGATACTCTTTCTTGTATTGTTTGTTAGACTACCATCACAAGATTCGTTATAATAATTACACTCTTAACTTTTCATATACTTTCAATATTTATAATCGTTATATAAAGTATATATATGAAGGATTTATACCTAATTAAGGGGTAGTAAGATGTTTAATAGGAAGTTATTCATAATATATCGTATTATAACAAGAATGCATTATTGCTACTGAAATCGATTGTTGAAATGTCGGTAAAGTTGGAGTTGGCTGCGGTTCAAGTAAGAAACTATTATTATTAGGATTGACAATTGTATTAATAGTTATTAGATCGATTACCTTTTATATTCTCAAGTCTCTAAACTCAATTCTTTTTTATTTGAAATATATGAGGATCATCGGTATTAACGTTAATGTTAACGTTAATGAGTTGTTTAAAGATAGTTAGATATTTCTCATTATTCTCAAATAGTAATACCTATGGTTTCATTTTTTAGGGAACAAATATGATAGTAATGAATTTGACGTAGTTTTCAATATGTTCATTATGCCAACGTTTTCATAATCAAATTGTCGACAGGCTTTACAAAATTCTTAAGTTTATAGAGCATAAAAATGTAAAATACTTTGCGTTGAAAATTATTCAAAATCTCTGCCATTATTATCAAACCTAATTTTAAAACTTTGAAAGAATTAAATTCATCGTGGAAAATAATATTTATTATAATTACAAGATTAAAGATACGGTTGTTTATTTGGATAATAAACCTATATTTTACCTTATGAATTCGTTAATCTTCTATAGTATTAAGTTCCTTGATTTGTTGTTGGCGAATGATACTTAAAAATGGTTGATAATGTTATGCATTAATATGTACATATTTTTACCATAAATTATTGTTTATGATAGTGGTATTAATTTTAGAGTGACAAAACTATAAACTAAAGTTGAAATTATCGGTATTTCAAATAAATAAGTATTAGTTAAAGCTTGTTGGAGTATTACAGAAGTTATAACGGCATACGTATTATTTAAAATACGTATAATATTCTTATGTTAAAAATAAAAAACTTGATATATTGGGGGGCACGGTTTTAAATATATGGGAAAGGCTTCAATGATATCGTAAGCCTTGAAAACTTGGTAGTAACTTTATTAGGTTTCAAAGTTTATTTTTATTGGAAGAATAGATTTTCTTTTTAAGGGGGTATTCGAGTGAGGATTGCAGCGTATAGTAAGTCTTTAAAGGAATTGTAGAGATAATTTGTTAAGTGTCAATTCAATAACAGTTGTATTACGAGGTATGGTTTTATGATGATCTTTATATTAACTTTGCTATTGTAAAACTAAGTTCTCACGTAGCGAAAGCTAAGCAAATAGAATTACTCATTTAAGATTTTAAGTAAAATTTACCTAAAATCATATGTAAAATTGTTAACGGTTTTGCGATATTTCGTATAACCTAAGTTAAGCTTTATATTAAGGCCAATGTTGATAATAATTTTCAAGACATAAGAATTGATTCATATAATCTCTTTCCAACCAAAATTAATTAGTAGATGGAGCGATGCCGCTGGTCCATATTACTAAAGAGGTATAACAACAAAGATGAAGATAAGAAATATATATCTAGGTATCCTTATATAACTGTTTAGGTGAATAAAGAAAAAAAACGATTAAATTTGGTTGTTAAGCTCTCTATATAAGAAATTATTAAAGCTTTAGGTCAATCTTTTGAGGAATTCAATAACGTTGATATTGACTGGTATTTAAACGAAGAGTTATATAATTCGTATCTAAAGGTATCTCTAACCTTTACGACCTTAACATTGCGATTTTAAAGCTGTAGATTATCTAAGAAGTTAAAGGGAAAGTTACGAATAAGCTTTACTGAAAGTTACAACTAATTGCCTAAGGATACGATAATAGAAAAAAAAACTAGATCCTTATGTAATCGCCAACAATTTGAAACATTAGTTACTGTTTGGAAATTGTATTAGTAACAAATTTAATAGCAATGACTAATGGAAAGTTTACCCTTAATAAACTTGATATTACTTAAATGTATACTTAATTATAAACTAATTTATGAGAGACAGTGTAACCAGTAAGAATGTTTGGAAATAACGAATTGAAAACTAGTAATTCAATCTTTACCTAACGGCAAATATCAAAACAATAATCGTAATTTGATGTTCAGTGTTAAAACAATATTGACTGCTATTTTTAGAAGATTAATTGTAGTACAGTTAGTCAACTTTACTTACAGTAAAATTGACTATACTAACTGCAAATTAAGTGTATTATTTTATGGGTCTGTTGTATTGACTGCAAGTCAAGTATAGTATACGCCCACTTCATACTAGAGCACAAGCCAAGCAATGAGCTATACAAATTACTGTGCGGACTGGCTTGTGGTCTATCAAACCTAGAACAATACATTTACTACTTGACCATTACAATAATACTATTACTTTGACCAATTGAATTAACAACATTGCAACGTTTAAAGCCCTACCAATACTGATTAGTGCTTATTGGGTTAAACACAGATTCGTTAAGTAAAAGAAGAGGTTATTTTCCAGTTGTTACGCTTTGAGTAAAACTAAGGTAAAGGGAAGACTTTTGTGAAGGGCCTTTACTACTATATTAGTCTTTATGGCAGTAAGTAAAAATAACTGTTAAGCTACGTCAATCTTGACGGAAGACTAGAGGTAACAATAATATCGCTATTAAAAACACTAAAAGATCTTTACCACATTCTTTTTAAAGAAAAACGTTGAAATTAACCGCTAAAAGTCTCGAAGATCGTCAAGTTGATAAACAGCTAAGTTATTACTACTACGAGTGTTACTACTACAAAAACGACTAAATCCTATATTAAACTACCAATAATAATAAACGACTTCCAACCTTACCATTTACACTAAACCTTTACTATAAACACTAAAATTTATCTTCACTTTACTTCTTTTCCTCCCCCCATACTATTTTAATCGTCAAAATCGCTATATCAAGTGAAACCACCCAGTTACACCAAAAAAGCCACATCGTACAACTTTACGTTAAATCACCAAATTCAGACGAATGGAATTACCAAGTCTCTCGACCACTAAATCCTACACTAACTAAAATACTAAGATAACACCTAATTAAAAACTATTAAAGGCAATTAAAGCCTTTGAATCCCTGATTTCCAAACACTACAACGAAGAAATTTAAAGGTAAATGTCGACAAAAACTTAATTAAAAAGTATCTGGTTAACATTGTTGGCTTTTATATTATCGAGTAAAATAGCGGTCAAGATTTTAGTCGCAGCGCCTACGTTTTACAAGACTTTCAATATCTATTTCATGACTAAAATATTAATATGTAGAAGACAATTTAGAAAGGTATTAATTTCAAACTGAAAGCAGAGGCCAAACGACGAGAAATCTACGTGCCAGATGAAAACTCAACTAACCAGTCAAATATCTTTTTTGACTTAGTTTAACTTAAGGACTACTCTCGAGATCCTCGACCTTAAGATCCTCAGGTCGAAAACCCTTCTCAAGCTGAAAACGAAGACGAAGACCGTGCTGAAGACGAAGACAAAGACCCTCAAGGTCGAAATATACACTCCAAAGGCGTTGGTTGATTGAAACTCTATGTGGAAAGGCCACCTGGTAAGGCGAAATTACGTGACGGCGAACAAGGTGGGAAACAGGGCCACCCTGGCAAACTGGAAGACTGCCAGGGAATTGAGGCCAGCGAGATTGATTGGCACGGTTGAGTTTGAGGTCTGCACAAGTCTGTGGCGGAAGACTTGTTTGTGGAAATTGGTGAAGCCGGAACTCCGAACCATAGGGCAAATGGAGGTCATTTGGCTGTGAAATTGGCAGGGGTCTGGCCAGTTGACGAGGAGGTCATTCAGTAGTAACCGGAAACGATTGGTCAACCACCCTAACGTGCGCGCACAAAATAAAAAACCGTTAGTTTTGAAACAATATTAACTGCTATTTTTAGCTGGTTAATTGTAGTACAATTAGTCAACTTTACTTACAGTAAAGTTGACTATATTGACTGCCAGTTGAGTGTATTGTTTTGTGGGTCTACTGTATTAACTGCAAGTCATGTACAGTATATACCCACTTCGCACTAGGGCACAGGCCAAGCAATTGGCCATGCAAATTTACTGTGCAGACCGGCTAGCGGTCTGCCAAACCTAGAACAATACATCAACCACTTGACTATTGCAATACTACTGTTACTTCAACCAATTGAATCAACAACGTTGCAACGTCTAAAGCCCTACCAACATTCAGAAAATTATACGGTTTGTTGTACTAACCTGGGGGGTCAGTGCAACTAACTGCATAAATACCTGCAAGTATTGCAGGTGGTGATCTGTACGTACTGTACATACTTGGCCTTGTTCATTTGGTCCTACAGGCCAAACTAAAACCTTTTCTCTTACTTTTTCCACTTCAATTGAATACCGTAATACCAACTCTTGGTTTAACCCTATACACTATCCAATAAATGGGTACTGGAAACTTTTTTGGTCTTTTTTGGCACCAGAAAGTTTTTTTGTTTTACCTTTACCAGGTCACAAGTTACTAGCAGCAGCAATAAAACCAGCAATACCAAGACTAGTAACCGCAACAGAACTACATAAATAAACTATTTCTCATTAATTATCCATTACCCTTTTCTCTTCAACATAGCTTTATCCTTGATGTTTCCCGCCTCAATTACATGTTATAATATAAACTAAAGTTACTATCTAAACAAAACGCCGACTTTGAATACTTTAATCGCCGTTGTTTTCGTTGATTCGTCACAGCCGCGTAATTTAATTTAGCTACAGTTTATGCCCCTACTAACATTTTATTACAAAAACTCTTTCTGTAGCCAACTTAGCTCATTTTTCAACCTGACAAATCAACTTAACTATTTTTACACATACCCTTATACTTGCGTTTTCCCTACTGCAAACGCTTAAAAGCCGAAAAATATGAATATTTCATCCTTAAAAATACCTTTACTATTAAATTTTCCAAGCCTTAAAATCCCGTCCCCCTTTTTATATTTACTTCTTAAAATATAATCTTTAATACTCGCATATAACAATTAAACGTAAATGTTATAAGCCTATATATTAATATTAAGAAACTTTAGATATGATTATATATCCCTGTAGTTAGTATAGTAGTTACGCTGTAAGATGCATACTTACAGAGTATATGGTAGAGTATCACGTTCTGAGTAAGAGCTTATAAGCTTTTATTTGAGATGTGTACTCTTTGGATGCCTCTTCTTCCTCTGAATCATCTATCATTAATACTTAAATACAATTTTAACTTCTTTTTACGTTAACTGTTATGACCCAACATCTGCAGGGCGCACCAGCGGCGGCCCCGCAGCAGATAACAAAGGAAATCGGTTGGACACAGCCTCTCGGCAGGCACCAGGGATCCACAACAGACACACCGTACACAAGGGTTAGGGTCAGCATGGTGTGAGACTCGATGGACTCGGTATCGAGCCAGTCGAGCCTACACTGAAGACGTATGAAGGCGCGGATATATAAGGACACTTTCATTACCAAGATAGATAGTATTTCCTTCATAGCTCTTCAGTTGTCAATCTAAGTATTCAGTCTACCCTGAATAGCCTCACGGCTTCTGATCATCACTCGCACGAACACAGTCTTGATATTGCACCTTTTGTTACCTCTGCTACCTTACTGTTAACATAAACCCTCTGACACCTTCTACATACTCACGGGTATTTAGTGTGATCATTACATTAACGTATAAGAAACCTTACCGATACTAATTAGTAGCTGACTTAGTTGACTAGCCTGGGAAAAAAGAGACGAACCCTAGTTAAATACTTATAAGAGGATGTTATAGCGGTCTCAACTGTTTCATGCTTTAATATTACAATTTACAAAAAATACATAGAAATGTAAAAGAAATATAAAAAGCGGAGTAACTTCAAAAGATACAACTTCAATACGAAATTATCAACTCGTTTGATGCTTTTTGGCTATTGAAAGCTTCATTACACCATCTGTCAACTCGGTTGGCGTTTTGAACGTATCCAGATACTTTTTGAAAAGCGTCCTATTACGTATTAGCTACGTAAGCCATCAAATTTCGGAATCTTTTGTTAGGACCTATTGAGAACTAACTTTTGAGGCGTTCTGGCAAACCTGGAGAGCGCTTTAAACAACTTTTGGGGCGCCTCTACTATTACCTTAAGCTCCCAAAGCAGCTTTTAAAGCGTCTATACAAATATATACCAAGCGCCCAAAGCATCTTTCGAAGCTTTTCAAAGCATTTCGCGAGCGTTAAACAAAGTATTCCAAGCGTTTACTACACTATCTAAACCCTTACATACCAATTTCCCACCTTAAATACCCGATTTTTCCTTTCACCCTACTCGATTTAACTTACCACACATCGTTTATTTACATCATTATTTACAACGGTTTAAATTTATTAGCTACTTGGCGTGTGTAATGCTAATAAGCATTAAATGGTTAGTTTGGAACATTTGATTAGTTTATGGTTGCACCTTATTTAAATTTTGTTTAGGTTAGTAAACATTGACTTTTGAATGCTTTAACATATTATATTTATATTTCGTTCACATATTATACGCTTTTATTCCAATTTCATTCCGAAACCCATTTGAATATATTATCTAAAATATATAGAAAACCCTATTAATACGTTTTATTTATACTTTACCCTTACATATAATAACCTCCCCCTTATGGCTTTAATAACGGCGTACCTGGTGGAAGTAAGTAAATATATGGACTTTTTGTTCAAAAATATGACGTTTATAAGAGTGTTTCAAAACATATTAAATTTAACCTATGAGAAAACAAAATCGAAGTGTCGGTAGCTGAATTAAATCCTTATACGGCAAATACATACGTTTTGAATATAATTTCTCATTATTATAACGAAAAACTTAAACGATACGATTTATTCAATAATTTTTACAAGTAATTTGGAAATTGGACTCCGGATATATATTATACAATATATGGTATAATTTGGAGGATATTTCGAATATAGTTACGAAAGAAAAGAACTTAATACGACCGATAACAAAACTAACCGTATAGTGAACGCATTAACTATAACGATTTAATTCAATCAAATGGAGAAAAAAACCAACGATAAAGTAATAAAAGTGTAATTTATTCAATGATATTAGTTGGAAAAACATAGGAACCGACTTATAAAGATGACGGAAAAAGAGAAAGGAAAAAAGAATTCATGAATATAGAGTGTAAGACGCTTTAAAAGGCTAATTGCGCCCCGAAAAACACAGACAAAGCTTAATGAATCGTCGGAAAAGGTGAAAGGATTATGAAAGTTATCCGCCACTTTGATTAAATACGGATCCTAACTAAAAAGTACTTTTGAAAAGAGACGCAAACTGAACTACTTCCCAAATGTATTAGACGCCCTTACAACCGTAGTAAAAGAGGTTTAAATAAGGAAGACAGCGTTTCTGGAGGAAATATAAGCAGCGATGAATAACTATACAAGCCTTATGACTTGATATTCACAAACCACGACTTATACTGCAATCTTTTACCACATCAATTACCTATTAATAAGAGTAACTTTATAAAGTTTACGAACTTTGCCAAGTTGTAGAATAAAAGCAAGAATTATAATAGCAAACCTTACTATATTTTCGATAATAAAAGACGTATAATATTAAAAACTTTTAAATTATTTGATGTTCAACCTTTATAATTCTGTATACTTTTACTCGGTATATTAATTGAGTAAGTAACGAAGTAGTATATGTATGATTTAATGTAAGTAAATACGTTTACAGAATGTTATAATTGTTTAAAGACGTATCTTGATACGAAAATTAATTGCGAATTTTATGATATATATTAGACGGGTATTATATGAAAATCAGTTAATAATCAACGAGAAAATATCGATAAAAGACGGTCAAGGGTATTCATTACCCTATTAATAAAGTTTAAAAAGTGCTAAGCAATATTCAAATCGAAATATAAGGACAATATTGGTAGGGCTTTAGACGTTGCAACGTTGTCGATTCGATTAGTTGAAGTAACAGTGGTATTGCAGTAGTCAAGTGGTTGATGTATTGTTGTAGGCTTGGCAGACCGCTAGCCGGTCTGCACAGTAATTTATATAGAAAATTACTTAGCTTATGCACCAATATGAAGTAGGTTCATACTACACTTGACTTATAGTCAAATACAGTAGACTCATTTAAAAAAATACACTTAATTTACAGTCATTATAGTTAACTTTACTGTAAGTAAAGTTGATCCAATATACAGCAAATACTATTATTTCAACACTAGCGGCTTTTAGTTTGTGTGTATACGCTAGTATGGTTAACCAATCTTTTCCATTAAGCGTTAAACCGCGACCTTATTGATTAGTCGGACCCTTGTCAATTACAATTAACCTTTACATCGAAATATATCAATTTGTATACAAATTGAGCTTTAATTGCCTTTAATTGTCTTACGGCTTCGAGATTCGACTTTACCGACTCCCACAAAAAGTTTTTTTACCACAAACCCATATAATCCTTTAATTTAACCCTATTAATTAAACAAATTAACATCGTTGATCCCCTAGTAATCTTTTAGTTTGCCAATACATCTTTGACCATTGTTACGTAATCTGGGCTTTCCGGGCAGCTTATTAATGTAGCTTTCGAAACATATAGTCAACTTATTAATATTTACAAACCTTTCAAGGGTTTTATTCGGCGATACCTTCATTATACCAATAGTAGGATTATCTTTGCCATTAATTTACCAAAATTCCCTAATTTCTATTTTTTCGTAAGCTTCGTGAAGTGTTATTACATTGATTATCAGGTGTTTTTCGCTAGTGGTTTCGATTTTCGAAAGGAATCATAATAAGCTTCTCGAATCGGTATAAATTACTACCGGAATAGGAAAAATATTTAGCTGCTCAATAGTAACGTTAAGAGTTTCCCACAATATTATACCTATATTAAAACCTGTCATTATGTCGTAAACTTTCGAAACCAATATACTTTATGTAATTCTTTTACATTTGACAAAGTTTTAGTGAATTAGGTTACCGATAATTTTAAATTAATTTTCCCGCATATTTTCATTTACGAGGGTTATGAGGAAGCTGATTTGTAAAGACAAGTCAGCATTATTTACAAAATATATATTCGTAATGATTATTCATTTAGCTCTCGATAGGTTAATTGAAACTATATTAATCCTCTGATCCTAATTTAGTTTTTATTACTTAATCCTCTTATTTAACCGGTTAAAGTCGTTACCTATTCAATCTTATATTTGTACGGCGATCAAAAGGTTGTAAAAGGCTTTCGACTAGAATAAAGTGTTAATATAACTTTTACAGGTATTTTATTTCATATACCATTAGGCCTTAGATAAATCAGTCTTATCGATTATGGCTAAGTTAATTCCCTAGCTCTTTTATCAAAAATCATGGCCGGTATTAACACTAAGTATATAGATTAACGATCTGTTAGGGTTAAATCAAGTACCCTTCGTTAGCATCGTAACCGGCTTGCCATTTTAGAATTTAAAGTCCTTAATCGCCTATCATTCCGATCTTATGAAGCTAGCTGTTTTAACCAAAAGGGTATCGTTAGTTTATATACCCATTATACCGAAGGTGTTTTTTTACGTTACCAGTAAATACGAATTGTATATTAAAGACTTTATACATAACCGTAATTTAAAATACGACTGGTAAGTTAGTAACCTGTAATAGCCTGATTTAACTAGTGCTTATAAAGGCTTAATATGTTATATTACCGGTTTTAAAGGGTAAATAGGCTGTAATTCCGGTAGTAATTCTGACAATACGATCCGTTGTAAGCCTATTGTTAATTACATATAAGATTACATTATATACAGGCTACTAAGTATAAATTTACCTTTAGTTTTAGCTAAAAAACTTACTATTAAAACGATCACTAAACGCTAATTAATCTTTTAAATCGTTAATAATTGTGTAACGATTTGGCTTTTCCCTTCATTCCCGTTACGATTAGGCGTAATTATTCCTACGATCGTCCCGTAGTCTTATCCTTACCCTTGTAAATAATTTTCGACTGAAATATTGTCATTTTTAAATCATAAAGGTTAAAGTCAGCTTTCAATACAAATTACGACACTCCTAAATTTAGTGGGCTACTAATTTCAACCTTATCGCTTTCCTTAAAAAGTCTACCAAAAGTTTTAATCATACGTTATGTTTGAAGCTTTAGTGCCAAGTCTTCGTTATCTTTTTCTTTTTTGCTTACCCAAATAGTATTGTAAATACTACTTGGTATATATTCCTCTTTTTTAACCTTCTCTTTTTTTCGGAGGTGTTTAGCGTCGGCGTTTCATAGGTTTATTGATAACAGTTGAAAAAGGTTTGTATTGGCTCGATCGCTTAGTTCAAAGATATTTATTGTTCATAGTCCTACGCTTAACCTGGATTGTACGAAAAGATATAAAACTATTAATATTTTTATAAATATTTTAAAGCTAGTGATATTTAAGGTTTTGTATAAGCCCTCTTATTTACCCAGCTTTCGTTATACGAAGACTTTACTTTGTAATAGCAAAGTAAGTACATCGATTTTTATAAGGCTATTACCAGTATTAAGAGTATTATTAACCTGTCGGCATACCGATTCCTTCCGTAGTTTCTTTAGAGCTTTGCCGTAGGCTACAAATCGCTTTTAGGTACTTGATAATAGCAAAGATTTACTCGTCAGGCGTAGATATACTCCAAAGACCAACAGTATTAGCACCAGGCCATTAAAGCCCACAGTATTATTTAGGCCCTTTACCGCTATTTAAAGGCGTGCCTCCGAATCAGTAAAGCTTTAAATCTCCAACACAAGGATATTATACGCTCGGAGAAGTAAGGCGTATACCCTTTTAACCTTTCTAATACTTTATTAGGCCTTTACAAGTACCTATTTGTACTAAATACCTATTATTTTAGTATCTTTTTAAAACTCGGTTACCGTAAAGTTAATGCAGGTGTCGTAGACAAAAACGTCCGGTAAACTTAAGTACGTGTTAATTTACAATATTTCTAACGTTTCTCACGTATCCTTTACCGAGAGAGATTTCAAAAATTTGACTTCGTAAAAAGAGGTTGCAGAGTTAACGACATGGAAAACAGGCTTATTATCCAAGTAAATTACATTAACAAAGATCTTGTAATTAAATTTTTCATTGTATTTTAGAGTAAACTTAAATCTTTTGGGGGATTATGTATATATTTGGTAATTGTAATAACGCATTTTAATAGCATTTAGGGTAAAGTATTTTATATCTTTACATCTTACGAACTTTAGGACTTTTTATATCCTATCAACGACTAGGTAGTCAAAGTACCGGTATAAATAACGTATATACGGCTTCGTAAGATTTAACAGTATTACTTTAAAGCCTTAAAAATAAAATTATAAGTATCTTTACTTGAAGACGAAAGGAAACCTTTAACCGTTTTTAACCAGCTCATCGGCATTAACGTTAACGTTGACGCCAAGGGTCTTTATATTCTCCAAATGAAAAGGTAAAGGGGTAAAGAACTTGAAAATGAAAAACGTAATCGACCTAGTAACTATTTAAATTACTGTTGTTTCTAATAACGATAATTTTTCGCCTGATCTGAAACTAACTTTGGCTTCAATAATATCGTAAAAATTAATCTTAACATCTATATTGCTTTTCCTTCGTAGTACCACGTATTACGAATAGCCTTTTATTAAGTACCTTACTGCCCCTATATCTGATATAATACCTTAAAACGTGTGATCCGCATAACGATCGTAAAGGTGAAAGATATATAAGGGGTTAAGGGCTTAATTAAAGCAAATATAAAGGTCTTTACCACATAAACGGTATAGGAAGGTATGGTCGACTAATTAATGAGTTGAGTTGAGGATAATATCTTTATGCTACTTGATTTATTTGGTGGTATTATCGCTATTAATTGACTCGTTACCTTCGAAGTCTACGATTTAATTTAAATAATCCCTAGAAGTGATAGGGTACTGGATATATTATTTTACCTTTTTGTTGTTTCGCCTTGACAGAGGGTGGCGATTTAATCAACAGCCAGACTTATCACAAATCCAACATCTTTTATCACTATTACGACGATAATACTTACGATTAATAAGTCCTTTTGAATCTTGGCGTTAATATGACTGCTGCCTTTAGATTATGGTTGATAGGCCAGACCTTAGGTATTAAGGGCGCCTTTAGCCGTACTTATGGTTAACTTAATTAATTACTGTAAGGTCTTTTTTATCCATGATAGGGAAGTTGCCGGCTTTGGGCATATATACTAAACGAGTTTGGTATACGTGTTGATATAGTTGTAAACGAAGAGCGTACATGGCTAAAAAGCCTTCGTAAGTAGAATTTGGGCGTTGTAGAGCGTATTCAAACTCGTTGATACCCGTAACGGATATTTGTACCTGTTCGCTAAATATGGCTTCGCTAGTGTAAACTTTCTCCATTGCTTGCTAATATAGTATCAGCTTATTAAGCATCTAATTAAATATATACATTAGTATTTACTCCTCTTTCTTTGCTATTATCGTAGTCTACTTCGTAACGGTTCAGTTTGTATAATATTAGGTAAGGTGGACTTCGTATTCTAAATGGTTTTTCATATTATCGTAGATTTCGCGAAAAGTAGTTACTCAGGTTAAAAATTTTAGGTAATAATCCCTAGTGTATCTTGTAAAGATTTTAGTAAATAGTAAGTGAAAACCAGAAAAAGGAACTTCTATTTACTTATATATATTTAAAAAGTGTAATATTTTTGTATTGAAAAGATTGTAGGTCTTTCCGTGTAATCTCTTTACGTTGTTTCAAATCTTAGTGAAATCAATGAAAAAATTGTAATTGATATTAACTATCTTGAAAAGTCTTGGGAGCAGGTCGCAATAATCATTTCAGTTTTCATTGGTATTTCCTGAGAGTTAAAGTTTTAAAGCTTCCGAGGCACGGTATTGAGGATAATTACCAGTCGTCTTACCTAAGGGGTAAAGTCCTATAATAAGACTTGTAGTAAACTTACTCGTATAGGAAAACCTACCATGACAAGGTTTTTAGAGTACTTGGCGATTTTAATTAAAATGTTATATAGTAAGAGAGATTTAAAGGTTTTGAAGAATTTGACAATATTACTTAATTAATTGGTGTAAGACACCGATTGTAATCCCTTTGATGGTTTTGACGGTCGTTGCTTTACGCGCCTTTCCGCTGCTGAGAGCGTATTCCACGCTGTTATGTAAAGGGGCTAGATTGCCGAGTAGATTAACAAGTTCCTTATCGTTATCGCATGAAGAGGTTTAACTTAGCTAAGGGTAAAGGGGTGTCTCACCAGATCGCATGTAAAGGTGTTAAGGGTTTTAAATACTTTTTCTTTTAAGGCGTAGGTCTTAAGGGCATTTTTTAAATTGGGCTAGGTCGAAGAGGGTCTTTACTAATTTTGAAAAGCTTTTTTTAAGATGTAAATCCTCCGTTCCTTTAGCTTTTACTTGAATTTTAACTTAATATTCCTTTAAACTTTTTTCCACATATTAATAGTCCAATTATTGAAAAACTTACGATATTTTTAAAAAGCGTTATTACTGTAGTTAAGTTTTTCACCTTTATTGTAGTCGACTATGTAATAACCGAAGAATTTGGTTATATGTTTTTCTGTTAAGGTTTTATTATCATTTTATCTCTAAAGATCGTAATTATAATATTTGGCGAAAAGTTACCCGAGTGCCTTAATTGATTTTTTACTAGTGGGATCGGTAATGGCTTTAAAGTAAGCACTAACGTTAGCTATTTTGACGTTCTTATATTTGTAAGACGTGTAAAGCAAGAGACTTAGTGATTTTGGGCGTAGAAACTTGGTGTTTTGTTGTATAGAAACTTGGCGATTTAGCATGGAGTTGCGTGATCTGGCTTTCTTATCGTGACTTAGTGTTCTCGTTCAAAGCAACGATCTTAAAGATTAATTTGGCGTAGGGAAAGTGAAAAAAGTTTAATAGGGGAAAAGGTTTGATGTAAAGGATAAAATCGAATGTTGTTTATTATTATTAGTAAAGAGCGAATATCAAAAGTTATAGACCGTAGGACTTGGTAGTTTTTATAGTAATAGCACCTATAGTAGTACTAACTTGGCCGTTTGCCAACTTGTTGATTCAAGACTTTTAACAGTCAATCTAAACGCTCTTTAAAAAGGATCTTTAATAAAGATGTCTTGGTGTTTTCGAATAGCGATACCGTCGCTACGTTTAGACTGCCGTAAAGACTGGCACGACTCCAAGGTCTTTTTTACGTACTGCCGACATATTTCTGTAAATACTGACACAGTAGTAAAGGCCCTTTGCGAAAATCTTTTCTTTACTCTAAAGATAACACAAAGCGTAACAACCGGAAAGTAGCTTCTTCTTTTACTTAGCAATTTTATACTTAACTCGATAAGTATTGATAATTATTAATAGGGATTTAGATATTACAACGTTATCGATTAGATTGGTGAAAGTAACAGTAGAATTACAATAGTTAAGTGGTGGATGTATTGTTCTAGTTTTGACAGAACACTAGCTGGTCTGCACAATAATTTGTATAGCTAATTGCTTGGTCTGTACCCTATTATAAAGTGAGGCTATTCTGCACTTCACTTGAAATCAAATACAGTAGATCCAAACAAAACAATACACTCAACTTGCATTCAGTATATCTAACTTTACTATAAGTAAAGTTGACCTACTGCACTGCAAATACTATTATTTCACCAAGCGATAAATTATGTATTTAAATAGTAACGAAAATATAGTATGAAAATCCGGTTTTTGACCTTATGCTATTCAAACTAAAGGAAGTCTTGGAGGATTTTAATTTAAGCTTTAAAATATCATTTGAAACCTCGATACGCCAATCAGCGAGCTTCGAATCAACGTTTATAATCGGGAAGGCTAAGGAAAAAGGCTTGTAAATATCGAAAACGAACTTCGTTGAAACGTTTTACCACGTTTAAAATCGATGATTCAAAGTGTATTTATGTATAAAGACCATAAAAACCACAAATATAGTTATAGAGGTGATTAATACTAAGGAGAAAGCTCCGGAAATCGAAAACTGAATGGGTACTGATAACAACGCCCCTATAGCTAATTACGAAGTTTACTATATATATTACCGTACCTACGAAAGAGTATATAAAGTTTTACAGGTTCTTCAAAACATTGTATTATATGTAATAAAAATTTTGTACCTCGGGGGGTGGGGGATACTTGTTTTCTCACGAGACTACTTTTTCTCGAGACTGCCTATTAATAAGTTATTCTTCTCATAATTACTTATTGTTATAATGATAATGTGGTGGATTCCTAGCTTTAGCTTAGTTTTTACCTTAAAATACAGACTAGAATACCATAATACGTATGCACTTACAGATAGCATAACAAATGGTAGTTGTAAGCTAATATTCCTACTTGGTACCAGACTGATTATAATTGTTACAAAGTAATTTAGTTAAATTACTAGTGCGAAGCTGTTACTATACAGCCTTGTAACTAAAAATAGAAACTACTTATTTTCCCTTACCTTTTAACCTTTTAACCTTTTTCTTCTTCCTCTAATACTACCATACATTATCAACTTTTGTTTTACGAGTTACTAATTTTAACCTTTAAACAAGCGAAATCTGTAAGCGTTATGTATTTTACTTAACCAGTCCTGAACCCCTCGCTGCACGCGTTAGTAAACTCGTATAGAAGAACTTGATAGTAAAATAAAAACTGTACCTACACTCGTACTTATACCTGTACCTATATATACCATATTAAAACCGATTACTATCACTTTCCCTTTAATTATACCAAAAATGGTAATAAAAAACCCATTTTCGCCTACATATATACCTGTACCTATTTCATTTTCGCTTACAGCCTTACGTTTCTTTATCCCTTTAATTTGTTTTTCATTTACATCTATTCATTGCTTGCTCACCATTATTGCAAGCTCTTTACCTCTAGTAACCATAGAATTAAGGGAAAAATCCTTAGTATTTGGCTTAGTTACTGGTAACTCTGATACTGCGGAAATTATGGTAAGCTTATGCCGTAAGTTTGAGAAACGTAATTCTACAAGATGCGTAGAGTATGATGCCATTATGCAACACCTGGATAACTTGGCTTTTGAAAGCCGTTATTTTCGTGATTGAAGCGAGCCCCTTCGTCGTTATTACCATTAATCCTTACCCATATTTATAGCTTTATTGGATACTTCGGAGGATAGTCGTTATTAACATCGTTACAAAGGGAAGGAGCTCTTTTCCTAATGATTTCGAAACCGCCGTAAGCCTTTTTATTGCCGTCGTAAGCTTTTTTTTACCGTCTTCGTAAACCCTTTCAAAATCGCCACAAGCGTAAAACATTTCGCCGCCGTCACTCGCGTAACCGCCGCAAGCATGAGCTCTCTCGTCGCCGTCGATTTTGTTCTTTTCGATCTCGTTTTCATGACCACTGCAAACCTTCCCGAACTTTTAACACGATGGTTACTTAATATTCGGTTAGAAGTACTTACCGTTTAAATATTAAAGAGATTAAGGTATTTAAACTCAAGTATCCTGATCTTTAAAATATGGACATTATTATTATGAGCAAAAATATAGTTTTTTAACGATGTATAGAGATTTTTACAACGTTTAAATACCTTCGAGAACATCTTTCTAGCATTAAAGAATCAAATTATGAAAATTTTATCTACTTTATTATAGGGATTTTGAGTATACTAATGGAATACGGAAGTCATTTTTTATAAGCATCGTAAAATGTTTCGTTGTGGACTTACGTATATTATGACCATTTCCGTCGACCGCTTTACCATAAATCATAGACTAGTTATTAAAAAATTTAAGAATATTGAATTTTTGTAACATAACCTATTAGATAATGAGAATGGCTTACTTAAATATATTTAAATAAATATAAGCTACGTAAAGGCTATGTATATATTAGAACGTTATAATAATAAACAGTATAACTCCATAATTAATATCTGGTCCGCTTTGGACTTGTGCACTTAATAGTACCTGCTTTTACCATATTGAAATAAAATTATATAACAGTATTTTGTTAAGGTTAAAAAATAAAAAACTCTATTGCTATGTATAGTAATACGGTGATAATCCAACCATTAGTCTTTATTTAAAGATACTTATAATGGGTATAATTCCAGGTATTTTATCAAGGATCAGTACCAGCTTTGCAAGCTCAAAAATAATTTAAAGAAAGAAGAGATATAATCTTGGAAAAAGTATACTTATAAGCGTTATAACCACCTTACGAGTGAATATGCCGACCATAACTGTGGTTGGGATAAATGTAAACGAGAATACAATTACAAAAAACGAAAAAGTGATAAATATATGTCTTCGCGAAAACTGTGCCGACCGAGATCGTGGTTACGAGAGAAGTAATAATCGTAATTATAAAGTTGACAATATGTAATCTAAGATTAACAACGCTAACTGTTTGGATTAGGACAATTTTTATTACTTACGAACATTTTTATAAGCAAGTTCGTATTACTTTAGTAGTGAGGTAGGGTATATAATGAAGCCTAATATTATACCTCCTAATCATCGAACTTAAGTATATTATAGTGAGAATTGCGGGTCGTATAACGCCTCATTTAAATATTTAAAGGCTTGTGTTCAAATAATGGCCTTTTCCTAATAATATAAAGTGACTAATTCGATAACTGGACCGTATATAACCTAAAAACCAAGATAATATCGTAAATAATATGGAGAATATTACCATTATTATAGCTAAACCTATTAATAAGGAGGTAGAACTCGTTATAGGTGGTTATCGTTACTTATAAATCGCTATGAACGCTAGTCCTATAGGCAAAAACCACAAATTTCACCTCAATACGGGCGTTAGTAAAGACCTCGTATCTAAATTTTCGCTAAATATGAACTTCCATAATTATATTATAACAAACGAGTCTATAGCCAAACTTAAGACAATTAGTAACATAATAGGTCTTTCTATTCGCCTTACTACCAAAGCTAGTTGAAATTTATATGCTTCTGGGTATAAATCTGATGGTACTCCTTACTTATTACAGGACATAGCTAAAGTTTATCTTATTGATCGCCTTGATGTAGGCGTTTTATTAACAAACCATTAAATAAAAACTCGTGGCACAAATATTTTAATATTTAAAAATGTGGTTCATTTTAAAAATAGCTACTTCCAGATTCCTTTTTTATTATATAAAGTAGCTAGTAAGCTTTTATTCGTAAAGGTATATTTAATATTTAGATTTTTATTCAACTTCAATAAACGATATACAGAGATTTTAGGTGTATCGCCTTCTATAACAATAAATAATTTATATTTACCGCTTAATATTTATACATTCTTAATACTTTGATTTACGGGAATACTCCTTATATAGTGCAACTTTAAAATCCTATAGCTAAAACAGTATACCTTGAGAGGTACACGCGTTTGGAAACCATTACGAAATGCTAAGATAATGCTTACTTTCAAGTAAATTTCCGAAAGTTGTGTGAGCTCTTACTCGTGTTATAGATGTTAATAATATATCTTTTATAATTGCGTAACCTATAGAGATTACTGTTAGAAACTATTGAGTTTTTTTTTTTTTTTTTTTTTTTTTTGGTTTTCTTGGAATTTTGGATAAATATACCACCATATCAGCAATTAGTGTTGAATTCGACTTAGATTTTCCAACTCTTCGCGTTACCATTACGCCCAAGGGTACGCCTTTTCGTACTAAGGCTCTTATAGAGACTTAATTAGATACTCTTCCCCTGAATACGGTGGTATACCTAATTTAAGAACTTAAGGTCCTGGAGATGGTAAATATTATTAATTAAAGCTGGTTTCATTAAACCTCGCGACAAGTTACGTTACCGAGATGCCTTGTTTGGTAGAAAAACACCTGAAAATATACCCATAGTGAAAATCATATAAGAAACCAATATCAATACAACTAATCCAGCTTAATTTGTTTAATTGTAACGATTTTGCAAACGATATCCTGCCGTTTGAAACGATATAGATTCAAGTAAAATACACGTGAATTAAATAATAATGGCGTCACTTATCCATACTTGATAATATATTAAACTAAACCGATATCTATATCCTGTATCCAAACGCTATAAAAAGTTTTTCAATTCATGGTTTGATACCCTATATAATTCAAAATGTATGGAATTCTCTAATAACATATCGCTATTTGTATTGCAGGTATTTGTAATATGAAAAAAATTCCAAAGAATAGTTAAAAATCGAGTAGTTATAAATTTACGACTACCTAAGCAAAGATTCATTTTAAACGCTTATCTGTTGTCTTTACAAAAGGATGTTATTGAGTATATTCATGGAAAGAAATGAATTATTATCGTTAACATTTCTAAGATTTTCTTTTAAATTTTAATACACTGAGATTACCGTAATCAGTTTACTTTTATTAGCTACCGCGGATTTGAACGAAGTAAAGTTACTTTTATAGGCTTTCTATATTTATTATCCTACGCCCAATTATTAATCGAATATTAAAGGAATTTTAATCTTTTTGTCGTGTATTTATCGACGATAGTATTATTTTTTCCAACACTTTTTAAAAACACCTCGTTTATTTGAGAGATATTTTCAATCTGTTTATCAATAAACGTATTACCCTATCGTTAAACAAATCTTATATGCGATGTTAATTAGTTAAAATTTTAGGATTTTACGTGGACGCTTTCTGTCTTTTAACCACTAAAGAGAAAACTGAAGGTTTCTGGAATCTCTTGTTTCCTCGCAACTTAAAAGCATTGAAAATATATCTGAGAGTAATAGGGTTTATACGACCAATGATACCCTATTACGAAAAATTTTCAGACTTACTTTAGAGACTTGAAAATTGCTAGTACAGAGAAGAAAATAAGGATAACTTAAAGTTGGTAATCGTAAAAAACGACTACATTATACGTAGTTTATAGTAATCCATTACACGTCCAAGTAAAAGAAGTCTTTTAAAACTCTAAGAACCTATTTATGTAAACAACTTAAATTATATTACCTAGATTTAACACGTTAACATTTTCTTCAAATTGCTTAACGTTTTGAACGCGGATTTGGAGTTGTGTTTCTTTACTATTAAAAATATTTTTTAGTAAAAAGAATAACCCGTTCCAATTACTGTTATCGAATTAGTAATCTTTTTAAATCTCCATTTAACTCTGGCTAAACTTAATTATAACCATTTGAAACATCAAGTCGCTTGTTTTACCTAGGTATATAAACACCTATGAATAACCTTAGTTAGCAACCCTTTACCAACTATTGTTTTTATCGACTATAACGTTACCCGAATCATTGTAAACCAAACTTTACTGAATATAATATTGATGAATAAGGCAAATCGACGACTGGTTCATATGGTAATTTACATAAATTTATACTTTTAGAATATGGTTTATCATCAGAGACGCCTTCATTTGCTACGAAACGCCTTTAATCGCCTGCTTTTTAACGAGGACCGATGACTTGACAGAAATGATATACCAGTATTGGACCAGATCTTTAATAAATTGCTAACCGTAGATCATTAGTATTATTTTATAATATACCCTATTAAAACGCAAATACATAATGACATGCGATTTAACTTTTGGACGGATTATCATAGGGATACCGTTTGGCATAGAATTTTGTAAGATTTCGTAGGTAATGAAAACGATAAGAACATGCATTTTAATGTTTTTAAACTTGGTCATCTACTTAGATTGGTTAACCGTTAACTGTATAACCGCTACGCGAGTGGTTACGAAATACTTGTGGTTTCTATAACATTCGTACAGGAACTTTTCGTCGAGGAAAATGATGAAAAGTACTATTTTGAACCTAATAAAATAATCATAACCTTGGATAAAATATATTTTCGCTAAAACGATAAGCTTGTAAATGCATACGTTAGGGATTATATATATTGCAGAAAACTACATAACTACAAACAGAAGCTAATAAACCGTTTTAAACCTATTTAAGCACCTAAAGAACTAATGTATGTAATTTTCATAGATTTTGTAGTCTTATGACTAGCTGTGCCATCTATAGCTATACATTCGATATTACTTTGTATAGAATATTTTAAGGCCATAATACGCATTTTATGTGAAATATTCAAGAAAACACTCTTCAGTTCTAGTTATATAATTTATATTGGAAAAGATTAGGTTGATATTTTGATTCGACAGTTCCTGTTACACAACTAGCTCTATACAAGACAAATTATCCTAAACAAAAATATTAGGTTTGTATTAGCTTTTTGGAATACGTTTCATAATAATAATAGCCTATTATTTACAGGTTGATGGATAAGTTAAAAAAATAAGTTATGAAGCTGGCTTTCCGCCACTTCGTAGCCCAATACTCTCAGTAATATTAGATTAATATTATACCGGTTTCACAATGAAATCTTAATGTATACTAGCGTACCCTAGAAGCCATTCCTTACGAATATCTGTTCGGATTTAAATTTATAGCTTTAGTGGATGTTTTTATTACAATTTCACTACGAAAATAAGCCAGAATTCGTCATATACTAGAATATTTGTAACGTGACGTACAATTGTCGATAGATATCATCATTACTAAGATAAAAAAGAGATACGACCAAAAACATTGTTGGAATAAATTTGTTATGGGTAATAAAGTGTAGTTAAAGCTCAGACGAACCTATAAATCTTTTTATAAAAAATAAAATTGTCTCTACCGCGTATAGCGCTATATTAAATCATGATGAAAGTTGATAATTTGAATTTTACTTTGGATTTTCCAACTGGTTTACGAGTTTACCAAATTGTTAGCATTACTTACTTATTACCTCATTACAACCTTATAAACGACCTATTTAAGAAAATTACACTATCTTTGAAGTTAGTTAAATATGAGGACGACGAATTAAATATTAAGAACTAAAAAGTAGAACATATAATGGTTAAACGGGTAGATCGAAGTTGTCGTAAAGAGGATTAAGTTTAATATTCTTTTTAGATAAAATGGCTTTACGGCTCGCGACAAAGAATGAAAACCAGTATTAAAATTGAATTTCCCGGATTTGATTGAGGCTTTAGAGAAGAATAATGCTGGGAAGGTTGTTGCTATTGTTAAATGATGAGGATATTTTTTTGGCCTCCGGAATTCGTTGTACCTAGGAGGGGGAGGGTACTTGCTTTTTCACGAGATTGCCCTCTCTCGTGACTGCCTACTCATAATTTATTCTTCTCATAAGTACTTATTGTTATGATGATGATTTGGTGGATTCTTTTATGGTCCAACTTACGATAGTAAGCAAAGTAAGTGCTAAATGACGTTTATTATTGAGGTAAAGTGGAAGACTAGAAGAGGCTACTATGGCTCTTCGTGTAGGACTTATGGGAATAGCCAGTGCCCAGCCCATCACGTTCCCTCGCAAGTGCCGTAAACGAACCGAGCTCGGACCGGGTACTATATATTCCGTTGCGTACATAGTTACATGATCTATAGATTCAATGGCTAATAACCTGAATTTATAGTATGCCCCCATCTTTTTTAAATGCTATAAAGGCCGCGACATTCCGTTAGTTAAACGTAAAACGCAGGCCTCGCTCGCCTAATACGAGGACCGGACGCGAGCTAAACACAGGCCAGTAACGTAACTTTTAACGCGCCATATAACATATCGGCCGGTCTAACCCCAAATCGCCGGTACCGTATAAAGCGCTCCTGTACTATATAGTATAACGTATCGGTCGGTTGAACCCTAAGCCGTCAGCGCCGTATAATATACCCTTTAACGTACCTTGTAACGTACTGTTTTTACCGCCAGTATTATATAATTTATCCATTAACGTACTATATAATATATCGCTTCTATCATCGATACCATATAATGCGCTCTATTACCATATCCTATAACGTATAACCCTTATCTAATCTGATCCGCCGGTACTTATAAATACTGAATTTAACGTAATCTTTGAAAATTTCACTTCTTTTCCTTTTCCTTTGCCAAATTTCTTTCAATATTTCATATTTTACTTTATCTTTTATAATAGCTTTATTATAACCGTTTATATCCTAATAGTTAATTACATATTAATATTTCGTAACCTTTTAACTTTTGTTTTGTTTTAATAATTATTATCTATAATAAACCTAACTTAAATTATACTATTATAAACACTTTTAATAAAAACGATCAGCTGATGCGTAAATTACATCTCCTTATTATATATTGATACCTTATCATTAATTATATGTTATAACTTCTTCGTGTTATAAGTAACCTACTTATTTTCGACGATAACAAGAATAAAAGTAAACTTTCCTCTTTATAAGTAAAGGACATGTTTATATCGTATATTAATTACCTTTTTAATCTTAACTATCGTTTTATTTATATTCTAGTTTATTGTATATAAGGTTATCGTATGTATCGGAAGGTTCATAATAGGGTAAACTTTAAAAATTAACTTTGTAGGAAACCCAATCACGAATGAACTACTTTTTGTAATATATTTAAGAGATAAACTTACGTATGGTGTCGCATAGTTCATCTACCCTATTACGGTAATTGGTTATAGTTGTTAAAAACGAAGGTTATAAATTATCTTTCGCGCGTAATCGGTAAGGAAATATTCCGGGTTACCGGCCCGTTTTTACTTTTATATTTTTCGAATTAATTAACCAATTTATTGGGTTTCGAAATATTACTCGAGCCTAAGAAGTCTCTACCGTTTCGGTGGTGTAATCTATTACCTTTTTCGTTATACGTTTTCGGCGTTCTCTTTTTCCGGATCCGCCCTTTTTTAGGATTCCTCCATTATCTTTTACGGTTTCGCTTATTTATTATAATAGGATTCCCTCGACTAATCGTACGTTAATATATAATATTTTTACATCGAATTTCTTTAATATTAGCCGTATATCTTTCCATAGGTTTAACATAAATAGCTAAAATAATATAACAATATAAGCTATTTTTTTATAACTGATATAGGTTACTATGCATAAAACGTAGCAAACGATATCCAAATCCGAACTCTATAAGCCTTGCTTTCATCCGTATTTTATTTTTTAACCTTAGCTAAAAGTAAGTTAATCAAACCGACCGAAAAGGGGCGAAGGATCGTTCCTAGGCCGACTGCATCGCTTGGGTATAAATTAATATATTATAATCTCTAATAACCTGTTTAAAGGGTCGCTTTCCCTACCCCGCCTTTGGACAGCTGTTATCGTCAACTTCCCTTCACATTCGTCTCATTTAACATTTTCCATTATTATCAACATCACCCCGCGCCTGCCCCGTCGTTTACCAGCTCTTTTCGTCAACGTTAACTAGTACCAACTCCTTCCTACGTTACCCGCCTTTACCAACCTTTTCTAATATTAGAGGCTAATCGTAATAGTGTATTTGACGTTAATAACGTTATTATTCGTAAAACCCAGATAAGGATAATAATAACGAATAGGTAAAACTTTAATAGATTGTAAGAAAAGCCACTTTATAGTCGGATACTTATCTGAAAAAGTTGGGTAATATATACTCGGCTCCACTCATCGTATTATATTATAATAATAATAAATTTTTGCTTTTCTTATAAATGTTGTATTATTTCCAAGATAAAGGTGATTCGCTCTATATAAGTTAATTAACATATATTCGACGTTAACATCATGATACCAGACGTTTATAAACTCGAACATCCCTTTAATCCGTCCCGAATTCATTTAAAATTATGATATACTAGTAGTTTTCCAGTAATTTCCACTCCAACTTATTATAACCTTTTCATTTAACTAATATAAAACGAATAAGGTTCTACTCCATTTTTATCGCGATTTTTTTAAACTTTAAATTCCTCATATATAATTTTTTCCTATATTGTGAATAAGGAAAATTTGTTCTAGGAAAATATTGGATAAAACTTACGAAAAAAAGGGTTCGTAACCGTCTGTTCAATTAAATTTACGTAACATATATAGTATTTTAAAAATGATATCCAAAACGATATTTATGTAATGATCACACTAAATACTTGTGAGTATATAGAAGGTGTCAGAGGGTTTATGTTGTCAAGAAGGTAGCAAAGGTGCTGAGTGAACAATATCGCAACCGTGCAAGTAATGATCAAAAGCTGTGAGGCTATTCAGAATATACTAAGACTAAATACTTAGATTGACAACTGAGGAGCTATGAAGGAAATACTATCTATGTGGTGCTGACTGTATCCTTATATATCCGTGCCTTCATACCGTCTTCAGTACTGGATCCCTTGGATCAGTGCTGAGCCCACTGATCCTGGATCACTTAGATCAGTACTGATCCCACTGATCCTAATCAAGTGATTGGCTTAGTCATTTCCGCTAACAAAGGAGAGGTGTTCCCCGCCTGATGTGTTGGATTTCAGGCTCTAAGTGGCTCAGCTGCACATTGGCTTACTTCCTGACCCGCCATTATATTTGGGTCATAACATCCAAGGTTTAAGTTTATTAACTCCCCAAAAACAATCTTTTGTCACTGGATTTTGTAAACTTTTACTTCAATCGTACCAGTCAAACAAACCGCTATTATTAATTTTTCTACTTCCTTGGCAATATTACAATTTGCCAGCACATTCCTATTCGCTGTTACATGATTTAGGCCTTTCGGGCGGCCTATTAATGTAGCCTTCGATTCGAATAGTCAGCCTATTGCTATCTACAAACCTTTCCAGAGACGTATTCGGCGTTGCCTTCGTTATGGTATCTACGGAATTATCTTTGCCATTAATCTATCGGAATTCCTTAATTTCTTTTCTTTCTTAAGCTTTATAGAATGCCATCACGTCCATTATCAAGCGTTTTTCGCTGGTAGTTCCGAGTTTCGAAAAGTGTTCGAACAGGCTCCTTAAGTCGATACAAATTACCACTGGGATAAAAGGAATCTTTAGCTGCCTAGTTATAAGGTGAAGGGTTTCCTATAATGTTATGCTTACGTTAAAGCCCGCTATTATGCCATAAACTTTCAAAGTCAATGCGCTTCATATAATTCTTTTACACTTAACGGAGGTTTGATAAATTAGGTTACCGATAATATTAAACTGATCTTCCTGTTTATTTTTATTAATAAAGGTTATTAGAGAGTCGATTTGAAAAGATAGGTCAGTATTATTTGTAAAAGACCCATCCGTAAAAATCATCAACTTGACCTTCGAAAGATCTATTAGAACCATATTAATGTTTTGGTTTAGGTTTCCCATCTACTACTCGAATCTTTTATTTAACCAGTTAAAATCTTTATTTACTAGGTTTTTTATTTTTACCGGGATGTTAAGGTCGTAAAAGGTTTTCGGTTGGTATAAGGTAGTAATATAGCTATCTCAAACACGTTATTTTAAGTACTGTTAAGCCTTAGCTATATTAATTCTATTAATTGTTGCTAAAATGGAGTTTTAGCTCTATTAGCGAAACTTAAGGACGGTATTAATAATAGGTATGCGGATTGAATATTTATTAAAGTTAAATTAGCTGCCCTTCGTCAAATTCATTACCGGCTTGTAATTCCAAAACTTAAAGTCCTTAATCGCCTACTGTTCCAATGCGACAAAACCAACCGTTCCAACGAAAAAGTTATTGTTAATTTATATGCCTACTACGCCAAAGTCCCTTTCCTTCGTTACCAATAGGCACTAGTCGTATATTAACGATTTTATCTTCAGTCATAATTTAATGTGCAACTGGTAGGTTAGGAACCAATGACCGCCTATTTTAGCTAATCCATATAATGACTTAATATCTCGTATTACTATTTTGAAAAGGTGAATAACATATAATTTCTATAATAGTTTTAATAATACGATCGGCTGAAAATCCGTTACTCATTTTATATAAGCTAACATTATGTTCCGACTATCAAACGTAAGGTTACCTTTAATTTTATTTAATAAAATTATCGTTAAAACGACTACTAAACATGATCTAATCTTTTAAATGGTTAGATATTACGTAAGAATTGAATATTTACCTATATCATTATATCCTTAAACGATTAAACGTTATATTTTGTACGTATGTCCCATAATCTTACCTTTAACGTCGTAGATAATCCTTGACTTAAGATTGTAATATTTAGATCTTAAAAGTTAAAATTGGTTTTCGATACGAATTATATAACCCTTCGAATTAATAGGCCGTTAATTATGACTTTGTTGATTTTTTAAAAGGTTTACCGAAGGTTTTAATAATGACTTACGTTTGTAGCTTTAGTACCAAGTCTTATTCATCCTTCTCTTTTCTACTTACCTAAGTAATACTATAAATGTAACCCAATGTATATTCCTCCTTTTTAAATTTGTTTTTCTTCGGGGATCGTCAGTATTGGTAACATTTCATTGGTTTATTGATAGTGGGTAAAGGAGGTTTGTATTACCTAGGTCGCTTAATTTAAGTGTCTTTATTATGAGTAACCTTAATATAAAGCTTAACCTAAATAATTTGAAAAGATACAAAACCGTTAGCAGTTTTAACAATTACTTCGGAATTCTCGATACTTAATATCTTATACGGGCTCTTTCATTTACTCGGTCTCCGTTATACGAGGACTTTACTTTAAAACGGTAAAGTAAGTATATTAATTGTTATAAAGCCGTTCTTGGTATTAAGAGCCTTATTAATCTGGCGACGTGCCTATTTTCTTCGCAATTCCCTTAAGGCTTTGATATAGGCTATAACACGTTTTTAAATACTTGCTAAGGTCAGAGATTCACTCGTTAAGAGTGAGTACACTCCGAAAACCAATAACGTTAACACCAAGCCATTAGGGCCCACAATTTTGGTAAGGCTTTTTACTTCCATTTATAAACGTATCTCCGAATCCGTAAAACTTCTAATTCTTAAAGTAAGGATATTATACGTTCGGCAAAGTAAGACATATACCCTTTTAACCTTACCAATACTCCAATAAATTTTTACAGGTACCTGTTTACATTGGACATCTATTATTTTAGTATATTTTCAAAACTACACCGCCGAAAATTTGGTATCGATATTGTAAACAACGACATTAGATAGGCCTAGATACGTATTAATTCACAGCATTTTTAGAATTTCCCACGTATCTTTTATCTAAATAGATTTAAACACTTAGACCTGTAAAACGGGATTGCAGAATTAACGATATAAAGAACTAATTTATGATCTAAATAAAATATATCGACGAAAATTTAACAATGAAAATCCTTAAAGTTTTTTAATGTAAACTTAAATATCCAGAAGGCTTGAACATATATTTGACGGTATTGTTAAAGTCTTTTAATAACTTCAAGACAAAGTATTTAATATTATCATGTCTTACAGACTTTAAGACTTTGTATAGCTTATTAATAGTTAGATAGTTGAAGCGTTGGTGTAATTAACGTATCTCTGGTTTCTTCAGATTGAAAACAACTACTTCTAGTTCTTAAAGATAAAATCATAGGTATCCCTACATAAAGGTGAGTAAAAACCTTTAGACGTTTTTAATTAGCTCGTCTTCATTAACGTTAACGCTAATGCCAAAAATCTTGATATCCTTTAAATAAAGAAAAAAGGGTAGGAGACTTACGTATATAAAACGTGATTACTTTCACAACAATTTAAATTACTGTTATCTTCAATAAAAATATTTATTCACCCAATTTAAAGCTAATTTTGGCCTTATTACTATCGAAACAATTAATTTTAGTGGCTATAATACTTGCACTTTACAACGTTATATATTACGTATAGCCTCCTATTAAGTACCTTTTGCCCTTGTATTTGGTATAATCCTTTAAAACGTATAGTTCGTATAACGATGGCAAAAATTAAAGGTATATAAGAGGCTAGGAGCTTGTTTAAAGCAAAGGTAAAGGTTTTTACTATTTAAATGGTATAAAAAATCGTAGTTGGCTAGTTACTAATCTGGATCAAAATTAGTATTTTCGTATTCTATAATTTAATTAAGGGTATTGACACCGTTAATTGACTCGTTACCTTCGAAGTTTATGATTGAGTTTGAGTAATCCTATTTAAAAGTATTAAGGTATTAGATATGGTATATTACCTTTGTATTATTACGTTTATCGAAATGGTGATGAGTTAACCAGCAGCTAAACTTGCTATAAATACAATATATCTTACCACTATTATAACTATAGTAATTAAGGTTAATAGGTCCGCCTGAATCTTAACCTTATTAAAGTTAACGTGGTTGTTACATTTAGTTTATAGGCGGTAAGTTAGATCTTAGACTTTATGAGCACGCGTAGTCATATTTACAATCGACGTATTTAACTATCGTAAGGTTTTTTCTCTCGATATTAATGAAGTTGTAGGCTTAGGGGTATATACTAAACGAGTTTAGTATACGCTCCATTAAGGTGACAAACAAGGAACGTAACTAGCTAAAAAAGCCTTCGTAAATGGTATCTGAGCGTTGTAAGGCGTATTAAAACTCGTTAACGCCCGTGATTACTACCCATACCTACTCGCGAAGTGTGGCTTCGCCAGTGTAAAATTTTCCTATTTCTTTGTAACATAGCATAAACTTGTCAAACATCTAATTAAAGACGTTTATTGGTGTTTATTCCTTTTTTTTCTTCGCTATTGTTATAGTCTACTGTATAGTGACCTAATTTGTATAGTAATAAGTAAGGTAAACATCGTATTCGAAGTAACAATTTATTTCATCATAGGTTTCGCGAAATTTGGTAGCTTTAATCAGGAAGGTTAGGTAATAATCCTAGGCGTACCTTATAAGGATTCCGGGAAATATTAAGTAAAAACCTAAAAAAGGAACCTTTATTTACTTATAAATATTTGAAAGTGGTATTATCTTGATATTAAAAAGATTATAAGGCTTTCCATTATATTTTTTACGTCGTTTCAAATCTTAGAGAAGTCTGCAAGAAATTTGTAGTTAATGTTAATTATCTTAATAGGTTTTAGGAGAAAGTCGGGATAATTATCTCAACCTTAAATGGTGTTTTCCGGTAGTTTAAACCTTAAATCCTTCAAAACATAGTATTAAAGGTAATTATTAGTCGCCTAACCAGAAGTGTAGGATTATATAATAGAAACGATAGTTGGTTTTTGCGTATAGGCAAATTTAAATGGGAAATGATTTTAAAAGGCCTGTCGATAAAATAGCTAAAGGGGAAAAGAAATTTGAAGATTTTGAAAAGTCTGACGATCTTTCTCAATTAACTGGTGTAAAGCGTCAATGTTAATACCTTTTTCCTTGTTGGTAGCCCTTGCTTTACGCATTCGGCCGCTGCTAAAGGCATACTCTGCGTTGTTATGTAAAGGTGTTTGACTGCCAATCAGGTTAACGTGTTTCTCATTGCTAGCATATAAAGAGGCTTAACTTAACTAAGGATAAAAAGGAGGTCCCCTGGATAGCGTGTAAGGACGGTAAGCTTCCTCAAACCCTTTACCTTTAAGCTGTGAGTCGTAAAGGCGCTCTTAAAACTAAGCTAGATCGAAGGGAGATTCTGCTAATTTTATAGTAGCTTGTACTTAAACGTAAATCCCTTTTTATTTTCGCTTTGACTTGAATTTTGACTTAACCCTCTTTTAAATTGAATTTTATATATTAATAGTCCAATCGTTAAAAGAGTCGCAAAAGTTATGAAATATGAGGTTAAGGTTGTTAATATTACTGTGTTTAATGATATAGTAGCCGACAAAGTTGGTAAGGTGTTTTTCGGTTGATTTTTCGTTAATGTTTTATCCTTAGAGGCCTTTATAATATAATTTCGTGATAAGGGATCCTAGGGCGTCAATTCCTTTTTAAATCTCTTGAGTAGGTGCCATTTTGAGGTTTAGAGCGATATAGGGTTTGGTAGACGAGTGACTTGGTAATCTGGAGCGTGAGGAATTGAGGTTTTGGCGTAACGTTACATAACGTGGCTTTTTCGGCGCGACTTGGCGATTCTTGATGTTTTCGCTTAGAGTAGCGAGCTTGACGATTAAATTGGTGTGGGAGAGTGAAAAGAGTGAAGTAAGGGCAAAGGTTTAGTATAATGAGTAAGGTCGAAAGTTATTTGTTATGGTTGTTTGGAGTAGGGACTTAGTCGTTTTTATGCAGTAGTAGTACCCGCATTAGCACTAACTTAGCCGTTTACTAACTTGTCGAACTTTATCACTTTTGACAGTTAATTTTAACGTCTTTAAAAAAAGTTAATAAAGATTTCTTGGTGCTTTTAATATCGATACCGTTGCTATTTCTAGTTTATCGTAGAGACTGGCATAGCATAAAGGTCTTATTTACGTACTTTCATAGAGACTGACACAATAGTAAAGGCTTTTCGTAAAAATATTTCCTCTAAGCTAGCCGTCGTTTGACATAGAGTGTAACAACCAGAAAGTAGCTTCTTCTTTTATTTAGCCAATCTGTGCTTAACCTAATAAGCACTGGTCGGTATTTGCAGATCTTTAGATCATTGCAATAGTGTCGATTCGATTGGTCAAAGTAACAGTAGTATTGTATTGGTTAAGTGGTGGATGTATTGTTCTAGGTTTGGCAGACCGCTAGCTGGTCTGAAATGTAATTTGTATGGCCAATTGCTTGGCCCGTACCCTAGAGTAAAGTGCAACCTATTTCACTCTACTTATACCCAATGCGGTAATTCTCCACAAAGCAATACATTTAACTTGCAGTATAGTCAACTTCACTGTAAGTAAAGTTGACCTAATGCACTGTGTGTAGTACTATTTCAACGCTTATTATAATTACCTATTTCCGAATTTTATATTAACTGTTAGTAGGACCTTAGATAGTTGCAACGTTATCAATTCGAATCGTGGTCAAAGTAATAGTAGTATTGCCTTGGTCAAGTGGTAGAGGTATTATTCTAGGTTTAGTAGACCGCTAGCTAGCCTGCACAGTAATTTTTATAGCTGATTGCTTGTCCTATGCCTTAAAGTGAAGTGTAGCGTACTGTACTGGACTAACACCACATGCAGTAAGTTTACAAATAATATACTTAACTTGCAGTACAGTCAACTTTACGTACAGTAAAGTAAATATATTATATTGCATATAGCACTATTCGAATATTAGCAGCTTTTTAATTCGTATGCGTACGTTCGTGTAGCTGAATTATCTTTTTCGGTTACCACTAAATTGCTTCCTTGTCAATTATCTAGACCCTTATTAATTCCAGTTGACTTCTATTCTGAATTGCACCTAATTTCATGCAAATTAACCCTATTTAACTTTAATTGATTTTTTGCTCTGAAGTCCGAGTTTATCAACTCCCACAAAAAAAATTTCCTCTATAGGCCTTTACAAATCTCCACTTTAGCCGTACGAGTTAAATAGGTCGCCATTGTAACCTTCAATTCCCTGGCAGTCTTTCAATTTGCCGGCACATCTCCAACTGCTGTCATATGATTTGTGCTTTTTGGGCGGCCTATTAACGTAACCCTCGATATATATAGTCAACCTGTTGCTATTTACAACCCTTTTCAGGGCTTTGTTTGATACTAATTTCGTTATAGTATTAGTAAAATTGTCTTTTCTGTTAATTCACCTGAATTACTTAATCTTCTTCCTTTTTTAGGCTTAACGGATTGCTATTACATCGATTATCCGGCGATTTCCACTAGTTGTTCCGAGATTCGAAAGTTATTCGAAAAGGCTTTTTAAGTTGATATAAATCACTACCGGGAGGGGAGGAATCTTTATTTGCCTGGTCATAATTTTAAAGGTTTCCTATAATAATATACCTACATTAAAGCCCTTTATTATGCCGTAAACCTCTGAAGCCAATACGTTTCGTATAATTCTTTTACACTTAACGGAAATTTAATAGATTAGGTTACCAATAATACTAAATTGGTTTTTCCATTTGTCTTCTATAATGAGGGTTATTAAAAAGCCTGTTTGTAAAAATAAGTCGGTGTTATTTATAAAGAACTTGTCCGTGAAAATTATTCACTTAGCCATTGATAGGTCGATTAGAATCATATTGATTCCGCGCTTTAGTTTCTTTATTTTCTACTCGAGTTTTTCATTTAGCCGGTCAAAGTTTTTATCTGCCAGATTCTATGCCTTTATCGTGATAAAAAGGTCGTAAAAGGCTTCCGGTTGGCATAATATGGTAATATAGCTACCATCAACACGTTACTTTAAGTATCGTTAAGCTTAAGCTATATTTATCTTGTTAATTATAATTCAAACAATGTACTGGCCTTTTCAACGGAAGCTTAGGCCGGTATTAACACTAAGTATAAGGATTAACGATTTATTAAAGTCAATTTGATTACCCTTCATTAACGTCGTTACCGGCTTACAATTTCAGAACTTAAAGTATTTAATCGCTTTCTATTTCAATGCCATAAAGCCAGCCGTTTTTATGAAAAGGGTATCGTTAATTTATGTACCCATTATGTCGAAGTTCCTTTTTACGTTACCAATAAATACGGGTTGTACTTTGACGACTTTATCGATATATGTAATTTCAAATACTACTAGTAAGTTAAAACCTGAAAAAAAATCCTGTTTTAACTAATACGCATAATGAATTTATATATCGTATTACCATATTTAAAGGGTAGATAATATGTAATTTCTATAGCAATATGAGCAATATAATCCGTTATAAATTCGTTACTAACTATGTATAGGATTACGTTATATTACGACTATTAAGTGTAAACTTACCTTTATTTTTAACTGATAAACTTAAGACTAAAGTAACTACCAAACGTTAGCTAATCTTTTAAATAGTTAATAACTACGTAAAAATTCAATCCTTACCTTTATCGCCATATCCTTAAATAATTAGACATAACTTATTATACAGTCGCCCCGTGGTTTTGCCCTTAACCTCATGGATAATCCTCGACTTAAAAATCGTAAAGTTTAGGTTTCAAGAGTTAAAATTAGTTTGAGGCTCGAATTATATAACCCCTTGAGTTAATAAGCCGTTAATATCGACCTTATCGTTTTTTTAAAGGGTTTGCCGAAGATTTTAATAATTCTTTACATTCGAAACTTTAATACCAAGTTTTCGTTATCTTTTTTTCCCCTACTTACCTAAGTAGTATTATAAATACGACCCGATATATATTCCTTCTATTTGAAGTATCCTTTCTTCAGAGGTTGTCCATACTGGCAGCGTTCTATTAACTTATCGACAATAGGTAGATAAGGTTTGTGTTAACTCAGTTGCTGAGCTTAAGGATCTTTATCTTCAATAGCTCTGATATAAAGCTTGATTTAAATGGTTCGGAAAAATATAAGATCGTTAATAGTTTTAACAATCATTTTAGAGTTCGCGATTCTTAATATTTTATACGGGCCCTTTCATTTGCCAGGCTCCAATTATACGATGACTTCACTTTGTAATAGCAAAGCAAGTAAGTCGATTATTGTAAGGCCGTTTTTGGTATTAAGGGTATTATTAACCTGGCGGCGTTCCGTTTCCCTTCGAAGTTTCCTTAAATCTTTGCTATCGGCCACAACACGTTTCTGAGTACTTGCAGAGAGAGGAGATTCACTCATTAGGTGTGGGTACGCTCCAAAGAACAACAATATTAGTTCTAAGCCATCAAGACCTACAGTATTGTTTAGGCCTTTCACCGCTATTTATAAACGTATTTCCGGATCCGTAAAGCTTTTAATTTTCAACGTAAGGATATTATACGTTTGGAGACGTAGGTTGCACACTCATGTAACCTTTTTAATACTTTAATAGGCTTTTACAGATACCTATTCATATTAAATACCTATTATTTGAATATATTTTTGAAATTTCGCCGCCGTAAAGTTAGTATTGGTATCGTAGATAAAAATGTTAGGTGGACCTAGGTACGTGTTAATACATAGCATCCTTAGCATTTCCTACATATGTTTTATTGAAAGGGATTTCAAAAACTTAGCTTCGTAAAAAAAGGTTGTGGGATTAATGACATAAAAAACAGGCTTATTATCTAAGTAAAACATGTTAATGAAGATCCCGTAATTAAAATCCATATCGTTTTTTAATATGATCTTAAATTTCTGAAAGGCTTAAATATATGTTTGGAAGTGGTAACAAAGCTTTTTAATAGCTTTTAAGGAAAAATATTTCATATCTTCATACCCCATAAACTTTAGGGTCTTGTATAGCCTATTAAGGATTAGGTAGTTAAAGAGCTGGTGTAATTAAGGTATTTCCGGTTCCATCAAGTTTAACACCTCTACTTCTAGGCCTTAAAAATAAAACCATAAGTGCCTCTACTTAAAGGAAAGGGGAAACTTTTAGCTGTTTTTAACTAATTTGTCTATGTGAACATCGACGTTAACGCTGAGGGTTTTCATGATCTCCAAATATAGTAAAAAAGGGGTATGTTGGAAGGCTTTAAACGTTGCAACGTTGTCGATTCGATTGGTTTTCGAAGTAACAGTAGTATTGCAGTAGTCAGATGGTGGATGTATTGTTCTAGGTTTGGCAGACCGCTAGCCGGTCTGCACTGTAATTTGTATGGCCAAGTGCTTGGCCCGTGCCCTAAAGTGAAGTGCAACGTACTGCACTCGACTTACACCCAATACAGTAAGTTCGCACAAAGTAATACACTTGTAGTACGGTTAATATTACTTATAGTAAAGTTGACCTATTGCACTGCATGTAATACCATTGTAATGCTATCCCAATACTAGCGGCTTTTTTCCTCAAATCCCGTGCACAGATTCTTTGCTACAGACCTGCGCAAATCAAGTACGCCACCACTTGCATACCTCTTACCAGTAGTTTAAACTACTAGCATCGCCACCATCCTGGCGGTTTTACAATCTTCCGGAGAAACTCTGTTTCTCCATATCATGTGATGGGCTGTTCACGTATCCCTTAATTCGTATAATTAGCGTATTGTTGTCCACAAACCTTTCTAGGGAACCATTGGGCGTAGCCTTGGTTATGGTATCAGTAGAATTATCTTTGCCGTTAATCCACCGGAACTTATCGATTTCCCGGGTTTCGTATGCCTCCCTTAACGCCATTATGTCTATCATCAGGCGTTTATCATTAGTCGTGCCTAGTTTTGATAGGTATTTGTAAAGGCTCCGGGAATCGGTATACACCATTACAGGTATCGGTGACAAACCTAGTTGTTTGGTAACAATGCTTAATGTGCCGTCAGTTACCATACCGATATCAAATCCTGCTATCATATCATAGACTTCAGAGGCCAATATGCTCCGAGTTACACGCTTGCACTTGACAGATATCCAGTATAAAAGGTTTCCGATAATTTTAAATTACCCTTTAAACCTATTCTCGTTAACGAATATTATCAGAAAGCCTATTTTCGATATAAGGTTCGTATTGTTGATAAATAACTCGTTCGTAAATATCATTAGCTTCGCCTTTGTTAGATTTACAAAGACCATATTAATTCCTCTTTCCATGTGATCTATTTGCTACTAAATTCGCTTGTTTGATCTGTTGAAGTCTTCGTTATGCGGGTCCTGTGCCTGTACCGTAATAGAAAGGTCGTACGATGCCTCCGATTGACACAGCATGGTGATGTAGGCTATAGGGCCCTCTGCTCTAGTTATCTCTGTACCCTTGCCTCGTTAGCCCGTAAAGGAACTAAGGCCGGAGCTATCGCTCAAAGTGGTCGGATTCTGTCTATAAACCTCGATGAAGAAGAAGAAGTCTCTCTTAGGGAGAAGCTGTGTAGCTAAGATGATTACAGCCCTGTCTCCAGTCATGTGACATGTCTTCAAGAGGCTCTCTCCCTACTCTAAAGTATCACAGGAGCGTGTAAAACAACCAGGGTTCAATCCTTGGTAATACTAGCCAGGCATTAGCTTGTAATATTACCCCCAAAAACACTCCTGTCGTTCCTTCCCTCGTTTTTTTATTTCTTTTTATAATATTGTAGTATGAAACGCCGTATGTATAAGGAAGGTACGCGCGCCTTTCAGAACAACACAGTTTCGTATAGAAAGCACTAGGCCAACGTTACGTAAAAGGTACTTTAATGCCCTCCCTTTTTATAAACATTCCTTAAAGTTTCAATTGTAAAAGATAAATATTTTTTCTTTTTTAAACTTTTAACTTTTCCATATAACATCAGTACTTATAATTACTAGTATAATACTTATGTATTTTGTAATTTTAGCACTCCCTATAGCTTTACTAACGACGTTATGATGAATCCTTAACTTGCTTCCAAGGTATACAAAGTTATTAAAAATGTGGATTATATATTTTAAAGCTATTTGGTCTTTGTTGACAAACGTAAAGTTTCTTGCCTTGAAGGCTATCGACATGTACCCTGATGGCATACCAAAACAAATATATTTCGAATACTTTTATAAAATGACTTACAATTCCAGAAAGTTTTATTAAGAAACTAAATGTAAATAGTTTTAATAGCTACGAAGGAGTTATTAACAAATAGCTAAATACTGGGGCCTAGTACTGCCTTTGTTCCGTTAGAGCTACAGGTCGTGATTCCGGTTATACGTATACGTCGCTGGATTTAAACTCCGATATAAATAAAGCTATTGAAGAGTTGTCGAAAACGTATTTATCGTTAGACTTTCAGGACCGAGGTAAGTTTACGTACCATAAGCTGTTCCTTGGGTGTTAACGAACGGCTAGAAAGTGTTTAAACTTAGGGGATCGCCATTAAAAAGGTTATGAGAGTCCGTTGCACTATGTAACGTAAGGTTGATACCCGAAACGGGGTGGGGGAGGGGTAATCCCCGCTACTCCCGTACGATTTAGGGGTCTACAGGCCTTATAATTAAAAACGAGAAACGTAATATTTAGGTAAGTTTTTTATAACCAGGTAAAAACATAAAGGAGCGTGGTTAACTAGCAGTTAAGGAGCGTTGTTAAAAGTAATACAAAAGCTTATTAAAGTTTCGGAGCGTTTTAACATTAATCTGGGTTATATAGATATTAAATTAAACCAGTTTGTTAAGATGAGTAAGAAAATATTAGGTACGAATTCGGACTAAGATTTCGAAGATATATTGAAGTAAGGCCCAGTAATCGTCATTCGTCTTCATTTTTATTAATATTAATATATTTATTTAATATTCGTTTATTAGCGGCTTATATGCCGCTCCGTTCAATAAAGTAAAGGGTAAAACTATGTCTGTTTACGAGCTGAGAGTAAAGTCTTATAGTTATATTTAGCTAATTTATGACGCGATTTAAAGGTATCGAGTATTACGGTATTGGAAAAGTTTAAAAACGGATTTTACGTTAGGTGTATATAGCTTACCCATTGAATTAGAACCTGCCGTTCCGGTTAGTTATAAAGTCGAGTACGTTTAATTTAAGGTTTGTTACGGGTTCATAATATACTTTCGACTTGGTATTTCGGTTTCGCTATATTATCGTTGTTTTTAATAATTATAACTTGCGGTAAAAAATCTCGAGTTAAGTAACTTAAAAACGGATTTCAAGCAGTTTGGACGAGTTAATTCATATAAAATGGATGATACTTTCCGCCTGATACATTAAATTTAATAATATATAAGTCGATTATACGAGTTACCTGATAGGTATCGTAAATTTAACTTAATCTTTTGGAAAATTTGTTTAACCTATAATTTTTTAAAAAAAGTTAAATGTTGTCACCAACTTGGAAACATTTTGAGGAGAAACGCTGCTTATTAGCGGCTTCTTTTATATGTTATTACTTAACCCCTATTACGAGTTATACAAATTCCGTAACTTTGCTAATCCTTTAAACAATGTTTTTAGATTTCATACGTAATATAGTCGTTAAAACAAAAAAATGTTATACTAGTTGTATAAGATTAACGTAATAATTATGGGTTAGAAAAACAGATTAATACCGATAGTCGTCGTATCCTTATTATTAAGTACTAATTAATAAACGAGTAATAAATTGATTCAATCGAGTTATATATAAATGATGAATAAGTGTAAATACGTAAGGATCTTTTAATTTACGCGTTTGGTTTCGCCGTTATTTTCAAGGTAAACGGCGGTGCTTAAGCGTTGCTCTACCCTAATTAGGTCTTAAAGTCGTTTTCAAATTTTATGAGTCCAATTAGAACTACATTCGTTAACAAACGTACAGGGAAAACCATAAAACCGTTAATAACAATGGAAAAACCGTTTCATTTAAGTTTTGATGTTTATCATAGTTATAACCTCGAAAGTAACGACTTTAATTAAACAGTTAGTAATAACTATAAGGTAATGTGGGTTAACTTCATATTTTTAAGGTAAATTCATTATAGAATCGATAGAAAGTTCGTTAAATTCATTTGGAAATCGAAAGGAGTTTGAAGAAACCTTTTCGACGGTGTTTTTAATAGGTTATATAACTATAAACGTCGTAGTTTCGGTAAAAGCAGCGGAACGTACGATATAAATTGAACTAAAAATACGTTTTGAAAAGGATAACGATAGTAACGTCATAGCCTGGGTAATCGATAAAAAGCGAATCGTAGGTAACTTAAATTAACGCGGTAGTAAACAGCTCGAAAATAGGTATTCAAATACGATCGCGAAACCTTAAAATTATATCTTCGTTTACTAAATATTCCGAAATTGAAACCTTTAACGTACGGTTGTAATCGATATGAATATCCTTTGGAAAGTGTCGGTCGCCTATACTTACCGTAGTTATTAGGCGGGGTAAGGTAATATTGCGTGTATTAATGGTATTTTATTAACTTTAAAGATCAACGTTGGTGAAAAGTTTACAGCTTTTTGAAATTAATTCGCCGACAACGATTAACCGGGATACATACTTATGCGGAAGCGGCTCCGAAGTAAATTATTCGGGACGTAATAACTGATGTTTTTGGCCTAAGTAACGTGGGTTGTAAAAGCCTTTAAAAATATCCTAATTTCGTCGTAATAGTACGTCGGATCCCGTGTAATCCACTACTTTATTATATATTAACCGAAAGCGAAATTACAAAAGGCGTTTGAATTAGCAGACTTGTCGTTCAGAAAGTCGCCGTATCGTTATAAAGTATTCCAAGTTTTTGTAATTCGTTAGTATAATAAACGGGCGCACTGTGCCTTGAACATTTACGTTCTATACTTTTAAATAACTTATAATCCCAAGTAACTTTTTATTGTAAATTTCGTAATTATATTCGGCTGGAGATAAATAATAGGAGTAATACGTTACTAGGCGTAGGTTGCTGTAATCGTCGCCTTAAAGGAGGCAACCTCCTAAAGCTTGACTAAAATAGTTGACTTCGAAAAAGGTATCGCGGTCGGGGTTTTATTAGGCGAACACGAATTCGGAAAAAGAAAGCTAAGCTTAAACCGTTCGAAGACAACTATTTTTAGGACCCTACCGAAATGAAATACCCTTACAGGTTAATCGTAATAATAATCCAATAATAGTCGAATAGTTGCAAATGAAATAAAGATAAAAATTTGTAAATTTAAAAAGGCTCCGTACTCTTAAAACCGTCGTAAAAACCGCCAATTTCCGGATAACACGTAGCTTTTCTTAAATTCATACGAACGCCGACGCCAACTTCGATGACAAATTTTTAGTACTTGGTCTTTTAAATACAGAATTAGTATTTAGAGATATTTAAGTTAAGTTTCGCGGCACTAATACGCTGAAAACTTATTTAATTTTAATTATATAATCATCGAAATTATTGTTAAAGTAAATAAAGATGTCGTCGAGGTAAACGGAATAAAAAATATCGAAGAAGGGCGTAACGAATTATTAATATACCGTTCAAAGGTAGTGGGGATGCCAAAAAGGCCGAAAGGAATAATAAATCACTTAAAAAATCCGAAATATATACGAAATATAGTTTTCTATTTATCTTTTTCCTTAATACGAAACTTCTAAGAAGAAATTTTAATATCTAAATTAATAAACCACTTAACTTATAAAATTGTTACGAACGTTTTTTATATAAGAGGAAACGAGTAACAATCGATTTTAGTAATAGTATTAAGCTAGATATAATCGATATAAAATTGTAACCCCTTTCGGGATTTTTTAACGAAAAGGACTAAGGCGCTCATTAAAAAACTATTTACTCGAATATAACTTTGATTAAGTAATTCGGTTGACGACTTACGTAATGAGAGGAGATTTCGACGTGACATTCCGTATAAAAAACCCTACAGTACTTTTAAAGGTTAACTGTAGTTATCGGTACGAAAGGCGATTTCGTAATCCGTTTTAAAGTAATAGGGGGGTAATTTATCGCCAAAAGCTTTATCGAATAAAGGTGTGAATTCCTTAAAATTAGTAGTAAATTTGTCGTAAACGGAAATAAATGGTTTCGGTATGCATATTTTATTAAAATTTTCAATGGAAACGGCGACGAATTGCGTAATAGAAGCTCAATCCTTACGGGCCTATAGTAAAATAACGTAAAATGTAACGGTGCTAACCCTTTTCGGCACTTTCTAAACGGGCATAAACCCTCGTTTTTGAACGCGGTGCTTACTAGTTCGCCCTAAAAATGACATATATTTCGTAACGTTGTAAGTAATTTATTAATTTTTTATTTAATGTTCATTTAGAAAAAAAAACGTTGTATTATAAAAAAAAGAAAGGATGTAAACTTATATCCGGTAATAATATTTATCGAAATCGACGTTGAAAAAAGTTATAAAGAAAGTAAATAGTAAAGAAAACCCGGGTGTATAAAACGTAACTTCGTCGAATTATTGTAAGGGAATAAAAAACGCGGTAACTTTAAATGGTTAATAAATTGTTTATTTACATCGTTATGATATTATTAACGTATATTTATCAAAACGTAAATAAAACTAATGGAATCATAAAGTAAATTTATTTTTAACAAAAAGTTATTAAAAAGTTAGAGCGAAATCGTTGAATGAAATTAAAGTTTTATTAACTTTTATACGTAATTGTATTGAAGAATTACGCTTTTTCCTCTTCTAAGTCGATAAGGTTTTCGGCCGAAATAAAATAGATTTTTTATAATGGTTTTGTTGTTAAAGCCGCTTAGGCGTTACGCTGGGTCCTATAAACAGGTACGGATCTGGTAACCGTTCTCGACGTAACGTAAATATAACCCGAAGTCTTTACGGTAGCAAAGTTCCGCTTAGTTAACCTAGGCGACGCGTCATTTTAAAGCGGTTATAAAAGCGTTTACGCTAATTATAATAATATCGCCGTCATCATTTTGAACAGACGTATTACCGCCGTTATTCTTACCACTAAAAGCGCTTTCGATAACGATAATACTGATACCTTCATAATGAATGCGAAAATTATAAAACGCCCGTCGATAAATTAAACGCAGACGACCTTTTTATTGTATTTCGCTAGTATATCGAGGGGAAATAACGTATTAGTTAATGTATTATTAATAACTCCCTTGAAAATCACGAGTTTAGCGGTGAATTTCCAAGTTATATCGCCGGCTTTCGCGAGTAAAGCTTTTCAAACGTTAAAAAAACGTAAAATTGTTTACTAATTACTTACTTTATACATTTAAACCGAACGATAATTACTTTAATCGCGTTAAGGTTGCTATAGTAAACGCAAAATATAGCTATAAAGGCGTTGGAGCTATTAATACCGCCGTTGTTTTCGCGGGCGTAATAACTTTTTATAATGGTTTTCGCGAAGCATTTTAACTATTAAAAGATAAAGTAAAAGTAATTTTCTTTTATACAGATAAACTCTCGATTTCGACGTAATTTACGTATTATCGTATCCCTTTATACTAGGAATCGTAAGTTAACATCGGAAAACTTAACCGGCTAGTTAAAAGGTTTTCGTTTAAGTCGGTAACGCCCGTTCAAAGGGGCGCTAATATCGTAATCGGAGTTAAAAGAGTCGTCGTTAATTAGGGAGCTAACGCGGTCTTCGATAAAAAGCAGTATAGCAATGATGTCGTTTATAACGTATGTAGAGGAAACCTTTTAGGGAGTAAATTTACCCGAAGACGTAAACATATCGGTAACTTCGAATTATCGGATTATATTCGTTAAAGTGTTTAACGCGTTAGTATTCCGTTATTACAAGTATAAAACGTACTCCCAAACTATTTAATTCCGCTCGATAAATTCTATACGTAAAACGTTGGTAAAACATTCGTATTAAGTCGTAAGATAATCGTAATATGCCGCTAAAACACTTTAGAGCTGCTTCCTAACGCGTACGTCAAGGAATTGCTTCAGGGTCTAGGGATTCAGATTCGATAAGTCGAAGGATAAAGATATAGCCCTAAGCTATAACCGCTAAGAAGCAGTTGGAACACTATCAGAAAAAAGATTGAGGTTTATATGTAAAGGGACTAAAGCCAGAGCTATCGCTTAAAGTAGTCGGATTCTGTCTATAAACCTCGATGAAAAAGAAGGGGCAGTCCTTGCTAGGGAGCGGCTATAAAGCTAAGATGATACAACCCTCTCACCAATCATGTAACGTGTCTTCAAACGGCTCTCTCCCTGCTCTAAAGCATCGTAAAAGCGTGTAGAACTACCAGGGTTGAATCCCTAGTAATACTAGCTAGGTACTAGCCTGTAAAACAGCCTTGTCGATAATTTTTAGGCGTGTAGTTTGCCTCTTTTGACGTAGGCTAATGTAAGTGTCGCTTTTAGCCTTAATACTATGGATACGAAGTGACGATTCGTTAAAGTTAAGTTATGTGCCCTTAACTACTGTTTCAATTTGCTTACACTTCTAAAGGCCTAACTTCTCGATAATACGTTGTTCCGCCGCCACAAATCTAATATGTCCAAAGAAAAGGGTATTGTTAGTTTATAAAATTACGATATCAAAGTCTTTGCTCTTTGTAATTAACAGGAACGGGTCAAATATTAAAGTCTTTATGCTAAGCTTGTTTTTAAAGTATATCTAATACGTTAAGAACCAATGGATACTAACCTTAGCTAATCCGTATAGAGGCTTGATATAATATATTATCGTATTAGTCAGAAACTTGTCCCTTGGTTCTTATAGTAGTTTCAGTAGTATAATCCGCTAAAAATTGGTTGCAGACTTCGTGTACGCTTACGTGATATCTCGACTGTTAAGTATAAACTAACCTTTTACGCTAACAGTTAAACTGGTAATGATAGCAACGATTAAACGTTAGCTAATCTTCTAGATTATTGAAGATTAAGTGAGAATATAATCCTTACCTTTATTACCGTATCTTAAGGCGATTAGCTGTAACTTTTCGTATGGCCGGTCCATGATCTTACTTTTAACCTTGTAAATTATCCTTGATTGAAAGATAGTAATATCTTAGTCTTTAAATTACGTTAACAGTACAAACTATACAACTTTCCGTAATAAAAAGACATTAATTTCCACTTAATTACTTTCCTTAAAAGGTTTACCCGGTGTATTGATAATGCCTTCAGCACGCAGCTTAAGGGAATTTTCTCTGTTAGACTTCTCTTTTTAAAATACCCACGCTATTATATATACCCTATTAGGCCTATAGTCTCTATCTTCCTCCTCTTTAATATGTATCCTCCTTTTAGTTGGGTCTTCCACATCGTCGCCGCTTTATCGGCTTATTAATATTCGGTTCAAAAGGGTTATATTAGCTAATTCGCTCGGTTGGGAGGTCGTCAATGTTGGGATCTTTATTAAATTTAAAGGGTCTTTTGTACGTCTTAACTTATATAGCTCGGAAAGTCATAGGACCGTTAGTAGTTTTAACTATTAAGTTTAAATTGGTAATATCTAAGATTTTGTACGGTCTATTCCTTTTACGTAGCTTACGTCACGTAAGGACTTTACTTTAGAGGGGGAGTAAAAATACGTTTATTATCAAAGGTCCGTTCTTAGTGTTAAGGGTATCGTTGACCTAACGGCGTACCGATTCCTTTTTCAGTTCCTTTAACGCTTTACTGTATGTTATAATACGCTTTTGAGTACTTAACAAGGGTGGCGACTTAACTATTATACGTGGGTAAGCTTTAAATACCAATAAAGTTGGTATAAATCCATTAGGGTTAATTATATCGTTAAGACCTTTCATCGTTATCTAAAGCCGTATCTCTTAGCTTATAAAGCTTTCGATTTCTAATATAAAGATATCGTAGGCCTTTTGTAGGAGTAAATATATCCTTTTAATCTTACTAATACCCTAATGGGCTTTTACAAGGACTTGTTTGTACTAAATCCTTATTAATTTTGTATTGTCCTAAAACTTTATCGTAACAAAGTTAATACGAGTATCGTAAACTACCACGTTTAGTAAGCTAAGGTACGTGTTAATCCACAAAGTACGTAGTATTTTCTATGTTTCCTTCTTCGTAATGGTCTTAAGGAACTTAATACCGTAAGAAGTTGTGGCGAAGTCCACGACGTATAGTACTGGTTCAAAGTCCAAATAAAACACGTCTACGAAGATTTCCGAGTAACAGTTTTAATTTTCCTTTAATATAAATTTCAAGCTGAAGGTAGCTTATGATTATATTTTGTAATAGTGGCAAAGGTGTTTAATCATCTTTAGTGCTAATAAATCCATATTTTTTTAACTAATTGCTTATAAAACCTTGTAAAGCTCATTAGTTGCTAGGTGGTCCAATTTACGATGTAATTAATGACGTTTTACCTCTGTTAAGTTTAACACCATTACTTTTAATCTTTAAAGAGAAAATTAAAATACCCTTACTTAAGGTTAAGTGGAAACCTTTTATCGGCTTTAATATATATTAACTTTTCAATTTGAATATCAACGTTAACGTCGAGGTTTTTCATATCTTTAAGGGAAAGGAGGAAGATGGTAGAAGATTTCAAAATGTGAAAAATAATAAAGCTAATAATAGTCTTCACTATCGTCTATCCCAGTAAAGATATTTCTTTCCTAAGGCTAAAACCAACTTTAGTCTTACTATTATCCGCGTGGTTAAATTCCATAACAATATCTGTATTCCTTTACAACGCGATATACTACGAATAGCCTTTATTAAATACCGTATTACCCTTATTTCCAGTATAATCCCCTAAAATATTTGTTCCGTGTACCGGTTTTGAATAGTAAGAAGATGTATAAACTTATATTTTTATTGTTATAATGGTGGTAAGAGTCTTTACCTATAAAACGGTATATGAATACGTAATAGGTTAGTTATTACGTGGCTTCCGGGTTAGTACCGTTGTTAACGTTAGTATATTTGTGCTAGCCGATGGCTTTCGACTTGTTTTCCTTCTCTTTAACTTGACTTCCTTCAAATTGTATAACACGTTCCATATAGTTTGATTTTAAGGCAAAAGGGTATTACGTATAGTATATAACCTATTTTACATTACGTTCGGCGGTAATATAGCGTGTTAACTAACAGCTTTATTTGCCGTAAATCCAATATTTCTTGGTATTTAAGTCAAATTTGTTTAGTCGACTTAAAAACCTTAAGAAAGGTAAATATCTTCCTTTGTAAATAGAGGTCCGGACCCTTTGTTAACCGTATTTGATGGGTCTTTCGTACCGTCGATTAATGTAGTACGAATTGGAAGAATATTTTTCATTATTTAATTCCGGATTTCATAGGTATATACCGTTCGAGCCAGAGACTCGAGTAATTAATGTTGCTAACGAGAAATATAATTAGCTAAAAAAAAACCTTTACAGGTGGAATCAAGGCATTATAAGACGTATTCAAACATTTTATAACCCGTAACTATTTGTCGGACTTGCTAGTGTAAAGTTATTTCGCCAACTCTTACATTCTATATTACTTGTTGGCAAAATATCAAAATGTTAAATATCTGATTTAAAAGATTTATCCTACTTTTCGACTCTTTTTGGTAATCTAACATATAGGACCATTTAATAATGTTTCAATTCCTATGGTATTAGGCGAGATTAATATCGTATTTGAAATAACCTTTTATATTATTGTAAATTTAGCGGGAAAAGGTATAATTCGTCAAGTATCGGAGGTAATAATTTTGAAACTTGACCGGTAAGAATATTAAGAAATAACGAGTGAAAACCTAGCAATTTAATTTTTATTTGGCGGCCAATGTTAAAGAATGGTCGTAACTTGACGTCGAAAAGATTGTACAACTTACCGTTATACTTCTCTTTACCCTTTCAGATCTTAACGAATGTGGTAATTGCCGTATAGTCCGTATCTTTTATAGGGACGCGTTGAAGGAGAAGTATAATGTATTGATCGTAATCCTTACCTAACTGTGGGAAAAACTAAGACTGTTACTAGTGTTGATAGGCAGGGTAGTTACCTTTGGATAAGTTTAAAGGGAAGAAGCTAATAGTTGTACCTATAATAGGTCTATATATAAATCTGGTCTTTCCTTAACTTAGTTACTAAAACTAAACATATTAAGAAACTTTGGGAAAATAGGCCTAGTAATGTCTGTCGCGGGAAGGTTAGCGATAATTCTTTTAGTAATAAGGGGTTCGGCGAAGTTCCTACTTAATGGATTGGTGGATCTAAAGGTTTAAGGGGTGTAGATTTATCGGTTCCTTTTAGGCATATTTTCACGAGCGTATATGTAGTCGTTATGAATTATTATTACTAATAACTTCTTTGCCTTTAACTGAAGTTTACTGGAGGTTTTCATCCGTAACATACTCGTAAAGTATGTCGGTAAGGTTACCGTCTTTACTGACTTTTAAAGGTAATAAAATCCTTCTTCAACGTAAGTTAACCCTTAATTTAACTTTAACTGACTTTTTCATCTTCTTTTACATATCTAAACTCCAGTCTCCAAAAAACTCAATATAATCGTAAAAGGGTTTAATTCTTGTATCTTAATCGTTATAGGCGACGTCGGGATAAAGTAGCCGACGTAGTTAGTAAGGTACTCGAGGGTAGAGTCTTTAGTAACTTCGGTAAACTAGAGTTCTTGGTTATAATGTTTTTCGAAGATGCCGCCGAAAACTCTAATTGCTTCCTTCCTGATAAGATTGGTGATAGCTTTAAACTGAGCGTTGGCGAAAACCATCTTGGCGTTCTGGCTGGTGTAGGTTGTAGTGGTGGTGGACTTGACGATCTTAGGGAGTGAGGACTTAGCGATTTAACGTGGAGTCGCGCGACGTAGCTTTCTTAGCACGATTTGGTGCTTTCGCTCGAAGTAACAAACTTGATTATTGACGTGACGTGGGGACTTGAAAAGAGTGAAGTAGGGCAAAGGTTTGGTATAGGAGGTAAGGTCAAAAGTCGTTGTTGGTGATAGAGAGCGAAAGTTATTTATTGTAGTTATTTGGCATAGGGACCTAGTCGTTTTTCCTATAATAGTAGTATATACAGTAGTACTAACTTAGCCTTTTGCCAACTTGCCATACGTTAAGACTTCTGATAGTCAATTTTAACGTCTTTAAGAAAGATTTGTAAAGATTTTTGGTGTTTTCGATAGCGATACCATCGCTTACTTTTAAACTACCGTGAAAAACCGACGCAGCCTAAAAGTCTTTTTTACTAACTACCGTAAAAAACCGATGCAACAGTAGAAGCCCTTTGCAAGAATCTTCCCTTTACCTTGCGCAATTACAAAGCGTAACCGGAAAGTAGCATCTTCTTCTATTTAGTCAATCTATGCTTAACTTAATAAGCACTGGTCAGTATTGGTAGGCCTTAGACGTTGCAACGTTGTCGATTCGACTGATCTTCGAAGTAACAGTAGTATTACAGTAGTCAGATGGTAGATGTATTGTTTTAGGTTTAGCAGACCGCTAGCCGGTCTACGTTGTAATTTGTATGGCCAAGTGCTTAGCCTGTACCCTAGAGTGAAGTGCAGTATACTGTACTCGACTTACACCCAATGCGGTAAGTCCGCACAAAGAAATACACTTGCAGTATGATCAACTTTACTTACAGTAAAGTTGACCTACTACACTACATGCAATATCATTGCAATACTATTCCAATAGGATAAGTGACTTAAGGATATAAAACGTAATTACTCTTATAATAGTTTAAACTACCGTTATCTCTAATAACTATAGTTATGAACCTAGTTTAAAGCCAACTTGGACTTGTAGTATTGTAATAATGAATATTAGTGAATGTAAAACTTTCCCTTCGCAATACTACGTATTACGAATGGCTTTCAATTAAGTACCTTACCACCTCTGTATCTGTAATAATACCTTAAAACGTGTAATCCGCGTAGCAATCGCGAAGGTTAAAGGTTTATAAGGGGTTAGGGACTTAGTTAGGGCAAAGGTGAGGGTTTTTACCACCCAAACAATATAAGAAAACGTAGTTGACTAGTTACTAGACCGTGTTAGAAACAGCATTTTCATTCCACTTAATTTGCTTAAGGCTATCATCGCCGTTGATTAGCTCATCGCCTTGAAGGTTTACAATTTGATTTAAAAATCATATTTAAAAGCAATAGGATACTTAATGTAATACATTATCTTTTTATTGTTTTGCTTAGCAGAGAGGTTCTGAATTAACAAATAGTTAGACTTTCAATAAATTTAATATATCTTTTTAATATTATAACGATAATAATTACGGTTCATAGGTTTGCCTAGATTTTGGACTTATTGGTACCAGCGTAGTTACTACTTCTAGTCTGTAGCCAGTAAGCTAAACTTTAGGCGTTAAGGGCGCTCGTAGCCGTATTTGCGGTCGACGTAGTTTACCATCGCAAAGTCTTTTTTATCCACGTTGGAAAAGCTATCGGATTAAGGGTATATACCAAACGAATTTGGTATACGCGTTATTAAAGTGATAAACTAAAAACGCAACTAGCTAAAAAATCTTTTACAGGTGGTATCAGGGCGTTATAAGGTGTATTCAAACTCGTTAACGCCCGTAATTACTATCTGTATCTGTTTGCGAATTATGGCTTTACCAGAGAAGGCTTTCCACATTACTTTTTAATATAATATTAACTTGTCGATCATTTGGTTACACATATCTATCGGTGTTTCATCCTCTTTTTTCTTAACTATTATTGTTACTCATCTCATAGTAGCCCAATCTGTATAATAATACGTAAGATGGACGTCGTATTCGAAATAATCTTTTATATTGTTATAAATCTCGCGAAACGTAGTAACTCAAGTAAGAAATGTTAGGTAATAATCTATAGCGTGCTTTGTCAGGATTTCGGGGAATAATAAGTTTAAGACTAAAGAGGAAACCTCTATCCACTTGCAAATATTTAGGAAAGGTATTATCATAGTGTTGAGCAGGTTATAAGGCTTCTCATTATACTTTTCTACATCGTTTCAAATTTTGGCGAAGTCCGTAAAAAGCTTATAATTAATGTTAACCATTTTAATAGTTCTTATGGGTAGGTCGCGGTAATTAACCCAGCTTCAATTAGTATTTCCTAGCAATTTAAGCCTTAAAGCTTTCGAGGCACACTATTAAGAATAATTTCCGGTCGCCTAATCCGAGGGGTAAATTCCTATAGTAAGACCTATAATGGGCTTTTGTTTATAGACAAACCTAAATAAGAAAGGTTTTTCAGGAGCCTATTAATTAAATTGCTAGGGGGCGATAGGTACTTAGAGGTTTTGGAAGGCCTAACGGTCATGATTAATTAACTGATGTAAAGCACTAACGTCAATACCTTTAGTCGAGTTGGCGGCTTTTACTTTACGCATTCTGCCGCCGCTAAGGGCGTACTCTGCGCTGTTACGTTGGAGTAATGAGTTGCCGAGAAGGTTAACAAGTTCCTTATTGCTAACGCATAAAGAGGCTTAAATTAGCTAAAGATAAAGAGGAGGTCCCATGGAACGTATATATAGGCGTTAAAATCCCTTAAAATCTTTAACTATTCCTTAAAGATCATAAGGATTAGGGTCTTAAAAGGGGTCTTTTTGTTGTATTAGTTTAAAGAAGGCTTTCGCCAGTTACAATAGGGTTCTTTTAGGGATGTAAATATCATAGCGTGTAACCTCCTTTTTTATTCTAGTCTTAACCGTATACTGGATTATCTTTTACATGTCTGGTGTCCAATGGTTAAAATTCGCGAAAATCCTGGAAAACGCGGGCACCGCAACTAAACTCTTTACTGATGTCAAATTCAAGGATATACTAGTTAAATCAATTATTTAGGTAAGCTATAGTTAAGGTTTCATTAACATCTACAATTCAGAGTTATTTGTTGTAGTGGTTAACGAAAACTATTTCGAAGTTTTTAATTTTTTTTTCCAGAAGTGATTAGTAATAACCTAAAAGTATGTACTTATAGTAGCTATCTCATCATTCTAGCTTGTGTAAGACGTATAAAAAGCGTAAGGCGAGGGATTTCGTAAGCTTGTGCGTATGGGATTTGGAGTTTTATCGTGAAGTTTTGTGGAAACTTGGCATTGGGTTGCGTAACGTAACTTTCTTAACGCGACTTGGCGATTTGAGGTTTTTTCGCTTAAAACAGCGAACTTAATGATTAAATTGACGTAAGAATGTTAAAATAAGTGAAGTAAGGGCAAAGGTTTAGTATAAAGAGTAAGGTCTAAGGTCGTTTATTATTATAAATTATTTAGCGTAAGGACTTAATCGTTTTTTTAAAGTAATAGTACCTGTAGTAGTACTAACTTAGCCGTTTGCCAACTTGTCGAACTTTAAAATTTCTGATAGTCAATTTTAACGTCTTCAAAAAATATTTATAAAGTTTTTTTAGTATTTTCGATAAAGATACCATCGCTACCTCTAAACTGCCATGAAAACCGATGTAGCCTAAAAGTCTTCTCTACTTACTTCCGTAAAAACCGGCGTAACAGTAAAACTCCTTCGCAAGAATCTTTCCTCTACCTTAACCATCGTTTAATATAAATCGTAACCGGAAAGAAGCCTTTTCTTCTACTTATAGAATCTGTGCTTAACCCAATACGCACTGATTAGTATTGATAGGTATTTAAATTATTATAACTTTTTCGATTCGAATTGTGGTCGAAGTAACAGTAGTATTATATTGGTAAAATGTTGGATGTATTGTTCTAGGTTTGGCAAACCGCTAGCCAGTCTACACAGTAATTTGTATGGCCAATCACTTGGCTCATGCCCTAGAGTAAAGTGTAGTGTACTGCACTCAACTTATACTCAATGCGCTAAGTCTACAAACAATATACTCAACTTGAAATACAGTCAACTTAACTTACAGTAAAGTTTACCTACTGCACTACACGTAGTACTATTCCAAAATTAACCTTTAATGATTTCTTCACGTTTTCTTCATCAATTTAGTTAATATTTCTAATGAATCTGGCTTAAGTTATACCGTCGTCGACATTTTTAGTAAAAACGATTACTTGCTACGTAAAGTATATTATCCTATTATACAAAAATACCTTGTTATTAATTACATTTTATTGCATTTACGCGTTATAAACGATTTATTTATCCTTGGAGATAACGAGAATAAAAGAGAATTCCCTTTTTTACAAGCGAAAATCGTTTGTATATTTTATATTAATAGTCTACTTAACTCTGGCGTACCTTTTATTTACGTCCATATCTATCGTACGTCAGGTTATCATACGTTTCAGAAGAGTTATAATAAGGTAAGTTTCAAATCTTAACTTGATAGAAAACCTTATCGTAAATTAACCACTTTTTGTAATATATTGAAAGAAAAAAATTATTTGAGGCTTCGTTTGATTTACACGCCTTATTATAGTCATTAAATACAATTATGAAAATCGAAAGCCATATCCTATCCCCCGTTTATCAACAGTAAAAAGATATTCCTGGTCATAAAACCGTTTTTACTTTTACGTTTTCCGAATTAGTTAACTAGTTTACTCAGCTGCGAAGCATTATCCGAGCTTAGAAAATCTTTACCATTACTACAGTATAAGTTATTACCCTTTTCGTTATACGTTTCCGTTGCCTTTTCCTACCGGGTTTTCTTTTTTTCAAAACTTTCCCGTCGCCCTTTACGGTATCACCTATTCACCATAGTAAAACTACTTCAGCTAACCGTACATTAATATATAATATCTTTGTTGGTAGGCCTTTATCGTTGCAACATAGTCGATTCGAATCACTGTGGTTGAAGTAACTAGTGTTACGTTGATATTGTTGATTGAGATGTGTAAGTTCTAAGTATAGAAGACCGCTAGCCGGTCTGCACACTAATTTGTATGGTGAAACGCTTTGGCCTGTATCCCACTTTGAAGTGGGCACCTACTGCACTGTACTTGCAGTGCAATCTCACAAACTGCAGCTAATTTTGCAATTAGTGTAATCAACTTTACTGTAAATAAAGTTAACTTAGCTGTACTGTATTTGATTGTAATTTTAATACTAGCGGCTTTTTGTTTTGTACCTGCATACCAACGTAGCCTGCCATCAATTAGTGGTAACCTTTAAAATCCTTCCTCGATTCACAAGCTAGACCCTTGTCAATTCCAATTAATCTGTACTGAAATCAACCCCAATTACGGCCCTTTGTAGCCCTTTTTACTTCACCCTTCCGAAACCTTCGTTCCTCAAATCCCGTATACAAATCTTTTGCCACAAATTATATAAATCAGTTACGCTACTATTTACGTACCTTTTGCCAGTAGTTTAAACTACTGCTATCGCCACCATTTCTTTGGAAGTCTTCTAGTTTATCAGGATAACCTTATTTCTCCACGTTACATGTCGAGTGATTTATGTATCCTTAAGTTGTATAGTCAACGTATTACTATCTACAAACCTTTTTAGGGCACTATTAGGGGTAGCCTTAGTTATAGTATCCGCAGGGTTATTTTTACCGTTAATTCACCGGAACTTATCGATTTCCCGGGTTTCGTATACCTCCTTTAAAGTTATTACATTTATCATTAGACGTTTTTCATTAGTCGTACCTAGCTTTAAAAGGTATTCGTAAAGACTCTGGGAGTCGATACACATTACTACAAATATCGGTATCAGTCCCAGTTATTTGGTTATAATTTTCAATATGCCGTTAGTTACTATGCAGATGTTAAATCATATTATTATATAGTGAATTTCCGAGAGTAATATACTTTAAGTTACGCCTTTATAATCAACAAATATCTAATACATAAGGTTTCCAGTAATTTTAAATTTCCCTTTAGACTTATTCTTTTAACTAATATCATTAAAAGGCCGATTTTATATATAAGGTTCATATTGTTGGCAAATAACCCATCTACGAAGATTATTAGCTTCGTTTTCGTGAGATTTACAAAGACTATATTAATTCCTTTTTCTACATAGTGCATTTGCAATTGAATCCGTTTATTTAACTTGTTGAAGTTTTTGTCCTGTAGGTCTTGTGCCTATATTATAATGAAAAAATCGTACGATATTTCTGGTGAATACAACGTAGCGATATAAGCCGTATGGCCATTTTGCTTCAAGTAATTTTATAATCTTGCCTCGTTAGTCTTATCTTTTATAGTTAAACCGGTGGATTACCCCATTGAACATAAATCTAATATAAGTGCCGTTTTTAACCTTAATACCATGGATGTGGAGAAACGATCTATTAAAGTTAATTTATATACCCTCGGCTAAAGTTTCGATAAGCATATATTTTCAAAGGCTTGTCTTTTCGATAGCACCTTATTCCATCGTTATAAATTCAATATCGCCGAAAAAGAGGGTATCATCCGTTTACATACCTTCGATACCAAAGTTTTTACCCTTTGTAATTAATAGGCTCGAGTTAAAAGGTAAAGTCTTTATACCTAACCTATTTCTATAGTACGTCTGATACATTAAGAACCAATAGAATCCTGTATCGGCCAATCCGTATAAAAGCTTAATACAATGTATTATTGTACTAGTCGGAAATTTGTCCATTAGGTTTTTTGATAGCTCTAGCAGTATAATCCGTTGAATATGAGTGGGAAATTACATGTACGTTTATGTGATGTCCTGGCTATTAAATTTAAACTAAACTTTTGCGTTAGCAGTTTAACTAGTAGAAATAATGACGATTAAAAAATAGCTGGTATTATAAATTATAGGCGATTAGGTAAGGATTTAGTCCTTACCTTTATTACCGTATCCTCAAGCGGTTAGTCATAATTTTTCGTACAGCCGATTTGTGGTTTTTCCCTCAACCTCATAAATTATTCTCTTTTAAAAATAGTAACATTTTACATTTAAATTACGTTAAGAGCATAAATTGTATAACATTCCGTAATAAAAGGCTGTTAATTTCCACTTGGTTATTTTCCTTAACGGGATTACCTGGTTTATTAATAATGTCTTCGACACGAAGCTTAAAGGCAAATTTTTCGTTAAATTTCTTCTTTTAAGGCACTCACACCGTTGTATACGGCTTACCGGGCCTGTTATTTTCATCGCCGTCCTTCGTTTTAATGTATATCCTCCTTTTTGATAGTCGTTTACGTCGCCAACATTCTATTAGTTTATTAATAATTGGCTTCAAAGGGTTGTATTAAATAATTCTTTCGGTTCGGTGGTTATCGATGTAAGGATTTTTCTCAAACTTTATAAGCCTAGGTTGTTTTCGGTTCGAATTAACCTGTATAAATCGGAAAATTACAGAGCTATTAGCAGTTTTAACCACTACATTTAAATTGGTAATACTTAAGATTTTATACAGTCTATTTTATTTGTCTGGTTCGCGCCACGTAAGCATTTTACTTTAAAGGGGAAGTAAAAGTACGTTTGATGTTAAATATACGTTTCAGATATTAAAAGAATTATCATCCTGGCGGCGTGCTGATTCTTCTTTCATATTTTTAAGGCTTTATTATATGCTATTGTACGTTTTTGGTTATTTGACGAAGGTGGCAACTTAGCTGTTATACGTGGATACGCCCTAAATACTAGTAAAGTCAATACAAGTTCGTTAGGGTTAATATTATCGTTAAAACCTTTTACCGCTATTGAAAACTGTGTTTTTTAATTTATAAAGCTTTCGATTTCCAGTGCAAGGATATTATTGGCTCGTCTTAAAAAGACGTATACCCTTTCGACTTTACCAATACTTTAATAAATTTCAACGGGAACTTATTTATACTAAATTCTAAACTTTTCATTAATTTAAAATTCTATCGTATAAAAATTGGTATCGGTATCGTAAATTAATATGTTGAAGGCCCTAAGGTACGTGTAATTTATAAAGTACATAATATCTTTTATATTTACTTTATTGAAATGGATTTGAGGAATTTTGCGCCGTGAAAAGCTGTGGCAGGGTTTATAACGTATAATACTGACTTATTATCAAGGTAAAATACGTTTACGGAGACTGTCAAGTAAAAGTTTTAGTCTTCCTTAAACGTGAATTTGAACTTGAAAGGGGTTTGAAAATATATTTGGCAATGATAGTAAAGCCGTTTGACGTCTTTTAGCGTTAACAAGTCCATATCTTCGTGGCCAGTTGCCTTTAAAACTTCATAAAGTTTATTAGTTGCCGGGTGGTTAAACTTACGATATAGTTAACGAAGTTCCGTCCCTGTTAGGTTTAATATTATTGCCATGCTCCGATTTAAGGCTAAGTAAAAACCTTTTGCCAGCTTTAACTTTTATTAGTTCTTCAATTTAAACATTAACATTAACGCCGAGGTTTTTCATGTCTTTTAGGTAAAGGAGGAAAGGGGTAGGGGATTTCAAGATGTGGAAAATAATAGGGCTAACAACAGTATTTACCGTCGTCGATTCCAGTAAAAATAGATTTTTTCCAAGGCCAAAACCAACCTTAGCCTTACCAGTATCCGTGTGGTTAAGTTCCGTAATAGTATTAGTATCCCTTCGTAACTCGATGTATTACAAATAGCCTTCTGTTAAGTACCGTACCACCCTCATATCCGGTATAATCCCCTAAATACTTGTTTCGCGTAAAGGTTTTAAATAGTAAAGAGGTGTATAATGCTAGGGTTTTTATCATTATATTGGCGGTAGGGGTCTTTACTTGTAAAGCGGTACAAAAAGGCGTGGTTGGCTAGTTATTACATTGCTTACGGGCTAGTGCCAGTGGTAGTATTTTAGTATTAGTCGATGGCCTTTAGTTTATTTTCCTTTTTTTTTTTCTTTATTTCCTTTCAACTATATAACTTTCTCGATATATTTACAATTAGAAGTAAATGGGAATTGAATATAATATATAATTTGTTTTGATTTATGCTTTGTGGAAGTATAACGTGTTGACTAGTAGCCTTATTTGTCGTAAATCCAATATCTTTTTACGTTTAAGGTAATCTTTCCTGGCTGGTTTAAAGACTTTAAAGAAAAGCAATACCTTTTTTTCGTAAATAGAGGTCCGAATCTTCCGTTAATCGTATTGGCTAGGCCTTCCGTACCATCTATCAATGTAGTACGAATAGGAAAGGTTTTTTTTTTCTTCGTCATTGAATTTCGAAGATTAAGGGTATATATCAGTCGAGCCGGAAATTCAAATAGTTACGGTCGCAAACAAGGAACACAATTAATCAAAAAAAAAAAAAAAAAAAAAAAAAAAAAAAAAAAAAAAAAAACTTCGTAAATGGTATTAGGGTATTAAAGAGCGTATTAGAACTTTTTATAGCCCGTAACTGCTTGCCGGACCTACTAACATAAGGTATTTTAGCCAGATTTCATATTCCCTATTACTTATTGGTAAAGTATTAGAGTGTTAAGCATCTGATTAAGGAAGTCTATCTCTCTTTCCAACTCATTCTTGTAATTTAATATATAAGACTAATAAATAATATTCTAGTCGGTATATTATTAGGAAAAATTGATCTCTTGTTCGAAATAACCTATCAGGCTATTATAGATTTCGCGAAAGGAGAAATAATTCTTTAAGTACCTAAGGTATTAATCTTTGGCTTAGCCGGTAAAAATACTTGGAAATAACGAGTGAAAACCTGGTAATTTAACCCTTATTTAGTGACAAATGTTAAAAAATAGTTGTAACTTAATGTTAAGGAGATTATATAGCTTACCATTATACTTTTCCTTTTCTCTCCAAATTTTGAGGAATGTGGTGATTGCCGTATAGTCCGTATCTACTATGGAAACGTGTCGAGGGAGAAGGGTAATGTACTGGTCGTAGGGATGATTTATATCTTTTGATTGGGGAAAAGACTACAGTTGCTATCAATGCTAAGATGTCGGATAGTTACTTTTGTCTAAGTTTGGAGGGAAAAAGCCAATGGTCGTTCCCATAGTAGGCTTGCATATGAAGCTAGTTCTTCTTGAATTTAGTTATTGAAACTGGACGTATTGAAAAGTTTGGGAGAAATAGGTTTAAGGGTTTCTATAGTGGGGTGCTTGGTGATATTCCTCTTAGTATTAAGGGGTTCCGGCGAGGTTCCTGCTTAATTGATTAATATAAAGCGCTAACGTCAATATCTTTAGCCGCGTAGGCGGCTATTACTTTACGTGCCCTGTCGCCGCTAAAGGCGTATTTTGTGCTGTCTTGTGGGTATGCTAAACTTCCGAGCACGTTAACAGGTTCCTTATCTTCAGCACGTAAAGAGGTCTGACTTAGCTAAAAGTAAAGGGAAGGTCTTCTGGAACGTGTGTGGGGGCGTTAAGGTTCCTTAACACCTTTTCCATTAGGCCGTGGATCTTATAGGCATTCTTTAAACTGGGTTTATTCAAAAAGGGTTTTCGCCAGCCTAGTAAAGCTCTTTTCTGGCATATAAATCCCTCGGCGTTTAAGTTTAGCTTTTAACTTTAACTTAATCCCTTTTTAAATATTTTTCAAAATATCAATAGTCAAATTGTTGAAGACGTAGAGGAAGTTTCAGAAGGCGCGGACGCCGCGGTCAAGTTTTTCGCCATTATCTTATTCAAAAATGTAGTAGCAAACGTAATTAACTAGGTGCTTTTCCGTTAGGTTTTCATTGACATCTTATTCTTACAGGTTTTTATTGTAATGATTTGTAAAGATGGATCCCAAGGCGTCAATTACGTTCTAAATTTCTAAGTTAAGTGCCATTTTAAGGTTTAGGGTAATATAGAACTTAGTAGATGAGGGACTTGGTAATCTTAACGTGGAGTCGTGTGACATAGCTTAATCGACGCGACTTGGCTATTCTCAGTGTTTTCACTTAAAGTAGAAAACTTAACGATTGAAATTACGTAGGGGAAGTGAAAAAAAGTAAAGTAGGGGTAAAGGTTTGGTATAAAGGGTTAAATCGAAAGTCGTTTGTCATTGTAGGAAGTTGTTTGGCGTGGGGATTTAGTCGTTTCTGCAGTAGTAACACCTGTAGTAGTACCAACTTAGCCGTTTGTTAACTTGTTGAACTTTAAGACTTCCAAAGGTTAATTTCAATATCTTTAAGAAAAGTCAATAAAATTTTTTTGGTGTTCTCAACAGCAATACCGTTGTTATCTTTGGTCTGACATAGAGACTAACACAACCCAAAGTTCTTCTCTACGTACTGGCATAGAGACTGACACAATAGTAAAGACCCTTCGCAAGAGAAAAAATATTTCCTTTACCTTAGCCACCATTATTAACGTAAAACGTAAATAGAAAGTAACCTTTTCTTTTACTTAGCCAATCTGTGCTTAACATAATAAGCACTAATCAGCATTGGTAGGTCTTTATCATTACAATGTAGTCGATTCGAATTACTGTAGTCTAAGTAACCGGTCTTGCATTGATATTATTGATTGAGATGTGTAAGTTCAAGTTTGGTAGACCGCTAACCGGTTTGCACACTAATTTGTATGGTCAAACGCTTTAGCCTATGCCCCACTTTGAAGTGGGCACCTACTGCACTGCACTTGCAGTGCAGTACCCCAAACTGCAACCAATTTTGCAGTCAGTGCAATCAACTTTACTGCAAGTGAAGTTGATTTACCTGTACTGCATTTGACTGCTATTCCAACAATATTTACGCTGTTTTTTTTGAAAAAAAAAATATCTGTCGTATTACCTTCCGTAAGTTTAACCTAAGTAATTAAAATAATATAACGATATAAGTTATATTTTTATAGCCAACATAAGTTACGGCCAATAAAACGTAACGAATGACGTCGAAGTTCTAACCGTAAAAGCTCCCCTTTTACCTATATTTCATTTATTAACTTTAATTAAAAGTAAGTTTATTGAGCTGATTAAAAATGGGCGAATAATCGTATTCGGGTTAATCGTATTACTCGGGTATAAACTAATATGTCATAGTTTTTAATATACTGCCTAAAAGGTCGTTTTCCCTGCTTTGCGCCGCGTTAGCTATTATCATCGGTTTACTTCAATACTCATCCCGCTTAACATTACCCATTATCTTTGGCGTTGCTTAACGCTCGCCTCACCCTTTGCCAACCCCCCTTATTGGCGCCTAATAACACCCGCCCCGCCTCGCACCGCCCGTCCCTACCAGATTTTCCTAATTTCCAAAGCCAGTCTTAATAAGGTTCCCAATATTAACGACACCAAAATTTATAAAACTTAAATAAAGATAATAATAACAAATAAGTAAAACTTGAATAAGTTATAATAAAGGCCACCTCGCGGTCAAATACTTATTCGAAAAAGCTAGGTAACTTGTATTCGACCCTATTTACTGTATTATATCATAGTAATAACAAAAATTTCCCTTTTTTTATAAATATTATATTATTTCCGAGGTAAAGTCGATTTGCCCCACGTAAGGTATTTAGTATATACCTGACGCCGACGTAGAAATACCGCTTATTATAAACCCGAACGTCTCTTTATTTCGCCTCGAACTTATTTAAGGTTATAATATATTAATAGTTCTTTAACGATTTCTACTTCCACTTATTATAACCATTTGATTTCATTAATAAATAAAGTATAACGCTTCGTTTTATGTTTACCGCGAACTTTTTTAAAAACTTTAAATTCCTTGTATATTTCTTTTCTCATATCGTTAACAATAAAAACTAGTTCCAGTGAAATGTCGGGAAAAAATTGCGAAAGGAGGGGATTCACAGCTACCCGTTAAACTAAGTAAGGTCTCTATTCACGTGAATGTAAATTAAGAGTAATCGTAAGATTGATATTGTAGTAAAGAAAGATGATTGGGTCGAAAGAGGTATTCAGAAAGTGTACGTCACGGATAGGAGGTTATAAACCTCTTACTTGAGCTATGGCCCTTTTGCCATATACTCTGAAATACACATTCCAGACCGCTCCACGCATGATGCACTTTGCGCCTTACAAGAGTGTAGCCTGTAGCATGACACGTTATCGTGCACTTCGCAGTAGTGCACCTTATAATATAGTGCACTGCCACTTGGCCTATATATACTAGCTATAGAGGTATATAGTAATATCCACATAGGCAATCTTTTCTTTCTTTTTTGAGTTCCGTACCCATAAACTAGGAGCGATAGTATTGTTATAACGATTCTATTGTAATGATCACACTAAATACCCGTGAGTATATAGAAGGTGTCAGAGGGTTTATGTTATCAAGAAGATAGCAGAGGTTCTGAGTGAACAATATCGCAACCGTGCAAGTAATGATCAAAAGCCGTGAGGCTATTCAGATGTGTATACTGAATACTTAGATTGACAACTGAAGAGCTATGAAGGAAATACTATCTATGTGGTGATAACTGTGTCCTTATATATCCGTGCTTTCATACCATCTTCAGTACTAAATAGCTTGGATAGCAAGATATTCAACATATTCTATGCGTCCGTGCGTTAACCCTAACCCTGGGTTGATGACATAAGAGATGTTCTCCGCCTGATGTGTTGGACGTCAAGCTTCTAATGATGTAGCTGGCCGCTAGCCTATTCCATAACCTGCAGTTAGGTCTTGGATCATAACATCCATTTCATATATGTAATCATATAGTGACAGTGTAATTATGTATAAGTTATAAAAGTCCAAATTAGTATCTTTTATAATAATAGTGTAGTTGCGGTACTAATTACAAAGGTTCGAATTAATAATTCTTGGCCGTGATGATAATTATAGTAATGCTCTAATCAGTGTAGTTAATTGGCATCAATATAGTTGTTGATGACGTCTTTTGTTGTTTCTGATAGTGGTGTAATTTTATAGGTGTTTTCAGGGTGATTTACGTAGGAGTGATTACGCCATTACATATTTTGAGTGAATATAAAAAGATATATCGCTTTCGATTTAGGTAAAACTTCTTTCCTTCCCCCCATTCAAAGGCGCGTATCCCAAATTAATACAAGTCTTTATTTCCACTTAACTTAACTTTTGGTTTAATCAAAGAATCCAAATCGTTTCGATAAGTAGGTTACTCGATAAATATCTATATACTAACCTTGCCTTTAAATATATGCCGCGTAAAAATAGGTTTACAAGGCGTCTTTTGGCACGTGAGCGCCGCCGCGTTGCCGCCGCGGCCGTTACCACCGCTAACACCACCACCATCATCAGTAGCTCACCCTCATCGAGAATTATTTCGTCCATAGCCGCCTTCCCCCCGGCCTCACCATACCCTACCACCACCGTCTCATCCCCGGCCTCACTGAGCCCCGCCCCCGCCACCCTTTCCCCAGCCTCGCCAAACCCCGCCGCCTTCGCCGCCAAACTCGCCACTCTCCTCTTTTCTTTTTCACCTTCCCCCTTTCCCCTTAGTTCCTAGGGAGAGAAGAAAGGGGTTCCTAAGGTTATAATCTTTACTCTCTCCCTGCGAGTAAAACCCCCCTTAGTTTTGGGAATACTCCGGCGCTGTAAACTTAGCTTTATGAAGATTTTCCACGATTTATATTCCCCAAATCTACCCTTTCATTTGCTTTTAATATTTTTATATATAAAAAGTACGAGGCGGGCCCATTTTGTTTTTTCAAGCTTTATATTATTAAGGTACGACTCAAAGCTTTTTTAATACGTAGAGCGTCAAAGCGACGTATTTGGATTCATAACCTCAGGCCGTTGATAAATACGCCTTATGTTCTATATATCGCGTTCACAGCTGCAGGTAAGTTTATTAACAATTGTTATGAAAGCGGGAGTTATTCGGCCCATCATTATCGTTACAAACGGATTGGTAATAGATACGCCCCCTTTTCATTAATTTTAGGGCCGTTAGCTAAAGCCGTATTATACGCCAACCGGTTTCATAATAAAACCCGATTTTTGAAATCTTTTTTTAAAAAAGAATGTTCAGAGCGTTCCTAAAAACAATAGTGGTCGTAAATAACTAAAATAAGCCGATGTTAATTAGTAATAGGTGTTAACCAGTGGACTAAAAAGTCGGCAACCGTTATCATCGCCTAAAAATAGGGTTTACATATATATTACGCAGGCGAATTCGATAATTTTGTCCCGAATCGATGTAAGGAGGGTAAAAAACCCTCCGTGCCTTTGCCTAAAGACATACGGCCTAAGGCGCGGGGCTACCTCCTCATTAGCGCCGATAGCGGCGTTGATAATGATAATAATGGTAGCGCTAATACAAAGGGGGGTGGGTAATAGGAAGGATAGTAAAAATGTAATGGCGTCGTTTTTTCCTCTTTTTTTCAGGAATAATTAACTACCTCTTATAGCCGGGTTAGCGCGCCCAGTGATAATATAATACGTTATATAATAATAGTATTGTTTTTTACAAAAACTATTGTAATACGAGTGATGAATATAACGTAGAGTATATAAATCAATAGGTCCGAAGTACGTAAAGTAAAAAGTAATAGTATGTTTAAAGCGACGCAAAATGATAAATTTGAATATAGAAAAAAATGAAAAAAATAAAAAATTCGGTAAGGTTAAAGCGTGTAAAATGAAAAGCGATGAAATATTAGGAGCGGTACAAAAAGTTAAATTTAAATAAAAGTGAATTCATAATACCGGTATTAATATGAATCGTGGACCGTAATATGATTCTGAAAGCAACGCAAATAATAAGTATCGAATCGTTTTAATTCGTTAAAAGTAATATGATAATTCATTAAAGTTTTAAAAACTTTTCAATTAATTTAACCAATAGTTCATTTATCGATATCAATGTTTTTAATATTTGGTTCGTGGTGCTTTTAGTTATTACGTTCGTTATATAAGAGGTTTTATTAATTTAAAGCGTTTCCTCAATTTACTGGAATTCATAATATCGATTATTAAACGTTTTTCGTTTGTATTACTAAGTTCAATCAAACATTTATCGAGAGAGAAAAGGTTATTGTATATAACGAAAATGATGAAACATAAACTAAACCTAAAAATAATTATTCGGATCGTTATTGTTATGGTAATTTCCGAATCGAAACCTTTAACTATACTATAGATTTCCGAAGCCAGGACGCTTTGAGTTATTCGTTTACATTTGGTTAAATTTTGATAAATAATATTTTTACGAAGCGTAAAGCCGTTTTAGGCTGGTATATCATTATCTAAAATTAAAAGAAGTTGTTTTTTATAAATTATAGTTATTATTATTGGTAAAAGAGCCGTTAGTAAAAATAAACAACTTTATAATACGTATATTTAACGGGAAAGATTGTAAACCGCGCTTTAAATTATATATTTACTATAAAAGACGATTATTAAACGCCTTCCATACATCTTACAATCTGGTGGTTTAATATTATATAACGATTGAAAGGTTGAATTCCGTTTTTAGTTAGGTTATTAAAGCAATTTAAATACTATGTACACGTTAGCATCTATATTCGTTAACCCGCTTTACATTATCCAAAATGATAAGGGCGACTTTGTCTAATTTCTTTTTTTGTATAAGTCCTAAAACGCTGTTCCAAAAAGTGATAATAACTCTATTAAAATCGATTGTATAATCCTTCATTAAGTACGTCTTATATTTTACCTTTAAGTTTCCCTTAAAAAAAATTTCTTTTTAAAATACGAAAAATAACGTGTTATATAATGTTAATATATCGTCCGTTTATATTCCCATTAATATAAATCCGGTAAAATAAGCTATTAACACTAATAAATACAGGTCAAAGGTTAAACTAGTTATTTCGAGTCGTTTCTTATCATTCCTTTAATATGTATTATACTAATAAATACCAGCATTATGCAAGCCGTAAAACGGTTTCATAATACGTAAAATCGTTTCCTATAGGTAGTGTTTTTTAAGATTTGTAAGCATATCAGCGTAAATATGTCGTTGAAACCGCTTTTCAAACTGGATATAAGCTTTCATAATGTTACGAAGTTTAACATATAGGTTGTAAGGGGTTTTCAAAAAGGTTAAAAGTAAAAAAATCAAACAATAAGTAATTTATTATAAAGTAGGTTACTAAATTATAATATTTTTTACCATTGACGTTATAACTTTTTACAATCAAACGGGTCTTTTCGCAAGGTTTTACGATATCATCTTTAATTTCGTATATAAGGAGAATAGAAGAATCTTATAAACATTATGAATTGTTAGGTAGAATGGTTTAAAACGAAATAAGCCTTAGTTAAGTAATATAAACATTTCTATTTAGGTGTATTATTCAAACGGGGGCACTTGGGATAATCATAATACCGTTGTAACGGATTTTAAGTTAAGCTTGCTGTTTTTTATCTCCTTTTAAGTAATGAAGGAGTTTATAGTAAAGATCCCGGAACGTTTTTTTGGTTTTCGAGTTAAAAGAACGGTTTTGGCGACAAGGTATTGGTAGGATAAGTATAGACAGTCCGTTTTTATTTGGTAAAAGCGGGTAGAAAGTGTAACTCGGAGGGTGGGCCGAAATTGGAAGCGGTTTGGATTCGTCGTTTTAAGGGGTGTCCCGTTGATGATTTTAGTCGGATTACAGTTTTAAATCGATTTTATATATTTATTCTTTATACTTTCGTACCATCGTTTAACGTAACAAACTCGTACTGTTTAATAGATTAATAAGTATATTATAGCTTTTAAACCCTTCAATTTTCAAATGCCAGTCTATCCATCATTAGTTTTCTAACCTTAGACCTTGGATTACTGTAGTAGGTTTAAAACACCAGTTTTACATAGGTTATTCCTTGTTGACAACGCTTTGGAAACGCCGTTCTTAGCCCGTAAAGAACGTAAAGCTACTATAGATTTCGTCATAGCATTCGCCTTTAATATTGTAGTTGGAAATTGTGTAAAGTTTGTATAAATCCTTGGGTAAATATTAAAAATAGAGAGTGTAGGAACAAGCTTATTCGGCTGGAAGTGCTATTAACAGCGTTAAACGTTATTTGTAAGATTAATTTCTTAAAACTCGTACTTTTCAATTTTTGAAATAATACTATATATGTCTTTTTACGAGGTTTATAATTCCATTTACACTTACCAATACCCTATAATACTTTTACTGGTATTTATTTATATTTATCATCAGAGATCTTTATCTTGATACGTTAATTTCTAAAGCTAATGACTGTATTAACATCGTAGGTATTCCAATCGGGAAATTCTAAATAAATATTTAACTAATGGTTAACGAAAGCGTCCTAGCAATCTGTAACGAAAACATTCCGTATAAATTAACAGCCTGAAATAATATTACCGCGTCGACGTCGTAAAGTACTGGTTAACTTTCTAAATATATAATATTGATAATTACCTTATAATCAAAGTACACTTCGTCTTCAAAGCGGAATTAAAATTGTCGTGGGGTTTGTAAATGTAACTGGTATTTACAATAAAACTTTCCGATCACTTTAAATGATTTTTTTTTCTATATATATATATTTTACGATATAAAATAATCGTAAAAGGCGTTTTATAGCCGGGTATCCGAATCAGCGATATAATATCTGTGATTTTGGTTACTTTAAGTAAATAACCTTAATTGTATATATTTTGGAGGAAAATTCCAAGTAACTGAACTTAAGTTAAAGTAGTACAAATACGTTATTCGAAACGCGAATAAGTTAGTTAATTATATTCTGGATGTTAACTCCGAGTTCATTTATGTTAATTTATCAAAGTATAAATTGTTGGAATAGTATTATATTTAGTGCAGTAGATCAACTTTACTTACAGTAAAGTTGACTATACTGAACTGCAAGTTGAGTGTATTTCTTTATGAAAACTTACTGCATTGTGTGTAGGTTGATTACAGTACGCTGCACTTCACTCTACGGCACGGGCTAAGCAGTTGGCTATACAAATTACTGTGCAGACCAGCTAGCGGTCTGCTAAAACTAGAACAATACATCCACCATTTGACCACGCAATACTACTTTTACTTCGATCAATCGAATTGACAATGTTGCAACGTCTAAAATCTACCAACAGAAATAGTATTTTAAAGTTTATTACGTAAATTTCAGCCGGTGCACATCGCGTATTTACAACGACAGTCTCTAATAACAACGTTTTTCCTTTACTAAATAGGACCTTTCGGTGTTTTTCTATTCGATTTAACTAAAACTTCGAAAACTTCGCTACAAACGTGTCGAATTATCGTTTTCCAGTCGTTGAAATTTCGGCTATATTAATATTAGATATAATTCTTTAAAAACGGTTGTAGTATCTATTTAAAAGAGTAAATTATAACTTTATATAAGCGTTTAGCACTTTATTTACATAATCTAAACCTGTAATATACAGTAAAGAGGCGTCTTATATGCCTGTGAAAATTCGTTAGGCTGTTTTATCGTTCTGAGCTATTAAATATGCATTATTACCTTTAAAGTTGTCTTTTCCGGAGATGTATTCGTAAAGGTAGGAGTTAAGTTTCTTATCTATGCTTTTGTATTCAACTACGTATATTGTAAAAGTAGTCTTGATCTGGTTTTTCAATATGTAATCGGCTTAAAACCATCGTTTAATTCGAATTTACTTATAAGAGAGGTGGTTAGTAAATCAGAAACCGATTTTTTTATATACGATATAAAGTTTTTGTAAATCTAGAAGGCTTTATATAATTTTTCATAAATATTATTATAACTGTAATACGTTTCGTTTCTAACTGTAAAATGTTCTTCGATAATAACTACCTTTATTTGAATAGCAGTCAAATGCAGTACAGCCAAGTTAACTTTACTTGCAGTAATGTTGATTGTATTGACTACAAAATTGGTTATAGTTTGTTGGACTGCACTGTAAGTGCAGTGCAGTAGATGCTCACTTATAAGTAAAGCATAAGGAAAAGCGTTTGGCCATACAAATTAGTGTGCAAACCAGCTAGCGGTCTGCGAAACTTAGAACTCACGCACCTCAATCAACAATATCAATGCAATACCAGTTACTTCGACCACAGTGATTCGAATCGACTATATTATAATGATAGAAGCCTACTAAGACTAATCAGTACTTATTAGGTTAAACACAGATTGGCTAAGTAGAAGAAGAAGCTACTTTCCGGTTATTACGCTCTATATTAACGTTAGGGTAGAAGAAAGATTTTTGCGAAGGGCCCTTATTACAATGTTAGTTTTTGCGGCAGTACGTAAGGAAGACCTTTGGGCTGCGTCAGTCTTTATGGTAAACCAGAGCTAGCGACGGTATCACTATCTTAAATACCAAGAATTATTTATTAATCCCTTTTAAAGACGTCAAAAATAACTGTTAGAAGTCTTAAAGTTGAGTAAGTTGGCAAACAGCTAAGTTAGTATTACTTCGGGCGCTACTACTGCAGAAAAACTAATAATTTCCTATACTCAACAACCACAATTAATAACTTTCGCCTTTTATCATTAACAACAACCTTCGACCTTACCATCTACATTAAAACTTTGCCCTACTTTACTCTTTTTTACTCCCATATCATTTTAATCGTTAAGACCGCTACTCTGAGCGAAAACACCAAGTTATGCCGAAAAAGCTACTTCATGCGACTTCACGCTAAATCGACAAATTTCCACGCAATCCTACGCCACTACACCAAATTCTTACCACCTAAAATCACTAAATCCTTCGCCCTACACGCCTACCAAGTCTTACAAAGATCAAAACCTTAAGATATCTACCGTAAGCGTTCAATATAAAGTTATCACCGACTCTACTAGCAAAAAAGAAATTAAGTCCCTCAGATAACTTTTTACCAAATGCTATAACCACAACCTTTAAAGATGTAACGTCGATGAAAACTTAACCAAAGAACACCTAACTAACTTCGTCAGCTACTATATTGTTAAGTATTGTAATGCTGATAACTCTAACGATGATTTTAGAAACATTTATAATCTCTTCAACGATTGGACCATAAATATATGGACCTCGGTCCAAAAAGGTATTAAAATGATAATTCAAGTATAATTTAAACGACAAGGGGCTTATCTGCAAACACAGGGTAATATAAAGCTGTTACAAGAACTTTTTGATTTGACCCAGCTTTAGGAGCGCCCTTAAAACTCCCACATTAAGGAAAAGGATGTTAAGGAACCTTACCGCCTCTATACGTAATTTAAGGAACCGGCTTTATATACTAGCTTACGGTAGGCACGAACATTAGCCTTTTCCTTCCAAATTCAGCTAAAGGTAACTATTTGGCCCACCAACACTAATAACATTAGTTTTTTTCCCAGTCAAAAAAGATAAAAGTTCCTTAAGACTAGTATATTATCTTTTCCCCTCAACGCATTCCTATAGTAGATACGGACTATACGGCCATCATTACGTTCGTTAAGATTTAGGGAGAAAACCAAAAGTATAACGATAAGCCGTACAACTTTTTCGACGTTATATTACGCCTATTTTTCAATATTTTCCGTTAAATAATGGTTCAATTGCCAGGTTTTTACTCGATGTTTCCCAGTATCCTTACTGGCTAAACCAAGGATTACTACCTCAGGTACCTAACGAAATATTCCTCTTTTCGCGAAATCTATAATGGCTTAAAGAGCTATTTCAAGTAATATGTTAATTTTACCTAGTATTATACCGATTGGAATATTATTAAGTGGTGTTATATATTAGATTACAAAAAAGAGTCGGAAAGTAATATAGATCTTCTTAATTAGATGCTTGACAGGATAATACTTTTCCAACAAGTAATAGGGAACGTGGGAGCTAGCGAAAACACCTTACTTTAACAGGTTCGGCAAGAAGTTACGGGCTTTAAAAAGTTCGAATACGCCCTTTAATACTTTGATGCAACCTACGAATGGTTTTTTGGGTCAACTGCGTTTCTTGTTGGCGACTTTAACTGTTCGAGTTTTCAGCTCAATTAGTATGTACCCTTAATCTCCGGGATTTGATGACGAGGGAAAAAACCCTTCTTATTCGTATTATATTAATCGATGGTACGAAAGGTCCTTCTAGTACGGTTAACGAAATGTCCAGATCTTTACCTACGGAGGAGGGTATTCCTCTTCCTTAAAGTCTTTAAAACAGCCAAGAAATTTATCTCAAATATAAAGAGATATTGGATTTGCAGAAATTAAGGCTGTTAGTCAACACGTTATATTGCCTCCGAGCGTAAAACAAAATAGGTAATGTATTACACGTAATTTATCTTTACTTTTAATTGGGAATACATTGAGTAAGTTATACAGTTTGAAAAAAGTGAGGATAAGGAGGAGGAAAACAAGACAATGGCTATGGGCTGGCACGAAGATACTGACACTGGAACTAGCATTAGTTTGAAAGAAACGTAATAATTAGCTGACCACACCTTTTTGTACAACCTTATAGGTGAAAACTCTTACTGCTGACATGATAATAAAGACTTTAGCCCTACACACCTCTTTACAACCAGGACCGCTACGTGAAACAAGTCTTTTAGGATATTATAACATATACGAGGGCGGCACGGTACTTAACAAGAGGCTATTCGTAATACATCTCGTTGCGGAGGGATAATAATACTGTTATGGAACTTAATCACGCGGATGTTAGTAAGGTTAAGGTTGGCTTTGGCTTGGGAAAAGAGCTATCTCTATTGGGATCAACAACGGTTAAAACTGTTATTAGCCTTATTGTTTTTCATATCTTAAAATCCCTTACCCCCTTTCTTTTTTGTCTGAAACACATAAAAAACCTTGGCATTAACGTTGATATTTAAACTAACGAATTCATAAAAGTTAAAGCCTGTAAAAGGTTTTTACTTAGTTTTAAATAAAGGTATTTTTAGTTTTACTTTTAAGAGCCAAAGGCAGTAATATTAAATTTAACGGAGGTGGAATTTCGTTAATTATATTGTAGGTTTAATTACTTGGTAATTAATAGGCTTTGAAAGGTTTTGAAGGTAGCTGGTTATAAAGATCTGGATTTGCTAGCATCAAAAGTAGTTGAACGGCTTTGTTACCACTACCAAATAAATTGCCAAGCCCCCTTAAGGTTTAAGTTTGCGTTGAAAGAAGACTAAAACTTTAACTTGAAAGTTTACGTGGACGTATTTTACCTGGACGCTAAGCTAATATTACATGTTGTAGATTCCGCTACTGCTTTGTATAGTATTAAGTTCCTTAATATAATTACGATTAAGGAAATATAAAAGGCATTATATACCTTATGGATAATACGTACCTTAGGTTACTAAAAGTGTTAGTTTACAATAACGATACTAATTTTAATACGATAAAGTTTTAAGTGAATATGAAATTAATAGGGATTTAATGTAAATAGGTCCCTATTGAAGTTTACTAGGGTATTGGTAAGGTTAAAAGGGAATAAGCCTCTTTACGATAAGCCTAAAATATCTTTATACTGGAAATCGAAAGATTTATAAGCTAAGAAACACAGCTTTCAATAGCGGTGAAAGGATTTAACGATACTGTTAGCTTTAACGAACTTATATCAACTTTACTAGTATTTAAGGCTTATCTACGTATGACATTCAAGTCGTTACCCTCTTTAAGTACCCAAAAACGTTCTATAATATATAGAAAAGCCTTAAAAAGCTAAGGAATAAATCGGCACACCTTTAGGTTAATAATGCTCTTAATATCAAAAACAGATCTTGAATAACAAACAAGATTTTACTCCCCTTTTAGAGTGAAGTCTTTATGTAACATGAGCCAGGAAAATATGATGGACCATATACGATCTAAAGTATTACCAACTTAAAAGAGGTAGTTAAAATTATTAATAGCCTCGTAATTTTCCGAATTACATAGGTTAAACCGTACCAAAGACCCTTTGAGCCCCTTAAGTTTAATGAAAATCCTAACGTCGATAACCTTCGAACCGAGAGAATTATCTAATATAAACCTTCGAAACAGATTATTAATAAGCTAATAAAACGTTGGTGGCGTGAATGATTACCTAAAAGAAGGATACACATTAAATAGGAGGACCGCGATAGATATTATAAACCCTATAAGGCGTATATAATAGCGTGAGTGTTTTAAAAAGAGAAGTTTAACTGAGAAATTTCCCTTAAACTACGTATTAAAAGAATTATTAATACACCAGGTATGCCTTTTAAAGAAAGTAACTAAGTGGAAATTAATAGCCTTTTATTATAAGAGGTTATATAATCTGTGCCGTTAACGTAATTTAAAGAATAAAACGTTATTATTTTGAAGTTAAAATAGTTTACGAGGATAAAGATAAAACTACGGACTGGCTGTACGAAAAGTTACTGCTAATCGTTTAAGGATATGGTAATAAAGGTAAAAATTAAATAATTATCTAACCGTTTATAATCTAAAAGACTAGTCAATGTTTAATCGTCTTTATTGTTGCCAGTTTCACTGTTGATGTAAAAGGTTAATTTACATTTAATATCCTGGATATTACGTAAATGTATACGTAGTTTGTCACCGATCTTCAACGGATTATATTATTGGAGTTGCTAAAAGAACCAAGGGATTAGTTTCCCGATAATACGGTGATACGTTGTATCAAGACTTTATATGGATGGGAAGAAGTAGACGTCTACTGGTTTCTAACGTAGTAGGTGTACTTTAAAAACGGACTCGATATAAAGACTTTAACCTTTAACCCGTACTTATGAATTACAAAAAGCAAAGATTTTGGTATTATAAGTATATAAATATACGATACCTTTTTTTTTTTTAGAGATACTGAGTTTGTGACAGTGTAATAACGTACTATCGAGAAGTCAAGCCTTTGAAGATGTAAGTTAATCAAAATGTTAACCGAAGACATATTACTTGACTTTAATAAATCGTACTCCGCATTTATAGTATTAAGGCTGAAAACGGCACTTATATCAGCTTACGTTAAAAGGAGCAAGCTACAGGCCTAAAAATTATCGATAAAACCGACGAAGGAAGATTACAGAGATATCTAAAACAGAGGGTTTATATAGCCTATATCGCCACGTTACATTAACCAAAAGCATCAGACGAACTTCTTATGACAATATAGATATAAGATTTATAAAACGAAGATTTTAACAAGTTGAATAAATGGATTGAGTGGCAAATAAACTATATGGGAAAAAAATAACATAGTTTTTGTAAATTTAACGAAGACGAAGTGAATAATCTTTGCGAACGGGTTATTTACTAATGATACTAACCTTATATCGTAAATCGGCTTCCTAATAATATTCGTTAACAAGGATAGGTTGAAAGAGCAATTTACGATTATCGGAAACCTTGTATATTGAATATTTATTAAGTGTAAATACGTAAACCGGAGTGTATTAGCCTCGGAGGTCTACGGTATAATAATAGGCTTTTATATCGGTATAGTAATTGAAGGCATATTAAGGATTATTATTAAATAATTATAATTACCACCGATACCTATAGTAGTATATACCAACTCCCGAAGCCTTTACGAATGCTTATCGAAGCTGGGTGCGACTAATGAAAAACGTCTGATAATAAACGTAATAACGTTAAGGGAGGTATATGAAGTCCGGAAAATAGATAAATTCTGGTTAATTAACGGCAAAGATAACTTTACGGATATTATAACTAAGGCTACCCCTAATAACGCCTTGAAAAGGTTTATAAATAGCAATAAATTAACTATACGAATTAATAGATACGTAGAACACCCGGCACGCAACGTGAAAAAACAGGGTTACCCTAACAAATTAAAAAAAACTCTAGAGTAATTGTGGCAATAGTAGTAGTTTAAACTACTGGTAAAAGGTACGTAAGTGGTAACGTACCTAATTTACGTAGGTTTGTGGCGAAAGATCTGTGTATAGGATTTGAGTAACGGAGGCTTCGGAGGGGTGAAGTAAAAGGGCTACGAAGGGCCGTAATTAAGGTTGATTTCAGTACAATTTGATCGGAATTAACAGGGGTCTAGCTTGTTGTTAGCTTATAGATTAAGGAGGGATTTTAGAGGTTGCCTCCAATTGATGGCAGGCCACGTTAACGTGCAAGTACAAAACAAAAAGCCGCTAGTGTTGGAATAATAGTCAAATGCAGTACAGTCAAGTCAACTTTACTTACAGTAAAGTTGATTGTACTGATTACAAAATTAGCTGCAGTTTGAAGGACTGTACTGCAATTGCAGTGCAATAGGTGCCCACTTCAAAGTGGGGCATAGGCCAAAGCGTTTGTTCATACAAATTAGTGTGCAGATCGGCTAGTAGTCTACCAAACTTAGAACTCACGCACCTCAATCAACAATATTAACGCAACACCAGTTACTTCGACCACAGTGATTCAAATCAACTACATTGCAATGATAAAGGCCCACCAACAACCTTATTCTTTGTTTCCAAGGTTCCCTCCTTAATATTTCTTATTATGGTAGCTATATTTAAAGCTTTTATTTTATTTTAATTATACTTTCAACCTTCGATTTTAAATGTAGTAAATGGTTTCAACGAGTTTTGCTTTGGTAATTTAGCCTTCGAACATCGTTTTATCGGCTATAAATATAAATCTAAAGCTTTCTTATCGGTGTATAAAGGTTTAGAATAATATTTTGAAATTTATATAAAAGTTTTTTAAATCTTTTTCTAGTTTAAATAGTATAAAGTCGAAATTTAAGTTTCCAAGACATACTTCTATTATTATTGAAATAAACAGTTTATTAACTTAATATTCTTATTTAAGGGATATTTAACACTTTAGAAACCTAATTAGTAAAGCGATAAAAGACCTTTATAAGTTTTTATTAACTTTTTTTATTAGTTTTTTACGGATTTCCAGGTTATACTAGTCTAATTCCTATTATAAAATTCGTAGTTAATTTCTATCTCGAAATGTAATTTTAGGTAGTTATAAAATTTTGTAAATATATACACTTAAGTAAGATGGAATATATACTATTTGTTAACTTACCTCAATCATATATCGGGTATAATAACGTAAAATTAAAACGGTTTGATATTTAATCTTTTATACGTAGTAAATATAACACGTATTTTGTTATCGAGTATATCGTATGGTTTACCATTATAGTTTTCGTCGTTATCCCAAAGTCTGGCGAAATTGGTAAGCTTTATAAAGTCGTTTTTATTAGTAGGAAAACGATGCGGTAAAAGATTGCAGTAAGGGTCGTAGCTGATAGGTATTGGTTTATATGGTATGTATTAACGTTTTACACAGTTCATTATTTCATGAAGCGAAGCGTTTTCTTTATTTTGGCCGCTTCTTTTGTAGCTAAGTTAGTTGTTAACGGTATTTAGGGTATGAATTTATTTTGGGTTTTATTTAAAATTATATTTTTGGGAGGGTTTTTGTTTAACCTTCGTTGTAGATAATTGTTGCGGCGTTTCCTTTTTTTCCGTCGATTCTTATAGCTCCGTCTTCGCTTCACGGCGGGCATTTAGCCTTACTAAGCGCCTCTTCTCCATTTGCGAAGGCTTTTTTCGTTTACGGTCCGTTATTTTAAGTAGGCGTTTCTAGCGTTTCCTTAGCTAGTATTCTTTTACAAATTTTACCTTTATTATTTTATCGTTTATCTATTTTTGCATTTGTATAAGTTGAGCCGTTACTAATAAGACTTTTGTAATACAGCAATCATTTTTACCGATTGTATTAATACCTTTACTTCGTAATTATTCTCGTAGTATTTTCAAAATTGTACTGTCAACTATACGCTATATTTAGCGTTAAATTTGCAAAATCATCTTTGAAATCGTCTAATAAGTCCCCTTACTTCAATTTCTCTGTTATAATAGTGAAATATTATAGTAATAATATATGTATTTGCTGTATAAAGATTTAAATCATTTATCAGTACCTCGATTTTATCATCTTATAAGTTAAGATTCAAATACTTTGAAATATTATTACAAAACAACGTTTGGGTGCAAAGGTATTCTATACATTTGTTAGCTTTTACCAAATTAGTTATTAGTATATTTATCGTATATTTAGGTGTAGGTAATTCCTGCGTACACTTGTATTATGAAAGCGGCGTAAATTGTTGGTTTTGTACTATGGATGGGACTCGGGTACATTTAGATTTAAAAGTTCAAGCTAATCAATTTTTTAAACGGCAGATATGAAGTAAATAAAATAAATGAAACGGTTAAAATACAGTTACTAACTGTCGGTACGGCCCACCACCTATTCATGTGAAATAAGGTATTCAGAAGAGTAATCGTTAGATTGGTATAGTTGTAGTAAAGATAGTGAAAATGATCAGAAGAAGTATCCAGAGAGTACACGCCTTAGTTGAGAGCTTATAAGCTCTCACTCAGAGCGTACCACTCTGGAACACCCCTTCTAGACCATGTCACGTATAATGCACTCTGAAAGTGCAATATGCAGCGTGACATATTATCGCACACACTGTAGGAGTACACCTTACAACGTAATACACTGCTACCTAAATATACCAACTATAATAATATATAATAATATCTACATATGCAATATTTTCTTTTCTCTTTATACGCTTTGTATTCATAATCCTGTAATGACAGTATAGCTGTGGTTCATTCCTAATTGATAATGACAGTGGGATATGCCATTAGTAATAACAGTAGTATATTCCATCGTTTTGGGCAAAACTTCTTTTATTCCTTTCCCTCGTAAATTAAAAATTGTAGCGACGTAGGTTACATGACCTCCCTATTGGCGTTGTTAAATAAAGTGGTAGTGTTAGTCCTCGCTTCGAATACGTAATCAAAAGTGCTTGATGTAGGTAGGAACACTTTTAATATACTTTTCGAAGTGTCTTATTTTTGTAGGGGCTATAATTGCAAGAGTGATTATAGGGGTATTCCGGATATTGTTTTCGGACAAGTCCTAATAAAAGGTTTCGCAATTTGGTGGTTTTGGCTTACATGATTTGGTGCATAATAGGACGCTTTTTAAGAAGTGCTCGAGTACATTAAAGCGCTAAATAAGGGTTAATAGTGGCGTAACGGGGATTTTAGTAGATAGAAAGCCAAATAAGGGTTACTAGTATCATAATAAAGTTGTTATTTTTAAAGTCACTTAGTCTTTACAGTTTTTGTACACGTTGACGTGTAATTCTTATAAAAACGAAGTGTTGGAGAATAAATAGTTGGGACCGCTATAATATCCCGCTATAGGTATTTAACTTGTATTTATCTCTTCTTTATTAGGCTGTTTATAGTCGACCAGGTCGGCTATTGATTAGTGAAGAAAGGGTTTAATACGTAACCGTAAAGGTAATAGTAGAAGAAGAAAGGTACATTAAAGTATTATCACAAAGAAAGATGATGAAGATAATGAAGATGATTAGAAGAAGCATCCAGAGAGTGCACGCCTCAGGTGAGAGCTTATAAGCTCTCATCCAAAGCGTACCACTCTGAAACGCCCCTACTAGACCGTGCCACGCATGATGTACTCAGAAAGGGCAATATACAGCATCACACGTTATCGTATACACTGCAGGAGTGCACCTTGCAGCGTAATACACTGCTACCTAAATATACTGACTATAGTAATGTATAATTATATCCACACTGACGCTTTGCAATATAAATGAAGTTTAAAAAACATATTAACAAAGTGTAATTATAAGTTCATTAGGCGTTTTGAATCAGTTTCATTAACGCTTATTAACCTTATACTAGCTAAACGTTTAAGAAAAACTTGAAAGTTATAAATATTAAACTTAGAATACTTAAATCGAACGTGAAAAGACGGATAAATCAAACGTAAAATAAAATAAATGGATTGTGTGTGGGGGGAGGTGTTATATATAATCTGGTATATGGGTTTTGGTTCGCGTTTAGTAAGCGCTCCAGATTAGATTGTTATGTTATGGCCGCTTCTGGTAGTTGCGAGGGGCGTGGGTGTTATATTAGTAGCCGTTTTTTAATTTAGCGAGCGGCGTAAATGTTATATTCGAGGCTACTTCTTGGTTTCATAAGTGGTTTGAATGCTGTGTTTAGGTCAGGTGGCTCCCAACGAAGGGTTTCGAAACTTGGTGGTCTTAGCTTACATAGCTTGATACGTAATGTGACGCTTTTTAAAAAGTGTCCGGGTACGTTTAAAACAACAAAATAAGTTAACGGGTAATATAATGGGACTTTTTAATAGAAAGGACACTAAATAGTTAATAATATTGTATTAAAAGTGGTCTGTTATAAAGTTACTCTGGATTTTATAGTTTTGCTACACTTTGGATTTTAATGGTGTTCCCGTATAATTTCACACTCCCGTATAGTTTTTATATGGTGTGATAGTAAAGTATAAATATTTAGAACCGTTATAGAATCCTACTATAGGTATTTAATTCCAGTATATCTTTTTTCCCCCTAATTGTCTATAGTCAACCTAGTTGGCTACTAATTAGTATCGGTAAAGTTTTTTTTTTACGTAAATGTAAATAAAGAGTAATCGTAAGATTGATATTATAGTAAAAATAAATAATAAGGTCGAAAGAGTCATTTAGAGAGTGTATGTTATGGATGAGACGTTATAAACCTACCATCTGGGCAGTAGCCCTTTTGCCATGTACTCTGGAATACCTATTTCAGACCGCTCCACGCATAATGTACATAGCGTCTTGCAAGAGTGCAGCCTGTAGCGTGACACGTTATCGTGTATTCTACAGGAGCGTACCTTGCAATATAGTGCACTATCACTTGGCTTATGTATACTAGCTGTAGGGGTATATAGTAATATTCATATTTACGTAAAATATAAAGTAGGTTTTAAAAATATTTAAAATGATATTTAACAGGTTTGAAACATTAACAACTTAGTACTAATTATAAAGCTAATCTAACTTTTTATTCAGGCAGTTAATCTTAGTATAAAGCAAGCTAAACTAAACCTAATCGCCTACCTTATATTGTTTCGCCGGACGTTGTCGACGAATCGCTATGATTTTTATTTATTATTAGATATATATCATCGTTGTTAAAATTATCTTCGCACCTTCATAAAAATATATTAAAAACATACGACTTATCCCGCCGAACTAATTAATGATTTCGTATCGTTATCTACCTTGGGGATAGGGGATATTTCTTATTTATTAATTATGCTGTTTACATTAAATCCGGTAAACGTCGATTTTCGGTAATTCAATAAAAATTAATAAATGGGTACATATAATATCTAGTTATATTACGAAAAGGCGATAATGATTCTTAAATACTTTCAAACTTTTTTATTTATATATTTAATATTCTTATACATTTATAATCAATTCTCCGTTAACAAAATTTACTTTACTTTTATTAAAAAGTATCAATTCATTCAAAATACGTTTACAAAATTCGAACCTCAATCGCTAATAATAAAAGCCATAAATCCATAAGATCCCTACTATAGATTCCGAAAACGTTCCGTATACATATCGTTGATTATAAACCACATAACCTTAAGTTAAAGAAACTTGGAAAAGTGATTTGTAAAAACTAATAAATATTAAGGACAATTATCGGTAACTGGTAAGTTGACTATAAAGTCAACAGAAATATAAAATTAATATCGATTCCAAATAGGGAAAAGTTAAAGAAGTATTTATCGTAAGGTACAACGAGCTTTCATACTATTATATTATGTATATATTCGATATAAGCGTCGAATATTTACAACTATCTCTTTTTAATAGTAATTCCATTAAAAAACTCGAAATATGACGTTTTTACCTAGATAACTTATAATAGGCGAATCGTAGGTTTACTATAAGATCTTTATTATGAATCGCTTTTAAATAGATAATTATAATCGGTTGTGGTAACGTAACGTAATTCGCGAATTAATCCTATAATCCGTAATTTCTATTAAGTATTTTATTCTAGCCGGGAAATGTTTAACGTGTTTAAAAACAATTAATAAGCTAACTTCATATGACATGTCGTTGGATATTCTTTGATTTTATAATTTCGTAAAAATATTCGTCCCTAAAATGAAATAATTATTCGGAGTTAACGAAATTAATAGGTTTGGCGCGAGCCAGGACCGCGGCTGTATCCTAACTACTGGCGTCCTGGTATCCCCCAGTATTATCCTGGTTAACGACTCAAGCGCGGGCGGAGCCCGTAACGGTCCCGTTAATATCGAAMCCCTGAAATCCTCTGACTTTCCCTCAAGGCGTATGTTATCGCGATTCAGTAACTAAACCTCCATTTCAATAAATTTATTTATATATCCCGCCGTAAGAAAAGTTTCCATAATATATAAGTTTATTATTATTATATTTAATATAGTAATGAAAATAGGTTGAAAAAATTGCGCGTAGCGTTCTTTAACTTCGGATTTATCTTGAAACTTACGGGTTAATATATTCAAATAGGTGTTTTAAGTTATGAACTAATATCAGAGGTGGTATTAAAAAACCAAAAATAATTCAGCCTATTTAGCTTGGCGTTTCGAAATCAAATGTAGTAAGAAAAAATATTCCAATCCCTTTTAATTCATTAAAATCATGAACGGAATGCAAATATTATGTTATTCCGAAGACCAAGCTTTTGAATAAGGTATTACCGCGAAAAGCTTTTTATTGTAAAGGGTGTAATTACGTTTTGCATCCGTTCATCGTATAAAATAAAAAGCTATTAAATATAGGATATTATCCTCGTTCCTTTATAATACGTACCCTTTCACCTCCATTTTCGAGTAATCGGTTTTTACTATCGTTAACCAATCCGAGTCCTAATATACCAAAATTGAAGGCGTAATGAAAGCATTTTTCAACGTTTGGAATATATATTTCTCTCGTTGTATTTAAACCCATCGAATTCTTTATTTTGTCAATCAGATGATATAATTAGTCAAATCAAAAAAATACTAATAAAGTTTCGATAAACGTTAGTAAAACCTCAAAAACTTCGTAATTCCCGAATAATACGTAAAAATTCCTATTCGCCTAGTACCCGTACTTTTTCGAAATCTATTCGAATACTTACATTAATTGTTACGATAAACCCTAAGAACTTTACCTTTTAAACTATAAAGTTACAGTTTTTGAATTTTAGATTCAACTTGGTATTATGAAGGTGTTTTAAAACTACGAGAATTTTCGCTGTGTAATTTGATTTAGTATCGGAAGAAAACACTAAAAAAATTTTTAGGAAAGTTATAACAAAATTATTTAAAATATCCGTTACTATATAATTAATATATCATTGAAACGTCGTCGACGTTTCCACCAATTCTAAAAAGGTACATAATTATTTAAATAACCCGAAACGTATACAAAAAGCTGTTAAGTTTTCCTATTTAAGTGTAATCTGGATACGGTAAAAGGCTGTTCGAATATACAGCTTCGTAAGCTATTTTGACTTCGACAACGCGTATAGGGTTTCTGTTGGAAGGTCTTTAGATCATTGCAAAGTTGTCGATTCGATTGGTCAAAGTAACAGGTGTATTGCATTGATCAAGTGTTAGATGTATTGTTCTAGGTTTGGCAGACTGCTGGCCGGTCTGCACAGTAATTTTTATGGCCAATTGCTTGGCTTGTGCCCTAGAGTGAAGTGCAGCGTACTGAACTCGACTTACACCCAATGTAATAAGTCTAAATAAAGCAATACATTCAACTTGCAATTTATTATAGTCAACTTTACTGTAAGTAAAGTTGATTTACTGCATTACATATAATACTATTCTAACACTGGCGGCTTTTTAGTTTGTACGCGCATGTCAGTATAGCTAACCAATCTTTTCCAGTTACTATTAAATTACCTTCTTGTCAATTAGCCAGACTCCTATCAATTTCAATTGACTTTCATACTGAATTGCACCCAATTGCATGCAAATTAACCCCATTTAACCTCCATTACTCCGTTGCTACGAGGTTCGAGTTTATACACTCCCACAAAAAGTTCTTTCGCCACAGATCTTTACAGGCCTTTAATTTAGCCGTGCTAGTCAAATAGATCGCCATCGTAGCTTTTATTTCCCTAGTAATCTTTCAATTTACTAGAACATCTCTAACCGTCATTACGTAATTGGAGTTTTCCAGGCCGCCTATTAATGTAACCCTCGATACGTATAGTCAGCCTATTGCTATCCACAAACCTTTTCATGGTCTTATTTAATATTACCTTCGTTATAACATCTGCGGGATTATCTTTACCGTTAATCTATCGGAATTCCTTAATTTCCCTACCTTCATAGGCTTTACAGAGTGCTATTACGTCGATTATCAGGCGTTTTTCGCTAGTGGTTCCGAGTTTCGAAAGGCATTCGAAAAGGCTCCTTAAGTCGATAAAAATTACCACCGGAATAGGAGGAATCTTTAACTAACTAGTAATAAGATTTAGAGTTTTCCACAATGCTATAACTAAATTAAAGCCTGCCATCATGCTATAGATCTCTAAAGCCAATGTACTTTGTATAATTCTTTTATATCTCACTAGGATCTAGTAAATTAGGCTGCCGATAATACTAAACTAGTCTTTCCGTCTATCTTTATTAACGATGGTTATTAGGAAACCGATTTGTAAAGACAAATCGGTATTGTTTATAAAGGACACGTTTATGAAGATTATCAACTTAGCCCTCGATAGGTCGATTGCGATCATATTGATCCCGTGGTCCAAGTTTCATATTTGCCACTCGAGCCTCTTATTTAGCCGGTCAACGTCCTCATCCGTTGGTTCTTGTGCTTGTGCCGCGATAGATAGATCGTACGTTGAAGATTTCATTGCTAGTCTATATTTGAAGTGCAACTGGTAGGTCAGGAACCAATGGACGCCTGATTTAGCCAATCCGTACAGTAGCTTGATACATCGCATTACCGTTCCTGGAGGGTATATGGCACGCAGTTTCTGTGGTAGTTTTAGTAGTATGATCCGCTATAGGTCCGTTGCTTACTACATATAAGTTTGTGTTATATCACAGCTATTAACTGTAAACTTACCTTTATTTTTAGCTAGTTAACTTGCTGCTAAAACGACTACCAAACGCTAGTTAATTTTCTTAATCGTTGGCGACTATATAAGGATCTAGTCTTTATCTTTATCGCCGTATCTTTAAGCGATTAGGTGTAATTTTTTTAACAGCCGCCCCGTAGTCTTACCTTTAACCTCGTATATAATCCTTGATTTAAAAATAATTACGTTTATTGGTTTAAAGGTTTAAATTGGTTTTCGGCACGAATTATACAACCCTCTAAATTAATAAGCCATCAATTTAGACCTTATTATATTCCTTAAAAGGTTTGTCAAAAGCTTTGATAATCCCTTATATTTGGAGCTTTAGCGCTAAGTCTTCGTTATCCTTTTCTTTTCTACTTATCTAAGCAATATTATAAATGCGATCCGGTGTGTATTCCTTTTCATTAACATTTCTCATCTTCGTAAGTTGTTCGCGCCGGAAGCGTTTTATCAGCTTGTTAATAACGGATAAAAGAGGTTTTTGTTAACTTGATCACTTAGTTTAAGGGTCTTTATCATTAATATCCCTAATTTAAAGCTTAACCTAAGTTATTTGAAAAGATTCAGGACTGTTAATGGTTTTAACAACTACTTTGGAATTCTCGATACTTAATATTTTATATAGGCTTTTCCGTTTGCCCAGCTCCCGCCACATAAAGACTTTATTTTGCAACATCAAGGCAAGTGCATCGATTATTATAGGACCATTCTTGGTATTGAGGGAATCATTAACCTGGCGGCGTACCGATTCTCTTCGCAATTCCCTTAAAGCTTTACCGTAGTCTGCAACACGTTTTTAAATACTTATCGAAGGTAGAGATTTACTCGTTAAGTGTAGATACGCTCTAAAAACCAGTAGCGTTAACACTAAGCCGTTAGGGCCTATAATATCGTTTAGGCCTTTTACTACCATTTATAAAAATGCCTCCAAATCCGTTAAACTTTTGATTTCCAACGTAAAGATATTATTCACTTAGCGAAATACGGTGTATACCCTTTTAACCTTTCTAATGCTCTAATAGGCTCTTATAGGTACTTTTTTACACTAAATACCTATTATTCTAACGTTCTTTTAAAACTTTCCCGCCGTAAAGTTGGTACTGGTATTATGAACGACGATATTAGGTAGGACCAAATACGTGTCAATTTATAACATCCTTAAAGTTTCCTACGTATCCTTTGCCGAAAAAGATTTTAAAAATTTAGCTCCGTAAAAAGAGGTTGCGAAATCAACGACGCGAAAAACAGGCTTATTATCCAAGTAAAACATATTTACGAAAATCTTGAAATTAAAGTTTTTATCGTCTTTTAATATAAATTTAAATATACAGAGGACTTAAGTATATATTTAGCCGTAGTATCAAAGCTTTTTAATAGCTTCTAAGACGAAGTATTTCATATTTTCATACCTTGCGGACTCTAGGATTTTATACAACTTGTTAACGGTTGAGTAGTTAAAGCGTTGTTGTAGTTAACGTATCTCCGGCTCCGTTAGGTTCAACAATACTACTTTCGAGCTTTAAAAATAAAACCATAGGTACCCTCACTTAAAGACGAGGGGAAATCTCTAGCCGTTTTTAACCAGCTCGTCTATATCAACGTTTACGTTAACACCAAAGGTCTTTATATCCTCTAACCAAAGAAGGAAAGAGGTAAGGTATTTAAGGATATAAAATCCAATTACTCCCAAAATAGTTTAAATTACCGTTATCCTAAGTAAAGACAATTATTCGCTTGGTTTAAAGTTAACTTTGACTTTATTAACATCAAAACAATTAATTTTAGTAGTTATAATACTTTCCTCTCGTAATACTACGTATTACAAATAACCTCTTTTTAAGTACCTCATTACCCATATATTTGGCATAATACTTCAAAACGTATAGTCCGCATAACTATTACAAAGGTCAAAGGTGTATAAAGGGTTGAAGGATTGTTTAGAGTAAAAGTAAAGGTTTTGACCACCCAAAAGGTATAAAAAGGTGCGGTCGGCTAATTATTAAGCCGCTTCAGAAATAGTATCTTTATGCTATTTAATTTTTTTAAGGCTATTACTACAGTTAATTGTTTCGTCGCTTTTAAAGTCTACGATTTAATTTAAGTAGTCCTGTTTAAAAATGATAGGGTACTCAATAAAATCAATTACCTTTTTATTGTTTTGCTAGGTGAGGGGATGTCAAATTAACTAATAACCAGACTTACCACAAATCCAACATCTTTTACCATCATTACGACGATAATGCTTACGGTTAACAGGTTCGCCTAAATCTTAGCCTTATTAGAGCCAATATAGTTTCTACTACTACTTTTATTTTATAACCGGTAAGTCAAACTTTAGGCGTTAAAGGCGCTTTTAGCCGTATTTGCAGTCGATATAATTAACTATCGCAAGGTCTTTTTTACTTATGTCATGGAAGTTGCTAGCTTAAAGGTATATACCAAACGAATTTGGTATACACGCCATTAAAATAGCAAGCGAGAAACGCAACTGGCTAAAAAATCCTTCATAAATAGCATTTGGGTGTTATAAGACGTATTTGAATTCATTAACGCCCGTAACTATTACCCGTACCTGTTCGCGAAGTGTAGCTTCGCTAACATACGCTTTCCTCATTACTTTTTAGCATAATATCAACTTTTTAATTATCTAGTTAAGCATATCTATCGTTATTTCTTCCTATTTTTTTATTTTTTTTCTATTATCGTTGCCCACCTCATAGTGACCTAATTTGTATAGTAGTACGTAAAGTGGACGTCTTATTCGAAGTAACCCTTTATGCTATCGTAAATCTCGCGAAACGTGGTAGCTCGGTAAAAAAAGGTCAGATAATAGTTCCTAACGTGCCTTATAAGGATTCCGGAAAACAGTAAGGAAAAACCTAAAGGGGGAACCTTTATTTATTTACAAACATTTTAAAAGGGCATCATTTTAGTGTAGAAAAGGTTGTAAGGCTTTTCGTTATATTTTTTTACGTTGTTTCAAATCTTACCGAAATATGTAAACAGCTTATAATTAATATTAACTATCTTAATAAGTGTTAGGGGCAAGTCGCGATAATTATCCTAATTTTAATTGATATTTCCTGGTAGTTTAAGTTTTCAATATTTCGAGGCATAGTATTAAAGATGATTTACAGTCGCCTAACTTAAGGGGTAAAATCCTATAATAAAACCTGTAATAGACTTTCGTGTATATGAAAACCTAAATGGGAAAGATTTTTAAAGAGCCTGTCTATTAAATTGCTAAAGTGTAATAGTTACTTAAAGGTTTTGAAAGGCCTAATAATATTATTTAATTAATTATTATAAAGCGTCGACGTCGATACCTTCAGCCGCATTAACTGTCTTTACTTTACGTATTTTGCCACCGTTACGGACATACTTCGCGCTGTTATATAAAAGTAATAAATCACCGAGTAAATTAATAGGTTTCTTATCTCTAACACGTAAAAAAGCTTAATTTAATTAAAGGTAAAGGAAAGGTTCCTTAAAAAGTATGTATAGACGTTAAAATCCCTTACCGTTTTCTTCTTTTCCCTAAACATCTTGAGAATTAGGGTTTTGGGTTTTTTTTTATTCAATTAATTTAAAGAAGGTTTTCTCTAGTCTCAATGGTGTCTTTTTAGGAATGTAAATATCATGGCGAGTAACCTCATTTTTTAACCTGGCCTTAACCGTACGCTGGATTATCTTCCATATGTTGAAATTCTAGTGGTTAAAGAACTTGCAAAAATCTTGGAAAGCGTGGGCGCCGCAGCTGTAGTTGTTACTGAGGTCTACATCGATAATATACTGGCTAATTTAGTTAGATAGATGGGCCTTAGTTAAGGTTTCGCTAACATCTGTAATCCAAAGCTATTCGTTGTAGTAGTTAACAAAAACTGTTCCAAAGGCTTTAACTTTCTTTATATGTTTCTGACTTAAAATCATCTTAGCGGTTTGACTTGTGTAGGGCATTTAGGGAGAGAAACTTGGTGATCTTAGGTGTAGGGACTTGGTGTTTTAGCGTAAAGTCGCGTGAGAACTTGGTGGCTTGGTGTTAGGTCGCGCGAAGTAGGTTTATTGGCACGACTTAACGATTCTAGGTATTTTCGCTTAGGATAGCGATCTTGGCGATTGGATTAGCGTGGAAGAAGTGAAAAAAATAAAGTAAAGACAAAGATTTGGTGTAAAAGATAAGGTTGAAGATCTTTTATTAGTGGTAAAGGGTATTTTCTGTAGGGATTTAGTCGATTTTCTTATAGTAATAGTACTTGTAGTAGTACTAACTTAGCCGTTTGCTAACTTGCCGAACTTTGAGACTTTTAAAAGTCAATTTCAACGTTTTTAAAAAAGGTTAATAAAGATTTCTTGGTGTTTTCAATAACAATACCATCGCTACTTCTAAGCTGTCGTAAAAACCAACGTAGCCTAAAAGTTCTCTCTATTTACTGCCGTGAAAACCGATGTAGTAGTAAAGGCCCTTCGTAAGAATCTTTCCTCTAACTTGGTTTTTCACAAAGCGTAACCGGAAAGTAGGTTCTTCTTCTACTTAACTAATCTGTGATTAATTCAATAAACACTGATTAGTATTGGCAGGTCTTTAGATCGTTGCAACGTTGTCGATTCGATTGATCGAAGTAATAGGTATATTGCATTGGTCAAGTGGTGGATGTTTTGTTCTAGGTTTGGCACACCGCTAGCCGGTCTGCACAGTAATTTTTATGGCCAATTTCTTGGCCCATACCCTAGATTTAAGTGCAGTGTACTGCACTCGACTTACAACCAATGTATTAAGTCTATACAAAGCAATACACTCAACTTGCAGTTAAGTATAGTTAACTTTACTGTAAGTAAAGTTGAACTACTGCATTGTATGTAATACTATTCTAATAGTTTCATTAATTGAAGAGAAAACGATGTTATTCGGTAATTTTATTTAATATCTGATAGTCTTTATAAAACCGTTATTCCCCCCCTATTTAAAGATTAGTAATACCGATGTTATGGATGATGAAAAATTTGCCCAAACCTAAATATTACTTATTAACTTTATAATTCAACGTTTGAATTCGAAAAGTTAATTTCGTAATATCAATTATAATAATCCTTATAATTGTGTTAGTATACATTTATATTAATATGGTTTGATATAAATATAATAATTCAGTGTTCCCTTATATAGAGGTAGGGTTATAGCTTTATTCTTATCGAATAAGTCGTGAAACTTTGCTAATTTTGGTAAAATACGTAACTACTTTTTTTATAATGATAGGCGCCATTATTTCCAAAATACGCGTTGTTTCTCGAAAACTTATAATAAAAACTAATTATAACCAATTCCCATACCCTATGTTACTATTAAAAACGGGTTATCAAATTAATCAAAACCGATTTTATAACGCTTCGTATATCTCCCGGCCTAAGGTATATTATTACCGTATCGACTATTAATCGTCCCTAATTAAAAATATTAAACGACTACTTCCAAAGTTCAAAATCACCTATTAGTATTGTATCCAAAGTACCCACAAATTTATATTCCGTGTTATTCCGGGAATAATATATATTAATATCGAGTTCAACTATTTATTAATATTCATACGAAACTTAGCTATTTGACTAATACACGTATTCTGACGTAACTTTAATATTATATCTAAATTTCGAGAATGTAATAGCTGAATTTACGTTAACCTTAACCGGTATATTAAAGCCTGGCTTATAATACAATAACAATTACAGCCAAAATCGACTTAAGTATTTAGAAAAGAGATATTATTAAAAAGAATAGAGATAAGGAACAGACCCTCATTTATATGTATTCTAATTAAACTAAATTCCTTTTTACTCGATTTTGCAACTACGCTGTTAAGGTTACATAACTTTTAAACGAGATTTTATTTAAAAGTTAGGCTTTTTTCGTCGTCGTTAGTAGTAAATCCTCATTTACCTTTTCGATTTAGACCGTATATCCCTACGTCAGAGGTAATATCGGGCGAAGTTTGTAACTATGTTAATAGTATTTTATTAAACCATAATATAGGTAACGCCTCGTAGCTTACCTAACCCAGCGTTTTTCACCGTTATTTACACCACCTTACGGTTTAGTCTTACAGGCATACCGAATAGGTTTATTAAAATAACTAGCTGCGATTATCTAGACTCTATAACAAAAGTATTTGAAAGGCGTAAACTCCTATTATAATTGTATTTTTATCCGTCCGCTATATCTGTATAGATCCCGATGATTATCGATTAAAACGTCGTTTTAAGTACAAAAACTTGAATTCGTTGGCGGGCTTACGGTACTTAATTAAGGCTACGATGTAATTAAGTCAGCTTACGCCTACCGTAATAAATTTGTCGCGTATATATAAGGATATGCGAAAACGTAAGTAATTACACTCTATGGCCGAAAATTAATGTAATCGGACCGTTTGAACTGGTAATATTTCTAACTTAATAGTAAATGATATTCATAAGTTTTTGTTGTTTATAACTAATACTTTCAATTCGATTAAGGATTTATCCGCGCGATAAAAATCGTTAAAGGTCGTTTTAATATAATCGAAAAATTCATTTACATCGTATCTATCTTTATATCCGTCAATTTCGAAATACTTCATAATAGCTTACTTTACCGCCGAAGTGTAATAACCCTATATTTAAAAGAACATATAACATTTTTTAAATTTATATATTATTTGCTTTTAGTATAAATTCGATAGTTTGGCATATTGCCGCCTACCTAAAAGGAAATCCGTCGAATTACGGTTAGTTATATTGGTTTCTTCTATCTTAGGATGGTGGAAACTCAATATAAATTGCCATTAAGTTGGCTTCAAGTTATTACATTTTAACTACACCTTAAACAAAGTTATATATAATATTGATAAGAAAAGTCGATTAATTCTGTTATTATACTTATTTTATAATAAACGAAATATAGCTTACAATGTTTTTTGAATAAGATATATCGGCTTTAATCGACCATAAAAAGATAAAATATATATTTACAAAGGCAAAGAACGAAGTATTCGCCGACAGCCTATCTTCTCCGATAACATTAAAATGTAACGTAAAATTACTAAAGTTTATTATCAATTCGTTTATTACAAGTAATATTTCTTTAAGAAAATGAAGATTTTAATAGTATATTATAATCCAACTTATAATAGTAAACTAAGTAGGTACTAATTAGGGTTCATCATTAAGGTATAGGCGAAAGACTAGAAAAAGCTATAGTAGTCCTTCATGTGTAACCTATAGGTATGACCAGTGCTCAGCCCGTCACGTGCCCTTGCACGTGCTGTATTCGAACCGCGCTCAGTCCGCACCCGAACCGCGCGTGGACCAGGTACTATATATTCCGTTATATGCATAGCTATGTAACCTATAGACTCAATGACCAATAGCCTGAGTCCATAAAAATGATCGCGGTTCATTAGTTTATTGCTTTCGAAGTTTGAGATTTAATTTAAGTTGTCCTATTTGAAGGTGGTAAGGTATTGAATGTAATACATTACCTTTTCATTGTTTCGTGTGGCCGAGGGATGCTGAATTAACTAATAACTAGACTTACCATAAATTCAACACCTTTTACTATTATTACGATGATAGTACTTGCGGTTAATAAGTCAATTTAAATTTTGGCCCCATTAGTGCTAACATGATCACTGCCTCCAATCTATAATTGATAGGCTAAACCTTAAGCGTTAAGAGCACCCGTAGCCGTATTTTCGGTCGACGTAATTAATTACCATAATATCCTTTTTATTGACGTTAAAGTAGTTGTAGGCTTAAGGGTATATACCAAACGAGTTTGGTATACGTGTCATTATAGTGGCAAACGAGGAATGAAAATGGCTAAAAAAGCTTTCGCAGGTAGCATCTAAGTATTGTAAGGTATATTCAAACTCGCTAAAGCTTGTAATTGCTGCCCATAACTGTTCGCGAAGTGTAACTTCGCCAACTTAGGCCTTTTCCATTACTTTTTGATATAACATTAATTTAACAATCATCTAGTTAAACACATTCATTAGTAATTCCTCTTTTTTTCCCCTAACTATCATTGTTAACTACCTTGTAGTGGTACAATCTGTGTGATATTGCGTAAAGTGGACGTCGTATTCGAAGTAGCCCTTTATTCCGTTATAAATCTAGTGAAACGTAGTTACTCGGATCAAAAAGGTTAGATAATAGTCACTGATATGCCTTGTAATAATTCTGGGAAATAGTAAGTAAAAATTAAAAGGGAAACCCTCCATTTACTTAAAATTATTTAAAGGGGGAATTATCTTGGTGTCAAGGAGGTTGTAAGGCTTTCCGTTATACTTCACGTCGTTTCAAATTTTGGCGAAATCCGTAAAAAGCTTTTAATTAATATTAACCATCTTAACAAATCTTAGAGACAAATTTAGATAATAGTCCCAGTTTTTATTAATATTTCCTGGTGTTTTATATCTTAAAGCATTCGAGGCATAGTGTTAAGGGTAATTACCAGTCGCTTGACCCGAGGGTAAAAGGTCTGTAATAGGACCTATAGTTCGTTTTTATATATAGGTAAATCTATTGTAAAAAGGTTTTTAAAGGGCTTGGAGGTTTTGATTAAAGTGTTAAAGGGCAAGAGGAACCTAAAGGTTTTATGAAGCTTAGCGATTTTATTTAATTGACTGGTATAAAATGACAACTTTAATTCCTCTAGCTGTGTAGGCGACTGCTATTTTAAATGCTCTGCTGCCGCTGAAAACATACTTCGCGCTGTAACGTGAAGGCGTTATGCTACCTAACAGGTTAATAGGTTCTTTATCTCTAGCGCGTAAAGAGGCTTGACTTAACTATAGATAAAGGGAAGGTACCCTAAATTTTGTATAGGGGCGTTAAAGGTTTTTTAATACCTTTTCCTTTAGGGCATGGTTTTAGGGTCGTTCCTCACATTAAGCCAACTCGAAAAGGGTTTTTGCCAGTCTATTTAAACTTTCCTTTAGTATATAGATTTCTTGTCGTTAAAGTTTCCCCTTCAACCTGAACTTAATACCCTTTAAAATCTTCTTTTACATGTCAATAGTCTATTTATCAAAAAACTTACGATATTTACAAAAGGCTTCGTCTCCGCGGTTAAGTTCTTCGCTGCCGTCTTACTCAATGATAAAGTAGCTGAAGAAGTTAACCAGGTGTTACTCCGTTAAGTTCTTATCGATGTCTAGCTCCTAAGGATCTTTATCGTATTGATTTAAAAAAAGGTATCCGAGGATATTAATCCCTTTCTAAAGTTTTTAGATAGGTGTTATCTTAAGGTTTAAAGTGATGTATGATTTAGTGGGTGGGAGACTTGGTGATTGAGGGTATAGGGACTTTACGGTTCAATGTAAAGTTACGCGACGTGGCTTTCTTAACGTAACTTGGTATTTTCGCTCAAAGTAGCGATTCTAACGATTAAATTAGCGTAGGAATGGTGGAAAAAAAGTGGATTATTGGAAAAGGTTTGGTGTAAAGGGTAAGATCAAAAGTCGTTTGTTGTTATTGGTAAAGGTCGAAGTGGTTTGTTATTTTAGCCGTAGGACTTAGTCGTTTTTCTTACAGTAATAACACTCGTAGTAATACTGACTAAACCGTTTGCTAACTTGCCGAACTTTAAGACTTTTAATGGTTAATTTCAACGCTCCTTAAAAAGGATCCGTAAAGATTTCTTAGTGTTTTTAATAGCTGTATTGTCGCTACCTTTAAATTATCGTAAAGACTGGTGCAACCTAAAAGTTTTCTTGACGTACTGCCATAAAGACTGACACAGTAGTAAAGGCCATTCTCAAAAATATTTACTCTACCCTAACGATAACGCAAAATGTAACAACCGGAAAGTAACTTCTTTTTCTACTTAGCTAATCTGTGCTTAACCCAATAAGCACTAATCAATATTAGTAGGGATTTAGACGTTGCAACTTTATCGATTCGATTGGTCGAAGTAACAGTAGTATTACATGGTCAAATGGTGTATATATTATTTTAGGTTTGGAAGACCGCTAGCCAGTCTGCACAGTAATTTGTATGGCCAATTGCTTGGCTCATACTCTAGTGTGAAGTTTGGCCTACTGTATTCGACTTAAACCCAATACGGTAAGCCTACATAAAACAATATACTCAACTTGAAGTTATTATAGTAAATTTTACTGTAAGTAAAGTTGACCTACTGAACTGTATATAGTACTATTCCAACACTGGAGTAACTTTAAAAACCCGATTTTAATACGATATTATCAATTCAGTTTATACTCTATTTATTCAAAGCTTCATTACGCTATTCATTAACTCAGTTGATGTTTTAGACGTACCCGTGCACTTTTTAAAAAACGTCTTATTACGTATCTTCCATGTAAATAATCAAATTTAGAACCCTGTGGTTAATATTTATCCAACTATAACGTAGTATTCAAATCGCTTAAATACATTTCAAAAACAACTGAAACTACTTTTATAACATTTTAACAAATTTGGAGAATTTTTAAACCAGCTTTTAAAATGTTTTTACAATTATATTGATCCCTATAAATAATATCCAAAATACCTATACCAAAATACACCAAGTTTTCAACCACCTTGTAAAATGTTTCGACATATTTTACGAAAGTTGAATATAATATTTGAAACCTTCAATATATTATTCTAATTTACCTTTATATACTATTTTAACTTTTATACACCAGCTCTCTACTTCTAATACCTATTCTTTCCTACATTAGCCTTATATTATAACTTTTATTTCAATTGTCATTTACAACGTTTAATTTTACTAATTTCTTATCTAATATAGCGTTTATGATCGTTCAATAACTAGTTTAAAATGCCTAAATAGTTCATAATTTCGCTTTATTTGTATTTCATTAATGCTAACAAGCGTTAAACCTTTCATTTGAAATGTTTCATTATATTTTATTTGCTTTTTATGTCATATATTATACGCTTTTACGTAAAATGTTCTATTTAGTATAATTACATTTATAATTATGTTTCTATATCATTTTAAATACAATATTTTAAGCGTATTATAATTACAAATATTACGCTAAAATAGTTTTTACAATTCTCTAGTATTTTTAGAAAGCGTCTCAACGAGCTTCTCAAGCTTTCCGATAAAATTCGCATTTTTCATTTGTAGCTTCATTAACGGCAAACCTGGCGGAATCTTACCGAATAAATAAATTATTCATTCGAAAATATATCTCTTTCTGAAAGCTTTCAAGAGAATTTATACCTTGATCTATAAGATATAAAATCTAGGTTCTAATAAAGAATCTGGATCTTTATATAACAAATATATATATTGTAAATATCATTTTTTATTATTGTGACCAAGGTACTCAAAGTTGCGACTTACTGAATAAATTTCGAAATAATTTTGCAAATTGGACGCCGGATATGTAATGTATAGTCAACAGAATAATTTCGAGGATACTATGAAGGTAGTTTCGAAGTAAAAGAATTAATGTAACTGGTATGAATAATCATTGTATCGTAGAAAACGTTAACCGAAACAGTTTAATTTATTTGAATACCAAAATCGACTCATTATAAAGTAATGAAGGTAAAATTTGTAACGGTATATTAATTGAAAAGACGTAAAAACCGGTTTTTTAAAAAATGAAATGGATAATGAGAAACGAGGAAACCCTCAGTAAATATGGGGTATAAAGCGTTTAATAAAGTTAAAAGTATGTTTCAAAAAATATATAAAGCTTGAGAAATCGATGGAAAAGAAGGTAATACCGTAAAGGTTAATTTTTCATTCGGGTTTCATACATACTCGTCCCAATATGAATACTAAAAAAATACTAAACTTCTTCCTTAATATATTAAACGCCCTTTACGACTATATTAAAAGTGTCCTAAATAAGGAAAATAGGGTTGTTGGCGGAAAAATAAACGGCGATAAACAATTATACAAAATTTATAGCTGATGCCTATAAACTACGACCCTTATCGTAACTTTCCACTAAGTTGATTTCCCACTAATGAAAGTAACACCAAAAAACTTATAAATTTTGTCAAGTTGGAAGATAAAAACGAAAACTATAGTAGCGAGCCCTACGATATGTTCGACAATAAAATCAGTATAGTATTTGAAGTCTATCAAGAACTAAATATTAAACCTTATCAATATCATATAATGTTACCTAATATATTAACTGTATAAGTTATATAATGATATATATTCGATCTAATATAAGTAGATACGTTTTTAAAATATTATAACCAGTTGAAAATATATTTCTATACGGAAATAAACAATGAATCTTATGATAAGAATTGGACGAATGATATATGGAAATCCGTTAAAAATGAATGTTAATATTTCAATAAAACCCTATAAAACATATTGACTACCTTTCTGGCGAGGGTTTGAAAGTTTTAGGCCGCCTTTAAACAAAAATATAAGGATGATGAACTATTTATTTAAGTAATTACAAAGGTATACCATGGAAATCCGGACTTCGACTTTACATTATTTAAATCGAAAAAGGAATTGGAGTTATATTATGCGAATTTTAAAACGTTACTCAAGATCTTAATATACCGACAGGTGAGAATCGGATTAACGTTTGTAACCAGAAAGATTAAGGACAAAAACCCGTAAATTATAAAAGCGGACCTCCTCAAAATGATTCATTACGTTTTGAACTGACGATTTGAAGTGAACCTAAGATATAAGGAATATAAAATCCCTAAATAAAGCTATAAAGGCGATAAATATCAAAAAGTAAGCCTTGGAAACCAAGAATAAAGCGACAACTAGCGGGGATATCCTTATAATCAAGTATGAGACTTATAACGTATATTACTATACTTATGTAAAAATATATAAAACTTGATATATTTTCCAAAAAAGATGTATCGTATGTAATGAAGTCGGTTATTGATTGATTAAACATCTAGTATAAGAGTAGATTCGGACCAAACAACAATATTAAGCTAATCAACTATCTAAACACCAAACGGAAGTTGATTTTGTAATGTATATAGCCGATTGCAAAGGCGTTAACAAAGATTTACACGCTTATACCTACTAATATACCTTTATAGATGATGACTTAGAGGAAGACGAAAGTTATATAATAACCTAAAATGAGGAAACGGACTAGCGAGTATTTGTAGGCTTGTAAAATTCCTTATTTTTGTATAACGTAGGCTTGGATGGCTAAAATGGTGTGTTAAACACCTATATAACGTCGTAATTTACGTTATTTAACAGGTATGGTAACTCATTCTAGGGTATTGTACTAAATTCAGTGCAGTAGAAATCTCGACCGTTGGAAGACAATAATTCGTCGTTTTCATAGCGAAGTTTCCCATGTTTTAACTCGACCAGTCAGGAAAATACCGGAAAGTTTTGTTCAGTAAAGGCAAAACGTTGTTACATGGTATAATGATATTAAATATACGATTCAGCTTGATTAAGTTTTATGTAATAAATTTTAAAACGTTATTTTTTCTTTTATTAGCTAATATAAATAAGTTTGAAATTAAAATTCGAAATACATCTAACCAATTTGTCCGCGTTCCAGATAGCGTATCTATACCATTTGATTTGAAGTTTGGATTCTTATGGTTTTTTCTAAAGGCATACATAATCAAAATCGCTTACCTAATATAATTAAAACTACTAATATTTTACTAACGATTCCGATACCCGGTTGCAAAGCGTTTTTTATGGTTCTTTTAAATAATAGGTTATATTGATATAGGATAGAAGGCCTTAAAATCTATCAACAAGTTTTGTTATAAGTGTTAGTTATACTTATGGGCTTTATAGCGGTGTAAATTCCGCCTTTAAAATAATGTAAACTTTAATCACAAAGTAATTTTAAATATTATATACTTCAACGGATAGCTCATCCTATATATTGTTGATATCTTAATATTATTTTAGGTTGCATGATTCATGCGAAAAGTATTTGCAACGGATCATTAGGATATCTTAGTAAACTATTAGACAAATGTTTATCTTAGGCCTTCAAACAAGGTACCTATAATGTTAATACACATTGCGACTCGACTAAATAGCGAATTAAGGCTAAGATTAGAGGAAGTAAGTATAGGTAGATACCGGTAAAGGCTTTTTGGGGTATCAGAAAGTGAGAACGATATTACAAACCGTTCAAAAAAGTGTATACAGTCCTATTTAAGGAATTAAAAGGTATAAGTATGAAAGAATCGATTTTGTAAATGGTAGTAAATAACGTGAATAAAATTTTTGATCCGAATAGCCTAATATTTACACTTTTTGTCTTCAGTGCTTACCCTAGAGTTTATATAAATTTCGTATTATTACTAGTAACAGTATAAAGGGAAAATGTTGTAGCGAAAGCTATGGTAGCATTACGATTTTTATAGACTAGTATTAATCGTTTTAAAGTATTAGTAATAAGAAACGGCCTGCGTAAAATTGGCGTTTTAAACCTATTATTATAATTTAAAGTCTTGGTTTGGAAAATAAAAAACCAATGTATTAGCCTTTGGATAATGAATGGATTTAAGAGATACAATGTATTTATGAATTTATTGAGTGGTATAAGTTTATTTCGCTAAATTATATTACTAAAATATAAAAAAGAAAAGGTGGACAATAAAGCCTCGAAAGTGTAATTCGACTAGTAATTCGAATTACGTTACTTTTACAATAATTAAATATGCCTTCCCCTAATATTTATATACCTTCTAAATGATTTTTTGAAACCTTCGCCACCTTATAAAATCAACTATTTTACATTAGCGAAACTGGTATTACGCTGCTAATAGTATTCTCTTAATTTCAAAATAATCTTTTAAAACCATTATTGCGAACTATTTTATTATCTAAAATAAGACGGTAGACCGTGAGCTAAGTATTAAACTCCGCCGTAAAAGCGTTATTACAGACCCGGGTAACCCTTTGAATAGGTTAATCTACAAGGAAACCTCCACCTTAATTGAATTAAGCGTTTTTTGTTTTCAAATATTTAACCCAGTAATTTATAACGATTACAAGATTTTCTCCAATTATTTGATTTAAGAGGTGGAAAAAAAGATCAGAAAGACTTATAAAAAGAGCAGTTTTGTAGAGAAATATTACGATAATATTAAAAATAAGGATATTATAACCTAATAGTTTACTTTATAACAGGCGAATTACCGCTTAGTTTTAACATTTACCGCCTCTCTACGTATTTGTCACAGCCTTTATTTTAAGTTTCAAGATATTACATAAGATTATATATAATGAGAAAAGTATTTAAAACAATGTATTTACGCTTATATGACCATAAAGCTTTGAATATATTATTTACCCATAACAATTTTGCGTATTTTAAAATTTAGTTAAGGTTTTATTACGGTAGGTATATATTGGTATGATACTTACTCAAAGTATTATAAAGACCGCCTTTAAATAATCAATTTGACTTTTGACTTTTTTATGTTGATTGAAACAATATGTTTGAAAAGCTTTATATTTATTGGAATACCAACGAAAAATACTCTTATATTATATAAACTTTCGTTTTCCGTTGTAAGTGAGAGGAAACTTTAGGAAGCCGATTTAAATGTAAAACCAAAAGTATGCCTAGCAGAGGACCGCCTAATTAATTTTAACGGTATAATAACCAAGTTTCAGAAGAATATTCTAACCTTTGCAAAAAAAGGATAGTTGGAAAAAAATGTTTTTGTTTACCTAACTAGTGTAAAATAAGCTAATAAGTATAAATGTTAATATGTATGTAAAGTTTAGGTTATATCGGTTGTATAACCTGATGCGGCGTTTAACTTTTCTGTCACTACACAATATTAGATAAACCTATCGAATAATGTATGTAAAGCGTTTGATAAACGTGTCGAGTAGCAAATTAACAATCAGAAATACAACCTTTGCTTTATACAATTTAATATACGTTTAACAAACCTTTTTGTTTTTATTAATTCCTTTTTACTAATAATACCGATTATATTTTATAGATTGGGTTTGTAATTGTTATCGGTAATGAGATACTAACCAAAAGCGGATTTACTTTTTATGGTAACGTTATCTATTGGAGTTCAACGAAATGCAAGCGGGTTACTCAGAATGTTCTAGCCTCAGAAATCTATAGTATGATTGGAGGATTAGACTCCAGAATTACTATGACGATAAAAACCTAAATAATCATTTCGAACCTTAGTTTGAAACCCTTCCCTTTAGTAATTTATATTGATTTTTTTCTCCTTATGAATTCCTCTTTAAATTTGATATTACGAATGAGAAGCGCCTTATAATTGATATCATAGCTTCACACGAGTCGTATGAATGCCGTGAAATTGAAAAAAAAATGAGTTAAATGAACGGAAATTTAAACCTAGCGGATGCAATAATTAAAGGTGTCCCGAATGGGGTATTGAAGGCGTTTGTATTTACAAGTACTTTTTTGTTAATATTATTAAAAAGGTTTTACGACTTTATCTCGTTTAAGTATTTTAAGCTTTATATTTGTTAGTTCCCCTTTAAATGAACTATTTGCAACGTTTCTAATATATTATCACTTTTTACATTTACCATTTGCAACAATTTAGATATATTATCACTGTTAAAATTTATTATCTGCGAGTTTTCTAACATATTATCACTTTTGGTATTTGTTATTTGTAGCTTCACTAGAGCGTTTTGATTATTTACCTTTAGTATTTATTACTTACGTTAGGAAAGTTTTGGAAATAAATTTTATTATTGTATAGTTAAATGTATCAAGGCGAAGCAAACCGGTAAACAATAAAAGATTGAAGTTATTCCCTAACAAATAGCGAGAGGGAGGCAGGGGTGACGTCTTTTCCTTCCTCATTCTCGTTTTCGCCGTCGTCGCCATTGTCGTTGCTGTCGTTGTTAATGTTATAGTTACTACTACCTTTGATGTCGTTATCGACGTTGCCACCGGAAAGAAGGCCCCACGTTTTAGGTTATATACCTTTGGGTAAGGGACGCGAGAGGTTTTTACCCCTTTGACGACTACGTACGATAATTTCGTCCAATTTGTTTACGTAATATATATATAGACCCGCCTGTCAGGCGGTAATAACGGTTGCTATTTTCTTTAGCCACTGGTTAGCATTTAATACTAATTAGTCTTGGCTTATTTTAGATATTATAAAAGTATTTATTTTTTGAAGAAGCCCTAAATGAGGTATTGGAAAAGTAAATAATAATTGGTTGCAGCTAGGATTAAGAATTAAAGATGTTATTTACCGTAAAGATGTCAGGTGTATAATAGGGTTTCGGTTTACGGTTTGAAAATTATCGAACCGGATACATACTCATTACTAATCCTTTTATAACAGTGGTAACGAGAAAAATGATTCCCGTTTAAAGAGTAATAGTTAATAAATTTGCTCGTAGTGGTGGATGTAATGTATGATATATAAGGCGTATTTATTAGCAGCCCAAGGACGCGAGCCTGAGTATACTATTTTAGTATTTTATACGTTAAAGAGTTTTCGTGACGTACCCTTCCGAACTATATTTCGAAACGACGGGTCCGTTTCTCCGTTTCGGCTTAGTTTATAAAGATATTATTATGGTATAAATTAAAGAAATGGAGGAAGTGTTATGAATCGTATTATAACTTGGTAATATTGCATTTTCGGAAACGAAAAGTTTTTACGGGTTATAGGATTTTTACCCGTGGCTAAAGGTTGAGGTTCATAACTTTAGAAGCTTTTCGTTTCGTTTTTAGGGGGTAGGAAAAGAAGGGAAGTGGGAAAAGGGGGGAGAAAAAAGAAGGTAGTAATTTGGTTGGCGATAAGCAATGAAAGAAAAGAAAAAGGGGTAAAGATTTGGTCGGCGGCGGCGACGAGGGAGCGGAAAATAAAAGCCAGGTTTAACAACATATTACCAAAGCTGGTAGGCCTGGTATTGGGTGGGCGGCGGGTTACAGCGGCGGCTGCTTTATTATATCGGCGTTAACACGCCAAACAATGCTATTAAACCTTGTTTTATGGGGTATTCATTCGAAAAACAGTTAAAATACATTATTAATTAATATTTTAGTAATAAATTCATATAGAAGGTCACAATGATTAATGAAAGGCGCGTGGTTTAGGCGTACGGGCGTTAAGTAGTTAATTAGGAGCTAACTTTATGGATAAAGATACGTCGTTGAAAAGAAAAGATTTTTTTGTTTATATTGATAGCGATGTATCTTTTTATACTAACCTTATAAATAAGTGAAATAAATAATTAAACCTCCGTAAATACAAGCTTATAAAGATTGTTAACCTTTATGATTAACTTTTTAAAGTTGAGAATAATATCGTTAGCTAAATTAACCAGGGACTCGAATAAATTACATCATCATTACTACTATTACTAAACAATTAAATAAGGTTTAGGTGAATTGAATTGTTGTTACTGAACAACCAATTAAGAACTCGGATAAAATTGTACTATTATTAATAAAAAATTAAGTAGAGATTCGAGCAAATTATACTGGTACTACTAAACCACTAATTAGGTGCTCGAAAATATATTATTATTATTGGATTATGGATACGAAACGTATTATAGAAGAAAAGATTACTAATATAGATATAATTATATATCACTATAGTTAGTAAGCAGTAACGATATAAATCGTACTTTTATAGCGTGTACAGTATTATACCACGTTATAAAATACACTCTTGCATAGTATATGATAACGTGTCACGTTGTAAGGTGTATTTTTACAGAGTTCATGATAGTATGCCACGCCCCAGAAGAGACGTTGGCAGATTGTATGATAGAGTGTCCTGCTACAAGTGAGAGATTATAAGGTTTCACCTGAGGCGTGCACTCTCCAAATTCATTTTCTCCCTTCTAACTATCAATCATCAATACAATATTATCTTCTACTTATACTTTACGCTAATATATACGGGATAGATCTTACCAAAAAAATGATAATTTTTACGAACGGTTTTTTTACGAATAATATTGACCTTACTTTTTGAATCAAATTTTTAATAATATTCGTTAATAAGGAAATATCTAATGAATAATTTCCAATGACTGATGACCGCGTATATTAGATATACTTCAAGTGTAAATATATAACGCGAAACGTATTAATATTAAAAGTTGAAGGAATAGTAATAAATTTATATATCGATATGATAACGAAAAGCACGTTAAGGGTTATTACTAAATAACCAGAGTTTCCTCCAATAATTGTAATTTTATATATATACTCCAGAATACTATACAAATGACTATGAAATTTAAACAAAATTAGTAATTTTTTTTGATAATAAACGTAATAACGATAAAATGGTAAACAAAAACCGGAAAGTCGATAAGCTCTAGTAAATCGATAGTAAAAATAACATAGAAAATGCTATAACCAAAGCCACGCTTAATAACACCTTGCTAAGGTTTGTAAACAGCAATACGCGAACTATACGAATTGAATACTATATGGAACGCCTGACACATAACGAATAGAAATAGGAATACCTTAGCAAACTAAAAGACTGTCAGAGTGGTAATAATAATGGTAGTAGTAATAGTATAAAAAAAAAAAAAAAAAAAAAAAAAAAAAAAAAAAAAAAAAAAAAAAAAAGCTTAGTTCTACTAGTAAAGGGTACGTAATTAGTGGCGTAAAAGTTTATAATGTATACAAATTTATGGCAAAAGATTTGTGTACGGGAGTTGAGGAACGAAGGACTTGAAAACATAAGGTAAAATGGTGTAATACCTTCGGAACTTTGATGTTTATAATGCGTTTAATACATTTTCGGTTAAAATTCGAAGGGTATTAATTACAACATATAACTTACTTCGATTGACGTTAGCCAGTAATGTAACGTGTTAACTAATAGCCTTTTTTACCCCATGGATCTGTAACCTCTTACCGTTATTTTAAGGAAACTTACAAAGTTGACTAAAATAACTGGAACCAAACCATCTTCCTTACGTATTTTGTTGTTCAGGCGTCCAGTTGAAGATTTTTTGCAAAATGAATTACCCGAGACTGTTGCACTTACAATATATATTATAAATGTATGCGGGATATTTATCATCATTAAAGTTGTAAGTTTGAGGGCATATGCTAGCCGATCTAAGCACATATGTTATTACGATCGTAAAACAGAAACGTAATTGGTTTAAAATGTATTTACAGGTGTTGTTAGAGCATTATGAAGCGTATAAAAACTCCCTATAACCCTTATCAGCCTAGAATATTTATTGGTGTAATATAACTTTTCTAATTCTCACATTCCCTATTTTTTGTTAGTAAAGTATCAGCTCATCAAACATTTCATTAAGGAAGTCCATCTTAGTTCCCAACTTTTTCTTATACTCCAACATATGGAGCCTCTTGATAAGATTCTGATTTATATATTATTAGGCGATGTTAATATTTTGTTTGATGTGATATTGAAAACCATTATAAATTTCCTGAAACGACAAGCAATTAGTAAAATAATAAAGGTAGTAATCCTTGGGTTATTCGATAGGAAATTTGGGAAATAACCAGTTGAAATCTGGTAACTTAATTGTTATCCGACAGCAAATGTTAAAAAATGGTTGTAACTTAATATTCAGGATGTTATATTACTTACTGTTATACTTCTCTTTATTACTCCAAGTTTTTACGAAAGTTGTAATCGCTGCGTAATTCTTATCCATTATAATAATATTTAAAAGTGGAAAAATATTAAACTAGTTATATAAACCCTTTAGGTTTTTTAATTAGGGATGTTATATATATTGGCGGTAGTATTATTAGATAGGATAATTACTTTTGATAAAGTTTAGAGGGAAAATCCAATGGCCGTACCTATAATAAGTTCGCACGTAAAGCCGTTACTTCCGTATATTTGATGTTACTAACGAGGCTATAGGAACTTTAAATGTAAACGGACTTAAGGATTTCAGTAAACTTGGTAATAAATTAATATATAGGGGTAGATTTTAAGGTATTTGCTGCCGAAATTATTAAATGAGTTTTGTGACTTAAAGGTGTACGATTTACGGTCGTAGTAGTAATGAAATCTTGGCTGTTTGCTAACTTTGGTAACATGATTACTTTGGTAATCGTTTTCAACTTGAGAACTGAACGATTTGAAGAATTTAAGACTTTTTTGGTAGTTAATCTCAATGTTCAGATTTTAATACTAGTTCATAATTTATTTTAATAGTTTGACAATATTATTATCACCTTTAGGTACTTGTAAGCTATAGACGTATTTAAAAGTTTCTCTTTTTACTACTTGTAAATAGCAAACGCAACGGCGGGTGCCACTTACAAAAATATTTCCTTTACCTTAACATTAACGCAAGGTATAACTGGAAAGTAGCTTCTTCCTTTACCTAGATTATTTGTGCTTAATGTAATTATCAATAATCAATATTTGTAAGCCTTTATCTTTATAATATAGTCGATTCGAATCGTGGTTGAATTAACTGGTATATTACATTAAAGTGTGGTTATTTCTAAGCTTAACAGATCGCTAGACAGTCTACACACTCATCTATATAGGTAATTGCTTGGTACATACCCTATATTGAATTGGGTACTCCTTATATTTGATTTGTGATTCATACAGTCAACTAACAATCAGTATAGTCAATTTGCAGTCAGTATAGTCAACTTATAGTTAGTACAGTTAACTCAACTATACTGCAATTGACTGCTGTTCCAACAATTACGTCTATTATAAAACGCTTCTCATTAGTTGTTCTGAGTTTGAAAAGGCACTTATATAAGTTTGAGAAGTCAATATAACCAACCATAGATATCAGAAGTAATCTCAGCTATTTGGTAATAATCCTTAATATGCCATCGGTTACTATGCCGATATTAAATCCTGCTATGATACTATAAAGGTTAAATACTAGCAGACTTTGTATCATACGTTTACATTTAATGAATATTCAATGTACAAGGTTACGGGTAATTATACACTGCCTATGAAACCTATTTTTATTGGCGAGTATTATGGTAAATCCGACTTAGAAAATAAGGTTGGTATGTTATAGGCTCGTGCCTAAGCTAGTGGTCGCTAGGGATCTAACTCTAGCGATTACTATACTCTTACAATACTCTTATACTGCTTCCGAGTATGTTTATATCATATAACCAATCACATAACTAGGCTTTACTTTATTACTAGCTTTATAACAGATTTTTAACGGGGACGTCTCCTTTTTCTTCATTAATGATTATAAATAGTATCTAACTACTTTAAACAACAACATTAACTTAATCCTTTTACATACAATATTCAATCTTTTCTCCAACGGTATCTCAATTACATTCGAATAGTTATAACCTAAAACCATATCTTTTTATAACCAGAATTTAAACCTTTAAACTTTAAAATAGTTTTTCAACGTATGCATTTAAAACTAGATACAAAACGTACTAACCGTATAAAAAAACAAATTAACCACTTCATGAAATCGATTTACTGAAATCCTACAAATAAAACTAATCGAACGAGATCACACCATTCGCAAGTAAATTATACGTATGGAATAATACAACATCAAGGTATTAAACACGCTTATAAACATAATCCGGCAGCTCGAAAGCGTTACCGACTCGCCTTCGTTATTAAAGGCTTCTCCAAGCTAGGATACTTGCACGCACAGAGAAACTTTTCCATGATACCTGTCACTAACCCAGGCTTGTATTTTGATCAATCACACACGACACCAGACACAACAGAACATGTCCGCTCGGATGAGTGACCGGAAAGACCATAACATCAGTACCACCCAACAGACTGAAGCTCTGATGACCTCTCAAAGTGCCCATTACTCGACGACCAAGGCCCAGGACCAAAGTCCACAGGATCACGATTCCGCCCACAGCAGCATAGACCTCACCCAGCAATGCGCACCGCCACCCAATCCTCAATCCCTCCAAGAAAGCTGCTCCAAAGGCTGGGGCCGCACCCGCAGACCCACGGTCCGGCGCCTCGGCGCACGGCACAGCAGACGACACTCGCGACTCCGGACTGGGCCGCTTTCAGAGCCGGATGCTGGGGGGCTATGCACCGCGAATGGTCAGAAGCGGACAGGGAGAGGGAAAGAGAGAGAGAGGCGCGGATACGGGCGGCGCGGATGGCGCGCGAGGACAGGGAGTCGCAGCAGTTGTCGAGAAGACCGAATCGCGGGGCGCTGGAGGGTGAAGGGCTGAGCCGAGGACTGGGGTGGCATCAGAAGCGGGCACGGCACAGTAGGGCGAGGAACGGAGATGGCGATGACTATGACTCTCGGTGTTATATTATACTTTGACACATGGAGCAAAAAGGTGTCAAGGCGGCTAGTTGCGATCTTGTCCTCGGGTCGGATTTCGCTGTTGGGAGCTTCTCGTGAGCGACGTCGTTGGCGCTGGTCTGGATCAGGATCTTCACTGCTTCTGGGGGTTAGCGCTGTCGTCAGTAATAAAACCATTCTGTCGCCGGCTCGCAATAATTCTGGCCCGATTTCAAACAAAATGAAGCCTCTTTCACACGCATTGACACAGCTTTTGATGACCTATAACTGTTGCTACCTGAGAACGCCCCTCTATCGTCTGCACATATTACTCTATGACGAAGTTTTCCGCAATAGACTTGATCTCTTTCGAGAAAGTCACCTCCTCGTTCACTTCGACCAACGCAACAGAGGACACCTAACGGATAGTCAGCAAGTTGGGGTGCACAGTTGACCAAGGGACTTACATCGACGTCTACAAAAGGCGAGGTCTTGGAGAATCGGACCTGCATCGGGAAGAACTCGTTCTCATCATCAGCCAGGACTTCAAACTCGAAGGAACCGTTGGAGTTGCTATCGTCCACTGTGCCGATGGACCACTCCACGCTGTCGCCAGAAACTTCATAAGTTTCATCGAAGCTGGAGACGGTGGGCTCGATTGTACCATAGGGAATCGTGACGCTGACGTCCTTGAGTGCGTCTCCACCGGTCAACTCGTATTCGACAGTCATGGTGTAGGTGCCATCCGAGCCCTTGTTGACCCAGACTGTAAAGCTGATAGGTAAGGCGCTAGCGTCATCGACTTTGGGAGTTGCGCGCCATCGGAGCACACCCACGGACTGGTTGACAGGGAAGCCTCGAGAGATATTGCTCATCTGGATGACTCGGGAGTTGTTGAACAAGTTTTTGTCGACGTTGGGGTGTGTGCGGAACTGAGCACCATGCGAGGCTTCTGCGGTCAGGCCCAACTTGAGTTTGGTGAGGGATGGGTCGGATACCCGCAAGTTCAGGTCTCCGCTGACAACTAGAGAGTTGACGGTGCCTTCTCTTGAAAGTTTGGCGCTGATGGCCTCGTTGACAGTGATGTGTATGGCGTCACGATCCAGGGTCGTCGAGGCGCGTGGTGCAGGGGCTTCTGCTACAACGGTAGAGGCCACCGCAGGTGTGATCAAGGGGCTATCGTCCACTTCATGACCCAACTCACCCCGGACTCGCTCGAATATGTCGTTGTTCTTGGACTTCTTGCCCAGCTGCATGCCCTTGCCCTTGGGCGCCGCGAACTTGCTCTTGTTCCTCTCAGCTTCGTACGAGTCGTAGGAATCGGTGACCGCCGGCCGCGAAGGTGGCGTGTAGGTCGGATAGACAGGCGCCCTGGGCATGTTGCCCATGCCGCCACCCATGCCTCTACTGGCTTTGGCTGCCTCCTTGCGCTGCATCTCCAACTGCTTGGCCTTCCTCTTCCGCTCCTCTGTGGCCTCCAGTTCTTTGTTCTGCACACTGTTAGTATTCGCAGCCCAACACAAGCGTCCGCCGCAACATACTCGAGCGATGATTTCTTGAATGCGCTCCTCGTGACTCTCCATCTCCAGGAAGGTCTTAATCTGACTGATGGTCAAGTTCTCCCTGTATCCCAGGGTGACCAGCTCGTCAAAGGCGCTGAGCAGCTCGTAAGCATTCTTGAGAATCTCCCGCTCGTCCAAACTCTTGCAAGTGCTATTGACGACCTGGGAAAAGAGGTGCAGGGTGTCGATGTCTTGGAGAATGTTGGACTGGCGGTTGGTGATGAGGACTATGTACAGCTCGTCGAGGGGTTGGTAGACGAAGCGGACATTGTCCTGTTCGACGGTGGTGTGCTGGGTACCGCTGTCCGCAAGTTTTGGAAAGGAGGCAAGGAGGGCTTCGATACGGGATCTGGGCATCTCGCGGAACTGTCGCGAGAGGACAGCTTTGCCTCCGCGGGTGCAGATGGAGGCTGCGAGGACAACCTGGAGTGTGCACCGTCAGCCTGAGTCCTGGCTAGCATAGCGTTTGGAAGAGGGCACCATACCATTATGAGGATGTCCGGCCCAGTTTCGATTTCCTTGTGAGATTCGGTATACCAACAAGCAATGTAATTGTCAGTAGTTGGGGCACCAAAGTGAAGGGCAAACTGATGCTGTCCAGCGCAGTTTCGTGAAGTGAACAGCTAACAGCTAATTGAACACACAGGGGCCGTGCTCAGGGCCTCAGGGCAGGGGGGCTGGCGGCAGTCGCCGGCAGGCCACTGCTGTTGTAGACCTGCAGGTGGGGTTAGTCAGCACGCGTCTCCCTCTGAAAGAACGCGCCACAGCTCCGGCTTCACATTCAAACCAAAAAAAGCAAGCACTGATTCATCTGCACCATGCAGGCACTTCTTCCATTTCTTTCACCCAGCGCAAGTCCCTAAGATTCCCTCAGTAACCCGATAATTGAGGGTTTACAAGACTGTATCAACGTCTTTTCTCTTTCTCTCTACTCTTTTCCTGAATCCTTTTCTCAACTCGGCAAGCAAGTGACTTGGTCAGCAGCTTCCAAAGCTAGTCATTCCTGCGTTCCTGCGACTAGTGAGTGCTGTCACTGTGATGCGCCTGCCTTTATTGCCTTGCACCGGATTCCGCCCAACACATACAAAGTGGCTTCACTTTCCTGATCGATCCTTTGAGGCATTCACCAGAGGCCTTTACATTTCATCCTTCAAGACCATTAAAACAGTGCTGGCCTTGTTTGCTGCATCTTCCCACACAACTTGAACACATACATCTGCCAGCTTCCAAGCATCCACAGGGAGCAACTTACACCCCCAACAACCGAGCGGATACTGAGCGGACTCTGTACGTGCGCAAACATACCAGCTCGCGACTCGCTCATCACACACAAACATCATGGACTCTACAGTAGAAGGCCAGGCCCACTTCGTTCCTCATCCCGACATTGGCCATCAGCCAGACCTTGGTATCAACCAAGACGACGACTTCGACTTCGAAATCGGCGGTGATGACGGCTTTGGCTCCACCGACAATACTGACAACGAGAGATTAGACTCGGCTGAGGTTTATGAGGACCAGTCGCATATGTACGAGCCACAAGAGCACGGCGCGCAGACTTCGGCAGAGCAGTACGACGGCGCAGATCTCGAATATGGCGACGATGTCATGGGTGGAGCCCCTTTCGAGCTCGACAGCGCCGACAGCGCCAACACCGTCGGCCACATTTCAGATGTTCCAAACAACATGCAGGATTCCCACCCCGTCGCCGATCCAGAAGGCATGGACAAGATCCTTGGCAATGGGTCTCAAGAAGAGAACTACTATGACGAAGTAGTTGGCGAGTCCGAAATTCCTGGCGAGACTTCACAGTTCGACCCGATCCAAGAGCAAGCCCTCATGAATGTTGCGACAAGTGTCCCCTATGTTCATGAGGGCGATGGTCTCCAAGATAGCACCAACAAGGCAAATGGGAATGATGCGAAGACCGACCATATCACCCCTGACTTACTCTTTCCCTCCAAGAAGATCTTGTCCTTGGACCCGATCGACAGTGCTCCAGGCGACACATTTGGTTCTAAAGAGCATGCTGACGTCTCCTTCAATGCCCATGCGGAGGAGGTCGAGGATGATATAGACACAGCAGAGTTGGCGAAGAGCGATGCTGTAGGTGAGGACATTGATGCGCCCGTGGAGCATTCAAACTGTGGCGAGGGTGGCGAGGGTGAGGACGACGAACAAGATCGCATCATTTCCGGGCCCATCGTGACCGTGTTTTACCAAGGACAGGAGTACTCCATGTTTGCCCAGTCTCCTGAGGATGACCCCAACACCTACTTTCTTGATGAGGTTGCATTGATCCATCAGCCCTTGTCCCGATTCCTTGGTCGCCTTCGCGAGGTTGTCTCCTCGGATCTTGAGGCAGGCCAGCAGCTCTTTGCAAGAATCGACGGTCTTGGACTGGAGTTTGGAGAGTCGACGGCGAAGGACTTCCTTGATCACACGACGCTTGCTCAGATCATCGAAGTGAACGACAAGCTAAGCCAGAACGACGGCGGCTCACAACATGCAGAGCTCTACACGTTTCTGACTGTGCAGTCCGATCCCCTAAACCGATTCAAGGAGCTTGCCAAGGGTGCAGAAGAGGGACAAGGACTGTCACACTTCGAGCAGTATTGTGACCCTTCAGGCGATGCATCCTTCAATGACGAGGAACAATATAGCGCCTCTCAGGCGGGGCTTCTGGGCGAGCTTGAGGACGTAGCAGACGGGATAGGCGACTTCATTGGAGCACAGCAGTACCCCAATCCGTGCAAACTCGATGACCAACACGTTATTGAAGAAATGGACAATCAACAAAGCGAGGACCCTGTAGCTGAGGACAACACGTTTGTCACCGCCCCTGACAGCCACTCTGTTTCCAATTCCGTCGATGGAGATGCAGATGATAATCATGATGATGGACACAGCAGCCTCAAAGTCGTTGCTACGGAGTTGCAGGCGAGCTCCGAGGAAGACAACCTTGGCGATGCCACCTCAATGGTAGACAGGACCGACGCACCCGATATGGGAGAGGACTGGGCTAGCGGCAGTGACATGGAGGCCCAGAGCAGACAAGAGGCAGCGGAGGCAGCGGAGGAACAAGCAGAGGTGCCGATTGACAAGTCCGAGGAGGGATATGCCCACACTGATGGTGAGAGCTCCTTTTCTTTCCGTGGAAGTGGTTGCATGGGCCCCAACTTCTGCGTTTGCGAGAGCTGCTACGAGTTTGACGTCGGCTTCGAGGCCGAAGATGATCGAACCGTGATAGCTGCCCACTCAATCCCTGCGTCCCGGGACCCTTTTTCCAACGCATTTACAGATGCTGAGTGGGATGCAATCATGACTGGCTACCCCAAAGTTGACAACACAGCCACTGACAAAGACAACAAAGAATTTGACGCCACCATGGTCAATGACGATAACTACCTCGACCTCGGCGGCGAAGACGACGCCGGTGACCGCATGAAGTACGCGAACCAGGCGACCGTCAATGACAGTCTGGCCGAGCAACTTGAGGTCCAGCGACAGATCACCCCTAACTCTAGTGCAACGGGCACATTGCGCGAAGAGGAGACCAGTCGCGGAGATGAAACATTTACCGACCAACTCGAGACCACGAAGCCCAGTCAGGCCCTAAACAAGTCAACCGATGTCGCCTGTTCCCAGGACGATGATGATGAGATCGACTGGAACCATGACGAAGACGACGAGATTGGCGTTGCAGATCAGAACCCGACCGACCGGTCTCCTTCGAGCGTCTCTGCAAAGAGAAGCAGACAAGATGACGAGGCTGTTGATGGTCTGGGCGACGATACTGGTACGTCTTTGATTTACCACGTGTTCCGATCTCATGCTTATTGTTTGCCAGCCGCCAAGCGCCAGCGCCGTCGAATCTAAGACACAGACGCGACACCCCAATGCGTGCCTTTCGACCCTGGGACTCCGAGGATTGGAAGCAGCTGTAGTGCATCTGCGGCCGTCCCCCTCCACTCTGTCCTCTTTCCATTTTGATTTTCCCCGGCAATTTCTGTCCTACATGAATCGAATAACCAAGCGACGGCAGCGGCACGCATGCCACACGAAGCGACTTCATAAGTGGCGTAGACGGTAAGTGAGTATGTGACTAACAAACGCAGGGCTACCCGACTGGCATGTAACATCGCAGGATGCACTCCGGCATCCTGTTGTCTTGGTAATGGCACCCTACACAATCTGCACATCTTGCGAAGTGTTCTCATTTCCTGAAGTCTTCGATTACCCCCCCTAACATCAGCACTGTTCGGTTCTTATGCTGGAGTGGAAGGGACTTCTCAGAGTGGGGCTTCGAGACTGTTTAAGGCCGCATCGGCGAAGAGTCTCGGAATTAAGTGATGCGCGGGCGGTGGACGCATTCTCTGAATCCTAGCGCACAGGTGGAACATCGGGAGTGGCTTAGAGCGGTTTGTAGGATGCTGCACACGTGCATAATCTTTCCTTAATTTGGTCGTCCTGCAACAATAAACAGTGGAACATGATTTCTGAGGTTGCCTGAATCTCTCTGGCACATACTCGGCTGTGGCTGGCCCACAACGAAATTCGTGCATATTTGTGTGGACTTGTCTGGCCCTCGATTGACGAAAAGGAGGATGGGCGCTGCCCGGTGATAGTAAAAAGAAAGGGGAAACCCCCCCCCCCCCCCAAAAAAAAAAAAAAAAAGAAGGATGGGAGAATATGACGTGCCATCTGGCCGGGCATGGTGAATGAGCTTGCGAGGTAACTTGCACCATCATGTGAGCAGCGGAGCAGCGCAAAAAGAAGCTCGGCTGTGAGAAACGCACTACAGTCAAGATCCGGTCTACTAGGTCAGGCTTACCGTCTACCTGTTACGTATAAGCTCGGATCATGCATCCAGCTTGACCTCTCACACACTACAGTACTACTGCCTTCCCCTTCACTTCAACGTCCGTGACAATGACGACTGAACAAGCAAAGATCAAACTGCACTGGTGGGTCTCTCCCGTCGGCTGACATCATCAAGGTGGCACTAACGGTGCATTCGACTAGGCTGAACGGCTCACGAGCCAATACCATTCTCTGGCTCCTGGAGGAGCTGCAAGTGCCCTACGATGTCGAAGTGTACCACCGCAAGGCCGACATGCTGGCACCGCCGGAGCTGGCCAAGGTGCACCCGCTTGGAAAGTCGCCGGTGGTGACGGTGACGGCCGCGGACTCAAGCCAGTCGGTCGTCCTGGCCGAGACCGGATTCATCATCGAGTACCTGTGTGGCCACTTTGCCAAGGGCACGACTCTGGTGCCAGAGCGGTGGAAGGATGGCCAGGAGGACAAGATGCTGGGCGAGACGGAGGCCTGGTTGCGTTACCAGTACCTGTTGAGCTATGTGGAGGGATCACTGATGCCGAATCTGGTCTTGTTCCTCGTCCTGTCCGGTACGCCGTCTCCTTCTCCGACAGCCTCGCTGCTGGCTAGATGTGCTGACAGCCTCGCAGCACTCAAAGGCAAGCAAGTGCCGTTCATGGTGCGGCCCATCGCGAGCGTGATCGCCAACCAGGTGATCGCGATAATGGTGCACCCCAACATGAAGAAGCACCTCGGCTTCCTGGAGCAGCAGCTCGAGACGTCGGGGGGCGACTTCATCACGGGGCCGCACCTGACGGCGGCGGACATGCTGCTCAGCTACCCGCTGCTGGCGGGCGCGACCGGCTTCGACACGATGGGCAAGTGGCCCAAGGGCACGGCGCGGGATTCGTTCCCGCGGCTGTATGGCTACATGGAGCGGCTGGAGCAGCAGGCGGGCTACCAGCGGGCGGTGGAGAAGACCAAGGAGATGGACAATGGTAAGTTCAGTCTCGCGCCCACGCCCACGCCCAAGTGAGGTTGGGTTGGACTGGGCGGGTGCCGGAGATCGGGGGGGTCGGATTGTAAGCTATGTGCGGTCATGAATAACCACCCTCGTTGCCAGGCCGGTATTCTCTCTCGGCCCGGCCGGGAGGCCGAGGGCAAGGGACAAGGGCGACGTCCATGGCGAAACTGTAATATAGGCTAGACGGCCGCCCGCTCCGGCGCCGGTTCCGGACGACGAGTGTCTTGCCCGGAAGCAGGCGGCCTGACGATGTGGTCCACGATACGAAAGCCGCAAACAGTGCAGACCGGCACCTCTACGCACACTCCGGGCGATGCGGTGCGACGGACCCTTGGCACCTGCCACGGCACTTGGCACTTGGCGCTGGTGACGTTATTACTTGTTACTGTACCTTGCGCTGCCAACACTGCGTTGCCAACACTGCGTTGCCACGACAGCACACTTGTTCTTCCCTGCACTACCCCTGATCCCTACTTGTTCCTCTTGTCTTCTACGGCTTCCTGATCCTCTCTCTTCTCTTCCTGATCCTCATCCTGATCCCCGTTCTGGCCATCCGAATTATCCAACTACACACAACTATCCTTGGCCTCCCCAACTTTAGTCCCCGGAGTTCGTGGACATGTCCAACGCCGATCGGTGGTTGTGCTGTCCAATCAACAAATCCCATTGCCACTGTACCTAATTTTATGACAAAAATAGCTCGCCCTTCTTTCTGCCTTCTCACATTACTTTACGACTCTTGTGCCCCACCTGCAGCTGTCAGCGCGCAATCGCAATCGCAATCACAATCGCAATCGCCATCGCATTTGCATTCGCAATCTCATCACCCTGCCGGACTCGCCGGATGCATAATTGTGCAATAAACCGCCATGGCTGACGCTCTCTTCGCCTCTGTCCCGCGTGGGGAGCCATCCAACCGCAACAACACCACCGCCACCAACTCTCAGTCAAACCCACATTCGCTGGTCATGGCCCCCGACGAGGTTCCGACCCCGGTCTCAAGCTTCCATACCGATGGCTCAGGCTCAGGCTCAGAGGAGGATTTCTATGGAGAGGACGATGCGCAGTCCTTCATCCAGCCCGTCATGAGCCCGGCTGTCACGCGGCTGACCTCGCCAAAGACCCCCGTGGCCGAGCGCGTTGCCGCCATGGACCAGGTTGTGGACAGCTACTTTGATGGTGCCAACGTGAGCAAGCACAACGAGTCTTCAGGGGACGAGACGCCCACCCCACCGCACCCCAGCCTGAAGAAGCGCGTAGGCAAGCCGGTGCAGCGGACCACCTTGCCTTCGCAGTCCACGATCCCGTCGCCCCAGCCCCAGCCCCAGCCCCAACCCGAGAGCTGCGTGCCGTCGCCGTGGAGGACTGGTCCTGAGCAGATCGTCGTCGCCCAATCCAACTCCTCGCCATCGCGACCGGTGCTAGCGAGCATGCTGGGCAACGCACGGCAGCGCCGCGCGTCCTCAGGCGGCGCCGAGGCTCTTAAGAGGTTGTCTAAAGCCCTGCCTTCGATCTCGATGCCTTCCAACTTCATGACTAGCCGGATCCCCTGCTTTTCATCCTCCACAACCTCGAAATCAGAGTTCAAGGACACTTCGCCGAAACACAGCCCGAGGCACCAGTTGCCGCCGACGACGCAGAGTCCAACGTACGCCAACACTTTTCCCAACTCCACAAAACCACACTCCCAGCAGCCTTCGGCTTGCTCGAATCCCAATGGTGCCCTTGGCGCCGTCCAACAGCCGGCTAAAGTTAACAGGCGGTCTATGGCGCTGAGGAAATCAACCTCGGACGAGTCGTTGCTCTATCACTCGCTTTCCCGTATGTCGAGTTTCGGGGATGACCAGCGATTCGCACATATCCGCGAGCAAGTAAACTCTCGGTTCAAGGCTATTGTGGACTCGTTTGAAACGCCATCTTTCAAGCTGCCCAGCATGCCCAGCATGCCCAGTACCTTGAGCTTGCGGTCTCCGTTCCAGAAGAGCGAGTTCGCAGTGGAAGAGACTGCCGTGCATTCTAGCCTCACATCCTCGCTCAGGACACTGAAAGAGCCCAGGGATCCGTTGGATAGCGCACTGGACGCACTCACTGGCGACCTAGTTATTATGGGAGGTTACAGGGGGTCAATCCTTCGGTCTGCTGAGCCTCCTCACAGGCAACTATGGGTTCCGATCAAGGTCGGACTGAACGTGAGGAAAGTCAACTTGGAACTTGGCTTGGATCCAGAAGACGAGGAACGGGCAGAAGAGAGCATCATTCCATCAGGTATGCTAAAGAACATAGGACCCATCGACATATCAAAGAAACTCTTCAAACGGCTCCGCGAATGCGAGAACGTCCGGACCGGAAAGCTCAGAGTACACGACTACGGCTACGACTGGCGCTTGAGCCCACACATCCTGTCCAAGAAGCTGGTAGACTTCATGAAGACCCTACCCTGCAATCAAGGCGAAAACCCGGCCGGTGCCTATGTGATCGCCCACAGCCTAGGCGGCGTCATCACACGGCACGCTGTCAATCAAGTCCCCTCGCTCTTCTCGGGCGTCGTCTACGCCGGTGCACCACAGCGGTGCATCAACATCCTCGGGCCCCTCCGCAACGGCGATGCCGTTCTCCTCAATGAAAAGGTCCTCACCGCGCACGTCAACTTTTCCCTGCGGTCCACCTTCGTCTTTCTCCCGGAGGACGGCTTCTGCTTTGTCGACAAGGTCACTGGCGAGGAGTACAATCTTGACTTCTTCAACCCGGACGACTGGGTCAAGCACCGCCTCTGCCCGTGCGTGGGCGGGCCCGCGCTCCCGCCCTTCACACCGGTGAAGCGCAACACCTCGCTCGTCGGCTCCTTCCTCAACCTCTCCGACTCGCTCACCTCCCGCGGCCGCAGCGGCAGCGATCGCGCGGCCACGGCCCGCGCGTACCTGGCGCGCACGCTCGCGGCGACGCGGCGCTTCCGCGCCGGCCTCGCGCACGACGCCGCGCACCAGGCCGCGAACCGCTACCCGCCCATCGCGGTCGTCTACGGCAAGGAGATCCCGACGGTGTTCGCGGCGCGCGTCGCGGGCCGCGCGGCGATCGTGTGCGCGGACGCCTACGACGACCTGCTCTTCCGCAGCGGCGACGGCGTCGTGCTGGCGCGCGAGGCGATGCCGCCTGCGGGGTACGAGATCGTGCGCGGCGGGCGGGTCAGCACGGACAAGGGGCACATATCGCTTCTGGGCGATACCAATGCCGTGGGCAGGGCGTTGTTGAGCGTGTTGCGGGGCCGGGGCAAGGGGATTGGGTTGGGGGTGAGGGGGGAATGTTGATGCGGAGAGTAAGAATGGAAGTGCCCCTTGAAGATACCAAGAGAGAGAGAGAGAGGAGCAGGTTGGACATGACGGTGGTGTGGAATACAGAGTGTATCACTGTACTATACAGCGTTTGGCCCATCAAGTGAGGACATAGCATAGCATAGGATTGGAAAGCATAGAATTAGATTTTGATGATCCCTAAACCTTTTGAATGGTTTGCATTTGCACCTAGGGCTTGCCCCTACAAGTACACAGTACACGGAGGTGACTGGCTGGACCCTCAACAGCCATCTGGAAGGGTCTGGAAGCCGCATGTGGAGGTGGCCATAGTTCTACTCTGCAATTGGTAACGTAAAGGATGTAGATACACGGTGGACTGGCTAGCTGTGAATATATGTAGTCTCTTGTGGCTGTATACGTAAGGGGGCAGACAGCACTGCTGCAAGAGCATCTGCCC
>JASMMZ010000003.1:19394154-19413689 GCA_038502455.1 Anisogramma anomala
CAGGCCCGCCCCTGTGCGGACAGAGCGACGTTCTATGCAGCTCTGGAGGTGGAGGGCGTTTCGTTCGAGCCAATCAGATCACATGGCCGTGTTTGCCACGGGTTGGTGCTGTGCTGTGCTGTGCTGTGCTGTGCTGTACTGCGGATAACAGGAGAAGCTTGCTGAGCCAAAAGGCACGGATCTCGACATACGTAGTAGTAACACGACCACAGCCTCGGGGAGATAGATACCGTAGAGAGTAGTCAGGACGCAGTCCCGCCCCCCAACCCCCCTCGCACTCGGACACGGGCTGCCTGCCTCCCTCACGCGTCGCCCCCGACCTGCCGGGCCATGAGACAGACAGACAGAGGGGGGAGCTTTGTCGGTGGGGTTTGCTTGCTTTCCTTCGGGACCACTGCGAGTCGAGGTCTTCAGGAGGTGCTGTCTCCTCCTCCCCCTCCTTCTACTTCTTCTTCTTCCCGATTTCGGGGTTTATTCTCCAGGGCTGTTTTGTCCCGCGGGTTATGCCACATATACCACGGTGTGCGGAGGTCTGGCCGGCGGCTGCAATCTGCTACCCTATGGGGTTCACTTGCGACGTCTATCATGAAGACCCAGCTGGCAACACCTTCGTTTTACCTTGTGGTTTAGGCAGCAGCGTTTTTTTTTTTTCGGCGGGAACTCTCACAATGGGGACTTGCAGTCCAGAAATGTCAGTGACGTCTCGCTCGGATATAGCAAACCATGTTACCGTCTTTGCAGTGCCGATTCCGCTAGTTTGACAACGAAGCGACCGCCTGGTACCCACAACGGCGACATTGAGCACCACAATACCTACACCAACGCCGACCAAAACGCCAAAGACAACGTTGGCATCGAAACCCCCAAGGCCGAGCTCCAGCGAGATACCCACCAGCGCAGCGGTCGGCATAGGCATAGGCGGCACCGTGGCGCTCATCGCCATCATCGCCAGAATCACGTGGATGTGCGTGCGTGCGGCGGCGGCGGCGGCGGAAGGGCCGTCCGTCGGACGAGACAAAGACGGAGACGGAACTGCCGGGCGACCGCCGCCTCGAAGCACATGAGCTGCGAGCTGAAGAGAGACCACGGGAGCTGTCGTCGCCCGCGTCTCCGGCTGGCTCTCCGCTCGACGCGCACCAGGGACCGCCGGTCGAGCTTGAGGGTTCATGGTTGGGTGTTAGGCCGAGCATGGGGTTCCTGACTGGGCATTACGCGGAGGAGACGACTCTCGTCGGTCGAAACGGGGCCTGGGACTCATGGATGAGAGAGGATGCAATGTGCCTATCGCAACAATCTGATCTCAGCAGCAGATCTCAACAACTTCTCTCTTCCTTTCTTTCATTACTTGGTGCCATCACCGCCAGCCGTATCTCGAGCCAGCTTGCTTTTGCGTAGACCGATTCTTTGCGAAATTCTCCTCCAACGCATCCTTCTGCGACTGCACCTGGTTAATCAGCTGCTGCAAGCTGTGTTTGCCCGGCTTGATGGCCCGCACGGGGTTGTGCTTCTGCTGATCCAGTGCGCCAGAAGCCCGTAATTCCTCGTTGTGCTGGTATTCCTTGTCCAGATTGAAGTTGATGACGGACTTCGCCGTGGCTTTGCCGTTGCCTCCACCACCACGACCGAACAGTTCACGCCGAGCGGCAGGGTCGAGGTTCAAGTCGTCGGCTATTGAATCTAGGGAGTTCGGATCCGCGTTATCGGAAACGGGAGGTTGTGAGTAGTTTGCGTATTGGTGCTGAGCATCAGCGTAAGCGCTGTTGTCGTAGCTTGTGAACTGTGGCTCGTACTCGGTGTACTCTCCGGGCACAGCTTCGACAGGAGCTTCATCTTCTCCAAAGGAGAACAAAGAGACCTTCTGCTTGGGCGGCGGTGCCACAGGGGCGGCGGACATTTCCTGGGCCGGTGGATTTGATGGCGCCGCGGCTTTGGAAGAAACGGAAGCCTTGACGCCGTTCTTCTTGGCCGGTTTTCTTGAAACAGAAAGAGGCTTGAACATCACCGGCTTTCCAACCAATTTGACCTCGTCTGCCGGTATCTGTTGCTCCGGTACAGAGGGCTGCGCCGTCGCTGCCTTGGGGGGCGGCAGGTTCAAGCCATTCCCTCCAAGACCATTCGACTTTGTGCGGTCATCTTCACCAATATCTCCATATCCCCCAGTACTAGATCCATCATCTCTGCTGAATGCGACCTCGGAGCTCGTCTTCAGGTTGATGGCAACCTTGGGCGCAACCATGGTCCCTGCAGCGGGTTTCGTGACTGCCTTCGGCGCGGGCAGGGAGGCGCCAAAGCCACTGAATCTGCTACCGCTGGTTTTGGTGCGTTTTGCTGCTGGTTCCTCGCTTGGTGTTGTGTCGTCTGCTGCGGAAGCGGCAGGGAGATTGATGAGGATCTTGCCTGGGTTTGCCTTATCAACGAGTTTCTGAAAGGGCTTCTTCGAAGGAAGCGCAGTGACAGTTTTCGCCGGCTTGGGTATCTGAGGGGACTCATTCTCAGACTCGGAGTCGGAGTAGTCGACCAGGCCCATGTTGAATCTGGAAGGGCAAAAGGATGGTGGGAGAGTATGTAGAGCGTAAGTGTACTACAGGGAAATGGGCGACGTTGGTGGTTGTCGAGAGTCACAAGTGAGTGGGCAGGCCTGAGTGTACTGTACCCCAGAACCATGTGCACTCTAACATGTCCCCTGCAGGACACTCTACAGGGGTGACCCACCACTACCAAGGGCCCACTCCATACATTGAACCCGCCCCTCCCCCCCCCCCCGCAACCTCACCTACAGTACTATATATATATAATAGTACTCCTGTAACTAAACCCTCTGAAATGTCTGTCATTCAGGTCGAAGAGTAAGCCCACCCTCACTATCGCATCCTCTTGGGGCACACCCGTTGATGTGTACTGACCTCTCCCATCAGCCTGGTGTCTTACCAACTCAGGGCCAACTATCTGACCGAGGTCGCGGACGGGGTAGGAGAGCGTCTGATCACCCTCAACGAGAACTTCCTTAGCTCGGCACCCTTCAAGACCGCAGGATGGCGAGCCAACCCCTCCCTGATCAAGCGGACACATTCCCCCCCGATTCCTACCGCCGTCGCCTCCGAATATTTTCAGGCCCCTCGCCGCACTGGCCTGACTCTCGAAGATGAGCCGGAAGAAGGTGGCATGCTCACTGGCCGCGGCCATGACACGGTCGGTCCTGGTATTTCGACGAAGAGAAGGAGGCGCCGGGAGCAGATGGAGCAGGAGGACAGCAGTGATTTGAGCGACGAGAGTGAGGAGGAAACAGAACGTGCTTCTCAGCAGATCAAGTTCGCGAAGATGCCCGTCCGCCACCGCTCGGGCTCGTCCCCTTTACAGTTTTCGACGCTGCGCCAGGCAACCTCTGCCAGCTTGCCCCGACCACCACCCCGAAGAGGCTCGCAGTCGGCATTGGAAACGGTGAAGGAGCGCGCGAGACGAGATACAGTGACGAGCAGCGAGGTGTCCTCCGAAAACGAGCTGGAGATTGCGGGGGCCTATCAGAGGAATAGGGATGCGGCGAGAGCCGCGGCAAAATCCGTCAGGATTCAGACCAATTTTCACAAGACGGATCCGGGAATGGGAGTCAAGAGACAGCAGAGCGATTTGCTGGAGGAAGAGGAGGAAGACTCGGACGCATCGGACGGGTCGTCTGCCTTCAATGAGAGTATCGAGTCCACTTCTCTTCTTGTCGGAGACATAGAGAAAGAGATGGCCAAGTTGTCGCCAAGCCACCAGGTGGTCGGAACTCCGCCTCGCGATTTCAGGAGGCAATCAACCATCAGGAAATCCACGTTGCCCCCTCCAATACAAATTGTCGGTAAACTGCCTCCACGGAGACCTACCAGCACCATCAGGCCCTTGAGCATGTTCGCACCCAGGGGCTTGATATCAGAGGCTCTGAACGCCAAAAAGACCCAGAGCGCCACACCATTCGAGACTTTCGCAACACTCAACGGCAAGGGCGAAGCCAACCCGCTCATGATACGCATCTACACCCCGTACTGCAACACACCATCCAAGCCATTCGAGGTTCTCATCAGAAGAGTCGTGCGGGATGATAATGGGCCTGATCGCCCCGTCCACGTGTCCGATCTCATCGGTCTTGCTCTATGGCGTTACAGTGAGGAGCAGCTCCAGCCGCCTCTCCCGAAAGATAAACTCAATTTGAACTGGTGGACTCTCAAGATGGTCGAAGAGGGCGGTGAAGTGGACGATGACTTTCCTCCCTTGGAACGCATAAAGCCGGTGGCCCAATTCGTCACCGCTTCCAAGAACAAGAACGCCGGGGCACAGCCAACGGCAGCCATGCCCAGAATGGGCCGAGGCCGAGCCAATACGAAGATCTACGATGATTTTGCGCTGGTTCCAGCCTCGGAAGACGAGTTCGAGTCGAACCAGGCCCTGACACCACAGTATTCTGAGGACGTCGTCGGCGAGGCCATCGAAGAGGAGATGATCCAACCCAGTGCGATGCCGGTCGAGGTGGCTCCGGCTCCGGCCTCTGCTCCTGCAACGTTTTGGCCAACCAAAGGCCGCTACAACCCTATACTCACCACAATGTACCGACCGGATGCGAATTTTGCAGATATGCCACGACCACAGGCGGTTGCAAACAACACGGCGCGCGGCCAGCACAAATTCCTGCGTATCCACATCATGACACCGGATGCACCACCTGGCCAAATCATCACGGTCGATGTGACCACGGACATGTATATCGAGGAGGTCCTCGATCTCGTGTGTCGAAAGCGAAATTTCGACAAGAACAGCCACATGCTCAAGATCCCAAACTCAGGCGCAGTGGCACTGCTCGACCGACCCGTGTCGGCGATTGGGGTCATGCAGGACCTTGAACTCCACAAGCGCCGCTTCAACGAGCCGGTGCTCAGCCAGTCGCCCATTGGGTACTCCCCGGGGGGACGTATGCTGTTTTCTGAAATGAGTGTGGGAGGCAAGAAGGCCAGCAAGACGAAGAGCGTCCATCCCTTGGCCAAGGAGGCGATGGCGCAGGAAGAGCTGGGCAGAAACGGCAACTACAGACGCTTCACCGTGTGGCGCAAGCAGACGATGCGGTTTGCAGGCCTGAACGAGCGCCTGTTCATGATCGATGGCGAGTACATCCATATCGTTCCGTCCTCGAACGGTAAGGTCGTGACGGACAGTAGCAGCAAGACAACCACGGTGCACTTCAGCAATGTGATCGGGTGCAAACTATCCAGAAGACATCCTTCCCATTTCAAGGTAAGTCTCCCACCTCTCCGTCATGGAAGCTTGCTGTACGCTGATTTGCTAAAAACACCGCAGTTTGTCATATACCGGGAGAACGAGTCCAAGCGGTACGACTTTGAGGCTAAGAACGCAGAGGAAGCCACTGAGGTAGTGACGACTGTCAAGCAAGGCATTCCCGCCAATCAGTGATAGGCGCACATTTGGTCTGCACGAAGCACAAGAGATGTCCATGTCGCCCACTTTGGAAGCCGTTCCAAAAGCTGGTTTGCCAGTGGGCTGAATGCTTCCAAGTATTCCTTCCCTCTTCACTCTTCACTGTCAGCATTTGGCGTTGCAAGGCTTTCTTGCCTTTTCCCTGCTCGCATGCAACAACGTGGACGCAATGCGGCTAACAATGTCGCGTCTCGGAATGTTCGGCTCCTGCTGCGTCCTGCTGAGAAGAGAAGCAGCCACAGGCAGGTGAATGAACCCAGGCCGAGCTCTGGAGAAGACGGAAGTGGATGCAAGGAAGGCTATGAAGTACTTCGCCCAAACCTGTACTACACAGAGAAACAGGCCCCCCTCGACCTACATAGAACAAGCCGAAGAGCACACGCCACCTTTCAAGTATGCAGGGCATGCATATTGTGCACTTGTTGCCGCTTTCTATTTTCTCGCCCCCCACCCCACATGGAGGCCGTGCAACAGCAGCAGATCCTGTTCAGCCACGGCGCCGCAGCTGGGTACCCCTAGCGATTGTTCCATGCTTGAACATCAACATGGTGTGCCATATTCAGCGTTCTTGTCGTGGCCATTCCCGGGCAGTCGATATCAGCAGCCATGAAGGAACCGATACTCCGGTGGAGTCGGTCGATATTCTCTCTCGTACGCCGTGCCAATCAATACTGCATGCACAGCACAACACGAACTCAATCAATTCTTGCCAGGCAGACATGCGGCCATGATTTTTGCGTGCTCGCCCCTCCCAGTGCTATATTGTACACAAGCAAGCACACCATGATCCTGTCACCCCACCTCCCTAGTCCCGAGCCCAATCGGTATCATGAAACTACATACACTACGACCAGAAGCAAAACCCCACCCCTGAATGGCACGTTCCTGTCCCCGACAAGGCCTAGTGGACTCGCACACCCTGCTCTCTACCTCGGTGCCTGGCCCTCCACAAACTCCAGTGCGTCCTCCGTGTCGTAGCAGCCAATAGCCGACGACTTGTTGCGGAATGTTACACCGTAGCACTTGTCTGCCACGTGCACGATCTCGGGCCGGAACGTGGTGCAGATGAATTGTGTGCCCGCTTCCTTGGAGAGAGACTGCAGCAGCTCCGCCACAGCCGTGCGATACTGCGCGTCCAGATTGGCGTCGACCTCGTCGAAAATGACGAAGGGACTGCTCTCTGCGCTTTGTAGGGCGAAGATCAAGCAGAGGGCGCACAAACCTGTTGCTGTCGGTTAGTCGGTGATCCACAAGATGGGGAAAAACGGAGTGGAGACGGACTCTTCTGTCCACCACTGAGCTGCTGGATCTTCTGCTGCTCGTCCATCACCTTCGAGTTGAACGACACGTTGATGCTGACACCAGTGTAGTTCTCGTAGTTGCTCTTGTTCTCCTCATCCGAATCCTCGCCCCCGGCCCCCGCCCCGCCACGCCCCTTGTCGGCCTTACGCTCGATCCGCAGACGGCCGTGGCCGGCAGGGACAAGACGCTCGAAAATCTCGGCGAACTCTTTGGAGACCTGCTTGAATGTACGCTCGACAGCCTCATCTTTGCGCTCGTCAAGATGTGCGATGAGCTCTTCGATGGATTCCTGCGAGGCGTCGAGCTCCTGCCGTCGCTTGAGCAGCTGTTCCTGCTGGTTGGTAAAGCTGTTGTACTGCTCAAACGCCTTCTTGTTGACGTGCTTGTACTTTTTGAGCTTTTCGTTGCAGTTTCGTAGCTTCTTGTGAATGTCGTTGGACTTGAGCTTCACAAATTTGTTGAAGGCCTCGTCTGGCAGCACACCCAAATCCCGAATATTCTTGGCAGACTCTTCAATCTCACTCGTGATGAGATGTTTCCTCTGTGCGCTCTTCTCGATCCTCTTCTGGTGTTTCTCGATCTGCCGTGCCAGCTCCTGGAGTTGCTGTTGCTTGCTTTCTATCGATGCCTCAATCTCCGAGATTTGGGCTGCGACCTCCTCTGATTGAGCCTCGTTCTGTGCAAATTTCTTTTCGATCGATGCAACAGCTTTCTGGAGCTTTTTGAGCTCCTTTTGCGCGTCCGCAAAATTGTTGCCACCATCCGCAGAGGAACTCGCCTCGAAGGCCAGACCACTCAGCTGATCCTCCTTCAACCGCAAGTTTTGACGAAGGTCCGTCTCCAAAACAGACTTGCGTGTACCTATTTGTCTGCGAGCCGCGGCAGCCTCGTTCCACTCTTTCTGCAGCCGCTGGACTTCCTCTCCCAGCTCCTCCAGCTGCTGCTCTTCATGACCATTGAGTGCTTTCTTGAAGTCCGAGGCCAGCTCCTGTTCCAGATTTTCTAACGCGCCACCGAATTGCTGCATGTTCTGATCCACTGTGTCCCTCCTTTTGATTGCCGCGTCGAGGTTGTCACGAGAGCGTTCCAACTGGGCCTGTCGTTGTCTCAGCTCTGACTTGAGAGGCTCAAGACCGCCATCAGCTCGGCGTAACTGGTTATCTGCCTTTTGCAATTCTCCAAGAGCCTTGGTGATTTCCTGATCCTTCCGGTCCATGGCTTTCCGAGTCTCTTCAACCTGATCCAGGATTTCGTTGTATTTGGCACGCCACTGATTGACTGCCGCAACGGCCTCCAAACGTGACTTGCGCGTGTCAATGAAGCCGCCCGAGATGACACCTCGCTTATTGATGATGTCTCCGTCAGAGGTGATGCAATCCACATTATGACTCCTGGCGTACTGTCCACCACTCTGCAGATTGCTCGTCACGACCATTTTCCCAAACACCTGCTGGAAGGCATCGTCAAACTCTTCGTCGTATTCGATTTTGTTGATCAGAGGGACGATGTCGTTCGCCCGCGGCATGTTCACCTTCCTCGGCTTCAGCTGGGCGAGAGGCATGAAGGTGATACGACCTCCATGCCTCTTGTACAATTCCTGTGCCAGCGCGCTTGCGGTCTTCTCGTTGTCGACGATGTAGTGAAATAGACTCGTGCCTGCGGTCTGCTCAACGGCAACACGGTAGGCCTCAGGAACGGTCATCAGCTCTGCCAGCGTTCCGTATGCCCCCCGAATATTCCTCTCCCGTTTGATCTGACTCAAAGTCGCCAGACCCCGTGCGGTGCCATGGTCCATGGCATGAGAAAGTTCCCGCTCCGCACGATCCCTCTCGTCCCTAGCCTTGGCGAGGACAGTGTCAAGCTTGTCATCTTCGCGGCGGAGCTTTTTCCTCTCCTCGTTCAAGTTGTCGTACGTCTCTTGCGCTTGAGCATGTTGATCGATCAAGGTTTGTCTGCCACCACCCCAGCTTTCCAGCTGGGCGCGGAGATCTGTGATAGACTGCTCCAAGTTCTCAATGGACGTTTTGACGCTGATGACCTCTTCCTCGGCATCAAGAAAGACGGATTTCTGCTTGGCGATGGTCAAGTTTAACTCGTCAATCTCTTTCTGCAGGAATGCATCTCGTTCGGCACGAGTCTTGAATTGCGCACCGCGGCTTTGCTTGTTGAGGAGACGTGTCCGGCGATTTTCAGCGGTGTCTAGTGTCCTCTTGACTCCTGCCTCGGTCTTCTTGCGCTTCGCGAATTCAGGAGTAAGCTTCTTAAGCTCGGCCTCCTTGGACTTGATTTCCTTTCTGACTGCCTCCAGCTCTTCATCGTGCTGTCGTTTGGCCTCCTCTCGTGATGACTGACTGTCTGCAAGACTCTTGACTTTGAGCTCAGCCTTTGCCCGAGCTTTTGCTGCATCGCGTCGGTCCTCTTCGAGTTGGCGACGCTCAACCTTGAGCAGATTCAGGTTCTGTTGCAACGTGCTTAGTTTGGCTTCCAAGCCTGCAATGGCCTTCTCGCCCCGCGTGAACGCGACACGCTGTTCAGAATCGTTGTCACCTCCATCCTTCATTGCGGCCTCGAGTTCCTCAAGCAGTTCCTCGGCTGCAGCTTGTTGTTGGTAATAGTATGCATACTCCAGACACCGGCGCTCCCTGTCAGCACTCTGGAATCCACGGAGCTCTTCCTTCTCCTCCTCCAGCTCGCTCAGACGCTCCTTGATGTACAACAGCAGCTCGTCGATCTTCTCTCGCTTGTTGTTGGTGTCGGTCATGATTTTGAGAGACTCGGCACGCTTGTCCTCATACAGCTGGGTACCTGCAATTTCCTTGAGCAAGTTCAGCCGGTCCTTCTCCTTCATGTTGGTGAGCGCCGTTACGCGCCCTTGGGGTACGATGTAGAATGGGTTCGTCCGGGAGAAACCAGCCGTGTCCAGGAGCTGCATGACCTCCTTCTTCGACCAGACCTTCTTGTCCACGGAGTATTCATCCTTCTTGTGCCCGATGGTCCGCCGAATGGCGACCTCGTCCTCGTCAACCGTTGTAAAACGCCGATGCGGCTTTGAGTTATCGAAGATGACCTCCACGTAGGCGGTGGCGACGGCGGAGCCGGAGCCTTCATGAAGCAGCGCAGCACGCTCCTCGCGACTGAGGCTGTTGTAGGCGTCGCTCAGCACGAACCGGATGGCGGCGAAGAAGTTGCTCTTTCCGGATCCATTCCGTCCGACGACCACGTTCGTTCCGGGTGAGAAGGGCTCGATGATGGTCTGGTCTTTGTAGCTGTTGCAATAGCATCAGCATGCGATGGGCGCCCTTGCGTTGAATCGGCACGCGCAAACGTACCTCTTGAAGCCCTGGATGATGATTTGCTTGATGTACATGTCGCCGGTCAAGGCTGCGGCACGCTGCAGCTTCGGAACGCCAAATCGGCCACTTTTGGAGAGTATGATGTCGAAATAAGTGCGCGTCGCGTTGGGCGTGGAAAGCTGACGTGGTGGGCTGATAGTAAGGACGTTGGCGACTTGCTGATGTTCGTGTTCAAGCACGCGACGGGTCGCGTGGGGTATGCGCGTTTGACTCGGGGTAGGGTACAAGCTTGCCTCATAGACTGGGATTGGCTGGATAGTTCACGTTAAGTGGGGCAGGGCAGGTGGAGGTCTGAGCGCACCGAGGCACATACCTCAGTACTACCGTGGACTGCGACGTGAAACTTACTAAACACTTCAAAACTTGACATGCATATAAGTACATGTCTCTATATGGATGAAAATTAAGATTGAATAGAATTTGTTTACAGTCTTCCATTTACAAATATACAGTTTTAAAAACACACTTCCATGTAAAGTTGGTTTGAAATAGCACGAAAGCGCTCTAATACGAAAGTTCAACATCTTAGAGCCGTACGAGCTCCGCAAGCTACCAGCCGAGAGATTCAGATATTTATATGGTGGTGACTTCGCGACGAACTAGATCTGTCGTGTGTGTGCACGACGGCACGATGGCGAAGAATACTGGCACATGTTTTGTGCAGTTAGCGTTGACAACAAGATGGGCAGGCGAACAAGATGCATAATGCGTGGGTGGTGCGAAATGTTGGCTCAACATTGACGCAAGGCCTTGGCACTGGGCGCAGTAGTGGTTTTGAAGTGCGAGGCACCTCGAGGCTACAACTATTGAACCGAAAATTGTGATGCTCGTGTCGCCAAAGCACTCCAACAACTAACTTCCTTACTTCGGTAAGCTACTGAGCAGGCCAGGAAGTTGACAAGCTGACTCGAAGGAGAGAGCTTTGCGGGCAAACGCCACGCATGCGCATATGTCATATGAGAATCTTGAGCCTAAGGGCATACGGTACAAAGCCAGAGTCATGATGTATCTCCGGCGATGCAGTCTTGTAGCCTCATTCGTAATAGTGGCGATAGTTGGGGCGATAGTTGGTCTATAGATGAATCAAGGCGGCACCCGAGTCGGACGGTGTGCCAGACTTGTGAGGCTACCTTGACAGTTTTGGTCGACCCCCAAGCCCAGAAAGGTTAGGGACAGGCTGTCCAGATGCAGACAACCTTTCCAAGCCCAGATACTGAAAAGTTTGACGCGAATCGAATCGAGGGAACGGTGATGCTGCGATCTTCGCAAAAATATCACAAACACTTGGAATTGGAGACTGGATCAACATCTTGAGAATCTGCGGCATGATCTCTCAGAGCATATAATGTGCGGCTAGCAGCGACTGATTCCAAACAGATCAGGCTGCAAATGTACGCACGGACGACACATATCATCATGAATCCGAGCAGTTATGGAGGCTGCTCAAAGAGATTGAAGATGCACAAGAGAATTTCCAGAATAGCGAATAGCGGAATATGGCCCCTTCAACCTTCATTCCGAGGGCTGAATCTCGTTGCAATCCAGAGCGACAGAGTCAAGGCCAAAAGTGGTAGCAACGAAGAAGGAAAAAGAGACAAAAGACAGAAGGGAAGGGACTGTCGAGCAGGGGTAGCGGAGGAAGCTAGTCCTAAAACGGCTAGGATCTGCAAAAGTCATAGTTGGGGGGAAGGAACACGGTATTTAAACACACACGATGTGGAGGATACTTGAGGACGGCACCCCCCAAAAATCGAGCCTCTTTTGCGCACCCACCGCAGGCACCCACCGCAGCACCAACGCACAGAATCCCGGGCCCAACCCCAACTCTCTGGCCCTGCCTGCTGCCTGCTGCCTGCTGCCTGCTACCTGCTACCTGCTACCTGCTACCTGCTACCTGCACCTGCCACCTGCAACCCATCTGGAGCCAACGCCAACATTGCATTGCAAACGCAACCGCCATTTCTGATCCTGATCCACAACACGACTCCGTCACTTGTTGATGATCTGCACAACCATCAGCTGCATCCAACCCAAACTCCCAAGTTAAGGCCGTGGACTTTTCAATTCCATTATATTCAATTCCATTCCATTCCATTCCATTCCATTCAATTTCTATTTCCCAAAGACCATTTCGAACCTGCCTCCCAGCACCCAGTGTTTGCAGTGGGGCTGATCCGTTTGGCGCAAAGCATTCCGCGCAAGGGGCTGTGATTGGCCACCTGTTAAACCCAGACAATCCAGACCCAACTAAGTCAGCACCTACTTCACCTCCACCTCCCTGCTCGTGCTTGTGCTTCCCGATTGGGACTTGACGATCGCTTCAAGCTCACGCCACTCGCCATCTACGTCTACCCCAGACTGTAATTATTTAATTCCCGCCACAGGATTCATGGCTACACCTACATTGCGGCTTACTTAAACTTTCCCTTTGTTGTCGACTCCACTGAGCCATGATATAAGCAAAACATGGCTTCCAGACTCGACCGTCTCGTCACGTGGGTAGCACCTATCCCGCCCATGATTCCAATTCAACTCGTCAAACACTAACATGTTCGCAGGATCCTGGAGACAGGGAGCACCCGTCTCATCCGGGACACGGCTGTGAACCAGCTCGCGGATTGGCAAAAGCAGCAACCAGAGGAGCTGTTCAACCTCTTGGGACGTGTTGTGCCCTACCTGCGGCATAAGGACTGGGAAACACGCTCCACCGCGGCCAAGGCCATCGGCAAGATCATCGAAAACGCCGCGCACTATGACCCGAATGAGGATGAGGGCCCCGGTCTGCCCAAGGAGAAAGACGATGATGAGTGGCCATTCCTGCCCAAGAAGGCTGAGGCTAATGCAAACGGCTTCGTCAAGAAGGAGGAAACCGATGCACTCACTTTACCCGACAACGACATCTTGAGCCTCGACACACTCCACGTGACCAACATCATCAAGTACGGCAGAGAGCTGCTTCGAGGTGGCGCATCATCCGACTACTATGCCCTCAATGCACTCGACCCCCAGGTGCGCCTGACTCACCAAAAGAAGACGCTCATTGGCCGACTTGGACTACTTGGCCGCACATATGACGACGAAGAGACCCCTTTGCCCCAGGGTTGCGCAAGTCCAGCAACGCCGGGCGATACAAAGCCCGCAAACGGAACCCACAACGGCGCAACAACACCCCACCCAACAGAGGAGAACTGCATGAGCGCAAGGCAGGCGAATGTGCTGAGGCGCAAGCGGAAGCGCGAAGCCATGAAGGCTGCTCAGGGTAAGGGCGGATTTGGCGACCTCACGCTTCGACGCGGTCCCATTGCCGGCTCTGAGGGGTTTGCAGACGATTCCCCTATGCCGGATGCCGACTCCAAGAACGGAAAGCTGGGCGACTACTTCAGTTTGGAAAGACCTGCGGACATCGAGGAAGACACCAAGGTTGTGTCCGAATACAAAGGCCCCGACCTCGCCATCAAGTCCGAAATCGCTGCCGACGCCATCGTGGAAGGGGCTGAGTGGCCCTACGAGCGACTGTGTGAGTTTCTCAAGATCGATCTCTTTGATTCATCATGGGGGACTCGACACGGTGCAGCCATGGGCCTGAGGGAAGTGATCAGAGTCCATGGTGGAGGCGCTGGGCGCTGTCGTGGCAAGTTGCGCCGCGAAAACGACGAGCGGAACCGCAAGTGGCTGGATGACCTTGCCTGTAGGCTCTGTTGCGTCCTGATGCTGGACAGGTTCACAGACTATAGCTCGGACAATGCAGTCGCACCTATCCGGGAGACTGTTGGTCAAACCTTGGGCTCAGTCTTGTACCACTTCCCCGCCAACGCTGTCTATTCCATCTACCGCATTCTTTACCGGATGGTGATGCAAGAAGACTTGCCACTAGAGCAGCACGCCTGGCCTATCTGCCACGGGGGTATGGTCGGTCTCCGCTACGTCGTCGCTGTTCGCAAGGATCTACTTCTGAAGGACAGCCACATGATGGACGGCGTCATTCGGGCTGTCATGAAGGGCCTCGGCGACAGAGACGACGATGTGCGTTCGGTCAGCGCCGCCACGTTAGCCCCAATGGCCAAGGAGTTCGTCACACAACGCCCTGGCGAGTTGACTCGACTGATCAACATTGTCTGGGAGGGCCTGGCTGATCTGAGCGATGACTTAAGTGCCTCCACTGGCAAAATCATGGACCTGCTTGCTATTCTCTGCAGCTTCCCTGAAGTCCTCGCCGCCATGAAGAGCTCCGCCATCGAGGATACGGAGAGATCCTTCTCTGTCTTGGTGCCCCGGCTTTATCCATTCCTCCGCCACACCATCACATCTGTTCGACTTGCGGTGCTCAAGGCGCTGATGACTTTCTCGAAGCTGGATCAGCAATCATCACAGGGCTGGCTGAACGGCAGACTTCTCCGATTGATCTTCCAAAACTTGCTGGTGGAGCGGGATCCAGAAACCCTCCAAACATCAATGGACCTGTGGGTAGCCCTCATCACATCTCTTGCCCGCGACCCCCGAGTGTTGGCTATGGAATTTGCTGCCCATGTTGCCCCGCTGATGGAGCTATCGCTTCATCCTCTGGGTGTGCAACACAACCCCATTCCCATGAATGCCACGCTGTTCATCAAGCCTTCAGGTGGTACCTATGCTCCCATCGCTGGTGCGCCGCCGCCACCTCGACGATCGAGTCCACTGGAGGGCAGCGAACCAGTCAAAAAGAGGCGTAGGAAGGCATCAAAGATGGAGGAGCCCGTTCCATCCCAGTCCCACGATCTCGACGGTCGCATGATGTGCGGCGATGTTGACCTAGTTGGCATGGACACCCTCGTACGATCACGAATCTACGGTGCCAAAGCCATGGGCTTCATCATGTCCCGCTTACCCGCGGCGGATTTGCAGGACTATGACGCGAATATCTACGACGGCCTGCAGTCTCCCTATGCATCCACCCAAGTGGCTGCCTGTATGATTGTGGGTGAATACGCACGGAATTGCGAAGATAAGGCACTGTGCTCCCGACTCATGGCAACGCTCCAGAAGGTAATCGAGGGCGAACGACCTCCATCCTACCGGGACCTGGTCAGTCAAACCAAGGCTGTGCGGGCTCAATGTCAGCAGCTCCTCAACCTCTTCCGGGACCACGGCAAGGTGTCGAGTAGCAAACTTCCAACTCTTGCCGTTATCGTGCAAGGGGAGGCCGAAGCCGGCCCGGGGGCCTTCTCTGTCGCGAACGCCGAAAAGGTGGTCGGCGAGGACTACGACAGGCTCAGGAAGGCTATGGCGCCTGGACAACGACTCATTGCAAGTGAGCAACTGGCCGAGGCCCGCAAGAGCACGGCGGAGTTGATCGCAGAGACGAAAGCCAAGAAAATTGCCCGAGATATCCGAACGAGGGCAGCCGCTGGATCTGCTCTAGTGGCGATGAAAGCACTGCCCAAGAAGGCGAACCATCTCATCAAGTCAATCATGGAGAGTGTCAGGAACGAGGAGAACCAGGATCTTCAGAAGCGTTCGGCGTTGGCCATAGCAGAACTCGTTCAACAGTTTACGGTCTCGGATCGTCGTGGCCCAGCAGACAAGGTCGTCAGCAATCTCGTCAAATTCTCGTGCATGGAAGTTGCCGAGACGCCCGAGTTCGCTCACCACGCCACGAAGACAAACGTGGTCCTTTCGATGGAGAAGGACGAAGACCGAGTCGACCACCCCGATGCTGCGATGTGGGCCCGAGAAGCAAAGGCGGCCCGCATCACCCGCCGCGGCGCGAAGGAGGCATTGCAGATTCTAGCCATGACGTACGGCCCTGACCTGCTTACGGTGGTTCCCAGCCTGCGCAGTGCGATGGAACAGCCACTCTTGGCCGCCTTCTCTGGCGAGCTACCTACTGAGGCCAAGGATCCCGAGGGCAGTGTTGGCCAGGAAATCGTCGATGCCATGTCTGTCATTCGGACCATGACGCCCACCATCCACCCGGCGCTCTATCCATTTATCATGCAACTCATACCACTCGTCATCACAGCTTTGCACTCTGAGCTGTCCGTGTTTCGCTACATGGCTGCCAAGTGTATGGCGACGGTGTGCAGTGTGATCACGGTGGAGGGCATGACGGCCCTGGTCGAGAAGGTGCTGCCATCTATCAACAACCCCATAGACCTGCACCTCCGGCAAGGCGCCATTGAGGTCATCTACCACTTGATCGCGGTCATGGGAGACGCAATTCTGCCTTACGTCGTCTTCCTCATCGTGCCCGTTCTGGGGCGGATGAGCGACTCAGACGACCAGATCCGGTTTGTGGCAACAACATCCTTTGCGACTTTGGTCAAGCTTGTGCCGCTTGAGGCTGGCATACCAGACCCTCCCGGCCTGTCCGAGGAGCTGCTCAAGGGCAGAGATCGGGAGAGGACATTCATCGGCCAGCTCCTGGACCCCAAGAAGGTCGAGCCCTTCTCGCTGCCTGTTGCCATTAAGGCTGAGCTGCGATCTTACCAACAAGACGGGGTCAACTGGCTCAACTTCCTCCGAAAGTACCACCTGCACGGCATACTCTGTGACGACATGGGTCTCGGGAAGACGTTGCAGACTCTGTGCATCGTTGCAAGTGATCATCACGAGCGTGCCGACGAGTTTGCCAAAACTGGAAACCCAGATATGAGGCGCCTCCCGACTCTCATTGTCTGCCCGCCGACTTTGTCCGGTCACTGGCAGCAAGAGATCAAGACCTATGCGCCCTTCCTCCACGTCACAACATATGTCGGGCCCCCAGCCGAGCGCAAGGCCATGAAGGACCACCTCGACAAGCCAGACATCGTTGTCACATCCTACGATGTTTGCCGCAATGATGTGGACGTGCTGTGCCAGTACAACTGGAACTACGTGGTGCTCGACGAGGGTCATCTGATCAAGAACGCAAAGGCAAAGATCAGCCAGGCCGTCAAGAGGTTGGCCAGCAATCACCGACTCATCCTGACGGGCACTCCCATCCAGAACAACGTGCTGGAGCTGTGGTCACTGTTTGACTTCCTCATGCCCGGGTTTCTTGGTGCAGAGAGGGTCTTCGCCGATCGTTTTGTGAAGCCCATCTCCGCATCTCGCTATAGCAGAGCCTCGTCCAAGGAGCAAGAAGCCGGCGCACTCGCGATCGAGGCGCTGCACAAACAAGTCTTGCCGTTCTTGCTGCGTCGTCTCAAGGAAGAGGTGCTCAACGACCTGCCGCCGAAGATCCTGCAAAATTACTACTGCGATCTCAGCGACCTGCAGCGTAAGCTCTTTGAAGACTTCAGCAAGAAGGAATCCTCCAAACTGGCCCAAGTTGCAGGAAGCGACGACAAAGAAGCCAAGCAGCACATCTTCCAGGCGCTGCAGTATATGCGCAAGCTGTGCAATTCGCCCGCCATGGTCCTCAAGCCTGGTCATCCCAAATATGACGACACACAGCGCATCCTCGCGCGGAGCAACACAAGCCTCGAGGACGCAGTGCACGCCCCCAAGCTCACTGCCCTCCGCGACCTACTTGTGGACTGTGGCATCGGCACCGAGGGCGCGGACGCATCCAACGACCCGCTGTACCAACCCATCAAGCCTCATCGTGCGCTCATCTTCTGTCAGATGAAGGAGATGCTCGACATGGTCCAGAACACCGTTCTCAAAGCCATGTTGCCTGGCGTGACATACCTGCGTCTAGATGGCGGTGTCGAGGCCAACAAGCGCCAAGGCATTGTCAACAAATTCAACAGCGACCCGTCCTACGACTGTCTCCTACTCACTACCAGCGTCGGCGGCCTAGGGCTCAACCTCACGGGCGCTGACACGGTCATCTTCGTCGAGCACGACTGGAATCCGCAAAAGGACCTGCAAGCAATGGACCGCGCGCACCGCATCGGGCAGAAGAAGGTCGTCAACGTGTACCGGCTCATCACGCGCGGCACGCTCGAGGAGAAGATTCTGAACCTGCAGCGCTTCAAGATCGACGTTGCGAGCACGGTCGTGAACCAGCAGAACGCGGGCCTGGCGACGATGGACACGGACCAGATCTTGGATCTGTTCAACGTCGGTGAAACGGGCCCCGGGCTGATCACGGACAAGGCGGACAAGGCGGCCGCCGGCGGGTTCGAGGGCCGCGAGGAAGACATGGTGGACATCGAGACGGGCGATGTGCGGCAGCCCGGCAAGAAGGCCGCGTGGCTGGAGGACCTGGGCGAGCTGTGGGACAACAAGCAGTACGAGGAAAGCTTTGACCTGGATGGGTTCTTGAAGACGATGCAGTAGGATGAGCCTGTAGCGCCTGTTCTGGCGAGGCGGCCTCGGACTCGTAAGATAGAACGCAGGGACTTTTTGAGTCCAAGGAGGATCCGGGCGACGGATCTGGCAAGGAGAAAGATTACTTACTGCATGAGGACGGAGTTAGGCTTTTGTCATAAGGTGGACTGGGTGCTTTGCGCATCGGTATGATAATAGTAGCGGGGGCCGGACTGGAAGAGGACTGACTCTCCGATGAATTATTGCCACCCTGGCTTGATGCTCACAGCCTGCATGTGTCCCGCAGCGCAATTAGTAAATGGATACAAGTGAACAGACAGCAGGTCTGCCGACTGCTGCTGGGGCGTATTTCACATTGTAATAAGCCTGGATGCGGCGAGGTTGGGTCCTGCTTGGAAATACTATAGCCCGTGGGTAGTTAGTAGGAAGCTGCTATGAGTTTTGCCGACTCTTCGAGCCATTGAGCCCATGAAGATCTGCATTCGTGTACAATTCTGCGCGAAATGCACCTGTGCTCCCATCGACTTTGCTGGTTGCATAGTACAAGAGGCATGGAAAGGGGGGCTGGGGAGCCCAGCGTTACCTGATGAATGAAGGAGAGGACAACCATCTGCTCATTTGCTTTCGACAGGTGACGAACAGGAAGTACACTGACCCTAACCCTTGATCTGATGTCATGATATCCACAGCAGGCACAGGGATGACCCACCTACAGTTGTCGAAGCTTCTCGACAAACACCAAAGCTAGCCAAGTACGCTCCTTGGAACAATTCATTACTTGCCTAGCATGCCAACTTCCCTGGGCATTGAGTCTGACTTCTCAAAGTGTCCACGGAAGATCACGATTACAGAACGCGCCAGGAGGTTACACGCAAACTATCCATCAATATGCCTGTCGACTACAGCAAGTGGGTACGTAGCTGCAACCCGACGTCACCGAAAAAGAAAAAGAAAGAAAAAGAAAGGCCGCAGCTAACACGCACCCGACGCCAGGACGCCCTCGAGCTCAGCGACGATTCGGACGTGGAGGTGCACCCCAACGTCGACAAGCGCTCCTTCATCCGCGCCAAGCAGGCCCAGATCCACCAGGCGCGCGACCAGCGCCGGCTGCAGATCGCGACGCTCCGCTACGAGGCCGGCGTCAACGACGCGCTGATCGCGCGCATCGCCGCGCTGCGCGCC
>JASMMZ010000003.1:19413964-19427955 GCA_038502455.1 Anisogramma anomala
AGGACGACCAGCCGCCGCCGCGGCCCGCGGGCGTCCACGGCGCCGGGGAGACGCAGCCCACGTACACCAAGATGATGGCCGAGCTGCTGACGCAGGTCTCCAAGGCGGTCGACGAGAAGGGCGTCGCCGGGGACGCGTGTTACGATGCGATGGTGGCCGAGATCTCCGAGCATCTGAGCAAGGTCACGAATCTCCAGGAGGAGCTGCACAGGAAGCTGGCGGAGCTGGAGAAGGAGGAGGGCAAGAAGATCACCAGCGATGGGCTGAAGACGGGGTTCAGCTCGTCGCACGTCAACAAGTCGCAGCCCACGGCAACGGCCGGCGGCAAGAAGCACGAGCTGGAGCTCCTGAACCCGAACTACTCTGCACCGAAAGAAGGCGAGCCGTCCAAGGTGACTGCAGCCGATGATGTCGACGAGCACACCGAAGCCTCGCCAGCGGCGAGGCAGTTTTCCAACCTCAAGATTGGCAACTACAGCGCATCTATGGAGATGCTCGGCAAGCACCCGGAGATACTCTCCGAGAAGGAGACCGACGCCCTGCTTATCCTGGCCTTCGATGCGCAACTCGAGAACAACGAGGAGTATGCAAGGCAGTGCGTGCACCAGGCTCTGTTACTCCAGTATTGCCGCGCTTTGGGCCGTGACGGCGTTGCCTTGTTTTTCAAACGAATCACAACCCACGGCCACCAGGCTCAAGATGTGTTTTACAAGGTACCCGAATTCCTCCCAAAGACACAACCCCGCCTACAGAGGGACACCTAGGATTAGGCTGACGCACATGGTGCAGGACGTGCAAGAAACCTACCAAAGGATCCGAAGGTATGAGGGATTCAACCCTTCAACCCATCCTACACTAGACTCCTTCACAGGAAAACGCTGACTTCCAAGCGTTGTATAGCCGCGCGATTGAAATCAACAAGGAGCGCGCAGCTGGCGGTGGCCAGGAGAGCGGCGTCGAGCAGATCCAACTACACGCGGTCGAGCCTGGCACTGTCATCAACATCAAAATCCCAGCGGCCGATAGCACAGACCCGGACGAGCAGGCGGCGCGCAAGGTGTTCGAGGGGTTCGCTCCTGAGATGAAGAAGGCGCTGGAGACGGGCAGTCTGGACACGGTAAACAAGGTGCTGGGCGAGATGGACGTGCAGGCGGCAGAAGAGCTTGTTGAAAAGTTCGGGGAAGCTGGTGTCCTCAGCCTGGAGCAAGAGATCATCGATGCCACTACTGCGGAGGGACAGGAACAGTGGAAGCAGTTGGAGGAGCAAGGGAAGGCGGCGAATACGACGACGACAAGGACAGAAGCGGACGAGTTTCCGGACCCAGAGTCACGGCCAAGTCTGTGATGAGTTTTCAGGATCGTGTATGGCATAGGCATTGGTTTTAGCATTTGTGGAGTCTCGGAGTATTTGCAGATGATTTACCAAGTGAGTTGAGTGGCTGTGGGATATCTTCCTTTACCGTGAGCCGGCACCCAATCGCTGGTAGGAATACTCCCTACGGAGTAACTGGCATGAAAGACAACATCGGGTATCATGCATGCGAGTTCCGTTGTCTGTCCATGCCCATCCATTCTCAGTCCTCCACGCTCTCGTCCGAGTCGTCCGATCCTCCCTGCCCCGGCTCCTCCTCCCCATCCGCCTCCTCGTTCTCCTTCTCCCCACCGGCCACCTGCCGCCCACGCGCCCGCGGGTGCTTCTCGAAGCCCGGCACCCGCCGCCAGGCCGCCAGCGTCGCGGCCTGCGCCTCCTCGCGCGCCTGGATCTCGAGCGCCCGCGCGAGCACGCCGGGCCGGTGGCCCAGGTCGTCCATGTCCCCGGCGAGGCGGACGTCGAGGTCGCGCGGCCCGCTCAGGGCCAGCTCCTCCACCTGGACCGTCGAGGCGACGAAGTGCCAGAGGCGGGCGTCGGCGCGGCCGCCGCGGAAGGCGAACGCGGGGAATTCGAGCACGAGCGGCGCCGCCGCGGCGGCATCCGCGGCGGCGTCCAGGTACGGCACGACGACGTCCGCCCAGTGCGCGTGCGCGTCGTAGCTCGCGGCAAGGGGCGCCCACGCCGCGCGCGCGCGCGCCAGCGCGCACGCGTTCGCGCGGCGCCGCGTCGTGAAGGCGCCGACGGTGCGGTACTCGTGCACCTGCTTGGCGTACGGGTTGCGCGGGTGGCGGTCGAGCGAGTCCGCTGCGGCCGGGCTGCCCGCGGAGCGCGCGGTGCCGTCGGACGACGCCCCGTCCGAGGCGAGGGGCCCGTCGGAGGGGTCGCCGTCGCCGTCCAAGTCGCCGTCCAAGTCGTTGTGTCTGGTGGCGCTCGCAGAGGAGCCGGGCGCGGAGAGCCGGGCGCCGCCACCGTCGGCCCCAGCCTCCTCCCCCTCTTGCCGCCCCCGACCGCTGTCTGGTGGTGGCGGCGGCGGCGGCGCCGTGACCAGTGCTCGCCGTACCTCGTCGCCGGTGAGGCCGCGTGAGAGGTCCGCGTCGTCCTCCTCTGCAGCAGCAGGCTGCTCGGCGTCCGCTTCTCGCGCAGTGGTTCCTGCCTGTGCCTGTGCCTGTGCCTGTGCCTGTGCCTGTGCCTGTGCCTGTGCCTGTGCCTGTGCCTGTGCCTGTGCATCGTGATCGTGCTGCGTCCGTTGCCGCGTGGGCTCTCGCTCGCTCCGCGCGCGGAGCTTCCTGTCCTCCTCGATCGCTTGCTTGAGGGAATAAGGGTAGAAGTTGATCTGGGTGACCTGGTACCGGAGGCGGGTATACTTGTCGACCAGCTCTTGGGCCACGTACTTGTTGCGCAGAGCCCCGGGCTCGAGGTCGCCAGCCAGGACCTGGTCCCTCTCCACCCAGACACAGACTTTCTTGCCGGACGCCCGGCCGCCGACGAGCGTCTTCATGCCATACAGCAGACCGTCCGGATCGTGGTGGATGGACAAAGCGGTGTAGGCTTGCTCCTTGGCATTCGGCGGAGTCGTACTGACCAGTATCGCCTGTGCATATTGGTTGGCATCGTCGAGTTTGGTGAAGAACTTGGTGCCGTAGCCTCTGGGGGCGTCAGCGTCTTCGTCGAAGGGCTCCGTGACGCGCACATTGTACCGGTCGATAGGGTCGGAGCCTATTGCCTCGTCCGCTGGAACCATCCTCGTAGTCCGATCAGCAGCCTGGTCTGCGTTTTGGCCATCCTCGGGCTCCACAATACTTTGGTCTTCAAGAGATTCCGCGCTCAAGAGCTTGTTGTTGTGGTCTTGCTGCTTCCGGGCCCTTTTCTCTTTCTGTTTTTCGAGGTATACGTCGAACCTGGCTCGAGCCTCCTGTTCTCGGAATTCAGCTGACTCGTTGGGGTACTGTTTATTCACTTCCCGTATGATCTTCTTCTTTCGGGCTTGCGCGAGCCTGGTGTCCTTCTCCAGCTTGCTGTCCGCGAGGCGTTTCCCATTGATCTTGGCCTTCTCCCGGGCCGTGGCCGCCCTCGCGCGAGCGACATCGGGGTGCTGCGGCCCGATGAGGCCGGGTACCGTGAGATCGGCCACCACGACCTGGCGCCGCTTCGGCTGTGCGTTCTTGATCAGCACCATGTCTGCGCGAGAGCGATCGAGGTCCTCCTGCGTAGGCCGGGGCGGACCGCGACTCCGAGAGGTGCGCGGCTGGCGAGACGCCGCCGCGCCATTCGCTCCCGCCGGAAGCTGGGTGTGAGCGGCATGGCCTGGGGCCGGGGCTGGCCGAGACGAGCAGACCGAGTCCCCGTCCTTTCCGGCCTCTGCGTCTAGCATGCGCTGGTCGAGGCCGTTGCTCTCTGGCCGCGCCCGTGCCACTACTGGTTCCGGGCTGGGGGGACGCTGCCGTTGCCGGTCGCTGGACTGGGCCGAGTCTCGCTGACGTCCGTTAGAGGCTGTTCGGGCGGAGTGAGAAGGCTGCGGGGACCGGGGCAATGGCTCGGGCGTTTCCCCATGTGGGTCAGGAGTCACCCGTGGATCAGGCGTGGCGCGTGGGTCGGGACTGAGCCCGCGAGGCGGCTGGGCGTTCTGCGTGGGTCGAGCAGGTGGCTTGGGGGTAGCCTCCGGCCCAGTGGCCGCCCTGGTGGACGGCTGGACATTGCCTACAGGTGCCGGGGGTGAGGCCTGGTATCCAGAGGAGCCCTGGGCCTTCTTCTGTTTCGCTTCCAGGAATGGCCCCTCCTTCAAGCCCATGTCACGTCTCGAGGGCTTAGGCTGCCGCGGTGATCCGCGCTGTTGAGATCCTCGGTGGCTGGTTGTGTCGTTCGACAAGGTGCTTGAGCCTGAGCGATTCTTGGTACCAGTCTTCCTCGCGGCGCTGTAGTTGGAAGATGTACTTGCCACTGTTGGGTTTCTGGAGGGATGGCTTGGGCGTGAGCGGTTCTGGGTGCCAATCCTCCTCGCAGCGCTGGGGTTTGAGGGTGGAGGTGGCACTGCCAAGCGCCCAGAAGCACCGGTAGACAGCGAAGCAGGACGTATGGCTGGAGCCGTATCCTCAGGGCGAGCTGGCACGGCGGTATGCTTGCGTCCAGGAGGAACGGGAGCTGCTGTGTGTTCATTTTGGGTACTCGGGCGGTCTGCGGTATTAGCTCCCACGCGACCAGGCTGATGAGACGGAACGGGCTGGCTTCTATATCCTACCGATGTGTCCACAGCATCCGCACCTTGGCCCTGGCCAGCCTGAGGGGTGGGGGAGGTGGGAGGGGTGGCAGTCTCGGCAGTAGGGGCCGGAGGAGTCGTGTCCAGCTTTGCCTTCTTCCTCCTCACCGTGACCAGTTCTCGGGAGAACTTCATGGCATTGACTTCAGGGTCGTTCAAGAGGAGGTGAGCATAAGGGTCGTAAGACGCCTTACGCTTGTTCGACGAGCTAGGCTCTTCCGCTGACTCGGCCTTGGTGTTCGGGGTGACCTGGCCCTGGAGCGTTGGCGTCTGACTGGGCTGTTTTGTGAAGAAGTTGAACGCATCCTTGATCCGACCCTTGAATAGCGATTGGAAGCTTGGTTGTAAGAGCTCCGGGAGCATGGCGGTGGGCAGCCGGGCCGCCACGTGCTCGCCGGATGGCTTACGCACCTTTGACTTGGCAAATGATCTGACAATGTCTCCAATGGTTCGATCATCATCTCCGTCTCCGATCAGCACCTGGCCGGCGCTTGAGGCACCGCTGCCGGATGCGAGACCAAGCGGCTTGCTGGCGTCTTCGTCTTGTGATGTTGCAGCTGATGCTAAGCTGCGAGGGCTACCCTTGCTTGGTCCAGACTTCGTCTCCGAAGTCAGACCGGGCAAGTCTTGCACAGCAAGGCCGCTGTAGCTTGTTCCAGCCGAGACTGGACACGGTGTTTTGGTGATCAGGCTGCCGGTCGTGCTTCCGCCCGATGATTGATCGGGTGGCCTGTCCATGGTTTGTGGCAGCTTCAGGCTCTCGCCCTCCATGTTGAAGTCCGAGTCAACGAGGTCGGAGGTTGGAGGGTCTGGTCTTGAGTATGAGACCTTCGGGTACTGTTGGGATGAAGCCAGAATCAGCAAGGAAGAGAAAAATGCTGGGATATTCGTTGCTGTGGAAGCGGTGATGAGAGTATGAGGAACGGGGGGATGAAGTGGGAGGAGTGAAGAAGGAAGACGGGAGAGGTGTAGACCAATTTTGGTGGAGCTGTAAGTCGTGAGTTGCCCAACAAGACGAGCCTGGTTCGCACGAGCCTAGTTCGCGAGTCGTCAAGAAGGACGAGTCTGAGGAAGGCCTGGCCTTAGGAAAGTAGAAAGGACCGTTCTGTTGGAACGAAAGAAGGCATGTGTAGTTAGCGCTTTTGGTAAGCTGTGCTGACTTCCGAGTGATCCTCAGGGACTTGAAGGATATCAGACGACGGCACCAAGCAAGGATGCCAAACACAGATGACCGAGGATAATTGCTGGAGTGGTGTATGGATGCCGAGCAGAGAGTACTTCCTTCACCTTGAAGGCCAGAGGGTGAAGACTCCTGACCAAGTAGCGTGTGGATGTGCCCTCACATGCCAGAATGTGCACGCCTCTTGGAAAGGGGTATAGCCAGGGAGGGTACATGCAAGTGCTAATGGAAGAGAAAGAGGTATGCTCCCTACCAAGGAGAAGCTGGATATGTGACCACAGTCCTTTCACAGTCATGTTTCAACACAGTGACAACCGTGACAGCAGCAATGACAGATGCTAGCAGGTGCCTAGGGTCTAATGATGTGGCATATTTGAAGTCAAAGGATGTGCTGCCACTCCATGAAGATACATGGTCTTGGTGATGGTACTCATCAGCAGATGCACTATGCCCAGCCCAGGAGTCAACAAGTTGTGCTCTTTAGGTCCAGTGGATTGAATCGCCATTTCCTGGAAGTAGATCCTTGATTCCCTGCCCAATGCTAGAGTTTGATCAGAGCAGGACCAAACAACAGAGGTTGGAACATACTGAGCTGATCTTGAGGGCTGGAGAAAACATGACCCAAACAGCTTGGGACATGGCAAGTGCTGACTGTCATCGATCAAGTAGCAGGATAGTGGCACTCCAGTTCCAACAATAGCTCTACTTGAGACATGGCCAGTAAGGCAGTGAGTCCTCCACGAGATAAAAGGCCCTCATGAGACAACTGACCTTCACAACACCGTAGGCATCATGACATGATAGGCCCCCATGAGACCAAAGACCTGCCTGATGTGGTCCAAGACAGACAGATCCTCTTGCAATGACTCTTGCAATGAAAGGCACTCGTTCCACAACAGGCCAGTGCTCATCTACAGTATATGTGACTTCCTTCAGTCCTCCCTCGAATGATATTGAAGCCGGAAAAACAAACAGAGGGACTGTCTAAATCCACCCTCTGTTCACCATGGGAGACCTAACCTGCTCCTGGTCAGGCTCATAGCAACAGGGTGTGCTGAGTGGGGGACAGGGAAAATAAGTTGCTGAAGTCTCAAGGTCTTGCTGGAGTGCTGCCCCTGGTGATTGGGCCTTATCCTGCAAACAATCATCCCAGGAAGATCATCGTGTAGAAGTAATCAAGGAACAACATCTGTGGGGTGGGTTCAGATTGCGTCGCCTTCTCTTCTGGAAGACTGCTGGTGTCACAGGCCCAGAAACACAACTAGATAATAGAGCCGACTTGGAAAGCTGTAAGGCTGAAGAGAATCAGCAAAGTAGTCTGAGTTGAGGTAAAGAACACTCACATCACTGTACTGTATTGGTGTACATGCACCAACATCCTGCAAATAAAAAAAAATAGATAATTCCCCCTATTGTCTGCATGATGGATTCTATAGCAGCAATGTAGTTGGAGAAAAAAAACCTGCAAGCACACATGCAAAGGGTCCTGCACCATCTGCCAAATAGCCTTGAGCCAGATCATGGAAATCGGAGGCACATTGGTTTTGTTTTGATTCAAAGAAGTGCTTCAATGCTGATCTCAAGAGCTGAGACCGGGTACCTACATGCTGTTAGCTTGTCAATCGGCTCATTCTTTGCCGATTTTCCTTACCGAATATCGAACGCATCAAGTACACTCGGATGAAGCACACCGAGGGTGCCGATTTTCTCCGTCTTGCCGTTGAGACGCAAGAAAATAGCTGCAGCACGGCCACTGAAGTAAAGGTCTTCATCGATTTCTTCAATCCAGTAGCCGTCAGACTTCGAGGGGTTCTCGGTCACCCTGAAGTCGACGCTCTTGCCCTGGAGACCCTCCTCGTTGGTCACGAAAGCTATCCTCAACATCGACAGCTCCCTATCGAGAAGTCCATGAACGATCTCGAACCCTGACGATTTTCCACAAAAGACAGCCGCGAAGTTCCTCTGGTTGCGGGCCTTGCGCTCCTGGGACTCATCTTGGAAAGCGACATCCGAGCATTCGAAAATCTTGATGGGAAGTGCCTTGCTCTTGTTCTCGCGTACCGTCTTCAAAAGGCCAGGGAGAAGGCTTGTGCGAACGACCTGATACTCTGCAGTCTTGGGATTCGCCAGCCGTATTGCCTGACCGTCATCTTTGCGGTTCAAAAACTTGTAGTTCTCATCGTGCGAGCAGAGAATGAGAGGTAGAACCTCTGTCCATCCGGCGTATGCAGCCTGTGCTTCGTTAGATGTATTCCTGTCTCTGAAGTCTTCAGAATGTATTACCTCATTCCTCAGGATGTCAGCCAGCTTCTGCATTCTTGTAGGAGCACCGATCGTCGCAGACTTGTTCAGAGAAGATCTGGGCAAGTTGTTGTAACCATGACAAATCGCTAGGTCCTATGCACGGTCGGCATCAGCATGGCGAGTACTCCCTGGGCTTTAAGGCATACGGAAGGAGCACTACTATCTGTGCTCCTCAACCATATATGTTGCGAGACTCAAACAGGACCAAAGGGGGTAAAGATTCGACGCTCAAAGTAGCATACCTCCATGACATCGCACTGATGAAGAACGTCCGCTCTGGTGGGTGGGATGGCCACTTCAATCAGGTTCTTGTCCTTGCTTGATGGCTTGGCATCGTAAGCCATCCTGGTAAGCAATTTGCATATGCGCTCGGGAGTCTCGTTCAGACCGGTGCAATTGTTCATGTAATCAACCTCGGTCTCGATGATTCGCGGTGTAAGGTGAGGGCAGGTCCTTGAACGGTCGTTGTGCTTCGAGATGACATCCACCGGTTCTATGCTGAAGGGTTCTGCGCAATACATGGAGAACATGGCCACCATTTGTGTGGCCACAATTTCCAGCTTCGTTTCGTCTGTTGCTGTGAGGTCGATAAAGACGTTTCTGGTGTTGAGCGTGATCTTGGACCGGTCACCGTTGATGATCGGGGGCATGGACAGCACCACATTGTTGGCATCCAGCATGACGGGGTAGACAGGAGCATCCTTGATGATGCCCAGGTATTTGCCAAGGTGCTTGTCCTTTTCGTAGAACTCCATCATCTCCCGGCCCGTCATCTCCTTGGTCTGATTCAGGGAGACAAACTTGACCTCGTCTGGCGAGAGCGCATCGTACTTGAAGGGGCCTTGGATGGTGTCGAGGTCGTGCGTTCCAATGGCAACCAATGTTCTCTGGCGGGCCAGGTTCATGTGCAGCTTGTCTTGAAGGGAGATAAAGGATTCGTAGCTCGCCTTGGTGAACTTGATATTTCTCAGGATGGCACCGGCAGCGTACGGGCGCACTTTGGTCGTGTTTTCAGTGATGGTGAGGGTCTCACGCCTTCCACTCGCAGGCTCGACAAGACGCCAATTCGGGACTGGGGTCTTCAAGCGGAAGATGTTGAGCATGAGCTGGATGCCCTCAAAGCACAGCATGTCATATCGGTTGGCCGGAATCTCTGCGAATGCCGTCAGGACTTGTTTCTCCTCGCCCAGTGACTGCGCCCGCGAAACTGACCAATCTTCATTTCTGGAGGCACGCCAGCTGGGCGCTCATCATCCTCGGTGTCTTCATCAAGCTCGATACCAAATTCGAAGCACAGGCCTTCGAACTCGTCCTTGGTGTACCTGTAGCAAGCCAACGTGAGCTTTCTGATCATGTTCCATGGAAGGGACAGGGCGCTTTCGTACTGCTGACCCAGGGCCTCATAGAGGGCGTACTTGTCGACGGTGATGGTGGGCATGGTGGGCGAGGCAATTATGGACCAACGCCTTGGTTGAAAAAGTTGAGTTGACGATTCGTCCACAAATTGCTCAAAAAGGTGGTTGAGGTATAGTGTCACAGCAGAGCAGAGCAGATAACCTGCTGTCAAGCTAAGAAAACTTGGCCACCGTTTGGCGGGGTGCCCAAGTAGAGTGTTAGTGAGTGTACTATAGGTACTACGATGGGTACAGGGGCTTGCAGACCCTGGCTATGGGTTGGTTGGTACCCTAACCCCCGCTGTTGTTTGTGCGCTGGTCTGATTGACTGTTGGAACCATGAGGCTAATAATTGTCGAGTTATGGTCTGCAGATAAGCCTTTCAAGAGACTCAATTCAAGATAGAAATGGATCTCAAGAGAACAGAACCGCAGGCTGCATGTCTAGCCTCTACATAGACCAGGTGCCAGGGGAGCCTCTGCCAACAAAGGTACATGTACTTACTTGGTACTTGAGCTGTTTATACCAATTGACTTCGGTCCAACCGTGCCTGCCATTTCCCTCAGCGCTGCCCCCATTGGAACATGAACGCTCGTCTAGGAATCTGCATTCCGACCTGACCTCATCCACACCCAACCTCAAATCCGCCACATCTACACATCTACCAACCCAACTCTGACGGCGGTACCATCACAAATTCCTTCCACCCCCTCATCCAGCCCTTGCGCTCCTACCCCATCACAGAACTTTACCCGTCTGGTCAGCCAGGTCGGTCGAGTGAGCCATTTGAAGGCGACTAGGCCCGCAGCTGCAAAAAGTCGGCTGCATATTACATCACACGCGATCAAGCTTTCTACCCTCTTCGCATTCACACCAAGCCCTTCTTAGACAACTTCAATACTTTTGTCCATATTCCATCCCACGATCCATCTCTTTCTTGCTCACCATGGCTGACGCGCCGAATGTAAATGATGAGCTCTACCCTATTGCCGTGCTCATCGACGAGCTTAAGGTACGAGGCCCCATTCCATTCCAGCCACCGTTTCCAAACACCCCAAGGGCCCACATTGACCTGTGACATAGCACGACGATGTCATCCTCCGCCTCAACGCTATCCGACGTCTCTCTACCATCGCCCTTGCCCTAGGTCCGGAGCGCACTCGCCAGGAGCTCATTCCCTTCCTCGACGGTCTGCGATCCCTTCCCTCGCTACCGCATATGAACATACCCCTGACACTGTCGCAGAATCCGTCGAGGACGAAGACGAGGTCCTTGTGGCCCTGAGCGAGGAACTCGGCAACTACATCGAGTACGTTGGAGGTCCGCAGTGGGGTCATGTTCTCCTGTCGCCTCTGGAGAACCTGGCTGCAATTGAGGAGCCCGTTGTGCGGGACAAAGTCCGTCCATTCCTGGCTGCCTACCAAAGCTTTCATACTAATTGGCAACAACAGGCCGTCGAGTCCCTCAACAAAATCTGCGTCGATCTCTCCTCTCAGCAAGTCGAAGAATACTTCATCCCTTTAACAATCCGACTTTCCAAAGCAGACTGGTTCACCTCCAAGGTGTCAGGATGCGGTCTCTTCACCAGCCCCTACTCCAAGGTTTCGCCGCCGATCCAGTCACAGCTCCGCCAACAGTTTGGGCAGCTGGTCCACGATGAGACACCCATGGTGCGCCGTCAGGCCGCCACCAACCTTTCAAAGTTCGTCAAGGAGATGCCAGCGTCAATCGTTGTGGAGGAGATGATACCCATGTTCCAGCACCTCGCACAGGACGACCAGGACAGTGTGCGCTTGTTGACCGTCGAGGTGCTGATTGCAATTGCCGAAGTCGTGCCTAAAGAGCAACAGTCCAGCCACGGGGTCCTTCTCACGTCGCTCAGGAGCCTGATAGAAGACAAGAGCTGGCGTGTCAGATATATGATTGCGGACCGGTTCGAGCAAGTAGGTGTATGCTTTGTGCTTCTTGCGCGTACTCGTTCCTAACATGCTGTACAGATCGCGAAGGCAGTTGACGAGGAGGTGGTGGCTCGGGATTTGGTGCCCTCTTTCGTGAAGCTGCTCAAGGACAACGAGGCTGAGGTGCGGACGGCTATTGCGGGTCAGATCCCCGGATTCTGTGCCCTGGTCGACCGGACCGTCCTTCTCAACGAGGTCATGGGCAGCATCGAAGACCTTGTTTCCGATAGCTCCCAACACGTTCGTGCCTCTCTTGGGACGCAGATTAGTGGTCTCGCACCCATCTTGGGCAAGCAGGAGTATGTCTTTCTAGATCGGTAATGCCGCATACATACTGACATTGATTCAGGACGATCGATCATCTGCTGCCCATGTTCCTTCAGATGCTCAAGGATGAATTTCCTGAGGTCCGCCTGCACATCATCTCGAAGCTTGAGCTGGTCAACCAAGGTTGGTGCTTCCGAACCGCCCACTTTGTTTCATTACTAACTCACAACAGTTATTGGGATCGACCTCCTCTCTCAGTCTCTCCTCCCCGCGATCGTTCAGCTCGCTGAAGACAAGCAGTGGCGCGTTCGCTTGGCCATCATCGAGTACATCCCGTTGCTGGCAAGCCAACTCGGAGTTCAGTTCTTCGATGAGAAGCTCAGCGCTCTGTGCATGGGATGGCTTGGTGATACCGTCTTCTCGATTCGTGAGGCCGCGACCCACAATCTGAAGAAGCTGACAGAGGTATTTGGAGTTGAGTGGGCTAGCGAGGCGATCATTCCGAAGGTGATGGCTATGGGTAACCACCCTAACTATCTGTACCGGATGACGACCTGCTTCGCCATCACGGTACGTCTCTAGCCGTTGTTTGCAGACTGTATCTTGGAAAGCTATGCTGACGTTTGGTAGACTCTTGCCTCCGTCGTGAGCATGGATGTCATTGACAAGTCGATTCTGCCCATGCTCGACAAGCTGGTCGCAGATGACATCCCAAATATCCGATTCAATGTCGCAAAGACATATGCAGTGCTGATCGACGTCATGCGCCGCTTGCCCGAGTCTGGAACCGTATACGAGCTCGAGAAGACAGGCGAGACAGGAACGCCATCCGCACGGGGCCAGGAGCTGATTCAGGAACGGGTCATGCCAAACTTGGAGAAGTTGCAGAAGGACGGCGACGTTGATGTTCGATACTTCGCTACAACTGCCGCCGCAGTTGCCAATGGACCTCCGCCAGCTGGGCCCATGGATACCTCTTCGCCCTAAGAAGGCGAAGCAAACAATGAAGCAAAAAGCCGTTGATTACAACTCCCCTTGAATTGCCCTCCCGCGATTCCATACATGCAAGTTATGTGTGAGTAGAGGAGGAACGACTAGTTGAAGCATCCAGGACATGCATGTGATTTCACAACCTCAACAGCCTTGTGACCTTATTTTACAATTTCCGGTTCCCTGCTCGAGGAAGTCACAAAAGAAAAGACAGCATTAGATCTGGAGTGGGCATAAAGAAAGGGAGGGGGGGAGCAAGTACTATGATTCTCAGGGCCACGTCCGTTGGTGGCGTTGAGGGCAGCAGGGAGACAGGTCATGGGGAAGAGGCTGGCAGCCTGGACTTAATGTACAATTATACCAGTCATGAGTAGAGTTGAGAGTGAGTCGAATAAGCCGTCAATGAAACTAACTTATCATTGGCAAATCCGTGTCTGTTTGACGATGGATGTGCGTTGGGTATTTGGTGCTCATGTCTCGTTTCTCCATTGGCCACATCAAGGGCCCGTCCAATGCCACGCCTGCTGCCCCTGATTCGCGCTCACTTCCTCTGGAAACACAGCGTACTGATAGTCTGGCCTTTGACACCCCCAAAACTGAAGCTCGGATACGTAAGGCTCCCTACCCTCGCAAACTCCCCGCCCTCCACGCTCACACTGCCCTCCCCAAACCAGGCCTCTAACTCCTCCTCCGTCCAGTTACAGCTCGTCACCAAGAACAGCCCGCCCCTCCTCACCAGCTGCACTACCCTGCCCTTGTACCCCTCGCAGATTCGCCTCCCGGCGGCGTCCCGCGCCTCGCTCAGGCTGATCGCGTCGAACGTCCCCTTGTCCAGCACTACGTCCCAGCCACCGGCCTGCGCGCCGCTCAGCACCGCGTTGTAGGGCGAGGTGCAGACGTCCCATACTGCGAACTCGACGGCGGCGGCGGCGGCGGCCGAGGGCGGGGCGTCCCGCGCGATCTGCCGCGCGAGCGCGACGCTCTGGGAGCTGTAGTCGACGCCCAGGCACCGGCCAGCCCAGCCCCCGTTGCGGAGGGCGAGGAGGAGCGCGCCGTTTCCGCAGCCGAGGTCGAGGAAGGAGGTCTGGGACTGCGTGAGCCGGGTGGCGGGGGTGGCCGCGGTGGCTTGCGCGGCGAGGAAGGCGAGGAGCTTGGCCTCGGCGTCGGAGTCGTCGAACCAGACGGTGCCGCGGTCGGTCGGGTTGGTGGCGTTGTTGGCTAGTTCTGTGGTGTAGAGGGTGTCCCAGCTTGGGAAGAGTGTTAACAGAACGAG
>JASMMZ010000003.1:19428095-19441507 GCA_038502455.1 Anisogramma anomala
GGTCGTACTATTCTTTGGTGCCAAGCTCCGAGGGCGCGAGGTGCGCGAGCTTGGATTCTGCTGTCATGGCGGGCGCTTCCAAGTTTGAGGATGGAGATGAAGCTTGCTGGGTGAATTAGACGCCTGAGTAAGGGTTACAATTACAGCAAAGGTTAGAGCCACCAAACGAGCCATATGCTCTCTCAATCGGCAATATCTCCCCAAGCTTCACAGTGTGATGGAGGGGTGCACCGCGGCAGAAAACGTTATCTCAGCTATACCAGCCTTGAGAGCGGTCTGAGCTGTCGAGGGCGGTCTGGCCGCTCCCATGTGGCCCATGCGCCCTTCCTACCAGCTATATAATCCCGCACACCCGCCTCCCGTTTGGAATTTTCTCCTTTCCTTCTTCATGTCGACAATACTTCAGAGAATCATTTCTATAGTTTTCGACTCACTTCTATGTCTCCCAACATAGCTACAGAACCTACCCGGGATGATGACGCGAAATCCTCGATACCCAAGGGTGAAACACCACTTGTGGCTCCCGCTCTGCCTGCAAAGGTGGCGGTCACAGACCACTGGTCTGAGGCTGTATAGGGAGTGGTGATGATCTCTACCCTGATCACTCAAGGTCTTGCCTTCGGGCGCTTGAGCAGGGTGGGTGTCGATGGAAGCCTGACCGGCCTTTTCTACCCTTTTTTTTTTTTTTTTCATTGCGCACTTGGGCTTGCCCTGGTGGTGAGGAAGAGATTATTGCACCGTGAACAAATTCGGGGGCTGGTGCACCTGCAACATCATACGTCGCCCTGCGGCAATCGCCTCGTTCGCCATTTTCATTCCGTAAACGCTCCATCCAAATCCGTCAACAAATGCATGCACGCACCACCACACGACACGTGCATCGGGGTACGAACCTCACCGCATGCATTTCAAAGCTTGCTCCGCGCCCACCCGTGCTTGTCTCCCGCTCTGCCTCCCCCCCGCCTCCCGTGAACTCGGACCCGACCGGCGATGCATCATCTCGACTTCACGATTCGCGCCGACAGACCTCCACACGAACAGAAGCCTTCACGGCACAGTTCTAAGCAGCATCATGCGTGTTGCTCCGTACAAACATATCGACACCTACTGAGTTTGACTGAGTTGGAGGGGTAGGACAACCATACATCGCCGTCAGACTCGCCCGCACGCGGCGGGGAAAATGTTTGCGGCTCGTCTTCGCGGGCAGCCGTGATGCGGGCGACGAGCAAGCTGGCGGATGCCCAGTGCAGCGGCCCCGGGTCCAGTTCTGCGGGTGCTGCTTCACGCTCACGGAGCTCGCCAGGGCCGCGTCTTGGCGGGTTTCGACACGGCAACAGCATGGTTCCAGAGCCACGATCCCCGTCGTCTGCATGATGTTGGGCGCACACAGCGTCGTCACGCACAGTGCCCCAGGCATAGACGGCGTCTTGGCGTTCGTCCTGAACGAAACAAAGAACATCGAGTGGGGGTTGGGTTATTTCTTGTTCTCATCTCGTTGATACTAGGTCGAGACGAGCTAGCGGCCAGCTGGCGAAAGGCTAGGTTCACCAGGTGGATGTCTCCCGCACTGGCTGTAGCGGCCGCACGCCTGTGATATCTACACCCTCAAGCGAAGATATCCTTCGAGATATGGCTGGTTTGCACACAACCCAGCTGGGATGCCGTGACCGGGCACAAGTCTTCCAGGCCATATCCCAGCCTCCAAGGCTGTGAAAATGATATATTGGGCTGGGGTCTCACTCCCATGTGGGATGAGCGGCCGGATCGTCTGACACAATACAATCACAGCAACACCCACTGGGAGTATTACCAACACACTACATTGACTGTCGGTTTGCCGGTTCCAGCCACATCGAGCAAGATAACGTTACCACAGTGGCAGGTGCCTTCCTCCACATCGATAGCGATCCACCCCCGGCCCGCATTTCAGACGAGGGCATGAAGGTCATATTTGCAGAGCAATCGAAGCTGTTGGATGACCTGGTGCAGGATGGGGCATTGGATGGTGGCCTCGACCCAGAGCCCAATCCGCAAGCTGTGGAGAAGACATTCTGGGCTCGGGCTCAAGCAGTTGCGATCCAGGTCTGAACACGAGGCTTGGTAGGCAATCAAAGAGGAACAATGAAAGCCAACCTGATCAACGCGCACCTGTTCGACGAAGCTGAAGCGACAGCATTTGTTGCAGATTTCACGCCATCAAGCCTGCGGCGGACTGTTTGGAAACCGTGCAAGAAGTTATCACGGTCCCATCATACTTCCCGCATTCATCAAGCCCACCAAAGACACCCACCCCAATGCATACATTAGTTTGCAACCTGCCGGCGTGTTGAACGTGGGACACAAACACCTTGTGGCTCTTCCCAATTACGGCGAGGCTGCGGCTTGCGACGCCAATGGAGCAATGGGACTTTGGAGGCACACGAAAACCATCTGCAATCTCCAAAACTAAACATGTCGCCAAGAGTTAGAGGGGGGGATTGAGAATTGGGCATATGTTTCTCTTTAGCCGGCTGGAAATTAGTGACTTGGGTTCTAGAATCTAAACTCTTGTCTCTTTTCAGGAATACGTTGCAAGGCTTCTTTCTGGGAATGAAGCAAGCAAAACATGCCCAAGATGAGCGGTGAGAACGATGACACCGTTCTACACATGGACGTTGAGGTGTGGTTTTCAGGCCCACTCTACTGCCTATCTAGGTATCTGTGCTCCAGTAGGAACGCAATGGTCAGTTCAGTGGGGGCGATTATTATATTACCCAGTATTGTGTGTGCAAAGAAGCATCCATGCATTATAGTGAAACATTCGCGTTCTCATGAGGTCAAGCTAAGCCATGCTTTGCTTGCTTTTTGGGTATCTTAACAGCAATTCCAACTTCATTAGCTCAAAGCCTACGGCTAGCTCCCACGGTGGAACCCCAGATTCCCCTTGTTCATAGCCTGCGTTGTAACGTTCTCACCGCTGGGGGCGTGCTGGACGGTATTCTACTTCGGCGGCACGCTGAACACCGGTGTATTGTTCCCGCTGAACTCTATCCGCTGCGTAATGGTGTGGTAGCTGTTGTCGCAGCGGCTATGTTTGGCGGCAGTCGCATGGCTATGCGATCGGTACGAGACGCGGTCCCGTGGAGTCAGCTTCCGCAGCAGCACCACCACCACCACCACCACCAACCATCACAGGGATTGGGCAAAATAGAATAGCTCTTGTCTCAGGACGACTTCTCTATGGGGTCGCCGCTGTTGTAATGCCAGGATGCCGAGCGCGTAGTTGGGCGTCTGGCAGTGCGAGTCTGAGTGCATGATCTAGATTTGGTTGTTGTGGTTAGAGCGGCTTTTTCGCCAGGTCAGCTTGCGCCTGGCTGGAGACGACTTTGGAACGGGGTGGAAGAAAAGGGCTCCCGGAGCGTGGTGAGCGAGTGGCTGGCTTGACGTGGTGTGCACTGGGTTTCTGCTTCGGGTGGTGTTGGTGTCGCTGAAAACGGTCCTGACCTAGCTCGATGAGCAGGCTCTTGAGTGTTCTCGACCTTAGCCTGTTGATTCAGGCGTCGGCCGTGTTATGTAAGGTGATCATAGCCGTTGGCCCACGGTGGTGCCAGGGTAGTGTGTTGTTAGCCGGGTTGCTGCCCACAAGAACACACTTATCCACGTACTCGAATGCTGGGGTTCGGGGCTGCTGCTCGGATGACTTGTGGGTAGGCCAGTGCCACACACCCACGAGCAGGGCGTCTGCTAGAAAACAAACCGAGGGTAGAATACCGCAGTATGGATGGCGTATAGTGCGTGTCTAGGTGTCCTGACGATTTGGTAGCGGGCGTCTGGCCCTTTTTTATCATCCTATAGTATCATGAGTGTGGAAATCGTCTTCTACTCCCACCAGCGTGCCATTTTCAATTTGCTCCCTCGTATGAAGCCTATGGATGGACGGACCTGTGCATAGCATACTTTTCACACGTGCTCCTTTCACAAGGCCGGTTCATCCCCCACCCCCTCCCTTACATGCATCCTCTATGCAGGTACATCTCGCTGGAGTCGCATTTCACAGCTCAGCCTTGATGTTGCTATGTCCAAGACATACATATATACGCCTACGCCCATACTATAGATCCTACTTATGTACTACAGTTTGCAGTAAGTAGTATACGGAAGTGTGGTAGTGTGGTAGGGTAGCGCCCAAAAGGTCCAAAAGGGCCAAAAAAAATAGAGTGGTATTATAAGTTGAAAGAAGAAAAAAAGTAGGCTAAGTACTGTTCTCCAGGAACAAAGACTAAGTAGGTGTGGTGCGGTTACAAGGGAGCCCCTGTACGCCGCCACATATGCCGGGCCTCCAAAAAACAACTGATGTCCTTATTGGAACAGTAGTAATTGCAGTGCAGCAAGTCAACTTTACTTGTAGTAAAGCTGACAGTAAAGTTGACTACTGACTGCAAGTTGAGTGTATTGTTTTGTGGGCCTACTCTACTGTAAGTTCAAGTACAGTATGCGCCTACTTCATACTAGGACACGAGCCAAGCAATTGGCCATACAAATTAGTGTGCAGACCAGCTAGCGATCTGCCAAATCTTGAACAATTCATCTACCACTTAATCACGCAATACTACTGTTACTTCGATCGATTCGAATCGACAACGTTGCAACGTCCAAAGTCCTACCTACATTGATTAGTGCTTATTAAGTTAAGCATATATTTGTTAAGTAGAAAAAGAAGCTACTTTCCAGTTATGCTTTGTGAACGATTAAAATAGAGGAAAGACTTTTGCGAAGGGTCTTTACTACTACATCGTTTTTTTTACGGTAGTAAGAGGAGAATATTTCCGAATTACGTTGGTTTTTTACGGTAATTTAAAGGTGGTGACGATATCGCTAGTCGAAACTACTAAGGAATTTCCTACTAGACCCTTCTTTTTTGAAAAAGCGTTAAAATCAACCGTGAAAAGTTTTAAAAATCATCAAGTTAGTAAACAGTTAAGTCAATACTACTGCGGGTGTTACTATTACAAAGACAACCAAGTCATATACTATTTAACTACAACCTTTGACCCTACTTTATATAACAAACTTTACTCTTTACATAACTTTTTTTTCTTTCCACATACATTATAGTCGTTCATTGAATTGTTAAAATCGTTATATTGAGCAAAAATACTAAGAATAGCCAAGTCGCGCCAACGAAGCTACGTCGTACAACTTTATATTGAATCAACGAGTCCCTAAATTTCCAAATCGTTAAGTTCTCACATTTCTTTACCTAAAATACCAAGTCCTTACGATCACAAATTATTAAGTTCCCTTAACTTCAAAATAGCTTTCAATAAAAAAAGAATGAAGGAAATAAAAAACCTTGCATTCCTTTTTTTCGCTTATTTTAACCAGAAGCTATAGGGAAGAAATACCAACAAAACGTTTATTAAAAAACATTTGACTAATTACGCCAGCTGGTACAGCTTCGAATCTAACACCAGAAAAAAGTTTAGTTGAAGCGCCCACAGCTTCCAAAACTATTGTAAGTTCTTGAACTACTGAAAAATTAACATCTAGAAAATGCTTTAAAAAAGCGCTAGAGTCAAGTTGAAAAAGAAGATCAATTGACATGATATTTACGTCCCAAAAAAAACTTTATGAAGGCTGGCAATGACATTTTTCAAATTAGTTTAATATAAAAACCCACCTTAAGATTCCAATCTTGTAAAACCACGAGGAAGAATTAAAGGCGTTAAGGATATTTAACGCCTTCACACACATTTTAGGGGATTACCTTTCAATCTCTATTTAAATTCAATCTTTAACCTTCCTATTAACACCAGCTTTTCATACGCCAATAATAAGGAACATATTAATTTAGTCGTCCATTGAATGAATTTATGTAATATTATAGAGTAAGTATTAAACGGCGGCAAAATACGTGAGGTAGCAGCCGTAAAGGCAACAAAAAAAATCAATGTGAGCGTTATTTACCAGTCAATTAAATAAAATCATTAAGTTCCTTAAAATCCTCCCTACGACCAGATCCATCTTACCCTTAAAACCTTTCTTAAAATCGTTAAAGTTTTCCTCAAAATCGTTAAATTCCCTAAGGCAAAGCTTACTACAGCAGGTATACCTATATATATGAGTTTACCACAAGTCCTATCATAAGACTTTACCTTTCGAGCTAAGCGACTAGCAATTACTCCTATTATCACGATTTAAAAATTTTAAGGTTTGAGTTGATAATAGAAAACAATATCGATGACTGAGACAATTATCGTAACTTCTTTCTCAAACCTGTCAAAATAGTTAATATTAATCACAGATGTTGAAATAGTAGTCAAATGCAGTACAGTCAAGTTAACTTTACTTGCAGTAAAGTTGATTGTACGTACTGCAAATTGAGTGCAGTTTATGGGATTTAAATACGCTGCACTACAATTGCAGTATAGTAGATGCCCACTTCAAAGTGGGGCACAAGCCAAAGCGTTTGACCATACAAATTAGTGTGCATACCGGCTAGTGGTCTGCCAAACTTAGAACTTACACCATCAACCAACAATATCAACGCAACACCAGTTACTTCGACCACAGTGATTCGAATCGACTACTTTGCAACGATAAAGGCCTACCAACAACAGAATTTTTATTGATTTCGCGAAAATTATAAACAGCATGAAAAGTATAACAAAAAGCTGTATAATCTATTTAATACGAAAATACTACCCTTTTCAAATATTTGAAAGTGGATGGAGGTTCCACCATGAAGCTTTCACTCACTATTTCCTAAAATCCTCACAAGGCATGCTAAAGATTATTACCTAATCTTTCTAACGAAAGCAAAAATGTTCCAAGAAATCTACAATGATATAAAAAGTTACTTCGAATACTATATCTACTTTATGCAATACTACACGATTTAAACCGCAATAAAGTGGATAATGATAATAGTTAAAAAGGAAGAGAATGAAATTTTCATAAATGCCATTAATCAAATGCTTAACAGATTAATATTATATTAAAAAGTAATAGTAAAGGTTTACGTTAGCGAAGCCATACTTTATAAATAGGTATATATAGCTATTACGGACGTTAAAGAATCCAAATACACCTTATAGCGTTTAGATATTACCTATGAAAGCTTTTTTAGCTAATTACGTTTTTCGATTATAATTATAATGACCTGTACGCTGGATTTGGTTGGTATATAACCCTAAACTTATAGCTTCTATAATTAGGATGAAAAAGACTACATTACAGTATATTACATTAATTTTAAGTACGGGGAGTCTAAATATTGAAAATTTAGTCTAATTATTTCTGATTAAAAGCTACAATTATACTAGCGTTAACTAAGGTAAAAATTAAGCGGGCCTTCTCACCGTAAGAATTATCTTCGTAATAGTGGGAAAAGATGTTAGATTTATGGTAAACCCAGTTATTAGTTAATTAGCTACCATCCAGCTAAACGTTATAAATAGTATTGAATATATTATACATAATACTTTATTCCTTATAGGGAAAATAACCTAATTCAAGTTGTAATATATGATGGTAAAACTACTGTCAATAATAACAATATACCTAAATAGGTTAAGTGGTATAAAGATATTATTCTTGACACAACTTACTAATTAGACAACCACACCTTCATATACTATTTAAATGGTTAAAACCCCTACATTTGCTTTAATTCAACACTTAACCCTTTATATACCTTTAACCTTTACGATTATTACGTAAAACACATATTTTAAATAATCATATTAAATATAGGGGCAGTAAGGCATTTAATAGGAGGCTATTTATGATACGTAGCTTTGCGTAAAGAAAGTACTAAAGTTACCCAGATTAATCTTCAAAATATTAAAAAATCTAAATTTGGTTTCAGCTTTGGTAAATAACTATCGTTACTAGGAATAAAGACTATTTAAACTGTCATTGGGCCTATTATGTTTCAAATCCTTGAATCATTTACCCCATTTCTTCTTTTCTTGAAAAACATAAAGATCCTTAGCATTAACATTAACTTTAACGTTGAAAAAATAGTTGAAAACAGCCAGAAATTCTTACTCGTTTTCAAGTAAAGACACTTTTAGTTTTATCTTCAAAGCCCAGAAATAACGGTATCAAACTCAATGAAGTTAAAAATACGTTAATTAAATCGGCGTATTAATCACGCAACCTTTGACAAGTCATATTAAACCATTGAATTTGTAAGGCATAAAAATTTGAAATATTTTATTATAAAAGCTATTAAAAAACACTGTTAATATTACCAAACTTATACGTAAAACTTTCGAAGATTTAATTTTACATTGAAAAATGAGAACGATTCCAATTATGATATTTTCGTTAATTTATTATATTTAAAAAATAAATCTTTTTGTACATTGTTAAATATATAACATTTTTTTACGAATCTAAATTCCTTAAGTCCTTATAGAAAAAGAATACGTGGAAAAAATTGAACACATTGTTAATTAACAAGTATTTGGGCCTAACAAACGTTGTTGTTAACAATAATAGTATTAATCTTATAAGGGTAGAGTTTTCAATAGATATAAAGATAATAGATATTTAATAAAAATAGGTATATATTAAGATTTACCAAGGTATTCGAAAGGTCAAAAAGGCATACGTACTACTTTGTGAGTCGTAATATAAACTTATATTAAAGATTGAAAGTTTTATGGATTAGAAAGCATATCTTTTAATCATTGTGAAGGGTTTAAACGATATTGTGGAAACTTAGTAGTTTGGTACCAAGTTTATTAGTTTTTAAAGTATGTACTCATTTGACGATTAAATCTCCGTCATTAACAAGTATTTGGAAAAGGGTTGTTGAATACGGTAAATCCTTAAAGAAACTACAAAAGAAATCGGTACGGCGTTAAATTAATAGCGCTTTTAATACCAGAAACAGTCCTATAACAATGAAACTGCTCTTTTCGTCGTTATAAAGTAAAGTATTCGTATAGCGAGAGCCAAGAAAATGACATGGCTTATTTAAGATTTTAAGCATCTTGAAATATAGAGTAGTTATTAAAACCGTTAACGGTTCGACAACGTTTTGCATAATTCAGTTTAAATCATACTAAAGGCGATACAATACCGCCGACTACCAAAAAGAAAAAAAACTTTAAAGATGAGAAATACACATCAGGTCGAACCCACAATAATATTTTGGTTGATAGAAAAGAAAAAGATAGTTAAAACTTAGTTATTTAACTCCGGGAACAAGGTGTTATTAAAAGCTCCAGAAAACTTTTTTAAAAAGCGATGGGATTGAAATTAATGGACAATTTATTCTAGGACTTATATAATTTATGCCTAAACGCAACTTCAATCTTGAAACCCCAAATTTCAGGATCTTTGAGTCGGAAAATATTTACGAGGTTAAAGGAAAAACTACGGAGCCACCATAGGAAAAGTTACATTCAATCGCTTACGAATACGGTAATGAAAGTAAAAAATAAATCCTTACTTAATCGCCCACAGTTCAAAAAATCAGATAAAGTTTGGTAGTCGCTTTAATAATAAGTTTGTTAGCTAAAACGAATAGGAAATCCACCCTGAATTACCATTATATAATCCAAGAATACACATAATTGACATTTAATTTATAAACGATTGTTTTATTGAAACTGCCGCAAAAACTCCGTAACAGATTCCTTCCTGAAACGGTTATAATATATACGAAGATATTATACAAACTAGCTGAAACGAGTGTTTTTTGATTCCTAACCTACTAATTTCACCTCAAGTTGAAATTATGAATAAAATCTTCAATATACAACCCGTGTTTACCAATCAAGAAAAATCAAAATTTTAGCCTAATAAGTATTTAAACTAACGATACCTTTCTATTGAAATTACTGGTTTTATAATATCGGAACAATAGACGATTGAAAACCTAAAATTCTGGAATTACAAACCAGTCGCAACTTTGACGAAAGGCAAATATCTTAACTTTAACGAATTGTCAATCCTTAAACATTGTATTCACTATATTTACCTTGGTTTTCTTTAACAAAGTTAGGGTAATAACTTGGCTACAATTGATAAAACTAACGTGTTTAAAATTTAAAGACATATAGAGTAACACGCCTATAATAATGAGATCGCTACCTTATATCAATCGGAAACCTTTTACGACCTATAAATTACGGTCTAAATATAAGACTTAACGTATAGAAACTTAAACCGATTAGACAAAGGGTTAAAATAATAAAGAAAGAATATGAATCGAAAAATAAATATGGTTCCGATTAACTGATTAAGGACGAAAATGTTGATTTTTACAGACGGCCTTTTTCAAAGACGATATAAATTTATCGTTAAATATAGAGTCCTTTATAGCAATCGTGAAAAAAAATTATAAAAGAACCAATTCAATATTACCAGTAACTCAATCTATTGAAATTCCGTTAAGTATAAAAGTATTATTCGTAACTTATAAACCTTAAAGATCTATGGCATAGTAACCGATTTCGACAAAAGCATAACAATATAGAAAACTATTAGAATAGCAGTCAAATATAGTACAGTCAAGTTAACTATACTTACAGTTAGTTGATTATACTTACTGAAAATTGACTATAGTTTGTGGGATTAACTTCAAGTTCAATACAGTAGGTGCCTACTTCAAAGTGAAGCATGGGCCAAAGTATTTGGCCATACAAATTAGCGTACAGACAGGCTAGCGATCTGCCGAACTTAGAACTTACAACTTATTAATCAGAACCAATTTCAATACAACACCAGTTACTTTAACCACAGTAATTCGAATAGACTATGGTGTAACGATAAAGGTCTACTAACACTCATAAGTATTTATTAGATTAAGCACAGATAAGCTAGGTAAAACAAGAGGCTACTTTCGGGTTACGCTTTATATAATTGGAAGGTAAAGGGAAGATTTTTACGAAGAGCTCCTTTCTGTTGCATCCGCTGTTTATAGGTAACAAAAAAGAATAATTTTCAATTGCGTATGCTATTTACAGGTACTTAAAAAGTAGCAACGATATTACCGTCACCGAAAACACTAAAAAGCTTTTACTAAATTAGTTTTCAAGAAAAAACTATGAGATTAACCGCCTGAAAGTCTTAAAAATTACCAAGTTAGATAAGTTAACAAACAGCTAAATTTATACCATTACGGGTATTACTATTACAAACTTTAAAGCAAAAACGACTAAGTTTTACAACTTTTAAAAAATACCAACTTTAACGACAAACCTACAAACTTCTCCTTTACACTAAATTTTTCTCTATACTTTATTCTTTTTACTTTTCTTACATCAATTTACTTTTCAAAATCGCTACTTTGAACGAAAAACCCCAAGAATTGTCAAGTCGCTTGAAAAAAAAACTACGTTATGCGACTTTACGTTAAGTTGCCAAATTCCTACGCTTCCAAATCACTACACCTACTACCAAGCCCTACACAAATCAAACGTTAAAATAGCTACCAAAAACGCCAATATCAACATCATTAAATTTTTTATTAAAAAAAAGAAATTAAAAACCTCGGATTCACATTCATTAAACACTTAAACGATTTCTGGTTTACGGAACCCAATGAAAACTCTACCCCTAAATAATTAACTAATTATATTAAACGTTTCTTCCTCGACGTTAACTAAGACGACTAGGTTTCTAGAATAAAGGCTTACGATAAGTACTTCGATCAATTTGAAAACTAGAGCCTAGCTATACAAAATAAGACAAAGAAACTAGTAAAACTTAAACTAAGGGATAAATTACGCCAACGAGGCATCGTATTACCATGGATACCTGGTAAGGAAAGATAGAACCTCGCTAAAGTACTATACGAATACACTACTGATCAAGATCCTTAATGTATATAAAAAGGTAATGGAAAAGGAATTACTAATAATAACATTCCTTAAAACCTCGGATATGTTCCTAAGGTTACACCTAAGCCCAGATAAGTTCCTCAATATTGGTAGATCTTTATCGTTGCAACGTAGTCGATTCGAATCACTGTAGTTGAAGTTACTGGTGCTGCATTGAAATTGGTTTGATACGTGGTAAGTTTTAGGTTCGGCAGACCGCTAGCCGATTTGCACGTTAATTTGTATAGCTAAATGCTTTGGCATATACTCAACTTTGAAGTGAGCACCTATTGTACTATACTTGTAATCAATCCCACAAATTGCAATCAATTTGCAGTAAGTATAATCAACAAACTTTAAGTATAGTTTACTTAACTGTACTGTATTTAAAAAATATTTTAATACTAGTGGCTTTTTGTTTTGTGCTTGCATGCCAACATGGCTGGCTTCCAATTGGTATCAACCTTTAAAATCCCTCCTATATTCACAAACCAAACCCTTGTTAATTATACTTAACTTACACTAAAATTAACATTAATTACGGCCTTTTGGTCCATATTTTCGAACCTTCCATTTCTTAACTTCCTTACAAAAGTCTTTTGCTATAAATCTAAGCGTATTACGTATTTTACTATTTGCGCATTTTTACTAGTAGTTTAATTTACTGGTAATATTACTGCCGCTATTACCATTATTATCATTATCTTGGTAATCTTTAAGTTTGTCAAGGCATCTTTATTTTTCCATATGATGTGTTGGGCGGTTTATGTAGTCATTGATTCGTACAATTAGCGTATTTCAGTTTACGAAACTTACCAGGGCGTTATTGGGCATAGTTTTAGTTATAACGTTAACAGAGTTATCTTTGCCTTTGATTCACCAGAACTTATCGATTTTCCAGGATTTTTATATCTTCCTTAAAGCAATTACGTTTATTATTGGACGTTTTTTATTGGTCGTGCTTAGTTTTGATAGGTATTTGTAAAAGCTTCTGGAATTTATATATATTACTACAAGTATCGAAGGCAGTCTTAACTGTTTAGTAATAATCATTAATGGGCTGTTAGTTACTATACTGATATTAAAGCCTACTATTATACTATAAACTTTTAAAGCTAACACGTTTCGTATTATACGCTTATATTTAATGGATGTCTAATACACGAGGTTTCTAGTAATTTTTTATTTTATTTACTATCACTAGGTAGTACCTACCATATAGATAATATAGTGTAACCCTTGAAAATGTAAAAATACATATATATACCGGCAGGAAGACTCGCAAATTAAACGCTCCTACCCCACAACAACCACCTTATTCGAAAATTCCTGTTTCTAAGTCGTACCATATAATCCGTTGAATAAACTTTTTCAAAAGCCATGTCCCTAACTAAACAATTATATAAGGTTGAAAATCTAATCCTAAACACCTGTAATGATCACACTAAATACCCGTGAGTATATATAAGGTGTTCAGAGGGTTTATATTAGCAGTAAAGTAGCAGAGGTAACAAAAGGTGCAATATCAAGACTGTATTCGTGCGAGTGATGATCAGAAGCCGTGAGGCTATTCAGGGTAGACTGAATACTTAG
>JASMMZ010000003.1:19441538-19695934 GCA_038502455.1 Anisogramma anomala
TCATACGTCTTCAGTGTAGGCTCGACTGGCTCGACGTCGAGTCCATCGAGTCCCGGTGTGCAGCTCGACTGGCTCGATACCGAGTCCATCGAGTCTCACACCATGCTGACCCTAACCCTTGTGTACGGTGTGTCTGTTGTGGATCCCTGGTGCCTGCCAAGAGGCTGTGTCCAACCGATTTCCTTCGTTATCTGCTGCGGGGCCGCCGCTGGTGCGCCCTGCAGATGTTGGGTCATAACAACACCTATAACCAATATTTAGGTATTATGTTGTACGTATATGTTGAATGCCATTAGGGTCTTAAAATTAACCGTATTAATTATTATTATATGTTATGAACCTAACATAATTACAAATATTCATTATATTTGTATAAATTTATCCACGTTCTACGTGAAAGAGGATATGTAGTATAAGGTGTTTTAGAGGGGGATATTAACCAAATATATTTATAAAGAAAAGTTCACCACCCTATATAACCTTTATTTATAAAACAGAAATACAAATAAAGTTTTTTATTAGAAATCGAAATTTAAGCCAGCTTTCCAATTAATATCTTAAGGTACCTTATAACTTAGAGGCCTGTAACATTGTATGTGAGTAAAAATTGTATCCTTAACTGGACCATATTATACGGCCATTTTAATCTCTATTCGATATTTACTTGTATTGAGGATCAGATAGCCCTAAGAGGGTAAAGAACGTATAAAACATATATATTTCGGTTAAATGTCCGTAGCGGTGGGTAAAATATACTTTTGAACTTGGTAAATGACGTATTTTACAACTTTAGTAAAAAAAATCACAACTCGAGTTGCTTTTTTACCACGAGCCGTAAACTTAACAAGTGTTAAGAATCCTAAAATAGGGCACACTACTAAGCGGGTAGTATTCCGTGAAAATTCTTTTGTAGATATCTATAGAAAGGTATCCAAAGTAAATTCGAAGGCCCTATTAAACGGACGAAGCACTGTTATGAATAATAACATCTTAAAAATAAATTAATTAATTAACAAATAAATAAAGCTTTTAAGTGCAAACACTTATTAAAAAGATATTTTTTAGATCTCAAAGCGTAAAAGAAATCAAACCTACAGTATGTAAGTCCAAATCTAAAGGGTCACATTAGTATAAGACGAGGGACGGAATCGTTGGTTATGAGGGCTGTTTTCTGGATGTACCGCTGCACGGGTGGTGTGCCGAGCCGACGACGATCTCCATAACCAAGAAGGGGTCGCCGAAAAAGATTCAAATGGTGATAAAACCGATTAAAGATATTGTAGTGGAATAGAATGCATATGAAGTGATGGTGTTAAGAGCGGCTAAACCTGAAATTTTTTCTTGTAAGTGGGCACTATTAGAGTTTACAGTATAGGCCCCTTGCCTTCTTTAATAAGGTGGTCTATGCACATATTCCAAGAAATTTGATGTAAGGTCGAAGATGTTTCCGGTGATTGTAAACTTCCTTTTAGACCTCTTTTCATTGACGAATATTATGAGAAACTGTTGGACTTAGATGGGGTACCAAACCCCACCTGCATTCTTTGTTGTCTGTAGTTGTTGTACATACATACCTGCTGCAAAGTTTGCAGCTTCAGACCTAGACTTAGCTTCTTTATCTTTCAATACACTGCAAAATCACACCATCACCAGTAAAACCCTAAAAATAGTAGCTCTAAACGTCGATTTAATTGAGACCAGGCTTAACTTCCGACAAAGTCTGTAATACGTAAAATCCATTAACGTATAACATCTTACCACCAAAAAAACATTATCAAATTCTTCCCTTTATAACCTGTAACTCCCTCTATTGGTTTGCCTTTCTTACATTGGCTTGCCTATTTTTCCATTAGTTTTTATGACGAGTAGACAGTTACAAACGTTGTTGGTAGACCAGTTATTTCCTTATACACCGTTGCAATGAACTTGGGCCCAACAAGTATTACTTGCTAGTTCAGCCTCTCTCAAAACGCAATAGCTATCTCGAATCCCATTTCACTCTTCCCCACTAGCCTTAACTCATTTTTACACGCTAATATATATAATGTCTAGAAATACTACCTCTTTAAGCAGCAACGACAATAACAACAGAAATAGTAATGGCGAGCCTATTATAAATTACCTTCGTAAAGCCATCGATCAGCAAATTAATTTGCGTTTTATAACTGTAAATGAATACCTTAATCGTCTAGATAACAATATTCGCAAGGTGAGGAATTAGGTGTAGAATCACGTTGAGGTAAAAGTAATTAAAGGAGATATAACTACCTTAGCTACCATATAACGAGATTCTCTTTAGCCCTAATATTTCCGTCTATCGCTTTAGTCTCTACATCCAGGATCCAATATTCGTAAAGAGGACCATTATCTTTGTAAGGACAATAATCTTCCTCGTAAAAACGACCGTTAAAACCGCAAATAAGCTATCAACCGCCGCTATAAGTCTGACCGTCGCCACGAACTCGAACCTCCTCGAAAACGCGACCGCCCCCCAAAATACGATCTCGAGCTATAAGAACACGAAAAATCTAATAGACACGAAGATTTATATATTTTCTTACAATAATCGGAAGAAGGAAAGCGCTCAAAAAAGGTAAAGGTCTTTAACTAAAAACATCTAGATCCTTTGGATCTCGACATTATAACTGTAGGTAAGGACATTATTTTCACAAACGTCTGGTTTTTTTTTTTTTTTTTAAAAAAAAAAAAAAAAAACTGTGAGACTTATTTACTAAGACTAACTCTAACATCGAAAGATAATTAATGAAATTGGTTTTAACCTTATTTTAAAGTTAGACCATTTACTGCTGAAACATAAAGTTAATTTTATTTAACCGTCGCAAATGATATTCCCGAAAACTCGCTAAAATTATAAATAATTTTGTATCCAAATTCGCTAGAAACGTTAAACGAGTTACTACCAAGTATTAGATATATACCTTTCATCTTATTAGCTTATTAAACGATAAATACGAGCCAAAAAAACACATCCAAACGAAAATACGATACGACAAAGCTATCGGTACCTAGAATAGGTACAATAAAAATTGTTAGGGAGCTATAATTAATACTTAATTCTTATTAGATATGGACAATTGACAATATTTGACTCTTTGTTGAAGACAACGAATATATAAGTATATATTTAATATTAGGAAAAATGGAACTATGTTGCTTACGGTAACGAAACGTAAGTTTCCTTACCATCGACTCACTTTAATCGGCGATACTAAAAATCGGTACGATTTTCGCGGTAATTGCGAAAATATTCGCAAAAGGTACGAGAAAATACGCTACTCCAATAATCGCTACGAAGCTTATAGTTGAAGTTACGATCGTTTATACAACCGCTACCAAAACCGTAAACAAGAATACCAACGCCGTAAAAATCATTTTCGTTAACGAAAACGAGATAACAATTGCTGAACCACGATTACGAACGTTAAGACAACTGTAAACATCGCCAAAGCAGTCGTAAACACCGCCAACACAATTATAAACGTCGCTGTAACTGCGACCATCGCGTTTATAATATCTATTCAAATACTAACTATAACAAAAACTTGCAATATTTAAGAGCCTTTTTACGCTTATCCCCCATACACTCGGAAAAATATATCGTTGGCAATATAATCGATATACCCAAACTAAACCAAAAAAAACTTACGGTTATTATCAAGAGTTTTTTCACTTGCGTAATTAGTTGTTTATTTACCTAAAAATCTATTTAACTCTCGGCACTATTATTACTTATACTATATACAGATATTTACTCCAAGTCAACTAACCCAATTAGAACAAAATAGTGAATATTTTTTTTAAAAAAAAACAAAAGTTATTATAATTCATATTATCGAAGACAAGATAACTTTGGTAATACGTAATTAAAAATACTAACGTATTTCGGTGTATAACTATAAACAAATTATATAAAAAAGGTAAAAACATTAATATATATCTCTATACAATCGTAGGAAAAAATATAGTAAAGCTACGATTTCTCAAAAATTACTTTTCGGAATTCATTATATTTAAGGTACCAATACAAAAACTCGAAACAATTACAAACCTTATAAGACCCCTGGTTTAATGAAAAGCGAAGGTTAAATAAACTTTTTGAGCCTCTAGCTACAAAACTAACGATTTGTCTAAATTGTTACATAAAACGATAAAAGATTAGGTTATGAAAAAACTTCATGTTAAAGCTTTTTTTACCAATAATTAGCTAAAACCTCGTAAATCTAATATTCTTATGCCGCGAGATATTATTTTATTTCTCGATAGCAAATTAGATTTTCCATTTCTTATATACAAAATAACCGCTCAACCAGTAATTTGTAAAGTAAAAATTTGTTTTTTTAATAGGATAACCAAGAAAAACTATTTATATCCTAGTAGATTATATGAACCTAGCCAAAAGTCGTTTGTTTATATTTACCTCATAATATCCTGTCGTTTTAAATATAATATTTGATGCTACCACGCCTAATATTATATAAATATATAATTCCACCGAAAAAGTGATAACTATTTTCAAACCTCAAGATTAAAAACCATAACTAAATGCGAAAATTCAACCTATTTCCAAATAAATTGGAACAACGTATTTCTGGCCTTTGTTTAAGCCAATAAAGCCGTAGTAATCTCTTTACTAATAACTTAACCCACAAAGGTAACCTCGGGAGGTTATTAGGTAAACTTTGCATTGTCTAGAGTATGTGACAATAATTTGCCCATGCTAGCAGTAGGAGTCGAATTCGAGATAAATTCTCTTACTATAGAAATAGCAGTTTTTTCATCTAAACCTACAAAATGAAGCCAAATACAAATTAACCTGAATACCAATATTCCGTCAATAGACGCCGTAATTTATATAATTACGAAGTTTTCTTTATAAATATTTAAAAATTATTCGGTTAAGGCTCAAGTTGGAAAACGAATTACTACGAATATTACCTAACTAATTCGGTATTAAAACTCCAGATTATATGCTAATGGTTTAAACGATATGAGGCGTCCATATTAATACGGTTGATAAAATACAAATATTAAAATTTTAAATACCTTACGAATAATACCCTTATATGTAAAAAGATACCAGTTTAGTGAAAGTTTTGGAGGAAAAATTAATAAAAGTGTTATACACTCAGGCCATTGACCATTGAGTCTATAGGTTACGTAAATGTATACGTAACAGGATAGGTGGTACCCGTTTTGAGCCTAGTTCGGGTATGGACCTAGCGTAGTCCGTGTACAGCACGTGTAAGGGCACGTAACGGGCTGAGCACTGGATATGCTTATAGGTCCTGTATAGTAGATCACGGTAGCCTTTTTTAATCTTTTACTATATCTTAATGGGAAACTTTATTTGGCATATATTTGGCTTACTATCGTAGGTTGGATTATAATACATTATTAAGGTTTTATTTTCATTTTTCCAAAGAAATATTACTTATAATAAACGAATCGATAGAAAAGGTTAATGATTTCATATTACATTTTATTGTTATCGAAAAAAATAGATCGTCAGAGAATACCTATTCCTCAACCTTTATAAATATTCATTTTAGTCTTTTAGGGTCAACTTAAACTAATATTTCTCGTTTTTAAAATACTGTAAGTTATATCGCGTTGACTGTAAAACGATTGTAATAACCGTGTTAATCTATTTTAATTATCGACCTTATGTTTAACTTCGCTTAAATTATAACTAAAATTTAGTAATTTGAAATCGAATTCACCGCAACTTGTAATAACTTTTTACCGGTTTGGGATAGGTGAAAACGATTTAACCAACCCTAATTCGACGAATTTACTTTTACATAAGCGAAAACGCGTTAAACAATGAAATTTATATTAGAAACGAATAAAATGTAGATTAAAAAAGGTTGGTATATGCTTTTTTACGTATAAGGTTATTATATGGCGGCGGTAAAGTAAACGATTATAACGTATTACGAAGACAGCGTATACGAAGGTAGATATAATATAGGTAAGTTTTTCGATTATATCGAAGTTGTTTTTAACGATTTTTATCGCGCGGATAAAGTATTTTTCGAATTAAAGGGATTAGTTATAAAAGATAAAAACCTATAAATATTATTCTCTATTAGGTTCGAAATACTTTTAGCTTAAGCTGGCGGATTAAATTGTCTTTCGGCCGTAAATTACAATTTTTTACGCTTTCGCGTATCGTTACGTATTCGCGACAAATTTATTACAATAGGAGTTAACTGAGTAAACTATATGTAATGATCATACTAAATACCCGTGAGTATATAGAAGGTGTCAGAGGGTTTATGTTATCAAGAAGGTAACAGAGGTGCTGAGTGAATAATATCGCAACCGTGCAAGTAATAATCAAAAGCCGTGAGGCTATTCAGAATATACTGGGACTGAATACTCAGATTGACGACTGAAGAGCTATGAAGAAAATGCTATCTATGTGGTGATGACTGTGTCCTTATATATCCGTGCTTTCATACCGTTTTCAGTACTGGATCACTTGGATCAGTGCTGATTCCACTGATCCTAATCACATAATTGGTTTAGTCATTTCCGCTAACAAAGTAAAGGTGTTCCCCGCCTGATGTGTTGGAATTCGGTCTCAGCTGCACACTGGCTTGCTTCCTGACCCGCTATCATGCTTGGGTCGTGACACTATATCGTAACCTTGAAAAGTTATTACAAATTCGCCAACGAATTAAAGTCCTTAAATTTAAAGTAACGTTTTGGTTATTAATTAAAGAAAACTATATAAGTTTAACGGCCGGATATTAATATAATAATAATAATAGTTTACGAATTTTATGTATTCTTATTAAAGGGTCATAAGAATTATAGCTAATTATTTTAATACCGCGGCCAGTTATTTTAATAAACCAATTCGGTACGAATTTAGGACTAAAGATTTAAGACGGCGTAGAAAACTGTAAATAAACATTAAGCCAAACTTGTTATGGGGCATTACATACGTTATTTTTCGTCGGACTATTACTAATATGGTTACGAACTCCACCCAGCATTACTTTCTACGTAGGTATATACGGTTTAAATCGAAAAGGTAAATGAAGATTCTATATTAATAGCGATAGGAAAATATTAACTTTTAAATATAATTTCATTTAAAGGTTATATAACCTTAACGACTTAATTATAAAATCGAATAAAAAATTAGTTTAATTAAAATATGAATTAACGAAAATTTATTTTTATCCTTTTTTTTTAATAATACTTACTTTGTGGTCATTAAAATCTATTTTAGTTATAATAATTATTATATCTTCGAAATTTTCGTACAATATTATGGTTACGGAAAAATATGCGTATTATCTAAATAACTAAGTTTCGCATAAATATTAATAAATAGTTGAACCCGATATTAATATATATTATTCTCGGAATAACGCGGAATATTATTTTTGGAATATTTTAGGTACAATTCTAATAGATATGCTTAAACTTTAACAGTAGTTATTTAATAGTTCATGGTTAAAAAGGTTTAATTATTGACGCAGTAATAACACGCTTTAGGTCGAGAGATATACGAAGCATAATATGATCGTTTTTTATCGATTTAACAAACCGTTTATACAAGGAATTATAACGTACTGGCAATTACTTTCGGTTAGCTTTTGTTATAATCTTTTACTAGATAACGCGAATATTATATGCGACAGCGCCGACTATTATTAAAAAGGAAAAAAATTAGTTACATTTCCTATTTTAATTAACAGAATTCCGTAACCTATTTGATAAACATAAGGCTATAACTTTACTCCTATATGAAGGGAAATTCGATTATTATATTTATATTAAACTGAATAAAAATAAATTTTCAGTGAAACGAATTTAAGGGTTATTATATACGATATCACGGAATTAAATTTTTAAATTTCGACGATAAGTTACGAAGTTAATAAATAAGGGTTAATTTTAGGTAAGTTTTTTATCGATCATAATGTCGGTATTAGTTATTTTTAATTCGAAAGGGAGATAACAGTTTTCTATCAACTACGAATATTAAATAAAATTAACGAATAAAATTATTTTCTTTTACCTTTAATTAAAAGGACTTTATATATGTTATCGAAGTTTATGTAGTTTACAAAGTTGGATATTCGAATGATCTTTTACCATATCCGGATTATATTTAAATAAATGGAATCAACGGTGTTTTATATGCAGTTATAATTATTTAAATAGTTAGTTACTCTTTCTAAGTTAAAGAAAAATCCGGTAACGTTTTAACTATATTAATCATGTAATAGCTGATAGTTTTGATAATTCGATTATAATGTACCTGAATAGCCCTTCAATTTTACTTTTCGATATTAAATAAAATTATATAAGGAAAGTTCGTGTAGTTTTAGGACCTTTTCGTTATAAGAAGCTAAATTTGAATTTTAAGAAATATAACTTCGTAATTCAGAAGGTAAAATAACTGGGTTTTATTAAAATAGTTAGGATAGGTATTCGAACTAACTTCGAAAAGGTTTGGGTAATATACGAGTAAAAGTTACTACGTACTATCTAGGATGTTCGAAGTTTTTTAGGGTTTGCCAACTTTTATCGTAATTTTATTAGTAATTTCTTCAAGTTAACGGATTATTTCGTCCGACTAACGAAATAAGAAATTCGCTAGGCTTAAATGAAACAGGAGAAACTTGTATTTTAAAATTTAAAGAATACCTTTATTACGGCTCCAATTTTGGTATATTAAGATTCAAATTGGTTAACAGTGGTAAAATCCGATTACTAGGAATCAGTGTTAAAAGGGTATTTTCCATAACAGAATAAACATGGTATCCTAAAGTTAATAACTTATTATTTCGTACTATTAATAAATGCGAAACGTAAATATACTATTTACAATAAAGAGCTTTTAACGGTGGTATCTTATTTAATAGCGGGGGTTTTCGAATTATGTAATATCTGTACCCCGTTTACGATACTAAATAATTATAAATGATTAAATTTTTTTTTACCACGTTCAATTTCGGAATATCAGGTTGGATTAGCCGAAGTCCTTACGTTTTTTCAATACTATTTACGGTATGGGCTCATAATTTAAGGCGCTCATCCGGACTCGTTAATCCGTAGATCATAAGATAAAAAAGAAGTTAGAGCATGCCGTACGCGAGTATTTCAGTTTATTTCTATTATTATCTTAAATATATTAATAATAAATTTATATATCAAGGGAATGTTAATTGCGGCGAGTTATATGGATAAATTTATTAAAATAGAGGTTTAGTTGTTAAACCGCGACGACATATACCTTGGGGATAAGCCGAAGGTTTTTGAAAGGTCGTGAATAGTGTAACCGTTCTGGGCTCGGCTCGCGCCCGAGTTGTTATTAGGAATAACGCTGGGGGATTTTAGTACTTCGAAACCAGTGATACCGTTACGGACCCGGTCTATGTTAGGCCCGTTAACCTGATTAACATTAAGTAATCACTTTATTTTCGGCTTGGGCACCTTAATGAAATTATAAAATTAATAAGTAACGAACGATCCATTATATAAGGTTCGTTTATTAATAGTTTTCAAAATTGTTAAGTGTTTTTTTTAGCTCAAGTAGTATAATTGGTATAAATTACGAATTACGGGATTAATCCGCAGGGTACGTTACGTTACCCCAACTGTTTATAACCATTAAGTTGAGAATTATTAACGACGAAAATTTTATAATAAACTTACGATCCATTTATTATAGGCTATTCGGGTAAAATTATATTTTTCGCGTTTTTAATAGGATCATTATCAGAAAATGATAGTCGTAGATATTCGACTCCTATATCGAATATATACGTAATATAATGGACCGAAACCTCGTCGTACTTTACAATAAAGCTTCTTTTAATCCTTTTTTACCTTAAATAGGTATTAGGTATATATTTCCGTCAACTTTATAGGCTACATATCATTTATTAGGGGCGGCTTTCGATATTAGTTAGTTATTATAAATTGCATTTTCAAATTTATATAACTTGAGGTCATATGGTTTATAATTGTCGATACGTATGTAAAGCGCTTTCGAGATATATAGTATAGATTTTATAATTTTTTGGCTTTATTATTAGTAACCGCGATTCGGATTGAATAAATGTATTTTAAATGACCTTATGTTTTTTGGTAAAGATCGAATAACTTTTATTTACGATGTATTATTTATAAATTAATGACGATATTAAAAGTATTAACCATGAAGTTTAAAAGTATTTATATATTATTATAGCTTTTTCGTAATACAATTAGGCTTTATATTTACCTAGTTATTAATTTACGTGAAATAACTGAAAGTCGACGGTTATTGGGTTTAATGTAAACCGTTTAGTAAATAAATATAAAATATTACCTATTTAAAAAATTAAAGGGAATACTATGTCGTTAATTAGTCCGGCGGGACAAGTTATTATGTTTTTAATATATTTATGCGAATGAATAAAATTAATTCAAGTAACGATAATATATATTTAGTATTAAATAAAAACGGCGACGAACCGTCAACGACGTCCGACAAAAAGATATAGGGTAAGTATTTAGGTTTAACTAAGCCTATATAATATTAAAATTAACCGTCTAAATCAAAAACTAAATTAAATTTATACTTAGTACCAGGTTGTCAACGTTTCGAACCCGTTTAATATCGTTTTGGATAGTTTTAATAAATACGTTGAATTTTACATAAACTTGGTTAAATAAACGGTTTCGGACCCCCGTTTCTCGTAGATTTCATCTGATATTCGCCCGAAACTAGTTTTAATAGTTAATAATATAGGAAAAGTTATACATAAGGAATTTAAAGTTTAAGAAATACTCGCGGTCAAAACGGAGCGGGGTGGGGTTTACTTTATATTAATTGAGTGAAAGGGTTATATTGAACAGGAATAGAAATTTATGGAACAATGCCAGTATATTATAGCTCTAAATAAATTTAAGACGAAATGGAGGGTTATTCAGATTTTTAATAAACAGGTATTTCAACGTCGACATCGAGTTTATACTAAATGATTTACGCGAGGCGAATCGCCTATATTTTCGGAATTATTTATTACTTTTAAAAGAAAAAAAAACATCATTAGTTATATTACAATATAATAAGTAAATCCGGGTAAATATTACCCGACTTTCTCAGATAAACATTCGACTATAAGGCGGCCTTTATTACGAGTAATTAAAGATTTATTTACTTATTATCATTATCCTTATTAGGTTTTAGTAAATAACGACATTGTTAATGTTAGGGACCCTATTATAACTAGCTCTAGATATTAAGAGACATTGGTAGGGGAGGACAACAAGTAGTGTAACAGATGTTATTATGCGTCGGCGAAATGGGTTAGTAAAGGGCGGGGCGGACGCAGGATGACGCCGAGAATAACGGATAACTTTAAAAAGGACGAGCGTTAAGGGAGGCCGACGAAACAGCTAACAAGGAGCGGAATGAGGGGCGAAACGAAAAGAGCAACCATTGAAGCATGTTACTAAAAACTGTAATATATTAATTTAGATCTGGGCAACGCGATCAGCTCGGGTATAATTTTATATCTGCTTACGGTTAACTCGATCAACTCGTTTTGAACTAAGGTTAATGAGTGAAATATGGGTAAAACTGGGGTTCGTATAAGTATTCCTTTAACGTCATTCATTATATTTTATAAGCTATAGGCTCTATTAGCTATAAAAGCAATCATTTACGTAGCTATATTATTTTAACTATTTAGGCCAAAATTATGGAAAGGTATACGGCGGACGTTAAGGGGGGCCGGGGCAAAAACGTTACGCGTTAACGTATAGTTAGCCGAAGAAGTTCTATTTCAGTAAATAAGCGGTACTATAAAGAGTAACGAAAAATATTTAAAAAAACGGACCCGAAAGGAGAAAGCCATAAAAAAGTATAGCTAAAAAGGTAATGGTATATACGGCTGGTACAGTGGGGATTCCTTATACCCGAGTAATATTGAGGAGCCTGGAGAATTAACGAGCTAATTTAAAGAAAATGAGGGTAAAAACGGGCCGATAACTAGGGATATTTCTTTACTGTTTACAATTAAGGCATAGAATATAACCCCTATTTTCGGTAACGATAGTTAATTAACGTAAAAGGGCGCGTAAACCGGACGAAACCATAAGTAAACTTATTTTTAAATATATTACGAACAAGGGCTAAATCGCGGTCGGATTTTTTATAAAGTTAATTTATAAGTTTACTTTATTATAAACCTTTCTGTTGGCAGGTCTTAGACGTTACAACGTTGCTCATTCGATTGGTCAAAGTAATAGTAGTATTGTGTGGTCAAGTAGTGGATGTATTATTATAGGTTTGGCAGACCGCTAGCCGGTCTGTACTGTAATTTGTATGGCCAACTGCTTGGCCCGTGCCCTAGAGTAAAGTGAAGTGTACTGCACTCAATTTACACCCAATGCGGTAAGTCCATACAAAGCAATACACTTGCAATACGGTTAATTTTACTGTACAGTAAAGTTGACCTACTACACTGCATACAATACTATTTCAACACTGGCAGCTTCTTAGTTTATGCGTGTACGCCAGTGTGGCTGACCAATCTTTTCCGGTTACCACTGAATTGCCTTCTCGTCAACTGGCTAGACCCCTGTCAATTCCAGTTGATTTTTACATTGAATTGCACCCAATTGCATATAAATTGACCCCATTTAACCTCAATTTCTCCGTCACCCTAAGGTCCGAGTTTATCAACTCCCACAAAAAGTACTTTTTCCACAGCCCTTCGCAAGTTTTCATTTTAATTGTGCCATTCAAACAAATTACCATCATTTACCCCCTAGTAGTCTTCCAGTCTGCCAGCACATCCCTGTTCGCCGTTACGTAGCCTAGACTTTCCGGGTGGCCTATTCATGTAACCCTCAATACGTATAGTCAACCTGTTACTATCCACAAACCTTTTTAGTGCTTTATTTGGAGATTCCTTCGTTATAGCGTTAGTAAGGTTGTCTTTTCCATCGATTCATCGGAACTACTTAATTTCCCTCCTTTCTTAAGCTTCGCAGAGGGCTATTACGTTGATTATCAAGTGTTTTTCACTAGTAATTCCAAGTTTCGAAAGGTATTCGAAAAGGTTTCATAAGTCTATACAAATTACCATCGGGATAGGGGGGATTTTTAACTATCTGGTAATAAGGTTAAAAGTCTCATATGATACTATACCTACATTAAAGTCTGTCATTATATCGAAAACCTCTAAAACTAGCACGTTTCGCGTAATCCTTTTATACTTAATTAAGGTTAGGTGGATTAAATTATCGATAATACTTAACTGGTTTTTTTACCTGTCTTTATTAACGATGGTTATTATGAAGCCGGTTTATAAAGATAGGTCGGTGTTATTTATAAAGAACCCGTTCGTAAAGATCATTAGCTTGGTTTTTGAAAGGTTGATTGAAACCATATTAATCCCGCGGTACAAGTTTCGCATTTACCACTTAAACCTCTTATTTAGTCGGTCAAATTCCTTATCTATTAGCATTTATACTTATATCGTAATAAATAAATCGTAAAAGGCTTCTGTTAAGCATACAAGAGTAATATAACTACCTCTAACACGTTATTCTAGGTACCTTTAAGCCCTAGTTACGTCAGTATTATCAATTGTAGCCAAAATAGCGCACTAGCCCTTTTGGCGAAAGTTAAGGTCGGCATTAACTTTAAATATACAGATTGACGATTTATTAAAGTTTTACTGTGTATTTTCCATTAATTCCATCACCGTCTCGTAATTTCAAAACTTACAGTTTTTAATCATCTACTATTTTAATACCATAAATCCAACCGTTTCGATGTAAAAGGTATCGTTAGTTTACATACCTATGACGCTAAAATCCTTCGTTTACGTAACCAGTAAATACGGATCATATATTAAAGAATTTATCATTAGCCGGGATTCAAAATACAACTAATAAATTAAGAATTAGTATACGCTTATTTTAAATAATCTATATAATAGCTTAATACATCGCATTATCGTATCTAAAAGGTAAATAACACGGAATTCTTATGGCAGTTTCAATAATACGATCCGTTATAAATTCGTTACTAATTACGTATGAACCTACGTTATATTACAATTATTAAATGTAAATATGCTTTTAGTTTTTACTAATAAATTTTTTATTAGAACGACTACTAAACGGTGATTTTTTTAATAGTTAACGATTATATAAGGATCCAGTTTTTGCTTTTATTACCGTATCCTCAAATAATTAGACGTGATTTTTCGTACGGCTACCTCATAGTTTTACTTTTAATTTCGTAAATAATTCTCGACTTAAAAATCGTAACTTTTAGGTATTAAAGGTTAAAGTCGGTCCTGAACACGAATTGTATAACTCCTCGAATCAGCAAGCCGTTAATCTCAACCATATTTTTTTTAAAAAGACTTGCTGAAGGTCTTAATAATTCCTTGTACTGGAAGTTTTAGTACTAGGTTCTCGTTGTCCGTCTCTTTTATACTTACCTAAATAGTATTATAAATATACTCCGGTTTCTATTCCTCTTTTTAAATATCCTTTTTTCTTAGGGTTCGTTCACGTCGGCGGCGTTTTATCGGCTTATCGATAGTAGGTAAAGGAGATTCGTATTAATTCAGTCGTTTGGCTTAAAACGTTTAAGGTTCTTTATCTTTAATGCCCTTAATATAAGGCTTAATTTAAGTAATTCGAAAGAATATAAGGCCATTAGAAATTTTAACAATTACTTTAAAGTTTACGATACTTAATATTTTGTATAAGCTCTCCTATCTACCCGGATCCTGCTATATGAAAACTTCACTTTACAATGGTAAAGCAAACACATCTATTATTAACGGGCCATTTTTGGTGTGAAAGGCGTTATTAACCTGGCGACATGCCGATTTTCTTTGTAATTCCCTTAAGGCTTTGTTATAAGCCTTAATATGTTTTTAAGTACTTGCTGAATGCAGAGATTTACTCGTTAGGTGTAGGTATGTTTCTAAAACTAAAAGCGTTAATATTAAGCCGTTGGGACCTACGATATCGTTAAAGCCTTTTACTACCATTTATAAACGTGCCTTCGGATCCATAAAACTCTTAATTTCCAACGTAAAGATATTATACACTCGGCGAAATAAGGTGTATACCTTCTTAACCTTTTTAATACTTTAATGGGCTTTTACAGATACCTGTTTATACTAAATACCTATTATTTTAACATCTTTTTAAAACTTTGCCGCCGCAAAGTTAGTACCAGTATCGTAAACGACAACGTCAGGTAAACCTAGGTACATATTAATCCACAACATCCTTAATATTTCCCATTTATCCTTTACCGAAAGGAACTTTAAAAACTTATTTTTGTAAAAAGAGGTTATGGAATTAGTAACGTAAAAAACAGGCTTATTATTTAAGTAAAACATATCAATAAAAATGTCGTAATTAAAGTTTTTATCGTTTTTTAATATAAACTTAAATTTCAGGGCGGCTTAAATATACGTTTAGCAATGATAGCATAGCCATTTAATAGCTTTTAAGGTAAAATATTCCAAATCGTTATACCTTACAGATTTTAGGACTTTATATAACCTATTAATAGCTAAGTGGTTAAAATTCGGATAAAGTTAAAGTATTTCTGGTTTAGTCAAGTTTAACACTACTACTTTCGTACCTTAAATATAAAACTATAAGTGTCTTTACTTAAAGACGAGTAAAAACTTTTAACCGTTTTTAACTAATTAGTTTACGTTAACTTTAATGGTAACACCAAAAGTTTTTATTTCCTTTAAGTAAAGTAAAAAAGGCGCAAGAAAATTAAGGATATAAAATGTAATCGCTTTTACAATAATTTAAATTAGCGTTATCCATAATAACAATAATTTTTCGCCTAAGCTAAAGTTAACTTTGGCTTTACCCATATTATAACGATTAATTTTAGTAGTTGTAATGCTTTTCCTCTGTAACGCTACATATTACGAATAGCCTTTTATTAAGTACATTATTACCACTATATCTGGCATGATACTCTAAAATATATGGTCCGCGTAACGATCGCGAAGGTTAAAAGTATATAAGGGGTTGAAGGTTTAGTTAGGGCTAAGGTAAGGGTTTTTACCATTTAAACGGTACAAAAAGGCGTGGTCGGCTAAACACTAGGCCGCCGTATTAAAATTAGTATTTTCGAGCCACTTAATTTGCTTAGAAGCGTTAACGATGTTAATTAGCTTATTATCTTTACCGTTTACGATTTGATCTAAGTAGTTCTATTCCAAAGCAGTAGGATATTGAACGTTGTATATTACTTTTTTGTTATTACGCTCGGTGGGAGGGTTCCAAATTAACTAATAGACAGACTTATCACAAATCTAATATCTTTCGCCACTATTACAACGATAGTGCTTACGGTTAACAGGTCCGCCTAAATGATATTAACGTTAACATAGTTATTGCCTTTAATTTAGGGCTAGTAGGCCAAACTTTAGGCGTTATAAACGCCGTACTTACGGTCGATGTAATTAACTATCGTAAACTCGTTTTTATTTAGGTTGAGGAAGTTGCTGGCTTAGGAGTATATATTAATCGAATTTGGTGTACGTGTTATTACAATGGTAAGAGAGGATCGCAACTGGCTAAAAAAGCCTTCATAGATGGTATCTAAGCGTTGTAAGGCGTATTCGAAGTCATTAACGCCCGTAACTGCTGGTAAGGAATTAATCATTTCTCTTACGGTAGTAGCACCCGTAGTAAAACTAACTTAGCCGTTTGCCAATTTGCCGAACTTTAAGACTTTTAACAGTCAATCTCAACGGTTTTGAAAAATATCTGACGAAGATTTCTTGGCGTTTTTAATAACGATACCATAGCTTACTTCCAGATTTCCATTAGGGACTGACAAAGCCTAAAAAGTCTTCTCTGTTTTCCTGCCGTTATGGACTGGCGTAATACTAATAAAGGCCCTTCGCAAAAAAATTTCCTCTACCCTAGTCACCGTTATTAACGTCAATCGTAACCAGAAAATAACTTCTTCTTCTACTTAACTTATCTGTGCCTAACCTAATAAGTAGGTAAACACTGATTAGTGTTAGTAGGCCTTGGACTTTGCAATGTCGTCGATTCGATTGGTTGAAGTAACAGTAATATTATGTGGTCAAGTGGTGGATGTATTGTTCTAGGTTTGGCAGACTGCTAGCCGGTCTGCACTGTAATTTGTATAGCCAACTGCTTGTCCCGTGCCCTAGAGTGAAGTGTAGTATACTGTACTCGAGTTATACCCAATGTGGTAAGTCCACACAAAGTAATATACTTGCAGTACGTTCAATTTTACTGTACAGTAAAGTTGACCTACTGCACTGCATGCAATACTATTCCAACATTTTCGGTATATACGACAATTTTACATCCGATAAATTCGATATAAATAAGAAGAATAACGAAATTCAAAAGGTGGTTAATACGTGATATATACGCATCTTTAATTTGTAAAAGGGTGAATTCGCTTTTATCTTCGTTATTACTAAGGATGAATAAATATTTTATAATGCGAAGAGGTTATAAAATGAAATTAACGATAAGGTATTTATATATAGTAAAGTAACGTATTTTACGAAACGTTTTATCATTTTTATTAAGGGCATTGGCAGTGGAATAACTTAAGTTATGTTTATGATATATATTAATTATGAAGACTAAAAGGAGGAAAAAGGGTTACTAAATATCGGCGGGAAACTTTAATTAAAATGTAAGGGGTGATAGTGAAATAATTACGAACAGAGGTAAATAATAAAGTAAAAACGGCGATATAAAAGGGGAAAAAAGAAGTTTTAAAGGCTATAGGAGAGTTTATATTTATAAATATTAAGGGACTGGATTCGATAAAGGTTACGTATTATACGAGGCGTGTTATACGATATTAACGGTAAAAACGAGGTATTATACGTCGTGTTTAAGGGTACATTATACGGTATCGGTGGTAAAAAAAAAATTATACAGCAAGTTAAAAGGCGCGTTATTCGGTGCCGGTGACCTGGGTTTAAACCGGCTAATACTTTATACGGCACGTTAAAGAGCACGTTTTATAATGTTGATGATTTAAAATTAAATCAACTAATACGTTAAACGGTATGTTAAGGGTATATTGTATGGTGTCAGTAACCTGGGATCGGATCGGTTAATATATTATACGGCGCGTTGAAAGATATGTTCTATAATATCGGCGGTAAAAAAAGATTTATTATATAGCAGGCTAAAAGGCGAATCATAAGGCGCCAGTAGACTGGGGTAAAACCAGCTAATATGTTAAAAGATACGTTAAGGGTACGTTATACAACGTCAGTAACCTAGGATCGGATCAGTTAATGTATTATACGGCGCGTTGAAAGGTATATTATATAATATCGGCGGTAAAAAAGATTTATTATATAGTAGGCTAAAAGGCGCGTTATAAGGCGCTAGTGGACTGGGGTTAAACCAGCTAATATGTTAAATGATATGTAAAGGGTACGTTATATAACGTCGGTAACCTAAAGTAGGATCGGCCGATACGTTATACGGTGCATTAAACGCCGCATTACCGGTTCACGCTTGGTCCGCATATTAAGCGGGTAAAACCCGCGTCTCACATTTAACCAGCAAAACATCGTAGCCCTCATAGCATCCGGAGAAAAGGGGGGCATATTATAAAATTGAGCTATTAGCTATGAAGTTTATAGATTACATAACTATACACGTAACGGGATATGTAGTACCCGGTTTGGACTCAGTCTGGGCGCGGACCAGGCGCGGACCATACACGACACGTATAAGGGCTCGTAATGGGCTAGGCACTAGCTATACCTATAGGTCCTACATGGTGGATCACGGTAGCCTCTTTTAGTCTTCCGCTATACCTTAATAATAAACTCCATTTGGCACCTACTTGGCTCACCATCATAGGTCGGACCATAACAAAAGGTATTATTGGTTAAAAATCAATAATATAATAAATTTAACTATTGTCCCTATTTTATTTTAAAGCGAAACTAGCAACTTTTAAATTAATTGTTTAACAATATTTACGACCAAAATAGTATGGAATACACGGACGAAATCTCATTATTCGCTTTACTCGTTTTTATGGTTCGGCTTACAATTTATAACGTTGAGAAAACCCGCATTAAAATTAATATCATACCCCTTGATAAGTCAAGTATTTTAAATAGCTACCATTTTCTGTTATAAAACCATATAATAGAGTTACTATAAGGAAAATGTTAAATTATAGGGGTAAATACTACTAAAAAGTTTTTAACTATTTATTTACCTTCGATCCAGGGACTAATTTACGGTGGTGAACTATAGTAAACTCAAACCCTTTAAAGTTACGTTGATAGGATTTCGAAATTCGTTTTTTTACGCCCAAATACATGTAAATCGTACGTTTAAATAATTCCATTATTTTTATATAGCTTATTGGTAGGCTTTAGACATTGCAACATTATTGATTCAATTGGTTGAAGTAATAGTGGTATTGCAGTAGTCAGATGGTAGATGTATTATTCTAGGTTTGGCAGATCTCTATACGGTCTGCACTGTAATTTGTATGGCCAAGTGCTTGACCCGTGCCCTAGAGTAAAGTGTAGCGTACTGCACTCGACTTACACCCAATGCGGTAAGTCCGTATAAAGTAATGCACTTGTAGTACGGTTAACTTTACAGTAAGTAAAGTTGACCTACTGAACTGCATGCAATACCATTTCAATACTATTCCAAAATAGCCTTTATTAACAATAATTTTTTTTTTCAAACACATTCGAAAATTACTTCACCTACTTAAAATGAAATTTCGATTTTTTCTCGCGAAAAATATTATCACTTTCTCCAAAAAAGTTATATACGAACTTCTAGTCAATTAAACTCCTCCGATTATACGTTAACAATTTTAGCCTATGAATAACTGAAAAACGTATCTAAGGCTGTCGTAAATTATCATTTTTAAGAGACTTAAAGGCTTTAGAAACGTATTTAGGTGCGGCGGGCTTTCTACAACTAATGATTTTATATTTTGCTTGATTTTCAAACGTATTATAAAAAATTAAGGCCTAACTATTTTCATAAAGTCGAAAACAAGGTTAATTTAACAATGAAAAAAGGCTAATATTACATTTAATCAATGAAAATCGGCCTTTCTGAGAAATGAAGACGTTTATTTAGCGGACTTCAAAAATGATTGTATGGACATTTACGCTAATACCATCCTAATCAAATCAAGGTTTTATTTTTATAAATCTATAATAACTGGGAACGTAAACTTCAAGTAATAGTTTTCCAATTGCAAAAGGCTATGTTTTAAATTCTAGTTAATATATTTCAATAACAGCAAATAAACCAATAATATTCCTTAGTTGATGTCTTATCAAGGTAAAGCTATATTGAGGACCTTTTAAATACGAAGTTGTTTGCGTTATCTTGGCTTATAAACGCCTACAAATTATACTTATTAACAATTCACACCCAATTAATATTTTTACTAACCATAAATTTATTCAAGGCATAGTAAATCAAGCTTTACTAAATATTATATCTACTGATAGCATCAAGAAAACGATATTTAATATTTTCATTTATTTCAATATATATAATTTTGATATTATTGAGTTTTAAGACGTTTAAATTTTATTTCAATTACTTTATAAATACATTTCATACCAAAAGATAACTTTATACGCAAAAAACATAAAAATTTGGTTTTAGTTTAAATTTTATATAATTATCCATCCCTTATAGATAATCCGAATATTACTATATATATAGTAAAAGTTTCAATAACAGATAAATTAAGATTACCCCTGTAAGCTGGATATTATGTAGACTTAATATAGAAATTCATATTAATCGAATTAAGGAAAGATAATAACGAAAAGTTGTTTTGGTTTTGAAACCCGGATCCTTTTTTCGTCTCGTAGACCGTTTTTTATATAATCGAAACGTAATTATCCATAAACTTTTCATATTTTTAAATGCCGTAATATAGGAATTCCTTACTAAAGTTTGAGATAAACGTAATCATTCTAATTATGAACGTATAATAACTACTTTAAATAAATTTCACTTTTTGTATCAACGTAAATTAGTTGAAACTTATTATAATAATTACCTACAATAAAGGTAAATTTAAAATAATTTCCAAAAGCCTATAAGAAAGTTAGAATTAATACAAAGACCTCGAAAACCGATGTATACTATCTACATTAATTTAATTGTTACTTTACCACTGATTTCTTTCTTGAATACACCGTGGTATTCACCAATAGAAAGAATCGACGTAATTATATCGTAATATATAAGACATCAAAACGAACGTTTCTTCCAAAATACAAAACCTATACAGATGGTAAATAATCTACTTTCTTATTAAAATACTTATTAGTTTCAGATGAACCTTATACTATGGGAATAATCTTAAACTTCAATTATAAGTTTTGATCTAGATTTTAACAAGGATTATGGAAAGGTTTTACTATGAAATAAATAATGATAACGGCTTATGATCCTTAATCAATGATTAATTTGAAGGAAAAAATCAATTTACTCAATCAGCATTACGTTACCATATGGTTAAATACCTCGAATAGCCAGAAATCGAGTATATTCCATCTTCAAAATAAAACCTTAATAACGCCTTTTTTCGAATGATTAACCTAGATCCTTATAAGTTTCTCTTTAGTCTCAAGTTACGATTATTTGTAAATTGCCTCATTTTATTAATACCTCGCTAACAGATAAATAAACATTTCAATAGATATATATCAAACGAAATACTTAATGAATAATCAACATAGTGGCCCTCAAAGCTAAAAAACGATATAATAAAAATTAGAAATGGTATAATTTCCAACTTGGTTACCGAATATAACTTAAAACTAGCCGAACATACCAGCTTTTATATTGTCAGAGAAGACTCGCCTCTCCTCGACTATGACCGTTTACTATTATAAATAAAATTAGAAAATTCGCTTTTACTTTAGATTTCCCTTCAAATTAAAAAATTCATCCCACTATTAATATTTTATACCTAATACCTATATGGAATGAAAAACAAATTGAACGAATAATTTTACCCCTAACGGTTATTAAGTACGTAAGCGATAAAGATAAATAGAAAATTTTAAAAATAATAGATGAAAGATTTAATCTCGGTCGTCGAATAACTTAATAAATTTAGTATATAGTATTATTAAATAGATTTGTATCAAAGGAAAATAAATAGGTGGATCTCAAGGACTTGAAACATTGTAAGGAATTAATTAAGGAATTTGAAAAAAAAATGAAGAGATAATTCTCGCAAATGCTTATAGCATTCTCGCGAAATTTGCTTCTCGCGAGTACCCCTTCTCGTAAGAAGCCATACTCACAAGGTATAATAGAATTATCATACTTGTTTATAATAGAGACATCATGCTTTCTTTTTTCCCCTGAATTTATTAAACCTAGATAAGGTACAAAACCTCATCTACCTTTTTTATTGTCTATAGTTGTTATACATAAATATCTGTTGCAAAGTCTACAGCTTCAGATCTAGAATTAGCTTCTACATATTTCAATACACTGAAAAACTACACTACCACTAGCAAAACTCAATAGAAACTTGATTTAAGATATAAGGTTAGTATGATTAATAAAAAACTTATCTATAAGGATTATTAACTTTTCTTTCGTTAAATTTATCAAAACTACATTGATACCCTTTTTTAATTTATCTAGTTGTTACAAAATCCCTTTGTTTAACCTATTAAAGTTTTCGTCTTTTGGTTTCTGTGCCTATGTTGCAATATATGGGTTGTACGATACTTTCGGTTAACATAACGTGGTAATATAGGTTCCACGAGCCCTTTGCTTTAGGTATTGCTGCAATCTTCCCTCATCGGACTTGTCGATAGTGGTTAGACTCGTGGCTTGCTCTTTTTGGCATAGTTTAATATATATGGAATGTTTAGCCTTAATACTATAAATGCGGATTAAAGATTTATTAAAGTCAAGTTATATGCTTTTGGCTAACATTTTGATCGGATTACACTTCTAAAGGCCTAATTTCTCGATAATACGCTATTTCAACGCCATAAACCTAGTATTTCTGAGTAAAATAGTATTATTAATTTATTTACCCGTAATATAGAAGTCTTTACTCTACGTAATTAATAATCACAGATTAAACGTTGAGGTATTTATGTACAGCCTGTTACTAAAGTGCGCCTGATATATTAATAACTAATTAACGCCTACTTCAACCAATCCGTATAAAGGTTTAATATAACGCATTACCATATTGGCTGGAAACATGTCCCTTAATTCTTTCGGTAGTTTAAATAGTATAATAAATTGAAGATCGGTCGTAGATTTCGTGTACGTTTACGTAATATTCTGGCTATTAAGCATAAATTAACCGTTTGCACCAGCAGTCAAATCATTAAAAATTGCAATGATTAAATGTCAGCTAATCTTCTAGATTATAGGCGAATAACTAATGATTCAATTTTTACTTTTATCACCGTATCTTTAAGAGATTAACCGTAACTTTTCAAATAACCGGTTTATCTGTAAGGTCTAAAACCTATTCATGTGAAATAAGTAAGTAGAAGAGTAATTTTTAGATTGGTATATTTGAAGTAAAAGATGATAGACGGGAAGGAGTATTCTAGAGAGTTCACGCCATAGATAGGAGGTTATAAACCTCCTATCTAGGCAGTGGCCCTTTTTCCGTGCGCTCTGGAATACCTATTCCAGACTGCTCCATGCATTGCCGTACGGTTTGGAATAGCTATTCCAGATCGCTCCTCGTATAATGTACTTTGTATCTTGCAAAATTACAGCCTACAGCGTGATATGTTATCGTATACTTTGTAAGAGAATACCTTACAATACAGTGCACTGCCACTTGGCCTATGTATACTATCTATAAGGGTTTATAGAAATATCCACACAGGCAATCTTTTCTTTTTTTCCTGATATACTTATAGTTAAGTAGCGACAATGTAGTTGTAGCGGTTCTATATGCGTAGCCCTATAATAATATTATAGTTGTAAAGGTCTAAATCATCAGTTTCTGTAACAATAGTATTGTTAAGGTATCAATTGCAAGAGGACCAAATCAACAGTTTTTGTAACTACAATGTGGTTACGGTATCAATTATAAAAGGTTCAAATCAGTAAATCCTGACCGCGGTAGTAATTATGAAGGTTTGAATCAACAATTTCTAGCTTCGATGGTGATTATAGTAAGGGTCTAGTTAGTATAATTGATCGATGGCGATATAGTTGGTGATAACACCTTTCGTGGTTTCTAATAGGGGTAATTACGCAGGTGTTACAAGAGGTGATTACGTGGGGGTAATCGTGTAGGAGTAATTGCGTAGGGGTAATTACGTTGTTACGTATTAAATTAATATAAAAAAGTATCTTTATCGATTTAGGTAAAACATCTTTTCTTTTACTTTCAATAAGCGTAGTTAAAACTAATATAAATCCCCATTTTAATTTAATATTTATTTTAACTAATTAAACCAAACCGTTTTAATAGGTAGGTTACTTGACTAATATCCATATACTGACCTATCCCTCGAATAGATGCCGCGCAAAAATATAACAGCTAGTTGTTGTTTGGTGTGAAAGCGCCGACGCACCGCCGCCGCCAACAACCTGCCTTTATCGGGTACAACCTCGTTGATAGCTACCATACCGCCCGCTGCCACCACCTCTTCGGCCCTGTTAAGCCCCGCCGCCGCCGCTACATCGCCTTCAGCCATCGCCGCCACCCCTTTTCCTATCGCCGCCGTTACCCCTCCTTTTTCCCCCTTTTCTTCCCCCTTCCCTAGCTCTTACGGAGAGGAATGAGGGGCTCCTAAAGTTATAAGCCTTACCCTTTCCTCGCGGGTAAAAACCCCCTTACTCGCGGGGGCTCTTTTACGCCGTAAGCGTAGCTTAGTGCAATTATATTAGGATTAGTATACCCCAAATCCACTTGTTCGATACCTTTAACATTCCTTTGAATAAAAAACACAAAGTGGACCTATTTCACCACCTCGAGCTCTGTATCGCCAGGGTACGTCTCGAGGCTTTTTTAATACGTAAGGTCTTGAAACGACGTACCCGGATCCATAATCCCGGGTCGCTAATAGATACGCTTTACGTGTCATATATCGCGTCCGCAACCGCGGGTAAATCCGTTAACGATTACTATGAAAGCGGGGGTCGTTTGGCCCGTTACTACCGTTGCTAGCGAACTAATAATGGATATTCCCCCGTTTCGTTAGTCTTAGGGCCGTAAACCAAATCCGTATGACGCGTCCGCTGGATTTACAATAAGTTTTAACCGAGTTTCAAAAATTTCTCTTATTGAAAAATATATATACGAGGCGCCCTGAAAAACAACAGTGGTTTCAAATAACCAAAATAAGCTGATACTAATTGGTAGTAAACGCTAACCGGTAAACCAAGGAGTTGGCAGCCATTATTACCGCCTGGAAACAGTGTCTATGTATATATTACGCAGTCGAATTTAACGACGTTATCGTATGTTGCCGTAAAAAGGGTTAAAAAAATCCTACGCCTTTGCCTAAAGGCATACAATACAAGGCGCAGGCCTATATTCTCGTTAACACCGGTGGCGTCAACGGCGTTAATAACAGTGGTGCTAGTATAAAGGGGGAGGGTAATAGGAAGAATAGTAAGGACGTCACAGCGTCGCTCTTTCCTTCTTTTAATGGTAACTAATTATCCCTACGGCTGGACCGGCGCGCCCGATTATATTAATTTCATTGCTTTGCTTGAAAATAATTGCTTATAAGTAATATATGTAACTTAAAATATATAAAACAAAAAAGGCAATACGTCAAATACAATACAATATCATAAATTGAAATAGAAAAGGGTAAGTAGTAAGAACCTAATAGGTTCAAAGTACATAGAATAGAGAGTGAAAGTATTTTAAAAGCGGTACAAAGTCATATATTCGAATAGAGTAGGGTGAATAGGGAAAGAAATAACTGGGCTAAAGGGTATAGATCAAAGTATAACGATATTTCAAAAATGGGGCTAAATGGTAAATTCAAACAGAGAAAGTAGAAGAATAAAAATTTGGTATAGTCGAGGTATATATGATAAAGAGTGACAGAATGTTAGGAGCGGCACGAAATAGTAAGGTTAAAAAAAGTTAAAATCGTAAGGTCGGTACAAATATAAGTTGTATACCATGGTATAAAATAGGGAAAGATACGAATAACGTATTTCGGGCTTCTTCAAATCGACGAAAGTAATGTTATAACTTATTAGGGTAGTAGATTTCTTAACCACATTAATAAACAACGTATTTAGTATTACGGATTAGATTATATAGCTTACCTTGTAACGTTCTTAGTTATAATTACTATTGAAAGTACCGTCTATATTTTAAGTATGCGAAATAAAGCGTTTGACTTAAGTAATAGTGGTATGAATACGTATTTCTAAACATTTAATACAAGTAAAACCGGTATTAATATACCTTTCTAGGCGGTTCGTTTTCGTAAAAACGGGTCTAATACGACTTTTAAAGCGTTTCTTAATAACAAAAGCGTTTTTAAGTTGTTTATTATAACTGTAAGGAGCGTATACAATGTAATATCTAGAATATTCGTTGTATTTTAACCCGTATAGTCTTCTAGATACGAAGTGTCATTACGGCTTAATCCTTTTTTAAAGTTCAGGGCCAGTTTGCTAAGGCGAACCGCCTCAATATTGAAGTCTAAATACGTATAGGGTACCTAGCCATTCCTCTTTTTAAAGCTATAGCCGAATATTTGTATTAAGGCTTTTTTTTTTTTTAAAAAAAAAAAAAGTGCGACCGAAACTATGTATCTAGGCTTTCTTAGCTTTCCTTTTCATAAGGTCGCAGCTTAGAATGTTGTATTGTATCTACTCCTACTGGTGCGAGCGGTGTGGGTGTTGTAATCGTAACCGCTTTTAAAATTTGTAATCTGTTTTAATATTGTATTTGTAGCTGTTTTCGGGTTTTGTAGGCGGTTTAGAATTACGTATCCAGACCTTCCTTTTCTTCCTTTTTTTCAGCCCTCTTTTTTGTTAAGGCTGCGGTTCAGATTACGTACCTGGCCCTTCCGTTTTCTAAATTCGTGTTAGCCCTTTTTTATTTCACGTATCTTTTTTTCTTAGGATTCCATGCCTTCTTATTTTTCCCGTCGTTTTACCAATTGTCTTTGATGTTCCGTTAAGTAACATCCTTTAATAAGTTCCATTTAATATAAATTATTATCTTTTCAGTTTGGTAAGTAGATAAGTTACGTCGTTTTGAATACGGCTTTTACTAGGCGGCTATTTCTACCCCTTGAGGTATTAATTCCTTTGCTTCATAGTTAAATACGTAAGGTATTAGCAATAGAGGGGTTTACTATTTGTTATATACTCAACGTCCAGTTCGAAAATCTTTTATTAAAATTATTGAGTATATTAGGTCTTTGGGTTTTCACCTCATAGTAATGAAACATAACAACTAGAATGTATATATTTACTATGTTTTCCGTATATAGGTCGAGTCCTTTAACTGATGTATCGATAATTTCCTAAATGCTAAGGTCCATTTCGTATATTATAGCCTTTCTGATTCCCATATGTTCGACTAAAACATCGAAGAAAATGTTAGCTTTCTCCGGTGTTGTCGGTATTAGGGCTATAGTTATAGGTGTCTTGAAACAGTTGGGTGTGGTAATTCCTATTTGTACTTGGTATGTTAAAGCGGCATAAGTTAGTTATTTCGCGTTGTGGTTAGTTTTTAGGTATGTTTAGATTTTAATGTCCAAAGTGGTTTATTTTACAAACAGAAAATATTAAGTAAATAAGGTAAATCGAGCGGTCGGAATAGGGCTTACTAACGCTTACTAATATGAATGAATTTTAAATAATAAGTAAATAAGACGTGACTACAAACTAGTTAAGCTTTTTAAATTAGTTTCATTAGCGCTTGATAACGTTACGCTAGCCAAATGGCTGTAAAAAACTCAAATGTTATAAAATTAAATTTAAAATACATAGGGCGAACGTGGGAAGACGAATAGGGTAAACGAAGTATGGGTGTAGAGAGATGTAGTATGTGTTTCAGTGTTTGGTAAACAGTCCGGATTAGTGTACCATGGCCGTTTTTGGTAGAGTAAATGGTTTGGATGGTTTGTTCGTAACCTCTTTTAAGTTAAGGGAGCGGTTTGGATACTATATTCGTAACCGCTCCTATGTTTTGCGAGCGGTGTGGATCGCAATTTCAAATTGAACGGGTCCTAACGAAGGGTTCCGAAACTTGGTAATTTTAGCTTACGTAGCCTAGTACGTGATAGGACGCTTTCCAAAAAGTGCTTGGGTACGTTAAAACGCCAAATAAGGGCTAATAATATCCTATTAAAGTTGTTATTTTTAAAGTTTCTTAACTTTTATAGTATTTATATATATCTCGTGTGATTTTTGTAAAAACGTAGTATTGACGTATAAATGGTTGGGACCGTTATTTGTCTTTTTTTCCCCAGGCTATTTGTAGTCGATCGAGTCGGTTATTAATTAGTTTTTGTAAGACATAAAACCTATTAACGTAAAATAAGTAAGTAGAAAAGTAATTATTAAATTGGTATATTTGTAATAAAAAGTGATAGATAGAAAAGAGTATTCTAAAGAATGTACGCTACGGATGAGAGGTTATAAACCTCCTATCTGAGCAGTGATCCTTTTGCCGTACGCTCTGGAATACCTATTCAAAACCGCTCCATACATTTTTGTACGGTTTGGAATAGCTATTCCAAACCACTCCACACATAATGCACTTTGTGTCTTACAAGAGTGCAGCCTGCAGCGTGATACGTTATCATGCACTCTGCAGGAGAGCACCTTGCAATACAGTTCACTGTCACTTGACCTATGTATACTATTTATGAGGGTATATAGTAATATCCATACGGTCTGTAATTTTTCTTTCAACCTCGTAAACTATCCTTAACTTGAATAAAATAACGTCTAAGTTGTTAAATTACGTTAACGATACGAGTTAAATAACCCCTCGTATAAAAAACCCCTTAATCTGTATCTGGTCGGTTTTTTTTTTTGAAGGGTTTGCTCGGTATATTAATAATGGTTTTAACATGTTACTGAAAGGTAATTCATTTTTGTTAAACCTTTTTTTTTAAGACGATTACACTGTTTTTCATACCTTCCTAAGCTTTTAATCCTCGTTGCTATTCTCTTTTTAGTGTGTATTTTCGCTTTTAGTAGTTTTCTGTGCCGTTAACATTTTATTAGCTTATTAAATATCGGTTCGAAAAGGTTGTATTAGCTGATCCAATCGGCTTGGGAGTCTTCTACGTAAGGATTTTTATTAGACTTAAAGGGTTTTCTATACGATTTAACCTATATCATCCGGAAAATAATAGGGTCGTTAACGGTTTTAACTTTTAAGTTTAGGCTAACGATATTTAATATCTTATAAAATCTATTCCATTTATCCTGCTTTTGTTATATACGGATTTTACTCTAAAGGGGAAGGGATAGTACATCTATTATTAATAGTCTATTCCTAGTATTAAAGGAATCGTTGACCTGGTAGCGTGCCGATTCATTCTTCAATTCTTTTATGGGTTTACTATATGCTACAATACGCTTCTATGTATTTAAAGATAGTGGTAATTTCATCGTAATACATTGGTAAGCTCTCAATACTAATAAATGTGGTATAAAACCATTAAGACTAACAGTATTGTTAATGATTTTTACCTTTCTTCAAAGTCCTATTTTTTAAACTGTAAAGATTTCTATTTCCAGGGTAAGGATATCGTAGGCCTTTTGTAATAGAGTGTAAGCCCTTTTAACCTTTTCAATACCTCAGTAGGCTTTCATAAAAACTTATTTACACTAAATTACTATCGATTTGATATTAGTTTACAATTTTATCGAAATGAAGTTAATATCAACGGTGTAGATTAGTATATTTATTAGCCGTAAGTACATGTTAATTTACAAAGTATATAATGTTTCCTATGTTTCTTTTATTGTAATGGTTTCAAGGAACTTGGTACCGTAAAAGACAGTGGTGGAGTTGCTAACGTTAAGTATTAGTTTACCGTTTAGGTAAAATACGTTTACGAAAACTTTAAAATTAAGGTCGTATTTTTTTAACGTAAACTTACACCTTGGGAGGGTTTAATAGTGTATTTGACAATTATAGTAAAGCCGTTTGATTATCTTTAGCGCTAAGAGATCTACAATTTTGTGATTGATCGCCGGATAGTTAAACGTACAATATAATTAACGAAGTTTCGACTCCGTTAAGTTTGATACCATTACCTTTGGCTTTTAAAAGTGAAATTAAAAATGCCTCTATTTAAAGTCAAATGGAAACCTTTTTCTACCCTTGACCTAAACCAGTTTATTAGTCTAAACGTTGACGTTGATGCCGAGGTTTTTTATGTCTTGAAAGCAAAGGATAAGAAGGGTGGGGGAATCCAAAATATAAAAAACAATAAGGTTAACGATGGTAGTAATGTTCGTTCATCCTATTTAAGAAGGATTTTTTCTATAGCCACAACTTTAACCTTACCAGTATCTGTATAGTTAAGTTTCATAACAGTATTAATATCCTTTTGTAATGCGATATATTATGAATAGCCTCCTATGGAGTATCATATTACCCTAGTGTCTGGCATAATACCTTGAAACCCGTATTCCGCGTAAAGGTTTTCAATAGTGAATAGGTGTGTAAGGCTAAAGTCTTTGTCTTTATGTTGACTATAAGGGTTTTTACCTATTAAACGGTATAAAAAAGCGAAGTCAGCGAATTATTAAATTATTTTTAAACTAGTCTTAATATCTTTATTGTAACCGATTACCTTGAGTTTATTTCTTATTCGTAATATCCTGTCGTTCAAAGTTTGCGACACGAAGGACGTAGTTTTAATGAAAGGTGGAGTGGAATTGTATATAGTATATTACTTACTTCGGTTTAAGTTTGAAATTAGTATAGCTTATTTACTAACAGCCTTGTTTACCGCATATCCAATATATCTTGGCGTTTAAATTTAACTTTTTTAATTGACTTAAAAACCTTTAGGAAGAGGAATACCCTCCTCTATACGTAATTTGGTCACGTTCCTAAGTCCGGGCTTTTCGTTAACCGTACTAACCGGGTCTTTTGTACTTACGGACAATGTAGTACGCGTGGGAGGATTCTTTTTGTCGTCGTTAAACTTTGGAATTTGAGGGTATATACTAGTTGAGTTTAATATATAAGTCTTTATGGTCGCTAATAAGGAACAAAATTTGGTACAAAAGACTCTTTATAAGTGGAGTTAGGGTACTATTAAGTATATTGGAACCTTCCATTACCTGTAATCACTTGCTGAACCTATTAACATAATCTGACTTCGCTAGCTTCTACATTCCCTACTATTTATTGACAAAGTATTAGCTTATTAAACGTCTGGTGAAAGAGGTTTGTATTGCTTTTCATCCTTTTCTTGTAATTTAATATGTAAGGCTACTTGATCATATTTCAATTAATATGGTAATAAACGATGTTGATATCGTGTTCAAAGTGATCTTTAAAACTATAATAAATTTCTCGAAAGGAAAGGCAACTCATTAAGTACCAAAGGTAGTAATCCATGGTTTTTCTAGTAAAGGTACTGGAAAATAACGAGTGAAACCCTGGTAATTTAACCCTTATCTAGCGTTCAATGTTAAAAACGGGTGTAATTTAACGTTAAAGAGGTTATACAACTTACCGTTATACCTTTCCTTTCTTCCCTAAATATTGACGAATGTAGTAATTACCGCGTAATCCGTATCTATTATGGGGACGTATCGAGGGGAAATGATAATCTATTGGTCATACTAACCTTTTGAATTCCTCGACTGGTGATGGGGAAGTTCTTAGTGTTAGTAGGCAGGATAGTTATCTTTAGCCGAGTTTAAAGAGAAAAGGTCAGTAGTCATACATATAGTAGACTCGCGTATAAAGCTGTTTCTTCCTTAATTTGGCCGCTAAAGCTGAACGTGTTAAGGATCTTGGAGGAAGGAAACTAAAAGGTTTTCGCGAGGTAATTCATAATAATTTTCTCAGTATCAAGAAATATATTAAGGTTTTTACTTAATTAAATTGTAGATATAAAAACTTACGGCGTATAGGTCGATTTATTCCTCCCATTTCAATGGTACTAGACCGTTAATTTTAGGTAAAGAAGTTTAAGAAACTTATTTAGGCTGAAGTAGGATCTTACGAACGCGTGTGAAAGCGTTAAAAGAGGTTGTTGCTAACGATACCTTTACCCATCTCCTAAATACATTAAGGGTTTTTATCTGTTTTAAATTCGTATAATAGGTTAGTAAGATTACCATATTTCCCTTTGTTTACAAGGATGTTAACCACTTTATTGACTAGTTTAGTTTTTAGCCTGATGTAATGATCACACTAAATACCCGTGAGTATATAGAAGGTGTCAGAGGGTTTATATTATCAAGAAGGTAGCAGAGGTGCTGAGTGAATAATATCGCAACCGTGTAAGTCATGATCAAAAGCCGTGAGGCTATTCAGAATATACTGAGACTGAATACTTAGATTGACAACTGAAGAGCTAAAAAGGAAATACTATCTATGTGGTGCTGACCGTGTCCTTATATCCTTAATCCTTCATACGCCTTCAGTGCTGGATCATGTTGGATCGAAACATGATCTCAATGATCCTTAGTGCGTAACCCTAACCCTAAGGTTGCTGACATAAGAGATATCCCCACCTGATGTGTTGGACATCAGGTTCTTAGTGGCTTAGCCCCATACTGGCCTGTTTTCTGACCCTCCGATGTTCTTGGATCATAACACCTGATCTTAACTTCTCTATCTATCGCTTTTCACATATTTAAGGTGTATTTATTAAATTATTCGGAAAATTTATCGAAGGCGACAAGTCCCGTATTACATCCGGTAGTGTTTAAATCTAGTATGTATTAATTAATGTAGTTGGTTAGTTACTTGGGGGTGGAGTTTTTATTAAAGTCTGTTTACCAAAGATTATTATCGAAATGCTTAACGAACGTTAATCCGAGGTTTTTAATTATTTCCTTTCGATTAGGGTCGAAAAAAATGTTAATCTTAGCGTTATCTAAAGTTATTGTAACGAAGATTAAAGAAGATAGGGGGAAAAAAAGTAATTTAAGTGAAATTTAGGTTATATGTTTACTGTTAAAGTTAATATTTACTAAAAAATGTAGAACTTCATCGTTTTTACGATTCAAAATTTGAAAAGATAATTCCCGTAATATTATCAACTTAGATGTTTCCTAACTTAATATCTTGGAAATCTTTAAGACTTTTGAACAATGAATATTAACGATTCTTTTGAATATAAATGGCGATAGTATCGCTATTATTATCTAATATACTCATAAAGCTTTACTAGACTAATAATAATAGCGATACCATCGTCATTTATAAACTACCACGAACATATGAAAATATTATAAGTCTTCCCTGCTTGTTGCCGCGAATAGCTGTACAGATAATAAGGGCCTTACGAAATATATTTTCTTCTAGTTTGCCGAAACAATGCGTAACAACAGAAAAGTCGTTTTTTATTTTACTTGATCTATCTGTATTGAATCTAATGAGCACTGATTAGTGTTGGTAGGCCTAGTTCGTTGGCATGTAGTCGATTCGAATTACTATGGTCGAAGTAACTGGTGCTGTACGAAAATTGATTTGATACGTAGTAAGTTCTAAGTTCGGCAGACCGCTAGCCGGTTTGCACGCTAATTTGTATGGCCAAATGCTTTGGCCCGTACCCCACTTTGAAGTAGGAACCTACTGTACTATACATGCAGTCAATTTACAGTTAATACAATCAACCAACTGTAGGTATATTTGACTTGACTGTACTGCATTTGAATGCTATTCTAACACTTAAACCCTTGTACTTAAATTTACGGTCTAATACAATTGGATGTGAAGAATTAATTAACCTATGAGTTGTAAGTCTTCAAGTCTATTAGTAAATTAAAAGGAAACCATTACCTACTTCTCAAAACCAAAAGGAATATTATCAAGTACACAGAAAATCCTAACCCCTTTTCTTCCAAACCCCTTAACACATCTAGTTTCAATAGCCAAATCAAGGAAGAAATAACTTTACATTCGAGCTTACTATAGGTACAACCAATAGCCTTTTCCATTCAAACTCAGCTAAAAGTATCTGTCTTACTTACTAACACTAGTATTTTCCACAATACCGGTCGCGGACTCCAAAAGGTCCCTATAACCAATATATAACCCTTACTTCTCGAGATATACCTATAATAAATACGGATTACACGGAAATGACCACTTTTGTTAAGATATGAGGAAAAATTAGAAGTATAAAGGTAAGTCGTACAACCCCATCAATGTTAAATTACGCCTATTTTATAAAATCTGCCGCCAAATACTGGTTGAATTGTAAGGCTTTCACTCGTTATTTCCCAGTATCCTCACCGGCTAAACCTAAAACTATTACTTTCGGTATTTAATAAATTGCTTCTTCTTCCGAAAAATCTACGACGGTTTCAAAAGCCCTTCGAATACAATATCAATCTCGTCCAGTACCTCATAAACTGAAACATTATAAAGTAGTCTTATATATTAGATTACAAAAAAGAAACAAAAAACAAAATGGATCTCGTTAATCAAATGCTTAACAGGCTAATATTTTGCTAACAAGTAATAAAGAATATGGAATCTAGAGAAAACACATTACGCCAGCAGGTTCGGCAAACCATTACGGGATATAAAAAGTTCGAATACACCTTACAATACCCTAATGCCACCTGTAAAGGTTTTTTTTAGCTATTTACGTTCCTCGTTTACAAACGTAATAACTTAGGTCTCAAACTCAACTAGTATCAACCCCGAAGTTCTAAAGTTTAAAGACGATGAAGAAAACCCCTCCAATGAATATTACATCGACTGTAAATACAGAAGGCCCGGCTAATACGGTTAACAAAAAGCTAGAACATATTAGTGTAACTAAATCATATATGGAGGAAGGTATTTTCCGTCCTTAAAATATTCAATCTAATAACGAAAATTCACTCCAAATAAGAAAAAATATTAAGTTTATAACAAATCTAATTGTTAGTGAATTCGTCACTCTATGAATAAATGTTACAAATAATAGGCGTTATAATATTACCGATACCATACTATATTTAAGGAGAATTACTTTAATTATATTACAGATTTTGAAAAAACGAATGTGAAAGAAAATAAAAATAAACCTGAAGCCATAGGCTGGTACGAAGATACCAATAACAGACCTTAAATAATGTCATTACTCTCCAACCATGCCGTTTTATACAACCTGACAAGTAAACACACTTATTACCATTATAATGACAAAAATACTAACCATATACACCTATTTACTATTTGATATCGATACGAAAATCAGGTCTTTTAAGTTATTATTCCAGACACTAAAGCGGTAGGATATTCAACAAGCGGCTATTCATAATACATAGTATTACGAAAGGATACTAATACTACTACGAAATTTACTTATACGGATACCGGTAGGGCCAAAGTTAACTTTAAATTAGATAAAAAAACTTTCTTTATTAGGATCGACGACTATTACTACCGTCATTAACCCTATTGTTTTCCATATCTTAAAATCTCATACCTCTTTCCTCCTTTGCCTTTAAGATATAAAAAAACTCGGTATCAACGTTAACGTTTAGATTTAATAAATGATTTAGATCTAAAACGGCAAAAGGTTATCACTTGGCTTTAAATAAAGGAACTTCTAGTTTCACTTCTAAAGGCCAAAGGCAATAGTACTAAATTTAACTATGTTAAAACTTCGTTAATTATATTACTATATTTTAAAGGACGTTATATACGGCGCCAGCGTTTTAGTTTAGATTGACCAATACATTATATAGTACGTTAAGGAGACGCGTTATACGGAATTAACGACCAAGGGTTGAACCGGCTGATACTTTATACGGAACAGGAAAAGGTTGCGCTATATGACACTGACGTACTAAGGTTAAACCAGCCGATACGTTATACGGCGCGTTAAAAATTACGTTACTGGCCCATACCCAATTCGCGTTCTGCCTATATATTAGGCGAACGAAACTCGCGTCCAATATTAAATTAGCGTAACACCACGGCTCTTATAACTTTCGAGGAAAGGGGGGGCATGTTATAAACTCAAGCCATTAGCCATTAAATTTATAGGTTACGTAACTGTACACATAACGGAATATATAGTACCTAGTTTGTACCCGGTCCAGGCGCGGATTGGGCGCGGTCCGTATATAGTATGTATAAGGGCACATAACAGGCTGATCACTGGCCATGCCTATAGATCCTATATAATAGGCCATGATAGCCTCTTTTAGTCTTCCGCTGTACCTTAATAGTAAACTCCATTTGGTACCTACTTGGCTTACCGTTGTAGGTTGGACCATAACATCGAATACCTTTTAAAGCTCGGAACCACCAGTGAAAAACACTCGATAATAGATGTAATAACACTCCGTAAAGCGTAGGAAGGGAGGAAGATTAAGGAATTCAGATAGATTAACGGTAAAGATAACTCTACTAATTTTATAACGAAGGCAGTATCGAACAAAGCCCTGAAAAGAATTATAGACAGTAACAGATGAACCATACGCATCAAAAGCTATGTTAATAGGCCGCCTAGCAAGCCTAAGTCACTTACCAACGACCGGGGGTGTACTGGCAAACTGGAAAACTACCAGAGAAGTAAAGGCTACAATAGTGACCTGTTTAACTGGCACGGCTAAAAGTAGAGGTTTGCGGAGGCCTGTGGCAGAATTTTTTTTTTTTTTGTAGGAGTTGATAAACTCAAACCTCTAAATAACGAAGCAATTAAGGTTGAATGGAGTTAATTTGCATGTAATTAAGTGAAATTTAGTATGTAAGTCAACTAGAATTAACAAGGGGTTAGAAAGTTGACAAGGATACTGTTTAGCGCTAACTAGAAAAGATTGGTTAACCACACTAGCATGTACGCACAAACTAAAAAGCCGCCAGTATTGGAATAGTACTACATACAATATAATAGGTTAATTTTACTTACAGTAAAGTTAACTATACTAAACTGCAAGTTGAATATATTGTTTATGTAGACTTATTATATTGGGTATAAACTGAGTGTAGTATACTGCACTTCATACTAGGGCATGAGTTAAGCAATTAGCCATACAAATTACAGTGCATACCGGCTAGCGGTGTGCCAAACCTAGAACAATACATTCACTTCTTAATTAATGCAATACTACTGTTACTTCGACCACGATTCGAATCGATAATCTTGCAACAATCTAAGACCCTACTAATAACCTCGTTAATTATTATTTTACCGGGTTTAAATATTAATAACGCGAGTACACCTTGTCTTAATTTAAATATACTTTTTAAAATTATAGTTATAGCTTAGCAAATCCCGTAAATAGAAGATATAATTACGATACTTATTGGTTTTTAATAAAATATCAATAACAAACCTAGAAATGAAAATAATTACAATTTTTAGAAGACCTCACGAATTAATCCTTCGATGGTTATAAGAAATTAACCAAAGGTTTGACTAATATATAGTTAAACCTTGTAAAAAAGTCGACAAAATTTCGATTAATTAACCTTTAGCCTTAAGATTTAAGTTTATAAAAAGTTAAACATTTATTAAAGGTTTTGAATATCGGTAAACATAATATCTTTACCTATTATAACAATGTCCAAATCGGTAAGATTAAATTATTTAGGTTTAAAGATTCCTACCTCTATTCGCTTTACACGACAATTTACTATTGAATATTGAAAAATAAGCTTAAAATGTTTTCGGATAAGGCAAAGGTATTTTTGGAGAAAGTTGCGTTCGTCTTATCGAATTCGTCGGTTATATTCTCGAATATTACGGTCCGCCTCGCAAGCTCGTTACTCGTCCTTGCGAATACATCGGTAATCCTCACGAAAAGAACGGTAAGGATACTCTTGCCTACAAGAACGATAAAGCGATTTTTACCGGCGAGGACGATAAGGCGATTCTTGCTGCTAGGGACGATAAGTTGAGTTTTACCACCCAAAATGATAAGGCGATTTTCGCCGACGAGAACCATTATCTTTACAATAAGGAGAAGGCTAAACGAAATTGACAAGGCTTTCGACAAGATTCTAAAGGTTAAAACGTTTATCTATTTCTTCCAGAAGTTGTACCAACTTATTGCCTTTAACGGAAGAAGTAGCTAAAGATACCGTAACAAGAAGCTTAACAGCGCCCCCAATAGGAGAATCGGTAACGGTCAACGACATTATTAAACACTAAGTACGAAGAAAAGTATAAAAGCTAAGTAAAACTAATTTTTGGTAGGACCTTAGATCGTTGCAACTTTGTCAATTCGAATCGTGGTCGAAGTAACAGTAGTATTATATTAGTCAAGTGGTGGATGTATTGTTCTAGGTTCAGAAGACTGCTAGGCTATCGGCACTGTAATTTGTATAGCTAATTGATTGGCCTGTGCCCTAGTGTAAAGTGTAATCTACTATATTCAACTTACACCTAATGTGGTAAGTCCACACAAACAATATACTTAACTTGCAGTTTAATATAATTAACTTCACTGTAAGTAAAGTTGACCTACTGCATTACATATAGTGCTATTCCAATTCTAGCGGCTTTTTGATTTATGCGTATACGTTAGTATAGTTGACTAATTTTTTTCTTGTTAGCACTAAACAGCAACCTCATTAACTTACTAACGCCCTATTAATTCCAATTGACTTCCATACTGAATTAAACTCAATTGCATTCAAATTAACCTCATTTGACCTCAATTTCTCCATTATACCGAGGTTCGAGTTTATCAACTCCCACAAAAAGTTCTTCCGATATAAGCCTTCGTAAACCTCAACTTTCAACTGTACCAATCAATCAGATCGCTATTACAGCCTTCATTTACACTTCCCTAGCAGTCTTCCAGTTTGCCAGTATAAATATCGTTACCGGCACGTAACTTAGGCTTTCTAGACGGCCTATTAACGTAGCCTTTGATACGTATAGTTAGCCTGTTGCTATTTATAAACCTTTCTAAGATCTTATTTGATATTGCCTTCGTTATAGAATTTGTGGGATTATCTTTGCCGTTGATCTATCGGAATTTCTTAATCTCACTTCCTTCGTAGGCTTTACAGAGTATTATCACGTCGATCATTGGGCGTTTTTCGCTAATGGTTTCAAGTTTCGAAAGACATTCAAATAAGCTCCTTACATCGATACAAATTATTACCAGGATAGAAGGCTGCCTATTGATAGGGTAAAGGGTTTCCTATAATGTTATACTTACGTTAAAACCCGCCATTATACCGTAGATCTCTGAAGTTAACACGCTTCGTATAATCTTTTTATACTTAACAGAGGTCTAGTGAATTAGGTTGTTGATAATACTAAACTAGTCCTTCCGCCTATCTTCGTTAATAAGGATTATTAGTAACCCAATTTATAAAGATAGGTAGGTGTTACTTATAAAGTACATGTCTATAAAAATTATTAATTTAAACTTTAACAGGTCGATTAAGACTATATTAATCCCACGGTCCAAGTTTCGCATCTATTATTCAAGCCTATCATTTAGCCAGTTAAAGTCTTTATCCTTTAATTCTTGTATTTTCACCGCAATAAATAGGTCATATAATGCCTTCGGTTGACATACGGTAACGATATAGCTACTACGGGCACGTTATTTAAGGTACCTTTAGGCCTTAGCCGTATTAGTCTTATTGATTATAGCAAAAATAACACTCTAGCCATTTCAACGAAATCTAAGGCCGTCATTAATACTAAAAATACGGATTAATGATTTATTAAAGTCAAGTTAGTTGTTTTCCATCAACGTTGTTACTGTTTTACAATTCCAGAATTTGGAGTCCTTAATTGCCTGCTATTTTAATACCACAAAGCCAGCCGTTTTAACGAAAAGGTTATCGTCAATTGATATACCTACTACGTCGAAGTCTTTTTCATACGTTATCAATACATACGAGTCGTAAATGAAAAGCTTTATGGTCAGTTGTAATTTAAAATATAACTTATAAATTCAAAATTAATAAAGGCATACTTTAGCTAATCCGTATAGTAACTTTATATATCGTATTACCGTTCCCAAACGCTATGTATTACGTAGTTCCTTCAGTAATTTTAACAATACGATCCGCTATAAATTCGTTGTTAATTACGTGTAAGCTTATGTTATATTACGGATATTAAGCGGTAACTTACATTTGGTTTTGGCTAATAAACTTTTTACCAAAACAACTATTAAATGGTAATTAATCTTTTAAATCGTTAAAGACTACTTAAGGATTTAGTCTTCAATTTTTTCGCCGTATTCTTGAGCAATTAAATGTGACTTTTCGTAGGGTTGCCTCGTAGGCTTATCTTTAACCTTTTAAATAAGTTTCGACTTAAAAATCGTAACATTTGGGTTTTAAAGGTTAAAATCGGTCTTCGATACGAATTATACAACCCTTCAAATTAATAAGCCATTGATTTGGACTTTATCTCTTTTTTTAAAAAAGGTTTACCGAAGGTTTTAATAATACCTTATACTCGGAACTTTCATATCAAGTCTTCGTTATCCTATTTTTTCCTGCTTACCTAAGAAATATTGTAAATACGACCCGGTATATATTTCTCGTCTTTAACGTTTTTCTTTTTTGGGGGTCGTCCGCGCTGACGGCGTTGTATCGACTTATCGATAATAGGTAAAAAAGGTTTGTATTAATTTGATCTCTTAGCATAAGGATCTTTATCGTTAGTAACCCTAACATAAGGCTTAACCTAAATGGTTCGGAAAAATACAAAACTGTTAGTAGTTTTAATAATTACTTCAGAGTTAGCGATACTTAAAATTCTATATAAGCCTTTCTATTTGCCCGGATCCTGATACACAAAAACTTTACTTTACAATGGCAAAGTAAATACATCGATTATTAAGGGGCTATTCCTGGTATTAAGGGTATTATTAACTTAACAGCGTATCGATTCCATTCGCAGTTTCCTTAAAGATTTTCCGTAGGTCGCAATAAGCTTTTAATTATTTATTGAGGATAGAGATTCACTCTTTAGGCATAGGTATACTCCAAAAACCAATAGCGTTGGTACTAGGCCTTTAAGGCCCATAATATCGTTTAAGCTCTTTACCGCTATTTAAAGCCGTGTTTTCAGATTCGTAAAGCTTTTAATTTCTAGCGTAAAGATATTATACGTTCGGCGAAGTAGTGCATATACCCTTTTAATTTTTTCAATACTTTAGAAAGCTTTTACTGGTATCTGTTTATACTAAATACCAATTATTTTAACGTTTTCCTAAAACTCCGCCGCCGCAAAGTTGATGTCAGTATTGTAAACGACGATATTAGGTAGGCCTAGGTACGTGTTAATCTACAACATTATTCATGTTTCTTACATATCCTTTACCGAAAGTGATTTTAAAAACTTAACTTCGTAAAAAAAGATTATAAAGTTAAAGACGTAAAAAAAAAGCTTATTACCTAAGTAAAATACGTTAATAAATATCTAGTAATTAAAACTCTTATCGTTTTTTAGTGTAAACTTAAATCTTTAAGAGGCTTGAACATATATTTAGCAATAGTAACAAAGTTTTTTTAATAACTTTTAAGGTAAAGTATTTTATATTTTTATATCTTACGGACTTTAGAACCTTATATAGCATATTCACGATTACATAGTTAAAGCGCCTATATAGTTGACGTATCCTCGGCTTCGATAATTTTAACACCATTATTTTTGGACCTTAAAAATAAAATCATAAATACCTTTACTTAAAGGCAAAGGAAAATCTTTGGCTATTTTTAACTAATTTATTTATATTAACGTCAACGTTAATACCAAAAGTTCTCATATTCTTCAATTAAATAAAAAAAGGTGTAAAAGACTTAAGGATATAGAAAGTAATTGTTTTTATAATAATTTAAATTACCGTTATCCCTAACAATAATAATTACTCACCTGGTCCAAAACTAACTTTAACCTTGTCAATATCGTAAAGATTAATCTCAATATCTATATTAATTTCCTTCCGTAGTACTATATTCTGTCAATAACCTCCTATTCAATATCCTGTTGCCTCTGTATCTGAAATAATATCTTAAAACATATAGTCCGCATGAAGATCGTGAAGATTAAAGGTATATATGGGATTAGGAGATCGTTTAAGGTAAAGGTAAGGGTTTTTACCATCTAAACAGTATAAAAAAGCGTGGTCGGCTATTTATTAGGCCGTACTAGGAGTAGTATCTTTATACCAATTGATTTATTTAGGGGCATTGTCGCCGGCAATTAGTTTTTCGCCCTTAAAATTTACGATTTCATTCAAGTAATTCTATTTAAAAGTGGTAAGGTACTGGATATATTATATTATCTTTTTATTATTTCACTTGGAGGGGGGGTGCTTGGTTAACCAATAGTTAGACTTACCATAAATCTAACTTTTTTGCTATTATCACGACGATAGTACTTACGGTTAACAAGTCCGCCTAAATCTTAAACCTATTAGCGTTAAAGTGGTTATTACTTTCAGTATGTGATCGATAAACTAGATCTTAAACGTTAAAGACGCCTGTAACCATACTTACAATTAACGCAATTAACCATCTTAAAGTATTTTTTATCCACGTTCAAAAAATTGCCAGCTTGGTGGTTTATACCAAACGAATTTGGTATTCGTACTGTTATAGTGTCGAGTAAGGAACGCAACTGAATAAAAAAGCCTTTGCAAATAGTATTTAGGCGTTATAGGGTATATTTGAATTCGTCAATGCCTGTAACTGCTTCCTGTACCTGTTCGTAAAGTATGGCTTTGCTAGTGTGGGATTTTCAAATTACTTATTAGTATAATATCAGCTTATTAAGTATTTAGTTAAGGATATCCATTGGTGTTTCCTCCTCTTTTTTTCTTCGCTATCATTGTAGTCTACCGCGTAGTAGCCCAATCTGTATGGTATTGTACGAGGTAGATATAATACTCGAAGTGGCTTTTTATGCCATCATAAATATTGCGGAATGTGGTAGCCCAAGTGAGGAAGCTTGGTTAATAATCCTTGGCGTACCTTATAAGGATTCTAGAGAACAATAAGTGAAAACCTAAAGGGGGAACCTCTATTCATTTACAAATGTTTAGGAAAGGCATTATCTTAGTGTCGAGGAGGTTGTAAGGCTTTCCATTATACTTTTCTACGTTGTTTCAGATCTTAGTAAAGTCTGTAAGGAGTTTGTAATTAATGTTGACTATCTTGAAAAGTCTTAATTACAAGTCGCGATAGTTATCCTAATCTTGATTGGTATTTCCTAATATTTTAAGTTTTAAAACTTTCGAAATACAATATTAAGAGTAATTGTTAATAGTTTGGCCTGAGGAGTAAATTCCCGTAGTAGAACCTGTAACAGGCTCTCGCGTGTAGGTAAATCTACCATAGAAAGGTTTTTATAGAGCTTGTCGATTGAAGTGCTAGGAGGCGATAGGTACTTAAAGATTCTTGGAAACTTAACGATATTATTTAATTGACTGGTGTAAAACGCCGATATTAATACGTTTAGCCGCATTGGAGGCCGTTATTTTACGTGTTTTGCCGCTGTTAAAAGCGTGCTCCGTGCTGTTATATAAAGGTTCCGGACTACTGAACAGGTTAATAGGTTTTTTATCGCCAGTACGTAAAAAGGCTTAACTTAGCTAAGAGTAAATAGGAGGTCCCCTGAAACGTATGTGGTGGCGTTAAGATCCTTTAACACCTTTCCCTTTTCCTCAAAGGTTTTGAGGATTAGGGTCTTAAGAGAGGTCTTTTTTCTAAGCCAATTTAAAGAAGGTTTCCGCCAATCTTACCGGGGTTCTCTTAGGGATATAAATGCTACGGCGGGTAACCTCCTTTTTTTAGCTTAGCCCTAACTATACGTTAAATTATCTTTCATATATTAAGGGTGTAGTAGTTGAAAAACTCACGAAAATTTTAAAAAGCGCGAATGCTACGGCCATAGTCGTTACCGACGTCTGCGTTGATAATATACTAGCCAACGTAATTAATTAGGTAAGTTTTAATTAAGTTAGTATTAACATCTGTAATCCAAAGTCATTATTCGTAGTAGTTGGCGAAAATTGTTTTAAGGGCTTTAACTTTCTTTATATATTTCTAACTTGGAGCCATTTTAATTGTTTGGCTTTTATAAGATGTTTATAACGCGTAGGGTAAGGTATTTGGTAATCTTAGACGTGGGAATTTGGTGTTTTGGTGTAAAGTCGTGTGGAAGCTTGGCAACTTGGCGTTGGGTCGTGCGGCGTGGCTTTCTTGGCGCGACTTGGTGTTTCCTGGTGTTTTTCATTTAAAGCAGTGAACTTAACAATTAAATTAGCGTGAGGGAAGTGGAAAAAAATAAAGTAATAGCAAAGGTTCGGTATAAAAGGTAAAGTCAAAGATCGTTTATTATTATAGGTCATTTAACGTAGGGACTAAGTCGTTTTTTTATAGTAATAATACCCGCAATAATACTAACTTAGCCGTTTGCCAACTTACCATACTGTGAAAATTTTGATATTCAATCTTAACGTCTTTAAAAAGGATCTTTGGTAAAGATTTCTTGGTGTTTTCGATAGCGATATCATCGCTACCTCTAAGTTGCTGTGAAAACCGACGTAGCCTAGAAGTTTTTTCTACTTACTGCCGTGAAAACCGATGCAACAGTAGAGGCTTTTCGTAAAAATCTTTCCTTTACCTTAGTTTTTCACAAAGTGTAACCAGAAAATAACCTTTTTTTTTACTTAGCCAATCTGTGCTTAACCTAATAAGTACTAATCAGTATTGGTAGAGCTTTAGATCATTGCAATGTTATCGATTCGAATCGTGGTTGAAGTAACAGTAGTATTGTATTGGTAAAGTAGTGGATATATTGTTTTAGGTTTAGTAGACCGCCAGCCGGTCCACACTGTAATTTGTATAGCCAATTGCTTGGACTATACCCTAGTGTGAAATGCAGTGTGTTGTACTCTACTTACACCCAATGCAGTCAGTCCACACAAACAATACACTTAACTTGCAGTTCAGTATAGTTAACTTCACTATAAGTAAATTTGACCTACTGCACTGCATTTGATACTATTTTAACACGAATAAAGGTAAAGAAAAAAAAATTCAATAAATTATTAGTAGATAAAGTAGTAGCAGAAGTAATAGGTAATGATGGAAAAAGAGTAAAAACTTATTAATACCTCGTTTTATACAACGGAGTAATATGTAACAATTAGTCGCCTAATAAGGCTTGTAATTACCTGTTGGTTATAAAAGGAAACAAGCTAATTAATAACTAAAATAGGAAAGAGAAGAAGAAAAGTTAGCGATTTAATTGTTAAGGGAAAAGAAGGACTGATGTTTTGATTACTATAGGGTGATCCTTTATAGCTAGCGATAGTATTGCTACAAATAACAAAGACTGGTAACAGTATAATCGTATAGTATCAACTTAATAGATAGTTTACAACTACCATTTATTGGATCGTAATGGTAGTAATGGTGTTTCTCTATATTTAAAGATGAAGAAGAAAGAAACTAAGTCTAGGACTGACTAACTTCAGATATTGCAGTAAGGTATATATAACAACAAGCTATAATACAGGTAGGTTACTTCTATGCCCCACATTGGTCCAATATAAAGGTTATAAAAGGGTATCCGGAAAGTGTATAGGATTCGAGGACATTTTGGATTCGTTGTTATAAAATTAGTTTTATTAATATTATTCCTGAAATTGCGTTTCCTGAACGCTATAGTTTACCATTTTCTTTTTGTATTTACTTTTTATCGTTTAACGAAATAAATTAGTGCTATTCAGTAAGTTTACAAATACATTATAGTGCTTAAATCCGTTCATCTTTTGAATGTTAATTCATCAGTCTTTTATTTTTCAAACTAGAACTTTAGACTACAATAGCAAGTTTCAAACGCTAGTTCTACGCGGGTTTTTTTTGTAGCTAATGATTTCGAGATATTTTTTGTAACCCATAGGGAACGTAATACTGCCATAAATTTCGCTACAGTATTTGATTTTTACATTGTAGCTCACGACGGTGTTAAATTCATATGAATTTTAGTGTAAACACTGAAAACAAGGAATATTAGGATTGGCTTATACGAGCTAAATATGTTATTTATAATGTTAACCGTTATCTATGGGATTAATTCTTTACAATTAATGTCTTTTAGGTTTTTTGATAATACTATATATGCTTTTTTTTAAACGTTTTATGATACTGTTTATATTTTATAATGCCTTATAGTGCTTCTATAAGTACCTAATTATACTTATTGTCGGCGATTTTATTTTTGGCACATTATTCGATCGAGTCAAATGCTATACTGATATAGTAAGTAATTTAGTTTCAAAATCTCAAATAAAACTTTTACTAATAATCCACTAAAGTATTCTAATAGTTCGTAACAAAAATGTTTCGCGTAAATCTCGCGGCTTGAAATAATATTATTACGTCGACTCTATACAGTATTAGCTAGCTATTGAAGTATATTATTTCTATAATTTCCTCATACTTAAAGTTTACATCGTTTTAAAGGCGAAATTTCAATCGCCGTAAGGTTTGAAAATCTAGTTAACACTTGTAGCAAAACTTTTCTATAACTTTCAACATTCCTTTTCCTATATTTATATGTCTAATGGTATAAAATAGCTGTAAAAATCGTTTCGTAACTGGGTATTTAAACCAATGGTATAGTATCTTTATATCCGATTATGTTAGGTAAACAGCTTCAATTAAAAGTATTTCAGCTAAAACCTATAAGTATTAAAATTTTAAATAAGGAGGTATAGATACATTATCTGAATCGTGAATAAGTTAATTAATTGAATTTCGAACTTTAATTTCAAGCTCATTTATATTAGCTAACAATAGCAGAAAGAACGTTTTAAAATCTATTTTTCATAAAATTCAACCGATTCGAATCTTGTATTTATAACGATTGTCTCAAGTAACGACGTTTTAGTTTTGTCGAATCAAACTTTTCGGTATTCGTTTATCTGGTCGAGTTGGAATTTCGGAAATTTCGCCGCGAACGCGTCGAATTATTGTTTCCCAGCGGTTAAAATTTCAGCTACATCGGTGTTTAGTATAATACCCTGAAATAGGTTTTTATTCCTATTAAAAAGCGTGAATCAAGACTATATAAAGGCGTTTAACACGTTATTTTTGTAATCAAAGCTTACGATATATAGAAATAAAACATCTTGAAAACCTATAAAAATTTGTTAATCGGTTTCATTATACTGGGTTATTAAATAAATCTTATTCTTTTTAGAGTTTTTCTTTTTAAAAGTATATTTGTAAAGGTTAACGTTAAATTTATATTTAAAGCTTTTGACGTCGACTACGTACGTTGTAATATTAGCTTTCATCTAGTTTTTAGGTACGTAATCAGCTAAAAATCAGCAATTAATCTAATTTTTTCGTATACTGTATAATTAGTCGATGAATAACCAACTTTACCATATATAATACAACGTTTCCAAAAATTCATAAAGCTTTATTTTTTTCCTCGTAAATATTATTATACGTATAATAAGTTCCATATTTAAATATAGGGTCATTTTCATTAGTAGCTACTTTATTTATGGTTTTTGAAGCTTTTTTTTAGTATTTTTTTGTTTTTGTAGCCGTATTTAGGGCATTCCTTCTGTTTTGGGTATACTTTAAATCGTTGGTTTAGGACGTAGTAAATTATTTCAGCGAGATTTACCTTGGTAGTTTGATTTTGAACCTTAATCATTTCGGTTATAAATACTAATCCGAAGCTGATTTATTGACATATAGAGGTTTTAAATAAGGTTTTAAAGTTTATATAAAAATTTTGAAATATTTTCCCGGATTATATAAAATAAGGTTAAAGTTTAGGTTTCCTTCATATACTTTTGAAACTACTTAAGTAAATAGTTTATTTCCCTTAAATTCTAATTTAAGGATAGTTTAATATTTCCTAATATTCGTCAATAAGGCGATAAATACTTTTTATATGGGTTTGTTAACGTTATTATGTTGATTACCTACGGATTTCCAAGTAGTGACTATTGAGTTGGTACCGTAAAACTCATATTTTATTTCCGTATCAAAGTATTTTTAAACGATTAGAATACTTTGAAAATATATTTACTTATGTAAAATGGTCTATATAGTACTTTTCAATTGACATAAGTAATGTATCCGGTAAAATAATATAAATTTGTCATAGTTTAATATCTAGTTTTTTATAATTATTTAATATTACACGTATTTCATAGTCGAAAACTTTTATGGTTCGCTATCATAATTCTTCTTTTTATCCTATAACCTAACGAAGTGTTATGACCTAAGAATATCGGAGGGTCAGAAAACAGGCTAGTATGGGGCTAAGCCACTAAGAACCTAATGTCCAACATATCAGGTGGGGATATCTCTTATGTCAGAAACCTTAGGGTTAGGGTTACGCACTAAGGATCATTGAGATCATGTTTCGATCCAACATGATCCAGCACTGAAGGCGTATGAAGGATTAAGGATATAAGGACACGGTCAGCACCACATAGATAGTATTTCCTTCATAGCTCTTCAGTTGTCAATCTAAGTATTCAGTCTACCCTGAATAGCCTCACGGCTTCTGACCATCACTCGCACAAACACAGTCTTAATATTGCACTTTTTGTTACCTCTGCTACCTTACTGCTAACATAAACTCTCTAACACCTTCAATATACTCACGGGTATTTAGTGTGATCATTACACGAAGTTGCTAAGTTTAGTGAAGTTACTTTTATTCATAGGAAAATAGTGTGGTAAAAGGTCATGATATAGATCGTAGTTATTAGGTATTGGTTTATAAAACTCGTATTATCATTTTACGCCGTTTATATTAATTTCGGGGAGACCGTTTTCCTTATTAGAGCCGCTTTTGTTACGGATGAATTAGTTATTAATTATATCTGAGGAGTGGTTTTGTTTGTATTTTTGTTTAAAAGTGTGTTTTGGAAAGGATTTGTATTCGACCTGAGTGGTAAATAATTTTTGTGCCCCTTTTTCTTTTTTTTATAGATTCCTCCAGCTCGTTCTGTACTTTGTAACGCATGTTTAGTTTTTCTTAACGCCTTATTCCTTGTGTTTATAAAGTTTTTTCTGGGTTTTTATCCGTTATTTCGAAAATTAGATTTTGGCGGTTTTTTAACTAATATATCTTTACGAATTTTACGTCTATGATTTTTTTATCGGTTTATTTTAACATTGAAATAAGCCGGGATTTTGCCGATAATGCTTTTTTGATACGGATGTTATTACCGCCGGTTGTATCAATGCCTTTATTTTGTAATTATCTTTTTAGTATTTTTATGATTATATAGTTTACTATACGTTACATTTCTAGCTTTTAGTTCGTAGATTTCTCCCTCAAATCATTGAATAAGTCGCTCCTTTAATATCTCTATTATAGTAGTTAAAAATTATTTTTATAACATATATATTTTCTGTAAAAAGTTTTTAAATTTCTATTCAAACTTCGATTTCACCATCTAATAAGTTAAAGTTTCAATGTTTTAGAATGTCTTTACGAAACAATATGTTTTAAAACAAATAATTTATATATTTGTTAACTTTTCCAGGTTTTTTATTATTATGGGTATTATTATATGTCTTTATAGATAGTATATTTAGGTAGCAGTACATTACGCTGTAAAATATACTCCTGAAGCATGACACGATCACGTGTCATGCTTCAGGCTGTACTCTTGCAGAGTATATAATAACGTGACACGCTGCAGATTATACTCTTATGCGTGGAGCGGTCTAGAAGCAGGTATTCCAGAGTGGTATGCTCTGGGTAAGGGCTTATAAGCCCTCACTTGTAACGTATACCTTTGGATGCTTTTTCTTGAACAAAACTATCAATATCTTCATCTTTCATACTACAAATACCAATCATTCTAATTACTCTGCAAAGACCTTATGTTCACGTGAATATTATAGGCTTGAGACCCTACCAATAATTATTGAAGCTATAGTGCTAAAAGTACGAAATGTAACGGGACGTTTTGAAAGTTAGTTTCAGCGTATATGTAAATTGCCGGAGCGATATAAAAATCTGGTTTTACGTAATATTTTACATTTAACTGCGTTTAAAATATAGTATTTAAGGCTGTTTTGAAATGAAATATCAAATGAAAATATATGAAACACAGCGTTTTTAATAAAAGCGTGTAATATATCAATAAAAAGCAAATATATTATGTTGACTTATTGAAAATAAGGCGTTCAAAGCTTCCTAATGTTAACCAGGTTGAAATGAAATATAAATTGAACGTGATTATATATTACTTAGACGTTTCAATCAGTATTTTAGCGATTTACAGGCTTTATATTAGCTAAGTAGCCATTACGTTTAAACGTCGTAAGTAATAAATTCAAATAAGCGGTGTAAAGAAAACGAGGAAACATGAATGAGGTAGTAAGAACGGGTAAAAAAGGATGTGGGAAGGTATATATGTGTATGTAAAGGTCAACGTGATGTGTAAGGCTCGGTGTATATATTCGGTTTATGATGTACGTTTGGTAAGTCGTTTAAATGTCGTATTTTGGCCGCTCTTGAAGTTTGTATGCGGTTTAGATATTATGTCTTGGCCGTTTCTGAAGTTTGGAAGCGGTTTAGATATAACGATTAAATCAGATGAGCTTTAACGAAAGGTTTTGAAACTCATTGTTTTTGGCTAACGTGGTTTAATATATAATAAAACGCTCTTCGAAAAGTGTACAGATACGTTTAAAACGCTGAAACGAGTTGGCGAATAGCGTAACGGGGTTTTTAATAGATAAGGTATTGACCAAGTTAATGACATCGTATTAAAGTTATCCTTTTTAAAGTTATTTTAGGTTTTATAGTCTTTTTATACTTCGCTTTTCAAAAGCGCTTTTGCGTATTTCCACACTTCCATATGGTTTTTGTAAGTCGTAGTATTAAATTATGGATAGTTAGGATCACTATAGCATCCCATTATAGGTATTAAACTTGAGTTTATCTCTTTTTTCTTAGGGAGTCTATAGTTGATCTAGTCGGCTACTGATTAGTGTCGGCAAGGTTTTTATCTATTTATGTAAACGTAAAAAGAAAAAGAGTCATAATAAAAATTGTTAATGTATATTAAAAATATATTAAAGGGAGAAAAGATATTAAGAGAGTGTACGCTTTAGGTGGGAGCTTATAAGCTCTCACCTGGGCAGTGGCATTTTATCATACACTCTGCTAATCTCTATTCTGGGCAGTAGCACGCGATCATTCACTCTGCAGGAATGCACCTTGCAGATTAGCACGCTATCATGCACTCTAAAAAGGTGCGACCTACAGTGTGGCCGCTTACTAATTATAGAGATATATAATAATATCTACAAAAAGTTATTCGAATGAACTTCTTGAATCGATACAAATCACCACCAGAATAAAAGAAATCTTTTATTACCTGGTCACGACATGAAGTGTTTCCCATAATACTATACCTATATTAAAGCTAGCTATTATATTGTAAACCTTGAAATCTAATACACTTCTTATAATCTTTTTACATTGAATAAGGATCTGGTAAATCATTTTATTGATAATATTGAATTGGGCTTCCCGCTGGTCTTTATTAAGAAAAATTATTAGGAAACCAATTTGTAAAAATAAGTATGTATTATTTATAAACAAAAACTAACCGTGAAGATTATTAACTTAATATTCGATAGGTTAACCGAAACCATGTTAATCTCTTGGTCAAAATTCCGTATCTACCATTCAAGCCTTCTATATAACGGGTTAATGTTTTCATTTATTAGGTTTCATATTTGTACCGCAATCAATAGGCTGTGGAAGATTTTTGGTTGGTATAAGGTGGCGATATAGTTGCTACAGGCGCGTTATTATAGGTAACTTTAAACCTTAGCTACATTAGTCTTATCAATTATGGCCAAATTAGTGCCATAACTCTTTTCGTGAAAACTAAATCTAATACCAATAGTAATCATATAGATTAATAATCCGTTAAAGTTAAGTTGACTACCTTTTTCCAGAGTTGTAATCGGCTTATAATTTCAAAACTTAAATTCTTTAATCTCTTGCTGTTCAGATACTACAAAGTCAATAATTTCGATGAAATAGGTATCGTTAATTCACATACCCATTCAGCTGAAATCTTTCTTTTACTTTACCCATAAGCTCGAATCGTATATCAAAAACTTTATACTTGACTGTAATTGAAAGTACGATTAATAGGTTACAAATTAAATAACGCCTACTTTAGCTAGTTTATAAAACAATTTAACATACCTTATTACCATTTTCGGAGGATTAGTAACACGTAATTATTATAATAACTTGAAGAAGACAATCCGTTATAAATTGGTCGCTAATTACATATATATTTATATTATATACTTACTGTTATTTATAAACGTACCTTTAATTTTAGTTTAGAAACTTGCTGCCATAGCAACCACTAAATGCAAGCTAATTTTCTAAATCGTTAACGACTATATAAAGATCTAATCTTTACCTTTATTACCATATCCTTAAACAATTAGACGTGATTTTTCATATAACCACCACGTGGTTTTACCTTTAATTTCGTATATGATGCTCTACCTAAAAATCGTAATATTTGGATTTTAAAGGTTAAAGTCAGGTTTAAATACGAATTATAAAACTCCTTAAGTTATATAGCCATAGATCTTGACCTTATCACTTTCCTCAAAAGGTCTATTAATGATTGTTGGTAGGCCTTTATCGTTTCAACATAGTCGATTCGAATCACTGTGATCGAAGTAACTGATGATGCGTTGATATTGTTGATTGATGTGTGTAAGTTCTAAGTTTGACAGGCCGCTAGCCGGTCTGCACACTAATTTGTATGGCTAAACGCTTTGGTTTGTGCCTCACTTTGAAGTGGTTACCTACTGCACTGCACTTGCAGTACGTACAATCAACTTTACTTGCAGTAAAGTTGACTTAACTGTACTGCATTTAACTGTTATTCAAACAATGATTTTAATGACGTTTTATATCGAAAGCTTTAATACTAAATCTTTGTTTTCGTTCTTTTTCATATTTATCCAGATAATATTATAAATACAACCTAGTATATATTCTTACTTTTTAGCGTTTCTACTTTTTGATGGTCTGTGCCAGCGGCGTTTTCTTGACCTATCGATAACAGATCGAAAATCATCCTGTCAACTTATTTATTTAATTTGGATGTTATTATCATTACTTTCCATAATATAAGGCTGAACTTGAGAAATATATAACATCGCAGAACCGTTAAAAATTTGAATAGTTACGTTAAAGTTAGCGATACTTAAGGTCTTATATAGGCTATCCTATTTTCTTACCTCCCTCTACACGAGGAAGTTACTCCATAACAGCAAAGCAAGCACATCGATTATCATAATGCCGTTTCTGATATTAAAGGCATAATTAACTTAACGACGTGCTAATTCCTTCTGTAACTCCTTTAATATCTTTTCAAAAGCCATTACTCTTTTTAAAAACTTGCTAATAACGGAGATTCACTCGTTAGGAATGGGTAAATTCCAAAGACTAATAGCGTTAACACTAAGCTATTAAGGCTTACAAAGTTTTTCAAGCTCTTCACTGCCGTATAAAGGCGTGCCTTTTAATCTATAAAACTTTCCATCTCTATCGTAAGGATATTATACGTTCGACAAAACAGTACGTATAACCTCTCAACCTTTACAATAATCTAATAGGCCTTAATAAATACCTATTTACACTGAATTCCCATTATCTTAATATCTGCCTACAACTACGCTATTACAAAGTTAGTCCTAATATCGTGTACGATAACATTCATTGTGTTGAAATACGTCTTAATTTATAACATTTTTAAAGTTTTACACGTATCTTTTATTAATTATAAATTTGAAAACTAAGCTTTATAGAAGGAGGTTATGAAGTTATCAACATAAAAAAATAAGCTCATTATCTAAGTAAAATATGTACATAAAAACCTCCTAGTAAAAGTTATTGTCATCTTTGAATATAAACTTGAATTTTTGGAGGGATTAGGTATATATTAGACAGTAATAATAAAGCTTTTCAATAGCTTCCAAAGTAGAGTATTCCACATTTTTATACTATTCGGATTTCAACATTTTATACAGCCTATTAACGGCTAGATAATCAAAGCGTCGGTATGATCAGCGCATTTTTTACTCCATCAAATTCAACACCGTTGCATTGAAGCTTTAATGGTAAAACTACAAATGCCTTCACTTGGAAACAAAGGAAAACCTCAAGCTGTTTTTAACTGGTTTATTGGTATTAACGTTAAATTGAACGCCAAAGGTCTTAATATTTTCCAAATAAAGGAGAAAAGAAATAAGAGACTCAAATATATGAAATGTAATCAATCCAATAAAAATATGAATTATAGTTGTTATTATGGTTTAACCTACAAATGTATGCTGAGTAGATGCTAAATAGATTTAAAAATCAAGGTACTAAGGAAAACTAGAGAAGGTTGCAAAGTTCCATTATACAAGACTTATATACGCGGTCCATGCACGGTCCGTCATATGCCTTCGCACGTGAAATTCATGGACCGCGCCCAGATCGCGCCTAGGCTCGAGTACTGTACATTCCGTTACGTATACAGTTACGTAACTTATAAATTTAATAGCTAATAGCTTGAATCTATAAACTATCTCCTCCTTTATTAAAAAATCACCAAAACTACGATATTTTCCCGGTTGAAAAATAAATACGGACTGTATTCATATAAGGCGTGTACCAGGCACGAGCCGAGTGCAGACTATATAACGTTATCGCTAAGTTATAATTACGCCATATTTTACTGTCCCTTGAAGTCTTTCAGATTATTAAAAAGGATATTAACTGCCATACCCTAACCGTAAAGGAAATTATTAAGGTTAAGACTAATTTTCAAGTTCAAATCAAAAGATATAAGACTAGGATCGTAATAAGAGGGTTTGAATAAAGGTATAATATTAACTATACTAAACAATTTGCTGTTATAGCAAAGTACTATTGTGGATATTATTATATATCCCTATATTTAGTAAGCAGCTACGCTACAGAGTGCACCTTTATAGAGCGTATGGTAATATACCACTATACAAGGTGCATTCCTGCAGAGTGCATGATAGCATGCCACTGCCTAGAAGTGGCATTTATAGAGTGCATGATAGAGTGCTACTGCCCAGAAGGGAGATTAGCAGAGTGAATATTAGAGTGCCACTGCCTAGGTTAGAGGTTTATAACCTCCCACCTGTGGCGTGCACTCTCCAAATGCTTCTTCTCCTTTTGAAAACTTATCTTTACTACTACAACATCAATCTTTCTGATTACTTTTCTACTACGATAATGTATAGAGATCTTACCAACACTTATATATATAAAATCCTTGTTATACTTATTGTTTTCTACGGATAAGATATCGACCAAATCAACTTCAATTCAACCTTTTTAAACGGGAAACTTAAAGAATTAGTGTTAATAAAGATCTCGGATACCATTGGAGACTTCTTTTTAAAGTACCCAGATCAAAATATTATGGGTTTTAATATTACAGTCAACTAAGTTTTCTAATTACTCGCTTTACTTTACAGGTTTGAGCAAGCTTTAAGATAATAGTGAAAAAGGTTAAGGGAAGTATTTAATATCTTTATGTTTAAAGGGTTTACTTTTAACAATACGGTTTACATTAATCATCATCGTTAATTTATTATATATATTTACATTAATAACTTTCTTATAATGGTCTTCTATCCACATACCATCAAGATCTTTAAGTTGGATATTGGGAAGCATTTCAAGTACAAGGATCTAAGAGAGGTAGAGAACTTTCTAAGGGTATGTATCTTTGGAAATAGAGACGTACATACGATTATTTTGATATAATATACGTATATCTTAAGGGGTTTCGATTCTAAGGCATATGAATTAAGCAGATGTCCAGCCTACATCTCTATTGTAACCGGATTACTCTTCCATTCTATATTATATGAATACTAGGCTGATATGTCACAGACTAAGAAGTATTGATCAAATGTGAGAGCTTTTAGCGATATAATGTGCTAAACTAGGCCGGATATTGCATTTTTAATATATTAATACTTTCACATTTTTGCCATAATCTTTCATATAGAAACGTTACATTCATCAGTTACACCTTGAAATACTTGAGATGGTATAAAAACTATAAACTATAAGTGGATGGTGAAAAACTATTAGTAAATCCGTATTGAAATGCCATAAACTTTAGTCAAGATTCCTATAAAAATACTTCAAGACTTTAAATTAACGGCTGGTAAAATTCTGACTAGAAGGTAGATAAAGCTATTGAAAAGACTACCTATAAATACACAGTTTACATCGTTAATAATATAGTTAACTTGGTATCCAAAAAGAGATCTAAAATATACATCTCTTCTGTAGATACTAAAAGCGTAGTAGTGATAAAGATTACTTAAGATACCTTATGGACGAAGAATTTTCGATACACTATAATAATGAGGAAGTTATCAAATTATTTAAAACCCTAAGTATTACCAACATACTAAACACATACAAAAACTTTATAAGGAATGAAGTAAAGCGTGGTATTATACGAATAAAGTGGGTTTTTACGGATAAATAACTAGTCGATAGGTTAACATAGCTGTTAACGAAGGCAAAATACGAAATAATGTAATTCATTTAGCTTAGTTAACCTTGGTTTAAATTGAATTGATAGTTTATAAAGCTTTCTACTCTAAGTTATCTTATGATATTGTAAGTATGTAATGATATAATGGTTTGGCTGTGAATTTGAAATATTGATAAAAGAAATACTAAAAAAGTCATCGATTTAAATTGGATTACATAGGTTTTATTGATTTTTACATTTACGGATTTCTTTTCTCTGCACTACAATTCTTACATTTTACTATTTACCTTTTATTTTATTTTCTCCTTTTCTCCCTCCTCTTCTTTTAAAGTAAAAAATAACTTTTGACGTGGTGTATTGAAATATAAAAGTGGTACAACCACATATCACAAACCTAACAACAAGACCAACAGGATCAGTTAGTATTTGATACAAACTTCAAGTACTAAACCTTTCAAGACCAAAGGATAAAGAATTGACCAGAGTTGTAAATATCTCCACCAATACTAATATTTACTAATACAAGTACTAGTATTAACTAGTACAGAGGATTAGCATGGAGATGCTACCTGGGCTAGTATTTACTAGTACAGAGTCTCGACCTTTGATAGAGATCTCTATGTAGATACATTTGATTATAGTAAGTCCTTTATGTAGATTCTAGAATACTTAAATCTACTAGCCTACACAATGTATTCTTGTGTAGTACCTTCAACAAGTTGACTATACTGATTGCAAGTTGAGTGTATTGTTTTGTATGAGCCTATTGTATTGGCCGAAAGTCAAGAACGGTATACGCCCACTTTACACTAGGATATGAGTCAAGCAATTGACCATAAAAATTACTGTGTAGACTGGCTAGTGGTCTGCCAAACCTAGAAAAATACATCCAACACTTGAATATTTCAATACTACTGTTACTTCGACCAATCGAATTGATAACTTTGCAATGTCTAAAGCCCTACCAATACTATACTTATTTAAAACATTGATATTAACACCGAACTTAATTTTCATTATTAATATATTATCTCGTATAATTAATGTAACGCTTCTTAATACGTGCTGTGAAACCTTAAGATCATTCTTTTTTTCTAGATTTCTATTTCGTAAAAGCTTTGCGGAATCACCTTTTTATAATAACTAAGTAACATATAAAGATATATTGAATTTAACTCTAATGTTAGGTAATGGTGCCATGATGCAGATAACCGATTTTTCTATGAAGTTAATGCAATTGAAATTTATAACATGTGTTAAGTCAGATGAATTATGATTTTAATTTACCGAATGTATAAGTGTTACAAGAATAACCGTCTAGTTTTTTATAAATTAATATTAGTTTTCGTACTTCCTCATTAAATCCACACAATCAATCTTTGAAAAAATTACTTTTCCCAATAAAATATTATGAATTCGAATGATTTAAGGCGTTAAAGCATCCAAAATTACATTTAACTCTATTAAATAATTGCTCATAAATATGAAATCCCGTTACATTAACAACTGAATGTAACGTACCAGTGTTTCTAGTAATTAGCGAGGTTTAAAAATATATAAGTCAATAATAAAGACCTTTTATACTACCGGTTATAATATTGTTTTGAAAATATAAAAGGGGACTTTAAAACCAACGTCCGAAAATTTTATACATAAAATACAAATGTTGATAACCTCTTATTCAAAACCCATTAAGTTATTTCCCAATATGTAATTCGATTGTAAATTAGTTACAATTTCAATGATTTTATATTTTATCTAAAAGAACAAGAAAATCATCAACTCGTAAAATTAGAATGCATATAATTTATATAGATTTTTCGGTTAGTAAGAAAGCTTGTCTATTAACGCCTTTTACAAATCAAGGAATTAAAGGTTTGAATATCAGGCGTTTAGGAAAGTTGCTATTTAAGAATATCTTGTTTACCAACGATTTACCTGTACCGTTATCGGTATACATTTCCATATTGTTTTTATCTCTATAAATCCTGGCTTTTAATCGCCAATAACAGTATCCATTCATCAATAATTCTTATTAAGGTGCGACGAACGGAGCTTATATAATTTCGGAGGCATTATAGATACGTTTAACGTTTATAAAGTTGATTATTATAAGCGAGGTATTTTGCCTTACTATATTCGGTTCCTTATATAATTCAATGTGTTCAAATAACAAGTTATGCGAAACGTAATACAAACCGCTAACAAAATAAACTTATCGCTTTATATCAGCATTAGGTTTGGTAATTAAAAAAAGCCCTACTTGCTAAACTGCCGCGCAAAGTTGAAAATTACCTCGATAAGGTAAATAAAAATAAAAATTATTCATCTTTATTATTAATTTTGTTTCCCAATAAAACATCATATAATTCGTCTCATCGTTTACTGCTATTATAACAATTATCAACATGATTACGTTTTAGATTTCACTGATTGTAATCTCATTCTTATCGATCGTAATTTCGTTCTCGACTATTCTAACTTCAATTTCGATTTCAATTTTTTTGGTAACTTATCCTAAGTACTTTTATAGGCTTGTTTATATACTTTATTATGGTTTCAACGAGAATAATCACCTTAGTTTTAGTTATAAGATCAATTTTAGTAATTATTGCACTTTTTATATCTATTCCAAATATTTTGTAACTTATACAAAAAGCTTTGTACTCTACATTCATATAAATGTATATTGCCGGGATTATTACATAAGTTGTATTTAAAAAGCTTCAAGGCTTAAGTCCTAAAACAGTAAAATGAGTGTTAACAATGTACCAACAACAATAATAAGAATTTACTTTTCTCGATCAATTATATATAATAACGTATAATTCAGTCGCGGTAGGGAAAACGTGAATATCACTATACCGCAAATTTTATGGTTCCTTACATATCAGATATTACAATTTTTTAATTTATATTATTGTAGTTTAAAGTATCTATAGTATATATACCCCTGCATTTTTCAAAATATATTTACATAAATGATATTTAATATCCATTAAATATAGAAACATAAAATATATTTGAAGAAATTAAACTATGACCTAGCTGTCGTTCAAAACAAAATATTTTTCTAGAACCTTGATAAATAAGGCAATATCTTCGTTTCGCAAATAATAATATTTAGATGCTAAATTTTGAGTAATTTACCAATATAAAGCTAGGTTTTGTACAAATATTTGAAATATATCGACAATTTAAACCTAGATATCCTTACGAGTAGATTCGACGTTGAAAAACATTTTTAAATAGTCTTAAACGAGCTAAACATCCGTAAAAATTAACATTTTTAACGATAATAACCATACTTATATCTTTTGAGTCGAGATATTTAAAATGAAAAATCTTAACATCTTTGCACTTAAGCTTGGATAAAGATGAAAATATATATTATATTCGTTTAGTAGTGAAAATATATATAGCCTTATTTACCCAGCGATCGTTATTTAATAAACTGAAAACAGCGGGTTAACGGCGTTTTTTTCGCGAAACACGCGGAACGTTTCGCGAAACGTCTACCTCGCAAAGATCAAAGCCTTGTAAAATAACGGCCCGCTAATCTGACACCGTATTTAAGGGAATATCTGCCGCAATTTCTATATATTAACGCTAAAAATGAAGGAAAACAGCTAAAAAAATACAGGAAAAAAATACTATTAGCGGCAAATGAGTTAACAAACTCGCCATCTTATAAAGTTTGCTGGAATACCATAGTAATATGACAACTTAATAAAAATCTTAAGTGGGAAATTGAAACGGCAGGTATACTGATAAAAAGAGAACAGAATAAAAGAAATTTAATACAAAAATAATCGAGAAAAGCGATAAATAGCGTTGAGATTGGGCGTGCTCTATGTTAAATATAAAAGGTACGATGATAATAAAAGACTTAAGTAACAATAACGTAAAAGTTAGCTTCAAGGCGACTAAAACTGGCTCTAAAGCGATTAAAACTAGCACTAAAACAAATAAAACTTGTTTTTCACGTTGTTAACGACTTAGCAAAGAAACGGCGTACGGATCGGAAAGAAACTGATATAACTCGCACTAACTCATGCCAAGAAAGGGAAATGGCGCAAAATTAATTGGTTAATTGGTTTGGCGGTAGGTATGAATAGCCTTGGTGCAAATGAAAAACATAAACAAGGTTTAGGGGAAAGCTAAAGCTTGGTAAGTCTACCAATCAAGAAAACAGCTACTATTTGTGGGAGTGTGGTAGGATAACGCTCAAAAGGTCCAAAAGGGCCAAAAAAAAAAAACAGAGTGGTATTGTAAGTTGCAAAAAGCAGAAAAGTAAGCTAGGTACTGTTCTCCAAGAACAAAGACTAAGTAGGTGTATGGTGCTGTTACAGGGGTGCCCCCTGTACGCCGCCACACAGGCAGTAGTGGTGGGTGGCTAAGCTGAACAGGAGCTGAAAGAGGCGCCGAGCCAGCTGGACGCCTGGGCGCCTGTGAAGACAGACGGTTTGCCCATGACCTACATGTAACAAGCCTCCCACAACGTGCCACGGCTTGAAGGAGACCAAGGACAATGCAGAAGCGATATTGCCAGCGCCGGGGCGGCGCCTGGGCAGGGAAAGCACGCGATCACAGGGGATGACGGGCGTTCGGGCCTGTGGTTGTGGGACAAGCGCGTGGACACTGGATGTCAAGCCTAGTCAGTCAGTTACTCGGCATATCCTCGGCTCTTGGCGAGGGAGCCGTCATTTCACCAAGATATGCATTATAATGTCACATACTGTAGTGCCTTTTCGCATGACTTCAGCTGGAAATGCTTATGCTGGTCCTGAGGAACAAGCTCGCCGGCACTGCTTGATTTGTGTAGCCCTCCAGACAAGATGAACAGACCTGGGAGGGGCCCGAGTGATCGAGGCTAGGTCTGCCTTCGGTAGCCATGCGGAGTACGGACTATTGTTCGAGGCCGGACACCTCCGATAGAAGTCAAGAGCCCCACAGCCCCATTCATATCAAGGCACTGATCATGACCCAGGAAAAGTGCCAGTGTCGCGGTGAGAGCGTCCTTGTAGCATGCCCGGAATAGAAAAGAAGCATGAACACATTGGCCTCAACGCATGTGAGGGTTACCGATCACCTACCACCGACCACCTCAACCCAAAACTGCATCCGTGTTCCATGATCTCTGATATTCACGACTGGCCAAAGAGGACCCCGTAACCCCGTGACCGCCGTCGAAGCTGCAGATAGGCCGGCCTGACAAGTGGACCCGGATATGCATCACCACGAATAGGATGCCCTATCGATCCCGGGGCTACCCACACTTCTATTCTCTTTGTGCTGGCTTCATCAATGCTTTGATGTTTTCAAGTATGTGGCCCCGGCCCCGCACCGCAAATTACTGTCTTCATGCTTCATCAAACTGCTACTGGACAGATCATTCCCCTGGGCCCCAAGGGGCATGTACGGCGGATATGGCCAGAATAGATCGTGGCAGCATATGGCTGCTCGACTCCCTGCCCATTTGCCTCGACTCCGCCGCCATGGCAGCGGGTCCCCTTGATTCAGCTCCTGGCCGTCGGCGTTTGGGTCAGCCCATCGGGGAAATGGCTTCCGCCATCAGCTACCTCCACGCGCGGCTCCATCCATACAGGGCCTCTGTCGATACGGGGCTTGCTCATGTCCATGATCGATTCCCTCACCGATACCACACCACTCTGAGGCTCTCAGCCAAGTGTCCAAACAGGCGCTTTGACCAGCACCTGCCGTCCCCGGACCTCAACAGCGAGGAAGCCAGCAAACCGCACCTTGTTGCCATCCTTTGGCGGCAGAGCTAGATGGGTGGCCGAGTCAGCAAGTGACGTTGGCTTCCGGCCAGCAATGAAAGAAGCATCGGTTGTGGAAGTAAAATGGTCCTTTCGCGCGGAGCCTCCAGGCACGAGCAGTGCGGGGACAAGCGCTGCTGGGGCGCTGCTGAGGAGACTGGAGAGGGCTGACATGGCTGACGTACCGGCTCTTGATCTAGCCCGTTCCTTGCTGTGGCTCTTCTCCCCACCGCTGTCTTTCCCTGTATCGTCTCCAGCCTCTCCCTCACTATCTGGCGGCCTGGTCTCAATGGCCGGTAATGGGGTCTTCTCCATGTCCATAATCTCTGTTTGTATGCCGTCCTGCGGTAGGGGGTATAGAATCACAACGTCTCGGCTCTCCAGCGGCAGATTGGCTGCGATGCCCACCGCGAGCTCCACGATCATGCTGGCACTTCCATCAACGCCTGCCGGTGGAGGGTCGGCCAGGTACTGGAAGAGACTCGCAGTCAAGCTTGCCGTGGCATTGCGGGTAAATTCCTGACGGTAGTTGGCGCTTTCTGTCGAGTTCAAAACATCTTGCAGACCTTCGAGCGTCGTCATTCTCCAACTTACCACCTTCGCTGTGAGAGCATCAAACTCCTCCTGGCTGGTTAGTGTGTAGCTGAAGCGTCGAATGTTCTGCTCGACCGACTTCAGTTGCCTGCTGAGTTCCGGGTCAAGCCCTGGGTGGAAACAGCTGTCGAAAATTTCGTCCACAATCCACCTCGTGATGACGGCCCGTCCAATGGCCGTCATCTCCTGCTTGCCGGTTTTGAGCGCGTCGGCACTAACATACTTGTCCAACCAAGGAGGCAGTGACGTCCAGTCCTTCCGAATGTTGAAGGACAAGTTATTAATTGCGCCGTTCAACCTGTTGAACCTCGTCGTGTACTCGCTGTCGTCCAGCGCCGTGCGGGACTGTGATATCCGTTGATTGGCAACAGCGTTCTGAAGCTGCTCCACCTGGCTGCTCAGCTGCTCAATCTGTGTCTTGCCGTCGAAATATAGTCGCTTGACGTTTTTGTATTTTTGCACTGCCAGGACGTCAGCATCACCACACTGCCACAGGCCCGCAGCGAAGGAAACGTACACAAATCCTTGAAGGCCTTTTCTGTGTCTTCTGACGGCTGTGGACTGTGCCGGTCCTCCGTTGAACCGTCCAGTTGTTGCGGTCGGTCCTGAATCGTGCTCTGTCTGTAGCTGTTGGGACCAGCACCTCCTTGCATGGCGGGGGTTATCTGGCTGATGCTGTTAGACGGCTGATGGCTATGTCGGTACCCTGGCGCTGGCAGGCCTTGTTGCACATCGCCCCTCTGACTCTTCTCGCCCCTGGCCTGCGGAGGTCCCCCGGACGGAGGAGCCATGTCTCTCTGCTCTGTGCCTTGCGGTGACTGCTGCTGCTGGGCCTGCAGTTGCTGGGGCTGTAGCGACGACGTCCGTGAAGGGAATTCCAGAACCTGTGTGGGGTGTCTTGCGGGCGAGGCAGACGTCGAAGGAACAGCAGAAGGAGTTTGTTGGTCGCCTTCGCCCGGGAAAGACTCATGCGAGGCCTGAGAAATGGTTTCCGGATGGCGAAACTTGGCAACAATTGGCAGGTGACTAGGGTGAAGAGGCGGGTTGGCGTCGGGCTGCCGTGAGCTCTGGAGAGAGCTGTAGGCAGAGGCCGAGTGGGCGAGGTACTGGTACTGTTGCGCCGCTTGATCGAAAGCTGCCTGGCACGAGAGCTCGAAGTCGGGAGTCAGCTGAGTTGGGAGGTGTATGTGGTGGCGTTGGCTGTTCTCGTCGATGTCGGAGTGGGGTGATTGGTCTTGGCTGGTGGGAACGCGTCGGAGTGTAAATTGCTGAAACTCGTGGTGATTCTGGGAGCGATTGGCAGTCAGACACGAGGCCGGCTAGGCTAGCACAGGGGTTGGGATAGTGTAGGGCCCAGCGTACTGTTTGCAACGGCGAGGGCTGGGTAGTGTGGTGGCCTTGTGACTGCAAGTCTAGTGATGGATCTAAAGAGACCTGAGACGGGCTGGTCCGTAGGGCAGGCGGGGGCGGCGGCAGCGGCGGCGGCGGCGAGGGATTGCTGATGCTTTTGGAAGGTCGCAGGACAAGCCCAGCAATGTTTTCGTACAAATGGGACTGGTATGATGGAGGCTGGAAATGTACTTCAGACGGGTGCTGGGAATGGCCGCCGGATCGTGATGTGTCACTTCTTGGGGCGCCGACAAGAATGTTCTTGATGAGACGGCGGGTCGAGCGCCGAGGCTCCACAGGGGCGCTCTGCGGGTGTAGTGGGTGAGTAGGTGGGGCTTGTTGCTGGTGGTGGTGTTGCTGGTGGTGGTGTTGCTGGTGCTGCTGGTGGCAAGCAAAAGACTGCTGGGTCTGATGAGGGGTAGTTTGCAGCGAGCGGGTGAGATCCTCGCAGCTGGCGCCGAAGGAAGGATTTGGCTGGATGGGAGTGACCACCTGGCTGTAGCGCTGTGATTGGGACCGAGTAACGGTGTCAAACGAGTTGGAGGCAGCCTTGCCACGCTCGATTTCGGCGACAGCGGTGCCGGTGTTGGTATTGAGCTGGTGCAGCTGGGACAGCTGCGCGTGAGCCTGCGAGTGCTGGGGCTGATGGTGGGGCTGGTGGTGGCTGTAGGGGCTGGCTTGGGCGTTGAATGTCAGGTCCTGGCTAGATCCAGAGCCAGAGACAAGACCGTACAGGTGTGATGGCGGAGGAGGAAGTGGATGGCTTTGCAAAACACCAACAAGATCGTGAAAAAAGCCTTGGCCCAAGGCTGAAGCAGAGGGACCCTGTGGTTGTTGTTGTTGCTGCTGCTGCTGCTGCTGCTGCTGCTGCTGCTGCTGCTGCTGCTGCTGCTGCTGCTGTTGCTGCTGACGCTGAAGCTGAAGCTGAAGCTGGGAGAGACCAGTGCCAGGAACAGGGCTTGGGCTGGGTGGATGTTGATGGTTGAGCTGACGAGTCGGAGTTTGAGCGCCGGACGTGGAAACACCACTGCTGCTGCTGCTGCTGCCTCGAGGCCCAGCAGTGCCGGGCCTAGATACGCCTATGCTTGACCCGGACAGTGAGCTGCTACCCGTGCCAGCGCCTGTGCCAGCGCTTGTGCCAGCGCCTGTGCCGGCGCATGCACTGCCTGTGCTTGACGCGCTCGACGGTCCGGTACTAGTCCAAGCCAATCCAGCCGATTCAACAGCAAGGTTGTGTTGAGATCGATTGGTTGCTTTGGGCGAGCGACCGAAAGGCATGATTATAAATAAAGGAATCGTGGGACCGCGGGGCACGGCGAGGTATGTATAGAACAAGAGGGCGCTGAGGTGGGGGAACGGGATAGTGGGAGAATGACGATTCGGAAGATCTCGGCCCCCCTTTTTTTTCTGGGACCCCGTCCTTGCTTTCTTGGCTTGATGAAATGCTGCGTGTTTGGTTTGCTGCGGACTTGTTGCGAGGCTCAAGCTATACTGCGTAGAGGGTACACACGAGATCCTCCGTGTTTCTGTCGGGTACTCCGTGTGACTTGTCACCTGTCACCGCCACCGTCACCGTTCTCTACTCCCCCGGTCGCGGTCGAGAGTCGCAAGCAACAAAGAAGGGAAAGGGAGGCTTAGACGGTGGGTGCAGGTGCAGGAGACAGGAGATAGCCCAGGGGCCAGGCCATGAGCAGGAGGCCTATGATATGGGTCTTCAGCAGATGTTGCTGCAGATGTTGCTGCAGATGTTGCTGCAGATGTTGCTGCAGCACAATCATGTGTCCTGCTTGTCACTGTCACGCCTCACACCTCACCCCACATCCAGTTGATACATAGTCATAGTCTTGGAGGCAGTGCAGACATCTGCAGTGTGCTCACGGGAAGATGCATGGACTATGATCAAGTCTGGTCTGTGTATCATCGTCATCCCATACCACAAGTCTCACTTGCTATCCAGGAGGGGCAGAGGCACGCAACTGACGATGGCACCACGCCTGAGCAGTTTGGTAGGAGGGCCAGGCTGGGTGTCTAGACAAGTAGCTCCGTACCGAAGTACAGTACTCAGCACACTCAGTACAGCAAATCCCTCAACAGCTGCAGCAAAATTGGCAACGGATTCGGCAGAACACAACGTTGCTTGCACAGTAGGCACACAGTGTTCCATTTAAGCTTGTTCAGCCGGGTCCATGCCGTGGAAATATCAAAATATACCCGGTGGAGGGGTTCAGCCGCGCGACGCACATCTATAATTAGAACTGAACACCATAACATCCAAGACTTGTGGCAAGGCCTGTAAGAGCACAGCCTAGCTCCATTTTGCCTATTCCGTCCTGCAAAGAGCGAACAAGAGAAAGCTGGGCTCGGCCCCTTGGACCCTGATAGCCAAATTCCCGGTCAAGGAGTGGGTGGTCGGAACCCAGCTTGACACGCCGAAAACAACCAATTGGCTCCCCCAAATCCTGATCCCCTGGCAAGCGCAACGGTCGAGATGACCTCGCCTTGCCCTTTCTGTCCCGTCATGGGCCGTCATGGGCCGTGCGGAGCCGTACTCGGGGCAACAGATCCAAGGAAAAAAGGTGGCTGAGCTGCCAGACTCGTATGGACTGCTGCCGCCGCCAAGTGGTGATAGTTTGCGTGCGCGCCTCTGTGTGTGTGTCTCTGTGTGTGTCTGTGTGTGTGTGCATGCCTGTCTTTGCGTCCCAGGAGGGAGGAGGACGGACACGTTACCCGGCGGCGCCCCCGCCACGGCCGCGACCGGGCTGGATGGGCACCTGCTGGTGGGCACTCTTGTTGTGTCGCTGAGCAACCTCGCCACTGTGATGGCGAGGAAAGCTGTCCTTGGGTGGGACTGGGGCGAGCGTGACGACACGGCTCACCGCAACTCTAGCCGTCCTCGCCGGCCGTCTGAATCTGGCAGAGCGAGATGGCGGAGGTTGTCGTGCGTCCACAAGGCCTATTAATAGCCTCGAGGAAGCTGAGCGTCCAACCGCCGGGGTATGCACATGGCCCGAGCTGAGTCCAGGCGTGACTGGTGGTTGAGTTGCTGCAGGCATATGGCAAAGGGGGTTGGTTGATTTGGTTGGTTGGTAGGATGTATGTGCCTCCCAACATCCCGGTCTTGGAAGCGAATGAGGCGCTCTCTGTGGTTAGAGCACGACAATGTTACAGTACCTATGGTGGATCCCTCGAGCCGACCACATCCTCACCCACATACCCACATCCGCCGGTCCTACAGAGACCTCCTGCTGACAACATCTCACCAGCACGATCCCCTCCCCCAATCACTCGAGCTCGACCGGCGGCCGACCATGCCCATCCCCCAGCGACACCGCCGAGCCACCCCTCGTCTCCACCAACATCCCTGGCCACGGCAGGCCTCGCCACACCCACACACGCGCGACCATCCGCGCTGACGCCGCGATGCCAGGATCCTTCTTGCTGGTGCATGTACCTCCTGTGACACGCAGTGGTTGCGCCTGAGGAAGCATGAGACTTAGGCGAGAAAGAACATACTGAATGAGGGAATAATTCCAGATCTGGGGTGCCGGGGGTAGTCCCGGGTAGGATAGAAAAAAGCAATGAAAACAACATGAAGTCTGATGTGGTTTGGGGGGGTAGTGAAAGACACTGAATTCGGGGGTGACGGGTGGAAGGGGGGTCCCAACTTCAGAGTATCAAAAAATAGCATACATACCGGGATCATTTCAGATGAAAAAAAAGCCACACATTCTCGTTGCATGCATGAAGTCTCCAACACGCAAAATATTCTCGGTCGGCACAACGAATGTTACATGGCACTCGTCCTGACAGGTACTCTTGCTGGTTGTGATCTTGTTTGTTGTTGTATGGTTGAGGTCTAAGTGGTAAGTCAGACTTGCAGTACAGTGAGTAGTGCAAAGTGCAGTCAGTGCACAGTCTGATATCTGTTGTGGGCAGCGCTAGTCCCGATTTAGCCTGCCACAACAGACCTAACCCTTATGTGTGTGTATACGTTTATATTCATCGATTCCTTTGTATCTTCTACATCATTATGGCTTACATTACTGCTATTGTATATTTAGCATATCCCTAAATACCGCATGCTATATGCGATATGCTACATAGCACCGAAAAAAGGTCACGGGCTAGCCAACCATGTGCTGAATACCCTATATGGGCTGGATTTGGATGTGCTAAACCAGGGGGAACCCATTGTATGGGCCAATATTACCCATTCATCCACCTACACACAACTCACGCCCGCGGTCCGCGTGCGAAACGGCTCACCGACCATCAAGAACCCCCACTCACCCCTGGTGACCGGCGAGATATCCTCGTACCCGTTCGGCGTCGTGGGGCCCATCGTCTCGCCCGCGGGCGTCTGCAACAACAGACTCGAGCGCCTCCGCCTGCCGCTGCCGTCCCCGACGGCAGACAGCAAGATGTCGTCGATGTCGTCGATGCCCAGCCACACCGGACCCCCGGCGCCGCCAGCGGCAGGCGACCGCGCCGTGAGCTCCGCGTCCTCAAAGTCCGTCCGGGCGGATGCGGCGGCTTTGCCGTCGTCGTCGTCGTCGTCGTCATCGTCGTCGTCACCATCGTCGTCACCGTCGTCGCCGTTGTCGTCGCCATTGTCGTCGCCGTTGTCGTCGCCGTTGTCGTCACCGTCGTCGTCGCCGCCAGCGTCGACGCGAGAGACCGCGAGCTCGACATGGATGTCGGCGTCCGTGGCCGCGGGCGCGGGCGCGGGCGAAGTCGCGGGCGAGGCTGCGAGGAAGATTTGCACGGGGTGTGCACCCGAGAAGGGGGGCTTGGTGGTGCCGGTGCGGTCGGGGCGCTGGGCGGAGGGGCTGGGCGTCTTCGTGCGCCTGGGGATCGACTTGTGGCGATGGAGGGCGGGGAAGGAGGTTTGGAGCGTGAGAACGGGCGCGGTGGGCCGCTTGATGCCGTGGCGTGTCGTGAGGCTGCGTGGGAAGGGTGGTGCGAGAGGCGGCGCGGGGAGGGGCTCTGGCGGGATTGGCGGTGAGTGTGCTGCTGGCGATGGATCTCGTGGCGGGGACGTCTCCTCCTTGGCCGGCATTGGAGTCTTGTCACCCGCGTCGTCCACTTCTGTGGCCGCGTGCTGCTCTGCGTCTGGTGTGTTCGAAATGCCCCCCTCCACAGGAGTCTGCGCAGGAAGCTCTGGCAACGGCTGGGCCGCCAAGCTGACAGTGCCCTCTTCGGTACCTGACGTCTGCTCCTCCATCACCCAGCTGTCGGCTGAGAACCGCGACAACAGCGGCTGGCTCGCCAAAGAAGCAAGCGAGAGGATTCTGCAGCGGCCGCTTACGGTCGTTTGACCTGAGAGAGAGCGGCACAGCGGAGCTGCCGCTGCTGCATCCAGGTTGTTGGCTTTGGCGGTCTGTGTGGCATATCTGGACAGCGGCTTTGGAGTGGACTCGGTGAGCCGCACATCAGCAGCTTCGTCCACAGCCTCGTCCAGGAACTTTGGCTCGACTGCCGCTGGGGCAGCGGTGACGGGTACCAAATCATCTACTACCCCCTCATCTGTTGCTCGCCCATAGGCACGGGCGTACATCATGGTCACCTCGGCCAAAGCTTTGTCGTTCACCGGGCCAAGCCAATCGAATGCTTGCACCAGGGTGCTCTTCAACAATCGCCTGGGACCCGCGGTGGACGACAGGGCGTACCGCCGGAGCTCGTCCACGGCATCTTCCAGGGCCAAGTGGATGCCGGGTTCCGTGCGAGCGGCGGTGTACTGGCTCAGTGCGCTCTTGAATGTGTAGAGGTGGTCGAGGGAGAGCAAGGTGATGCCCTCGGACGAGTGAAGGACCTCGTTCTGGAGGATGGACCCATGCAGAACAATGGTGGGGATGTTGTACGTGGACGACTCGTGAGCAGTCAAGGTGGTGGCGAGGTTGTATTTTCGCGAGGCCCGGGCCAGGGTGGCGGCCACCAGCTTGTACGCTCTCGGAGCCAGGGACGTAGTGTAAATCAGGCGAATGTCGGGGCTTTGGGCGCCCTGTGATGGGCCGGCTACTAAGCTCGCAGAGGAGGTCGGGGAGACGCAAGACGCTGACGCTGGCGTGGCTGGCGTCCTCGGGGTCCTCGGGGTCCTGGGTGCGAACAAGGCGGTGCTCGGTGTTGCCGTCCAGCGCAAGAGTGGGCTTCCGAGGCTGCCGTCAAACAAGGAAGCCAGAGAGGATTTTCTCGATAGCAACCTAGTTCCAGTCGTGCTTCGCTTGGGCCGCCCAAAGTCTGGCCGGCCTGGGCCTGGGCCTGGGCCTGGGCAGATTTGCTGCATCCGCGACCGAGACCGTGCCAGAGTTTTTGTTCTGCTCACGCTTGGTTCGCATGCGATATCGGCCGGCCAGGCTGGGCTGCAAGGTGGTGTTGGTAGGCAAGTTGTGAGTGGGTTCCCAGGGGCTTTGATCGAGTTGCTTGCTGAGGAGTGGCCAGGAAGCTGGTAGTCTCTTCGTGCCACCACCAGTGTGACATGTAAGCCCTTCTCTGCCAGCCGCCTGGAGGTATACTCCAGGGCCGGCACGAGGTAGGAGGGCAGCCTGTGGACATCGAGAATGGAAGTGCCCGCCTCGAGGGGCGACGAGATTCGGCTCTTGAGGGCCATGACAGCGCATGCGGCAAGGTTGGGTTCAGTGCCGGAAGAGTGGGTGAGAGGAGGAAAACGTCGGTTTCGGGAAATAACATGCAAGACAAACAATATATGGGACAGGCCGAGAGTTGGTGAACGAGTCGACGAGAAGATGGCAGGGGCACGGCCGGCTTGACCAGCAAGACCACAGACTCGAGTCAAGGCCTATTGCAAGAATACTATTAGTATTACATACAGTACGTACATACGAAGTGGATCCAGCCCCAAAATATCCACTCGAAATCAAGCTTACTACGATTCTACTCGGATATGTCTGTACATGCCGCAGTATGGTTCGAATTGGTCCAACTGGTCCAACTGGTCCAACTGACCCAACTGGCCCAACTGGACGTGAAGGAACCCCCTGCGTCCTTGAAGATGAAACAAAGCGATGATTTGACGATTTGACGCCCAAGATGACGGATGACATTGTGACTGGCGTTGTGTTATGCATTGACATCGGGCGGATCGGGCAACATTCGAGAGCTTTCCACTTTGATCGGGCGGACCCGATCGTGCGGATCACGTCTGTCTGCGTGTCGCGTCGGACGTCGGGCGCCTAAAGCTATAAATATCCCCAGGGATGATCCTTGCCAGCAATCCTCCTCTTGGACCATGTGGTCGGACGCTATTTTGACTTGACTCTCCGTGGCAGCTGACCACGTGCCATCACCACCCGACCACAGTCATGTAGCCCCAGATTTCCCAATCCAGCCCAGCCGCGCATGACAGTCCCACGAATCTGCTCTACACAGTACCATAGTGGGCAGAGAACAGAGAACCGGCCATATACTAGGAGAAGCCCACTCTAGAGTCTGAGCATTCGACCTGGCCGTCTGGCCGTGTGGCCGCTATTTTGATCCCCACACGAAAATAGAGCCCTTTAGACTTCAACCAGGAAAAGGAAATTAGATCGACCTTCACCGCCATGGTACGTGGCAATTCTGCTGCGAATTTCGCTCAAATGACATCCTTCTGCCAACTATTTCTGGCCCGTGTTGGCCTCCAATACAACTAAGTCCTCATTCTCCGTTGCCATGCAAGATGGGTATGGGCCTTCGGTGAACGCGGGAGTCTTGGCCAATACGTAGGAACTCAGACAGGGGAATAACAAGGCGCAGCAGCGTCAAACCTTGCCACCCACACACTTTTGCATAGTATAAAATGCTCTCTTTGTGGATTTAGTGGGGGCACCGCACTGGCCACGAATACGATTGTCGACGATGCTAAAGGGCACAGGGTGTGGGAAATCACATCTGCCACGTCCATTACCACTGTGTATGCCCGAAAATACTAGGGATCCTAAGAAATTAGTCAGTTGCTTTATGGGTTAACAAGTATTCAGCTTGAAAATGTTTCATTCAGCACTACTTTTTGAAGTTTTTATTGCTGCAAAAGATGAATATAAAAGACTTACTTTTAAATTAACACAATTAAATCGGCGATAAAAGTGGTATTATCTGTTAGTATCACTTGTTGTACGTGGTTGTAATACTATTAATGGTTTGTTTAGTTACTAGCTTAAGGTTTAAATTATGAATTATGTAGTAATAGACTTTAAAGCTGTTGAAATGTTGTATTCAGAGTTTATTCAACTTTTAACTTAAAGTCAAAATCATCTATTATATAGTAATAAACTTTTAAGTTGGTAGAATATTATGGATTGACAGAAATATCTACAATATTAGTACTAGGAATATGTTGTCTTTATGTTTGAGAATTTGCAATTTATGTATAATCTGTATCCGATAAAATAGATTCGATATATTAATTCTAATATAAGCGTCGAATTTAGTTTATATCTATTATTATCTCTTTTTTCAAAATAGTAGATTAAAAAGTATCTTGAAAATTAACGACATGTTTATTAGTATTGTAAGACTGTATTATAATATAACTTCAGTTATAATACAAAGCTTATATATAATAAATTTTATAAGCTAGTGCTTGCTTGATTCTTCTTAGAAAACTAGTTTTGTTATACGCGTTACCGGTTTCATCCCTGCTTGTAAACATATATTATGTTCGTCTATGTTTACGAAATATATAGCTATCGCCTACATACTACTCATAGCTATTCTATAGCAGAAACTTCTTTTTTTCCCTCTTAGTCGAAGATTATAGATAATATCTAACCTCTTTAAGCGACAGTCTTGGCTTAATCTTATTATATATACAACGAGCAATGCGTTTTCTACTCAGTAACATACTACCCCCACTGTTTGTCGCCCACCAAATGTAATTACAAAATGCATAATAAAGAACTTTTAAGGCTTATAAACTACTTGGAAACTTATAACGTAAGATTCATAACTTTAGTAGCAAACTACCTTTAATCTTACCTCTTATATTTGTTATAAGCTAGTACCTTTACCAATAGTTACTAAGGATCTAGCCCTGGTATTTGCCATACTCTTACGGTGTTTTAAAACCGCTTGAAAGCCGTACGAAAGCATGCTCTCAACTATCACATAATCGGGTCACCCCCTTTTTTATAGCTCTGCAACAGCTCCTTAGCAAGGGTTCTTATCTTCTTTCTTTTTCGAGGATTGTAAATAGTATCCGACAACCTTAACTAATAGCTCCAGTTTAATCTCTTAACATATAAGCCTCAATCTTTTTTCTTAATGGTGTTATAATTGCTTATAAACAATTATAATTTGGGGTTATATCTTTCGACCCTTTTAATATAAACTCCTAAACTTTAAAACAATTGCTTAATATACGTGAAAGAGAGTAGCTTGAAAGTGTTTTAGCGGTTCAATACGATAATTTAACTGCATAATACGAACGTTTTACAGAAACCTTACGTGTAAAACTCATGAAACGAAAACAAACCGCTTTGTAATGATCACACTAAATACTCGTGAGTACATAGGTGTCAGAGGGTTTATATTATCAAAAAGGTAGTAGAGGTACTGAGTGAACAATATCGCAACCGTGCAAGTAACGATCAAAAGCCATGAGGCTATTCAGAATATACTGAGACTGAATACTTAGATTGACAACTGAAAAGCTATGAAGGAAATACTATCTATGTGGTGCTGACCGTGTCCTTATATATCCATGCCTTCATACTATTTTCAGTACTGGATCTCTTGGATCAGTACTGATCCCACTGATCCTAATTACGTGATTGGCTTAGTCATTTCCGTTAACAAAGGAGAGGTGTTCTCCACCTGATATGTTGGACTTCAGGCTCTAAGTGACTCAGCTGCAAACTGACTTGCTTTTTGATCCATCATCATACCTGAGTCGTAACACGCTTGCAAATATATCTCATATTTAAAATAACGTAATATTAATATACTAAATATATTAACGAATATAATCTGGTAACTTAAAACTTCTGGTAATTTTAATTTTTTGCACTAACCCTCTTTTTAAAAAAGTTCCATTACGTGACTAATAAAGAACGCAATTATCGCATGAGTCTCTATTGGAAACTATACCAACTTACCCGATGACAACGATAATTCGTATTTTTCTGACTTCAACTACGATACCAATACCCCACTCGATACCGTTAATAGTTAACGACTAAAACATAAACCTTTTAATTAACCAGTTAACTTTTCCGATATCAAGTTACGCTTTTCGGTATTAAAAATCACGATATTATATAAATTATATAAAGATTAAAAGTTCATCAGTATTAAAAAGATTATTTTTATGTTATTATTTAATGATTGAAAGGATTTACAAAAACTTTTATAAAAAGTTATTGGGACCGCGATAATGACGACGGTATTAACGACTTCAATACCTTTATAATAATCCTTTGAATTCATTCTTACAACTTAAACGCAGCTAAAGCCATTATCGCTAAGTTTACGAGTATAAAATAAAAAGACTATAAACGATTTCACTTCTTTTTTTTAAGTTTAAAAGGCTTTATTCGTAAAAGCTAGTAGTATAACCTTGAAATCCGTTGTTAAATTTACTTTTTGAAAGAAAATTATCAATAATACGCTAACTAGTATATTACCTTCTATAGATATGCCCGCGGATTACAATAAATAAGTTATTCCTTTCTAACTTATTAATAGGAAACTTTATAACCTTCGTATTTGACATAGTAGCGTCGGCTATATTAACGTTACTAATACCAGAGGTATCGCCCGTAGCGGAAACAGTAGCGGTTATATACCCTCTTGTAATAACCAGGGTGATATTATAATTGGTGTAAACGCTTTCTAACGCGTTCTTTAATGGCGCGTTACCTAGGTTAACTACTCGAAACTCTCCTATCGTAAAAACCTTGATTTATATTTACGGTACGACGTGAATAGTCATCGTATCCGTACCTACCTATTGGATCCCACGTAACGCCTAAACGACTCCAATATCAAGGCTAATATAAACATTCAACCTATATTTTCCAATTTTTTTATTAATCTTTAAGAGAATAAACATAACTTTTATAAATAATTTCTTATAAGAGTTAAAGGATTTGAATTCGATTTCATAACTTACATCAAGCTTTTAAATAGTATCTAGTTTGTAATCAATTTATTTCATAATTTTAATTCATTTGTTAATATTTTCATAAATATGAGTTGTAAATGTTATAACGTTGCGAGTTAATAAATCATCAACCGATTAAAGTTGTCGTATATTTCTATTTTACCCTAATTACTCGGTAAAACTATATGTTACATATCCAAATCCGCCCTATGATTTCATTTTTATAAACTTTTTAAATATTGACTTCGATAGATACCAGTATCAAATTTAAACTTATTATTGGTAAGGCTTTGGATGTTGCAACGTTGTTGGTTCAATTGGTCGAAGTAAAAGTAGTATTGCGTGTTTAAGTGATAGATGCATTTTTTTAGATTTAGCAGACCGCTAGCTGGTTTGCATAGTAATTTGTATGGCTAATTATTTTGTACGTGTCCTAATGTAAAGTAGACGTATATTGTATCTAAGTTGCAGTTAATACAGTAGGTTAATACAAAATAATACACTTTACTTGCAGTTAGTATGTTTAACTCTACTATAAATAAAGTTGACTTATTGTATTGTAATTACTACTATTCTAATACTGGCGGCTTTTTAGTTTGTATGCATATGCTAGTATGGTTAACCAATTTTTTCCGGTAGCCGATGAATTACAACCTCGTTAATTAGTTCAAACTCTATCAATTACAATTGATTTCCACGTCAAATTAAACTTATTTTCATTTAAATTAACCTTAATTGCCTTTAATTATCCTATGACTTCAAGGTCCGACTTTATCGATTCATATAAAAAGTTATTCCCCTATAGGCTTATACAAACCTTCAATTAAACTATGACAATTAAATAAGTCGCTATCATCAGTTCCTTGACAATCTTCCAGTTCGCCAACATATTCCTGAATACCATTACGTGATTTAGCCTTACCGGGCAGCTTATTAACATAGCTCTCGATATGTATAGTTAGCTTATTGTTGTCTACAAACCTTTTAAGGGCTTTTTTCGGCGATATCTTCGTTATAACGTTAGTAGGATTGTCTTTCCCATTAATCTACCAAAACTCCTCGATTTCTCTGCCTTTATAAACTTCGTGAAGTGTTATTACATCGATCATTAAAAGTTTTCCGCTGGTAGTTCCGAGCTTCGAAAGGTATTCTAATAGATTCCTCGAGTCGGTATAAATCATTACTGGGATAAGAGAAATCTTTAGCTGTCTGGTAATAACGTTGAGGGTTTCCCACAATATTATATTTACATTAAAGCCCATTATTATATCTTAGACCTTTAAAGTTAATACGCTTCATATAATCCTTTTACATTTGACAAAGCTTTCATGAATGAGGTTACCAATAATTCTAAATTGATCCTCCCGCCTGTTTTCAACGAGGGTTATTGAGAAGTCTATTTTTAAAGATAAATCGATGTTATTTATAAATTATTCATCTATAAAGATTATTAAATTGGCATTCGATAGGTCTATCGTAACTATGTTAATCACCTGGTTTAAGTTTGGTATATGTAATTTAAGCCTTTCATTTAGCTGATTAAAGTTAGTATTTATTGAATATTATATTTATATTGTAATAGATAAGTCTTAAAAGGCTTTTAGTTAACGTATGGTGGTAATATAACTATTATAGGTACATTATTTTAGGGACCGTTAAGCCTGAATTACGTCAATTTTATCGATTGTAGTCAAGTCAACGCCTCAGCTCTTTTATTGAAAGTTAAAGTTAGTATTAATACTGAGTCGGATTAACTATCCGTTAAAATTAAGTTGGTTATCTTTTACTAACATCATAACCGGTTTATAATTTCAAAACTTAAAGTCTTTAATCGGTTTTTATTTTAATATTATAAAGCTAACCATTCCAATGAAAATAGTATCTGTCGGTAAGGTTTGTTTATTCACGTGAACGTAAAAAAGTCGAAAAATAATCGTAAAGATTGGTATTATAGTAGTAACGATAGATAAGTTCGGGAAGAAGCATTCAAAGAGTGCACGCCATGGGTGAAAGATTATAAACCTCTTGTCCGAGTAGTGTCATTTTGTCATACACTTTGGAATACCCCTTCTAGACCGCGCCACGTATAATACACCTTTTAAAAGTACAGCCTGCAACGTAATACGTTATCGTATACTCTTTAGGAGTATACCTTATAGTATAGTATACTACCACTTAACCTACGAATACTAACTATAGAGATATATAATAATATACACATAGGTAATCTTTTCTTCCTTCTTTATACGCTCTATACCTATAATCAAATAATAAAAGTATAATTATAATACAATCAGTATCTGAAATTCTACAATAATAATATAATTATGATATAATCCGTATCTATAGTTTTGTGATAATAATATAATTACGGTAAATATTGCAAAGATTCAAATTAGTAGTTTTTAACCACTGTCGTAATCATATTGAAAGCTTGGTTAGTATAACCAATTGGTAACGATTTGATTATTAATAGCGTCTTTTATTATTTCCAACAGGAGTATCATTACGTAGATATTACAAGGGTAATTACGTAAAGGTAATTACGCCGCTACGTGTTGAGGGTTAATATAAAAATATATATTGTTATCGGTTTAAGTAAAACCTCTTTTTTTTTTTCCTTTTAATAGCGCGTATCTAAAGCTAATACAAGTCCATTTTTAATTAAATTTAATCCCCTATTCTAATTGAATATTGTAAACCTCTCTGTTAAGTAATTTACTTAATGAATTCTAATATATTAACCCCGATTTTAAATGAATGCCGCCTAAAAATAAGACTACTAAAAGCCGTTTAGCGTGTAAGCGCCGACATGTCGCCACCGTTGTCGCTGTTACTGCTGCCACCGTCGCTACCGCTAATAGCTTCCCCTTTTCGGGTACTATCTCCTCAATTCCCACTTCACCCCCTGTCTCACCACCCATCACTGCTGTCGCTCAAGCCTTTACCCCCTTTCCTCCCTTTTTTCCATCCTCCTCCTTTTTCCTCCTCTCTATTTTCTCTCCTCTCCTTCCCACAATTCCTAAAAGAAGGAATGGAGAACTCCTAAAATTATAAACCTTACCTTCTCCCCGCTAGTTAAAACTCCCTTATCTGTGGAAACCCCTTTACGCTATAAACGCAACTTAACGAAGCTACACCGCGGTTCGTATTTATCAAATCCACCCGTTTATTTTTTTTAATATCTTTCAAATGAGGAGATTGAGGCGGAACTTCTCCACCGCTTCGAACTACGTATTACTAGGGTACGTCGCGAGGCCTCGCTAACGCGTAAGGCGTTAAGATAGCATACCCGAGTTCGTTCCCCCGGGCTGATAATAAATACTTCTTACGTACCGTATATTGTATTCGTAGCCTCGGGTAAATCTATAAACGATTTCTATAAAAACGGGGGTTATTCGGCATATTATTATCGTTAAAAACGAATTAATAACAAATACGCCCCCGTTTCATTAGTTTTAGGATCATAGGCCGAAGTTGTATTATAAGCCCGCCAGCTTCATAATGAGTTTAAAACTAGATTCTCAACCGCGAATTAAAATTTCCATTTTCAAAAAAAAAACATTTAAAGCGTTTTTAACAATAATTACGTTTCTTAATAATTAAAATAAGCTAATGATAATTAATAATAAAAGTTAACCGGCGAATTAAGGAGTCGATAACAGTTATTATCACCTAAAAGCGAGGCCTATGTATATATTACGTAGGTGAATTCGACGACGTTATCTTACGTCGCCGTAAGGAGGGTAAACCCCCCCCACGCCTTTGCCTAAGGGTATACGGCCTAAAGCACGGAGTCACCTTCTCGTTAACGCCGATAACGGCATCGATAACGGTAATAGCGATAACGTTAATATAAAAGGGGAGAGCGATAGAAAGGATAGTTAAAATGCGACAACGTCGTTTTCTCCCTCTTTTTCTAATAGTAAATAGTTATCTCTTTTAGCCAAGACGGTGCGCTCGGCTATAGTATAATATATTACATAATAATGATAATTTTTTTTTAAAAAAAAAGATCGTAACATTAGTTATAAAATGTAAAAAGAGTAAGGTGTAAAAAACGAAGAAGTTAAAAGTTTATGAAACTAAAAGTAAAATGATATTAAAAACGGTACGAAATGATACATCCAAATAGAAGAAAATACGGAAATTGGAGCGAATAACTGTTGTGCCGTATATACGTATAAACGTATAATGGTATTCCGGTCTGAATTTAAAGTTAAAGACTAATTTAAAGGTAAGAATCTACGAGAACATGATAACAATAAATACTCATAAGAAGGATGACTCATGAGAAAAGAAGACGCACTCATAAGTAGGTAGTCTCGTGAGAAGGCACGAGACAGAGACCCCAGACTTATACAAGCAGTATCCCCTTCGCAATACTACCCCCTCTATAATACTACACACTTTGCAATACAATAATAACGGGGTTTAAACTGTTCCAAAATGTGAAAAGCGATATAATCGTATAAATTAAAACAAAGAAAAGTAAATCGTAAAATATCAGCCTTAATAAAGTCGTAAAACCTTTTTGATAACATTAATGAAAAGGGTATTTGTCGATATTAACGTCCCTAATACTCCGTTTAGGGCGCCTTTAGTTATTACGTTTATTAGGTTTAATTTTCCATTAATGTATATTATTTATTTAATTTCTCGGCGTTTATGAGATTCGTGTAAGGCTATAATATTAATTATAAGGCGTTTTTGGTCCGTATTGCCATATTTAACTAGATATTAGTATGATAAAAAAAAGCAATGTAAACGACGAAAAGGATAGGATTTAAGCTAAGCTTCAAAATAAATATTCGGACCGTTATTACTGTATTAATACCTAAATCGAAATTTCCAACTATTTTATAAACCTTTGAAGCTAAAACGCTTTTTATAACCTGCTTATGTTTAGTCGAACTTTAATAGATAATATTTCCACAAAACATAAAGCCGTTTCAAGTCGGTATTTTGTTACCAAAAACTAAAACAAACCCCATTACGAACTGTAATCGGTATTATTAGCAAAGAAACTGTTAGTAAAACCAAACAGCCTTACTATATGTATATCTAACGATATAAATTGCAAACCGCGTTTTAAATTATATATTTACCACATAAAACGATTATTGAACGCGTTATATACATCGTTCTACGTGAAAGTCTAGTATTAAGCGATGATTAAGAGGTCGACAGCCGTTTTTAGATATGTTATTAAGGCAACTTAAGCTTCACATACGCGTTAGCACGTGTATTCTTCGGCTCTTTTTACGCCATCTAAAACTATAAGGGCAACTTCATTTCATTTCCCTTTTTACGTAAAGCCTGAAACATCACTTCGAAAATTGATTATTACGTTATTAAAATTAATTATATAGTTTTCCGTTAAATACGTTTTGAGTTTCGCTTTTAACCCGTCCTTCATAAGCTTCTTTTTTCGTATACGAAAAACGACGCGTTATATAACGTTAATATGTTGTCCATCTATATACCCGTTAATATAAAGCCGTTAAAACGAGTTATTAAAAACAATAGGTACGGGTCAAAGGTTAAATTCGCTATTTCGAACCGTTTTTTATGATACCTTCAATAGATGTTATACTAGTATAAACCAGCTTTAGCCAGGCTGTGAAACGGTTTTATAATACGTAAAATTGTTTTTGGTAAGTTGTGTTTTTTCAAAATCCGTAGGTATATCGGTGTAAATGCGTCGTTGAAATCGCTTTTCAAATTGTGTATAAGTTTACGTAATATGACGGAATTTAATATATACGTTGTAAATGTTATTTAAAAAGATTACGAACGTAAAATTCAAATAGTGGTTAGCTCGTTATAAAGTGGGCGACTAAATTATAATATACTTTTTATCATTATCGTTATACTTTTTTTCAATTAGGCAGGTTTTTTCGTATCATTTTCTAGTTTTATCTTTAAATTCGTGTACGAGGAGAATAGGGAAATTTTTATAGACGTTGTAAACAGTTGTGTTAAACCTTTTAAAGCGAAAAACGCTTTATTCGAATGAGGAAGAGATTTCTGTTTGGGTAAATTATTCGAACTGTACGCTTAGGGCGGTGATAATACCTTCGTAACGGAGCTTTTGGTTAAGCTCACGGTTTGCCGTCTTTTTCTAAGCAATAAAGAAGTCTATGACGAAGTTTATAATGTGTTTTTTTTGGTTTTCGAGGCAAAAGGGCAGCTCTGACAGCGAAGTATTAGTAGTATTAATATCGATATACCGCTTTTATATAATAGTAACGGGTTGGAAATACGATTTAGAAAGTATATTGGAATTTGAAGCGGTTTGAATTCGTCGTTATTAAAGTTGTTTCATCGGTATTTTAGTCGAATTACGTTTTCGGGCTGTTTTTTCTTACCTCTTGTCTTTTATACTCCCGTACTATTATCCAGAAAAACGAACCTGTACTTTTGAGCAAATTAGCAAATATATTATAGCCTTTAAATTGGTTTATTATCCAAAGGCTAGTCTATCTGTCCTTAGTTTTCCAAACTAAGACCTTAAACTATAATGGTAAGTTTGAAACGCAAATATTATATAGGCTATTCCTCGTGGCCAACGCTTTTAAAACATCATTTTTAACCTGTAAAAAACGCAGTATTCTTATAACTTTCGTTACAATACTTACCCTTTACAATGTAGTTAACTATAGAGTAAAGTCTGTATAAATCTTTGAGTAACTATTAAAGACAAAAAGCGTGGGGGTTAGCTTACTTGAACCGAAAGTATTATTTACAGCGTCAACGGTTATTTATAGGATAGATTACTTCAAACTGCTACCCTTTATCTCCTTAAATAATACCGTATGTGCCCTTTTAAACGGTTTATAATACCGTTTATGTCTTCCAATACCCTAGGGTATTTTTACTAGTATTTGTTTGTATTCGTTATCAGTGATCCTCGCCTTAGTACACCATTTAGTGAATTCGGAGGCCGTACTAACGTCGTGGGTAATACAATCCGGAGGCCTTAAGTAAATGTTCAATTAATAGTTAAGTAAAGCATCCTAATAATCTGTAATGGAAATGTTTTATATAAACTTGGCGGCTTAAAATAACGTTATCACGTCGATAGCATATAATACCGGCTGGCTATCTAGGTACATAATATCGATAATTACCTTGTAATTAAAATCCACGTTATTTTAAAAGAGGAACTTAAACCTCCATAGGGCTTATAAATGTAACTGATACTTATGGAAAAACTTTTAAATAGCTTCAAATATGTCCTTTTTTATATTCGTGTAGCCTACAATGTAAAGTAACCATAAAAAGCGTTTTATAACTGGGTATTCGAATCGGCGGTATAGTATTCGTAATATCGGCTACTTTAAATAAAAAGTTTTAATCGTACATATTTCGGGAAAAAAACATAAGTAGCCGAACTTAAACCGAAGCGGTACGAATACGTTATCTAAGATGCGGATAAGTTGGTTAATCGTATTTTGAATATTCATTCTGAACTTGTTTATATTAATTAATAAAAGTGGAAATAAAGTTTCAAAGTTTATCACGTAAAATTTAACCGTTATGAATTGCGTATTTACAAAGAATATGTTAAACGACGACGCTTTGACTTTATCAAACAAGATCTTTTAATATTCTCCTATTCGATCAAGTTAAAACTTCGGAAATTTTGCTGCGAACGCGTTGAATTGTCGTTTTCTGGTCGTTAAGGTTTCGGCCGCACTGGTATTAGGTATAATACCCCAAAACCGGTTGTTATACCTATTTAAAAACGTCAGTTACGACGTTATATAAGAATTTAATACTCTGTCTTCATAATTTAGGCCTATACTATACAATAAGGAAGTGTTCTACAGACTTGTAAAAATAAGCTTGGCGGTTTCGTCGTTTTAGACTGTTAAATAAGCATTATCACCTTTAAAGTCTTCTTCTTCAAAAGTGTATCCATAGAGATAGGCGTTAAGATTTTTTTCTACGCCTTTGTACTCGGCTACATATACTACAAAATTAGCTCCTATCTGGTTCTTAGGTATGACATCGGCTCAAAACTGTAGTTTAATCCTAATCTTCTCGTACACTAAGTGGTTAATAAACTAGCAGCCGATTCTACCGCATATAATACAGCATTTTTACAAACCTGTAAAGCCCCGTATACTTTTCCGTAGGTATTATTATTATGGATATTACTATATACCCTTACAGATAATATACATAGGGTAAAAAACAGTGCACTGTATTGCAAGGTGTACTCCTATAGGGTGCATGATAACGTGTCACGCTGCAGGCTGCACTCTTGCAAGACGCAAAAGTGTATCATGTATAGATCGGTTTGGAATGCTATTTCAGGCCGACAACAATGCGTGGAGCTGTCTAGAAGAATTATTCTAGAGTTATACGTTCTGAGTAAGGGCTTATAAGCCCTTGCCTATAACATATGACTTTGCATACTTTTTCTTAACATATCTTTATCTTTACTATACTATAAATAGCAATCATTATTAATTACTTTTTAAGTTACCTTATTTTATACAAACAGGTTTCTAAACCCTACCGATACTAATTAGTAGCCGACTCGGTTGATTACAAATAGATTAGGAAAAAGAAATAAGTATTCGTTAAATACCTATAGCGAGATGTTGTAATAATACTAATTGTTTATGCTTTAACACTTCGTTTTTACAATAATTATATGCCGACGTGTATAAAAAATATAAAAATTAAGTAACTTGAAAAAGGAAAACTTTAGCACGATATTATAAACCCTTGTTTGGCGCTTTATTTACTAAAAGTCTCGTTACACCACTATTAATCCTTGTTTGGCGCTTTAACGTACTCGGGCACTTTTTGAAAAGCGTCCTATTACGTACCAGACCACGTAAGCTAAATTACCAAGTTTTCTGGAACCCTTTATTGGGACCTACCGGATACTAAGCTACGTAAACTAAAATACCAAGTTTTCCGGAACCCTTTACTGGGACCTACCGGATACTAGACCACGAAAGTCAAAACACCAAGATTCATAACCCTTTACTAAGACCTACCGGATACTAGGTTATTAAAGCTACGATCGGTTACATACAAATAAATAACTTAATCGCCTTACTAAATCGGTTATATACCAAGTAACCAACCAACTCCCTTTACTAAGTTTTATTATAGTACGCCAATACGGATAAACTACTATGCCCCAAAGCATATAATAACTTGATATTTCCCTTGCCTTGCCCAATTTTATATAACCGCCCTATTTATTTTAAGTTTATGTACGTTCGCTTTATTTGTTTTAAATCTAGTATCTGTAAAGTTTTAAGTTTTCCCAACCGCTAGCTAATATAAAGTTACTTACGCTAGTAAAAATTAATTTGGAACATTTAACTAGCTTGTAACGTTAGTAAGCACTATTCCAACTATTTTAATTACTTTATTCGCTTTGTATTCGCCAAACCACCCTAAATTTTGAATATAACCAAACATATTACAAGTTTACCAAACTTAATTATATCGGCTAAACGCCCTAAGATAATCGCAACTATAGCCCCGAATCCAATAACAATGGAGGAGGCCAATGCTTTTTTTAACATTCTGGTTAAACACATGGTAATTAAAAAGGCCATAATATAGGAGATTGACCTAAACATTTGGAACAACACTATCGATTTACCAGTTAAGAAATTAAAACCCTATATCATAAACACATATCTTGGCCGTTATATACTGTTATTAGAAGTAGTAAACCTAGTGACCTAATTTACTAGACGAATTTTATAATAATTTCTCGGTTTGGACATGAGATATGTTGTATAAAATAAACCTTATTATTACTAAATCCTTACAAATTTACCTTAAAACCAAAGGAATTAATACCCCAGAAGGTAAAAATGGGCGCCTTATGGAGGTTTTTTTTCGAAATAATACAACTTACCAACGTACTAGACTAGAAGGAAAAAGATTTGTGGCTTACAAACTTTGTGAAAAATTATTACCTTACAAAACAAAAGAGGCTGATATTGAAGAAAGGGGGACCACACGTAAAACGATATAACCCTATACCCAAAACTAGGAGCAGGGATTCCGAGGAAGGAAAATGCCCACAATCTTTATCCACCACACAAGTATAATACACCCCTATACCGACCCATACTGTAGAGTAAAACCAAATACCAAACCACTTCCTAAACGTAAAGAATAACCCGACCGGCTATAACGGAGTTAGCCGGAGCGTAAAGAATAACCCGATCGGCTATAACGAAGTCAGCTGGAATGTAGAAAACAACTCGATCGGCTATGGCAAAGTCACCCGAAACGGAGAAAACAACCCGCCCCGGAAATCGATAATCGGCCGAAACATAGTAAATAACCCAACCTAGGAAATAATAAGTAACGTAAATCGTCAATACATTCCATACGGACTAATGCCTTTAAACCACAACCTTTACCGCAACCTCCCATTATATCGTTTCCCTACGGATAAAAACGACTCTACGAAATTAACCAACTTTGCCAGATTATAAAATAAAGATAATAACTATAACGGCGAGTCGTACGACGTACTGAATAATAAAATACGCGTTATGTTTAACACATATAAAAGATTGGATATTAAGATATTATAATTTCACGTTATTTTACCTGGAATATTTTTCGAATAAGTTAAGGGATAGTATATATATTACCTTATAAAAGTGGATAAATTCGCCAAATATTATAATTGATCTATTGGCTAAATTCTAGAAGTATTTAATAGCCTTCGGACCAGAATATAAAGGCGATAAACTATTTATTTAAACAATAACAGAAGCCTATCGTAAAAACCCAGATTTCAATTTTACACTTTTTAAATTAAAAATTAACTTAAAGGCCTTTCATGTAAGCCTTAAAACATCGTTCAAAAACTTTATACGCCGGTAAGTAAGCCTCGAATTAATATTCGTAACTAATAAAATAAAAAGCGAAGTCGAAATTATTAAAGCAAATTTTGTCGAAATAATCCATTATATTTTGAACTGGAGGTTTAAGGTTTACCCGAGGCAGAACGAGGGCCTAAAATATAGGTATTAGGGAGGAAGCCCCGGCAATAAAAGACAGGGACAACCGTTCGGAAATGGAAGAAACGTACTGAAACCATAATAATACTTGCGGAAAAATACACGGCACTCTACAAGTTTGTAAAAGCGTTCTATAATATGCTTTAAAATCGGCTATTAATTTACAAATAACCCCGCCTACGAGTAAATTCAGATTGAACAACAGTTTTAAACCGATTACCTACCCGAGAATCGAATAAAAGCTAACTTTTTAATATACATAGTCGAATACGAAGGTACGTATAACATATTTAATACCTACCTGTACGATAATATATCCGGAAAAGACAATCGCGAGGACGATAATGCTTATTTATTAGCTTAAAACGATGAAACCGCTCACATATATTCACTAGATTATAGGACGCCTCCTTTAAGTATATCTCCAGATTAGATTACGTGAAGAAAATACTCGACGTTTATATAATATTATAATTTACGTTATCTAATAGGTACAGGAATAGGTTTTAAAGTATTATACCTGATATTAAAGTAGTCGAAATTTCGACGACCGAAAAGCGTTAGTTCGACGTATTTATGGTGATGTTTTCAAAGTTTCAGCTGGACCGTATAGAAAAATACCAAAAAGTATTATTTAGTAAATGTAAGGCGTTTTCGTTTGGGATAATCGTTGGAAATATACGTTCCAAACCGGTTAAGTTTTACTTAATAGAATTTAAAATACCATTTTTGTTTTTATTAACTAATATAAATAAACTCGAAACCAAAGTCCGAAATATAACTAATCAATTTATCCGCGTTTTAAATAGTGTATTCATATCGCTCCAACTTAAATTCGGCTATTTACAGTTCTTTTCAAAAGTATGTATAATTGAGGCCGTTTATTTAACATAACTAGAATTACGTATATTGTACCGACGATTCGGATACCCGACTGTAAAACGCTTTTTACGCCTACTTTATACCGTAAGCTATTCGAATGTAAAAAAAAAAAAAAGCGTACTTATGATTATCGAAAAAAAAAATCTATTAGTGCTAGTTATACTTATAGGTATTATAACGGTTTAAATTCCGCCTTTAGGACGATATGGGTTTTAATTACGAGGTAATCGTTAATATTATATATTTAAATAGCTAATCAGTCCTTTACGCCGTCGACGTATTTATATCGTTTTAAACTGCTAAGTTTACACGAAATGTTTCCATTATAAACTGTTAGGACGCTTTAGTTAATTATTAGTTTAACGTTTACCTCGGGCTTTTTCACTGGATTATATACGATATTGATACGGCTTTCAACTTTACTAAGTAGCGTACTAAGGCCCGGATAAACGGTAATAAGTGTAGAAATATTTTAATAAAAGCCTTATAAGGTATTAGAAATGCGAACGGTATTATGGACCATTAAAAAGGGCGTATATAATATTATCGAAAAAGCTAAAGGGTAATAGCTTTAAGGAGTTTATCCTTTAAATAGAGGTTAACGCCGTTAATAATACTTTTGGCCCGAGTTGGCTTATCTTTATGCTTTTCGTTTTCGATGTTGATCAGAGAATCTATACAGATTTTACATTATTACTATTTACAATATAAAGAGCCAATGTCGAAACAGAAGATATAGCAGATTTATGATTACTACGAGCTAAAAACGACATGTTTAAACCGTTATCTATAAGAAATAGCCTACGTAGGGCTGGCGTTTTTGATTTTCCATTATAGTTTAAAGTCTTGGTTTGGAAAATAAAAGATAGATAAATTGTACCTTAAAATATTAACAGGTTTAAAGTCTATAATGTGCTGGTTAATTTACCAAATTGTTTAATTTTGTTCCAATAGATAATGGTACGTAGGTATAGGAGAAAGGTAAAAAAAATCGACTAGGATCTTTTAGACGATTAAAACCGCTTATATACTACCCCCTGAAACAACGTAAACGAATAGAATTGCCTATACGTAACCCCCCGGAACGACGAATTGAGCCCGACTTCATATTTAACTTTAACCTTAAAATACGATTTTAAACCGACTATATTAAGTAAAAACGATTTATTTACATTAACCTTACCAGAACCTCGTTTCCGAGAACGACCCCTCGGCTCGAAAACGAAAAACGCTTCAAAGACTTTATCACGAACTTCTTTATGACGTAAAAGGAATTAGAAAACCGCGAACTTAGCTTAGAACATCGTTACAAGAGAATTATCACTACCAAATACCTTATTTGAATAATCTACTCAAATAGAGATTTTAACCTTAATAGACCAAGGCGTTTTTCGCTTTAAATAATTCGACCCTACCATTTACGGTACCCACAGGATTTTTCCAACCCGCTTCATCTACGAGGTAAAAGATAAAATTAAAAAGCCTTATGAAAAGACTTACCTGATTGTTAAAGGTTATAATGACGAAGATAAAAAGGACATTATAACCTAATTACCTACGTTATGACAAGCCAACTATCGCCTGATTTTTAAACTCGTAGCTTCCCTTAACGAACTGTATAACCTAGATGTCGAATTCCGAAATATAACACAAGCTTACATATAATCTAAGGAACAGCTGAAACAGTAGATCTACATATATATGTTAAAAGACCTTAAATATTATTACCCCCCTAAAATAATCCTGCGTATCCTAAAGCCTTTTAATGGCTTAATTAAAGACGGTATATACTAGTATAACACTTACCAAAAATATTATAAAAAGCGATCTGGGATAATTAAATTTACCTTTAACCCGTGTTTGTTAGTATTAACTACCCGTTCGAAGGGCTTTGTACTTACTGAAATGTAAATAGACGATACTTTAATCTTATGTAATGCCTTATTCTCCACGTTTAAAAAGAGGAAATTTTTAAAGGCCGGCTTAAAGGCGAAGCCCAAGACCTACCTGTTAAAGGACAATATAATCGATTTTAATAGTACTACGATTATACTTCGAAACGACATTTTGGGACTTACGTAAAAAAGACAGCTGGATAAGGTGGCTTTTGTCGTTTTGAATAACGTAAAAAGGGCTAACGAATACAAATGCCAACGCGTATGTAGAGCTTAGGTTACGTTTATAGCATAACCAGAGGCGGCATTTAACCTCTAGATCGTCGCATAATGCTAAACCGACCCGACGGACGATATATTTAAAGTATTAAATAAGCGCTTTTCATAACGAATACATAATTCAAAACAAGGGTTACAATATATACCGCTAGATATACGCACTACAAAGTTAGTTGTTTTTACTAACAGCTTTTTTACCAATAATAGCGATTTTAACTTATAAATTGGATTTATCCTCGTTCTTGACAATGAATCACCGGTTCGGAACGACTTTACGTTTTATAAAAACATTATTTATTAAAGCTTTACCAAGTGTAAAAAAATTACAAGGAGTGTTCTTGTTTTCGAGATTTACGGTATGATTAAAGGCTTCGATTCAGGTATTATTATAGCGATAATAATCCGGATAATTATTTCCAACCTTGATTTACGCCATATCCCTTTAGTTATTTACACCATTTCTTTTTTTTTCGTTTTATAAATACTTGGTTAAACTAGGTACTACGAACGAAAAACGACTGATAATCGATATTATGGCTTTATATGAGTTATACAAACGCTGATAAATCGAGAAAACTAGATAAATTAATAACAAGTTAAACCTAACAGACGTAATAATAAAGGTAACACCAAACGGCGCCCTAAAAACACTTATATCGACAATTAAGTTATTTATTAATCTTGTTGAAAAGGTTTTGCGATCCTAATAAGTTGTTATACCAATTTACGACAACTTTGATTGGCTTATCGATATTATTCGCGCCGACCTACATTTTGACTTTGTTCAATACGACTATTCGTATCGATTCTGGTATATTACCTATTTTGTTTTATATTTTATACACCGATTTTGACATATAGTCTTTTTTGTTTTATACTTTACATTACGTTTATTACTTTAAACTTTATTTGTAAAAAGTTATGAAATTACTGTGTAACGTATTGTATTATGACTGTATACGCCGGCCCAGTCGAGCGGATATTTATCTACTATTAAAGGGAAAAAGTGACGCCGCCATGTTTTTACTATCCTCCCTGTCGCTCTCCCCCTTTATTTTGGCGCTACCGCCATTACCGCTAACGACATTACTAGCGCAAGCGAGGATGTGACCCTAAATTTTATTAGTTATACGCTTCGGCAAAAGTGTAGGAAAGAGATTACCCTCCTTGCGGCGACATGCGATAACGCCGTCAAACTTACTTGCGTAATATATACATAGGCTCCGTTTCCAAACGGTGATAGCGGTTTCCGTCTCCTTAATCTGTCGGTTAGCGCTTATTACTAATTAGTATCGGTTTATTTTGGTTACTTACGATGATTTTTTTTTCGATTCGCCTTAAACGAGTGTTTTTACCAGAAAATGTTTTGGGATACGGTTAAAACTTACCAAAGAGCCGGCAGGTGTGTTATATAGCTTCGGTCTACGGCCTTAAGACTACCGGAATGGGGGTATACGAGTTATCAATTCATTTGTAGCGGTAATAACGCGCCGAAAGACCCCCGCTTTTGTGGCAATCTTTAATAGACTTACCCGCGGTCGCAGATGCGATATACGACACATAAGGTGTATTTATTAGCGGTTTAAGGCTATAGACCCGGGTACACCGTTTCAATGCTTAACGTGTCAAAAAGACCTTACGGCGTATCCTAACGATGCGGAGCTCGAGGCGGCGAAAGAGGTCCGCCTTGTATTCCTAATTTACGAAGGAAATATTTAAAAAAAATAAAAGAAGGGACTATAATATACGTATCCTAGCGTAACTGCGCCAAGCTACGCTTACAGTATAAAAGGGCCCCTATGGGTAATAGGGTTTTTACTCATAGGAAAAGGGTAAGGTTTATAACCTTAGGAACCCTTTATTCCTCTCTTTGGGAGTTAAGGAAGGGGGAGGGAGAGGGAGGGAAGAGGGGTGAAGCGGCAGCGAGGATGGCGGCGGCGAAGGAGGCGGCGGCGGAAGAGGCGGCAACGAAGGGGTTTAATGGTATAACGGCTGACGTTGTAACGGCGATAAACAAGATTTCGCCCGAAAAGGGCTGACTTTTGCTTCTGGTAGTAGTGGTAAAGGACGCAGTAGCAATTGTAATGGCGGCGGCGGCAGTAATGGTGCGCTACCTCTCGCGTACCAAATAGCGCCTTATAGTACGGTTCTTATGCAGTATCTATTCGGGGAAATAGGTTAGTATGTGTGTAGGCCAAGTAACTTATATATTAAAGCGGCTTGGTTTATTAAGATAAATTGAAAGCTAAGTTAAAATAGGGACTTGTATTCATTAAAACTCTGCGCTTTTAAAGAAAGAAAAAAAGGAAGTTTTATCTAAAGTAATATCGATGTATCTTTTTATACTAACCTACCATGTAATTACGTAATCACCTTATGTAATCATCCCTGCGTAATTACTATTATATAACCACCCTTATCAAAAACAATAAAAGGTGTTATTACCAACCATATCGCCTCCATTTAGCTACACCAATCAGGGTCGACTTATAATCATCACCGTGACCAAACTTTACTAATCCTAGCCGAACTTGCTAATTTGGACCTTTTACAACTAATACTTTAACATCACTGTTACTACTGTTAATTTGGATCTTTTGCGACCAATACGTTAATAATAACATTATTACTACTGCCAACTTGGACCTTTTTTACCTAATACGTTAATGAAACTGTTACTACTACTAATTTGAACCTTTTGCGATTAATAAGACAACAATACTGTTACTATTAGGCTATAGGTACGAAGTATATAAGGGAAAAAAGGATTACCTGTATAGATATTACTATATACCCTTACAGATAATATACATAAGGTAAAGGGAAGTACACTGTATTGCAAGGTACACTCCTACAAAGTGCACGATAATGTGTCACGCTACAGGCTGCACTCTTACAAGACGAAAAAGTGTACCATGCATAGATCAGTCTGAAATGATATTCCAAGCTGACGGAAATGCGTGGAGCGATCTATAAGAAATATTCCAGAGTCATACGTTCTGGGTGAGGGCTTATAAGCCCTCACCTATAACGTGCACCTCTGGATACTTATTCTTGACATATCTTCATCTTTAATATACTACAAATACCAGTAATTATTGATTACTCTTCCAAGTTACCTTGTTTCACCTGAACAGGTCTTTAGACTCTACCGATAATTGTAGCCATGGTTCGTTTCGTTCTTAGCCGTACGGAAGTTTTTGGTAATAGCTGCTTTATCCTCTTTTTTAGGGTCCCCCCCCCGATATTATTCTTCCTGAAATCCGTATTTAAGTTGCTCATTTTGCCTTAGGTATACCTTGAATTTTCGATTTAAAATGTGGTAAATTGTTTCAGCAGGGTCTGCTTTGGTAATTTAGCCTTCTCCTTTAGTCTTGTTGGCTACAAATACTGCTTCGAAGTTCACCTATCGGCGTATAATGGTTTCGAACGATATTTTAAAACTTTTACAAAGGGCCTTTAAGTTTTTTGGGGGTTTAAATAATATAAGGTCGAAATCCGGGTTTCTGCAATATGCTTTTATCATTATTTAGATAAATAATCTTTTACCTTTGTATTTTGGTCTAAAGATTACCTAACACTTTCGAAACTTCATTAATAAGACAGTAAATACCTCTTATAGGTTTTTATCAAAGTTCTTACGCTAAGTTTTCATGTATTCTTAGGTTATTCTAATCCAATCCGTATTATGTAGTTTATAGTTGATTTCTGTATCGAAATGTGATTTTAAACGGTTTTAACACTCCGCGAATATATCTACTTACGTAAAGTAATACATATACTACTCCTTAGCTTATCTAAATAATATGACGGGTAAAATAACGTAAACCTGAGATGGTTTAATATCTAGCCTTTTAAATGTATTAAGTATTATACGTATTTCATTATCGAATATATCATACGGTTAGCCGTTATAGTTTTCATCATTATCTCAAAGTCTGGAGAAGTTGATAAGTTCTATAATGTCGCTTTTGTTAGTGGGAAAGTGGTGCGGTAAAAGCTTATGGTAGGAGTCATAGTTAGTAGGCATTAGTTCGTAAGGTACATATTAACGTCTTACGCCGCTTATTATTTCCTAGAGCTGGGTATTCTCTTTTTCTGAGCCTTTTTTGTCGTAATTAATCTGGTTATTAACGATATTTGAAGCGTGGTTTCGTCCTAGTCTTTATTCAGAATTGCGTTTCAGGGAGATTTTGTTTTCAACTCGCGTTATAAATTATATTTACGGCACTTTCTCCTCTTTCGTCTATTACTATAGCTTCGTTTCCATGTTGCGGCGGGCGTTCATTTTTGCTAAGCGCTTTTTTTTCATTTCTAGAGGATTATTTCATTCCTGATCTTTTATTTTAAGCAAACGATCCTAATATTGGTAGGGCCTTATATCGTTGCAAAGTTGTCGATTCGAATTGTGGTTGAAGTAATAATAGTATTATATTGGTCAAGTGGTGGATGTATTATTTTAGGTTTGGTAAAGTGCTAGCTGGTCTTTACAGTAGTTTATATGGCCAATTTCTTAGCCCGTATCTTGGAGTGAAGTGTAGCGTATTGYACTCGACTTACACTCAATACAGTAAGTCCATATAAATAATACACTTAACTTAAAGTCAGTATAGTCAAATTTACTGTAAGTAAAGTTAATCTACTATACTTCACGTAGTAATATTTCAATATTGGCGACTTTTTAGTTTATATGTATACGCTAGTGTAGTTGACTAATCTTTTCCGGTTAGTATTACATAGTAACCTCGTTAACTTGCTAACCCCTTGTCAATTTCAGTTGATTTCTATACTGAATTGCGCTCAATTGCATACAAATTGACCACATTTAACACTAGTTTCTCCGTTTCTCTAAGGTTCGAGTTTATTAACTCCCATAAAAACTTCTTCTTCCATAGGCCTTCGTATTTCAGCCGTGCCAATCGAACAAATCGCTATTGCAGACTTTACTTCTCTGGTAGTCTTTTAGTATGCCGGCATAACCCTAGTTACTGGAACGTAACTTGGGCTTATTAGGCAGCCCATTCACGTAGCCCTTAATACGTATGGTTAACATGTTACTATTTACAATCCTTTTCAGAGCCTCATTTAGTATTGCATTCCTTATAAAATTTGCGGGATTGTCTTTGCCGTTAATCCATTAGAATTTCTTAATCTCCCTTTTTTCATATATTTTACGGAGTGTCATTATGTCGATTATCAAACGTTTTTCACTAGTAATTTCGAGCTTTGAAAAGCATTCGAATAAGCTTCTCGAATCGGTATAAATTACCATAGATATTAAAAAAATCTTTAACTGCTTGGTGATAAGGTTAAGGGTCTTTCATGATATTATACCTACTTTGAAACCTACTATTATGTCTTAGACCCCCGAAGTTAATACATTTCGTATATTCCTTTTATAATTAACGTAGGTTTAGTAAACGAGGCTGCCGATAATGTTAAACTGGGTTTCCAGTCCATCTTTATTAACGAGGGTTATTAAAAAACTGATTTGTAGACGTAGGTTAGTATTATTAGTAAAAGACCTATCCGTAAAGATTATCACCTTAGCTCTTAATAGGCTGATTAAATTTATATCAATCCCGCGGTCTACGTTTCGAATTTTCCACTTGAACCTCTTCTGATAGTCAATCTTAACGTTTTTAGAAAAATCTGTAAAGATTTTTTAGTATTTTCAATTAGCGATACCGTTGTTTACTTCCAGATTGCCGTTATGGACTAACATAACCTAAAAGTCTTCTCTGTTTTCTTACCATTGTGGACTGGCGAAATACTAATAAAGGCTTTTCGTAAGAATCTTTCCTCTACCCTAACCGCTATTATAGCCGTAGAGCGTAACCGGAAAGTAGCTTTTTCTTCTACTTAGCTAATCTGTAATTAACCTAATAAGCACTAATTAGTCTTGGTAGGGCTTTATATCGTTGCAACTTTATCGATTCGAATTGTGGTCGAAGTAAAAGTAGTATTGTATTGGTCAAGTGGTAGATGTATTGTTATAGGTTTGGCAGATCGCTAGCTGGTTTACACTGTAGTTTGTAAAACCAATTGCTTGGCACGTGCCCTAGAGTAAAGTGCAGCATACTGCACTCGACTTACACTCAATGCAGTAAGTCCACACAAATAATACACTCAACTTGTAGTCAGTATAGTTAACTTACTGTAAGTAAAGTTGACCTACTACACTGCACGTAGTGCTATTCCAACACCTAACTTTTTTTAGCCAATGTCTCTTTACAAACTTTACTTTCATTAATTTATCGTCCGTTCACTTTAACATTTAAGTAAGTTAGATTGTTGCTAATAGGGTCTTTGTAATACGGCTATTATTGCTACCGGTCGTATTAATACCTCTATTTCATAGTTGTTTTCATAATATTCTATAAATTATATTATCGACTATACACCACATGTCCAGCGTCCAGTATATAAAATCTTCCCTAAAATCGTCGAATAAGTCGTACCCTTTAATATCGCCACTTTAATAGTTAAAAATCATATTAATAATATACATATTTTCCGTAAAAGGGTCCAAATCCTCTACTGGTACTTCTATCTTATTATCTCATAGGTTAAGGTCCAAATACTTTAGAATGATACTACGAAACGACGTGCTTATCAATAGGTACCCCATACATTCGGTAGCTTTTGATAAAAAAGGTACCAACTAGTTAATAATATTATACTAAAGTAATCCTTTTTAAAGTTACTCTGGATCTTACAATAACATTACGCTTCGGATTTTAACGAAGCTCCTGCGTAATTCCACACTCCCGTATAGTTTTTATAAGGCGTAATAGTAAAGTATAAACAGTTGGGATCGTTATAGCATCTAGTTATAGGTATTTAACTTCGGGTTTTTTTTTTTCCCTTAATTATCTATAGTCGACTTAATCAACTACTAATTAGTATTGGTAAATTCTACTTATTCACTTAAACGTAAAAAAGTAAAAGAGTAATTATAAAGATTGGTATTGTAATAGTCAAAATAAATAAGTTCGGAAAGAAGCATTTAAAGAGTGCACGCTACGAGTGAAAGGTTATAAACCTCTTATCCGGGTAGTAGCATTTTGCTACACACTCTGGAACACCACTTCTAGACCACGCCACGTATAATGCACTATTCAAAAGTGCAGCCTGCAGCGTGACATGTTATCATGCACTCTACAGGAGTACATCTTGCAGTATAGTATACTGCAACTTAACCTACATATATTAACTATAGGGATATATAATAATATCCTGCGTATCGTTAATTTACATACATATTAGACCGAATTCCTTATTTACATTACCAGTAAATACGGGTCGTATATTAGGGACTTTATCCTCAAGCGTAACTTAAAGTATGATTAATAGGTTAGAAATTTATAAACGTCTGTTTCAACCAGTCTATACAACAGCTTAATGCGTCGTATTGCTGTCTTCGGAGGATATATGAAACGTAATTCCTATAACAAATTTAGCAAAATGATCCGCTATATGTTGGTTGTTAATTAGGTATATATTTAAGTAATATTTCAGCTATTAAGCGTAAACTTACTTTTTGTTTTAATTAGAAAACTTATTACTAAAACGACAATTAAGATTTAACTTTTCTTTTTAAAAAAAGCATTAAAGATTATGTAAGGATCTAGTCTTTGCCTTAATTACCGTATCTTCAAACGACTAGGTGTAACTTTTCTTACCACCGCTCCATGGTTTTACCTTTAACTTCGTAAATAATCCTTGACTTAAAGATCTTGATATTTAAGTTCTAGAGGTTAAAGTCGCCCTTTGATACGAATTGTATAAATTTTTGAGTTCATAAGCCATTAATTTCAACCTTTTTAATTTTTTTGAAGAGTTTGTTAGAGGTTTTGATAATATCTTATGTTTGAAATTTTAATGTCAATTTTTTTTATTCTTTTATTTTTTTACCCATTTAAATAGTATTATAAATACTACCCGGTATATATTTCTTCTTTTTAATATTCCTTTTTTTCTATGGTTATCCGCGCCGGCAACGTTTTATCGACTTATTGATAATAGCTAAAGGAGGCTCGTATTTACTCAGTCGCTTGGGTTAAAGGTCTTTATTGTTAGTTTCCTTAATATAAGGTTTAACTTGAGTAATACGAAACGTTACGGTGATGTTAGAAGTTTTAACACCTATTTTAAAGTTAGCTATACTTAACATTTTGTATGGGCCTTTTTATTTTCCCGGCTCCCGCTATACAAAGACTTCATTTTGTAACGGAAAAGCAAGTAAATTGATTATTATAGGGCCGTTCCCGTTATTAAGGGCGTTGTTGACTTGGCGGCGTACCTATTTCTTCTGTAACTCCTTTAATGTTTTATCGTATATTACAACTCAATTTCAAGTACTTACTAACAACGGATATTTACTTGTCAGGTATAGGTAGGCTTTAATAACCAGTAGAGTTTACACTAAACCGTCAGTACCTACAATATCATTTAGACTCTTTATTACTATCTAAAGCGTAATTTTAAATCCGTAAAACTTTTAATTCTTATAGTAAGGATATTATACGTTTGGAGAAGTCGTGAATGTACCCTTTTAACCTTTTAAATGTTTTAGTAAGCCTTTAAAGACACTTATTTGTACTGGAATTTTATTATCTTGACATTTTCCTGAAACTCCGCTATCGTAAAGTTTATACTAGTATCGTGGAATACGATGTTAGGTAGATCCAAGTACGTGTTAATTTACAATATCCTTAGTGTTTTTTTATGTATTTTTACCGATAAAAACTTAAAAATTTAGCTTCATAAAAAAAGCCGTAAAGTTAACGACGTGGAAAATAGTCCTATTATCTAAGTAAAATACATTAAAGAAAACCTCATAATTAAAGTCCTTATTATTTTTAGTATAAATTCAAACTTTCGAGGGGTTGAGTATATATTTGAAAATAGTTATAAAGCTTTTTGATGCCCTTTAAAGCAAAGTATTCTATATCTTTACGCCTTACGGATTTTTAAACTTCATATAGTTTATTTATAGTTAGGTAATTAAATCGCCGTAATAGTTAACATATCTATGGCTTCGTTAAGTTTAATACTATTACCTTAGGGTATTTAAGGTGAAATTATAGACGCACTTATTTAAAGGTGAAGAGAAACCTTGAGCTGTTTTTTACCAGCTCGTCAGCGTTGATATTAACGCTAACAACGAAGGTTTTTATGTTCTTTAAGTAAAAAAGGAAAGAGGTAGAAAATTTTAGAATGTGTAACGTAATCGATTTAACAAGGGTTTAAATTACCGATGTCCCTAGTAACGATAGTTGCTCGCTTGGTCCGAAGCCAACTTTGGTTTTGCTAATATCGTGTCGCTTAATTTTGATAGCTGTTGGAATAGTACTACTTGCAGTGTAGTAGGTTAACTTTACTTATAGTAAAGTTGACTATACTGACTGCAAGTTAAGTATATTCTTTTATGTGGGCTTATTGTATTGAATGTAAGTCGAGTACAATATGCTACACTTTATATTAGAGGATGGGCCAAGTAATTAGCTATATAAATTATAGTGCAGACCGGTTAGCGGTCTTCCAAACCTGAAACAATACATTCAACACTTGACTACATAATACTACTGTTACTTCGACTAATATAATCGACAACATTGCAACGTCTAAAGTTCTATCAATATTTATTAGTGCTTATTAATTTAAGTACAGATTGGCTAAGTAAAAGAAGAAGCTACTTTCTGATTACGCTTAACGTTAAAACAATGGTTAAGATGAAGGAAAGATTTTAGCGAAAGGCCCTTACAAATTGCAGCGGTTTTTACGGCAGTGAATAAAGAAGACTTTTAGGTTACAGCGGTTTTTACAGCAACTTAAATGTAACGACGGTATCGATACTTAAACAACTAAGAAATATTTACTGAAAATTCTTCTAAAGAACGTTAAAATTAACTGTTGAAAGTCTAAAATCGACAAGTTGGTAAACAGCTAATTTAATACTACTACGGGTGTTACGATTACAAAAAAACGACTACATCCCCATGATAAATAACCTTTACCACCAACAACGACCTTCAACCTTACTTTTTACACTAAACCTTTACCCCTACTTCACTTTTTTCACTTCTCCTACGATAATGTAATCTTTGAGCTCGCTATTTTAAGCGAAAAAGACTAAGAATCTCCAAGTCTTGCTGAAAAAGCCATATCACACGACTTTACACCAAAATATCAATTTTTTCGTCCTACGCGCCCTACAAGCTTTATACTATCCATAATATCAAGATAAAGCCTTTTCAAAACCTATTAAGAGCAATAAAACTTTTCGGATCTATTTTCTCCAAGTAATACAATAAAGACTTTTATGACTCAAATATCGACGAAAATCAAACGGAACAACATTTGGTTAACTTAATTAAATACTATATTGATAAGTACAACGGCGATAAAGATTTTCACCACGATGACCGCGCCTTTCGAAACTTTTGTTACGTAGTTAACGACTAAATTATTAACATATGGAAAAAGGTTCAAAAAAAAGTATTAAGTTAAAGTTAAAGGTGGAACTTAAACGCCGAGTGATTTACATGTCAAAAAAGGGTTTTGTTAATTAGGAAAAAACTCATTTCGAATTAGCCCAACTTGAAGAATGCTTTTAGGATCTATTCCTTAAAAAAATGTATATTAAAAATCTTCAACGCCCTCATAGGCGATTTAGGGGACCTCCCTTTTACCCTTAGTTAAGTTAAGCTTGTTTATGCGTTGACAATAAAGAACCTGTTAACCTGTTCGGAAACTTAGCACCTTTATGCGGAAGCGCGGAGTACGCCTTTAGCAGCAGTAGAGAACGTGAAACAATAGCTACCTACACGGTTAGAGCAATTGACATCAATACTCTATACCAGCTAATTAAACAAAATCGTTAAACTTTTTAAAATCTTTAGGTTCCTCTTACCCCTTAACACTTTAAATAAAATCGCTAAGCCTCTTAAAAACTTGTCAATAACAGGTTTATCTATACGCGTGAGCATATTACTGGTTTTACTATAGGATTTTATTCTTTAGGCCAAGCGACTTGTAATTATCCTCAACACCGTATTTCGAACACTTTGAGATTTAAATTACTAGGAAACATCACTAATGAAAACTGTGAAAACTATTGCGACCTACTTTTAGAACTTGTTAAAATAATTAATATTAATTATAAACCTTTCACAAACTTCACTAAGATTTGGAACGATATAGAGAAGTATAACAGAAAGTTTTATAACCTCTTTGATATAAAGATAATACCCTTTTTAAACATTTACAAGTGAATAGAGGTTCCTCCTTTTGGTTTTTACTCACTAATCACCGGAATCCTTATAAGGAACGCTAAGAACTACTACTTAACCTTCCTTACTCGAGTAATTAAGTTTCAAGAGATTTATAACAACATAAAGTACCATTTCGAATACGATTTCCACCTTACATAATATTATACAGATTAGGCTACCACGAGATAGGCGACGATAATAGTTAAAATGAAAGAAGAAAAAACACTAATGGATGTATTTAATTCAATAATTAATAAGTTAATATTATATGAAGAAGTAATGAGGAAGGCCTACGTTGGCAAAGCCTTACTTCGTAAATAGGTACTGGTAGTAATTACGGACGTTAGCAAGTTTAAATACGCTTTATAACGCTTATATATCACCTTCAAAGGCTTTTTTAACTATTTACGTTCCTTGTTTACCACTGGAATAACGCTTATACCAAACTCACTTGATATATACCCTTAAGCCAGCAACTTCCCTAAATTAAATGAAAAAAAAACTTACGGTAATTAATTACGTCGATCATAAGTATGGCTATAGGCGCTCTTAACGCCTAAGGTTCGACCTATCAACCACAAACCAGAGGTAGTAGCCACGTTAGCGTCAATAGAACCAAGATTAAAACGGACTAATTAACTGCAAGCACTATCGTTATAATAATAGTAAAAGATATTAGATTTGTGGTAAGTCTAGTTATTGGTTAATTCGGCACCCCTTTCCCGAACGAAATAATAAAAGGCTAATGTATTATATCTAATACTCTACCACTTTTAAACAGGAATACTTAAACTAAATAGTAAACTTCGAAGGTGATAACCCAATTAACAGCGATAGTGCCCCTAAATAGATTAAGTAACATAAAAATAATGCTCTTAATACGGCTTAATAACTAGCTAACCACGCCTTCCTATACCGTTTGGGTAGTAAAAACCTTTATCTTTGCCTTAATGAAGCCACTAACAACTTATAAACCTTGAACCTTCGCAATCGCTATACGGAATACACGTTTTAAGGTATTATTCCAAATATAAGGACAGTAAGGTATTCAATAGGAGGTTATTCGTAGTACATGGCACTATGAAGTAAAAGCACTATAGCTATTAAGATTAATCGTTACAATGTTAATAAAGCTAAAGTTAGCTTCAGACTAAGCTAACAACTATAGTTACTAAGAATAACGGTAATTTAAACTATTATTAAAGTAAATACGTTTTATATCCTTAAGTCCCTTACCGTTTTCCTTTTTTACTTGGAGGATATAAAGATCCTCGCCATTAATTTCGACATCAACGCAAACGAACTAATTGAAAACAGCTCAAGGTTTTCCTTTACATTTAAGTAAAAGTAACTTTAATTTAATCTTCAAGAATTTAAAGTAGTAGTATTAAACCTAACGAAGCCGGAAATATATTAACTACACCGGCGCTGTAACTACCCAACCATTCATAGGCTATATTAAATTCTAAAGTCTGTAAGGCATAAAGATATGAAATAGTTTGCACTGAATACTTTTAAAAGTCTTTATAACTACTATTAAACGTATATATAAACCCCAAGAATATTTAAGTTTATATTAGAAGACGATAAAGACTTTAACTACAAAGTTTTTATCAATGTTATTTACTTGGATAACAAGCTTATCTTTTACATCGTTAACTCAGAAACCTCTTTTCATGAAGCCAAGTTTCTCAAGTTTCTTTCAGCTGAAAATACGTGGAAAACACTAAGGATTCTGTAAATTAACACGTATCTATGCCCACTTAACGTTATTGTTTACGATACTGGTACTAACTTTATAGCGGCGGAGTTTCAGTAAAATGCCAAAATAATGGGTATTTAATATAAATAGGTATTTGTAAAAGCCTACTGAAGCATTGAGAAGATGGAGAGGGTATATGCCCTATTTCGCCGAGAGAATAATACCCTTACATTAGAAATTAAAAGCTTTACTGATCCATAGGGACGCCTTTAAATATGGGTCAAGGGTTTAAAAGATACCATAGGTCTTAACGACCTAATATTAATACTATGAGTCTTCGAAATGTACTTATGTCTAACGAGTAAATTTCTGTCATTAATAGGTACCCAAAAGTATGCTGCGGCCTATAGTAAATCTTTGAGGGAATTGCGAAGGGAATCGGCACGACCCCAGGTTAATAATGCCTTTAATACCAGGAACGGTCCTTCAACAATCGATGTACTTACTTTGCCGTTACAAATTAAAGTCCTTGTGTAGCAGGAGCCGGGAATATAGGAAGTCTTATATAAAATTTTAAGTATCGTAAACTCTGAAGTAATTATTGAAACTCCTAACGATACTATATATTTTCAAATAACCTAGAATTAGTCTTATATCATAGCTATTAACGATTAAAACCCTTAAGCCAAGCGATGAAGCTAACACGAACCTTCTCTACTTATTATCGATAAGCAGATAGAATGTCATCGGCACGAACGATCCCCAAAAAAGAGGAACAATAAAGAGGAGGAATTAATACCGGGTCTTATCTATAATACTGCTTAGGTAATCAAAAAAGAAAAGTATAACAAAGACTTAGCACTGAAACTCCAAGTATTAGGAATTATTAAAACTTCTGGAAAACCTTTTAAGGAAATCAACAGGGTTAATATTAACAGCTTATTAACTAGAAAAGTTGTATAATTCGTATCGAAAGCTGATTTGAACATTTAAAACCTAAATATTACGATCTTGAAATCGAGAATTATTTACGAGGTTAAAGGAAAAACCACGAGGCGGCCGTACAAAAAGTTACGCTTAATCGCTTAAAGATACAACGATAAATTAAAAGACTAGATCCTTACGTAATAACTAACAATTCAGAATATTATCTAACGTTTAATAGCCGCTTTGACGGCCAGTTTACTAGCCAAAACTAAAGGCAAATTTATACTTAATTGTTGTAATATAATGTAAGCATATACGTAATTAGTAACATATTTATAACAGATTATACTACTGGAATTACCATAGGAACTACGGCTTATCTACCATTTAAAAACGGTAATACGATGTATTAAGCTACTATAAGAACTGGCTAAAGCAAGCATTTATTAGTTCCTAACCTATCAGTCGTACTTCAAATCACGGCTAGGTATAAAGTCTTTAACATACAATCCGTACTTACTGGTAAAATAAAAGAAAAACTTCGGCCTGGTAGGTATACAAACTAAAGATACCCTTTTCAATGGAAATGTTAGTTTTGAGGTATTAAAATATCAGGCGATTAAGGATTCCCAGTTCCGAAATTGTAAGCCAGTAACGACGTTAGCAAAAGGTAATGAACTTTATTTCAACGGATCGTTAATACATATACTTAGTATTTATTCTGGCCTTAATTTTCTCCAAAAGGGCTAAATTACCAATTTTACCATAATCGACAAATCTAACGTAACTAAAGCCTTACTTTACCAGAAATAGTATACCTGTAACATTTATATTACCACCCTATGCTAGCCGGAGGTATCGTACAATTTATTAATCATGGCATAGGTATAAAAGCCAACAGATAAAGACGTTAACTGGTTAAATGAAAGGCTCGAATGATAAATACAAAACCTGAATCGAGGGATTAATATAATCCCAATCGACCTGTAGAAATTCAATTTAATAATCTTTACGAATAGGTCTTTTACAAATAACACCAACCTATTTTAACAAATCGTCTTTTTGATAGCCCTCGTCAATGAAAATAGACGGTAAAACCAATTTAATATTATTGGTAGCCTAATAAATTAAATCTTTATAAAATATAAGAGGATTACGCAAAGCGTATTAACTTTAAAGGTTTATGTTATAATAGCAGGCTTTGATGTGGGCATGGTACTATAGGAAACTCTTAACGTTATTACCAGTTAGTTAAAAATTTCTTCTATCTTGGTGATAATCTATATCGACTCAAGAAGCCTGTTCGAATACCTTTCGAAGCTTGGAACCACGAGCAAAAAACACCTAATAATTGACGTAATGACACTTCGTAAAGTTTACGAAAAAAAAAAAAAGAGATTAAGTAGTTTCGATAAATTAATGGCAAAGACAATTTAACCAATGCCATAATGAAGGCATCGCCTAATGAAGCCCTGAAACGGTTTTTAAATAGTAATAGGCTAACTATAAACATCGAGATTGACGTTAATAGGCTGCCCAAAAAGCCCCAATTACGTGGTGGTAGTCAAGAATATACTCGTAAACGGAAAGACTATCAGGGAACTAATGATAACGACTCATTCAATTGGTACAGCTAAAGTGAAGTTCTGTGAATGCTTGTAGCGACAAAAAGTCTTGAAGGAGTCAATAAAGGCGGACTTTGTAGCTGTGGGGAAATTTGGGTTAATTTATACGTAATTAGGTGACATTGTATGCGAAGGTCAATTAAAATTGATAGGGGTCTAGCTAATTGAAGAGGTCCCAATTCAGTGCTTACCGGAAAAGATTGGTTAATTACACTGGCGTACGTGTACAAAGTAAAAAGCCGCTAGTGTTGGAATAGTACTACTTGCAATGTAGTAGGTTAACTTTACTTACAATAAAGTTAACTATACCAACTGCAAGTTAAATGTATTAGGTGTAGATCGAGTATAGTATGCTACACTTTATACTAGGGTACGAGCTAGGCAATTGACCATATATATTACAATACATACCGGCTAGTGTTCTTCCAAACCTAGAACAATACATCTACCACTTAACCATGTAATACTTCTATTACTTCGACCAATCGAATCAAAAGCGTTGCAACGTTTAAAGCCCTACCAACAGTAGCCGTAATGATCTTTTTATATAGTGCCACGTATTGCGAATAACCCTTTATTAAGTACTTTATTACCCCTATATCTAGCATAATACCTTTAAACGTATAGCTCGCATAACAATCGAAAACGTTAAAGGTGTGTAGGGGGTTAGAGGCTTAGTTAAAGTGAAGGTAAGGGTCTTGACCGCCTAAACAATATAAAAAAACGTGGTCAGCTAATTAATAGGTCGTGTTAGGAGTAATTTATTTATATTATTTGATTTGTTTAGGGGTATTATTCTTGTTAATGACCTCGTTACCCTTAAAGTCTGTAATATAATCTAAGTATTCCTGCTCGAAAGTAGTAGAGTATGAAATATAATATATCACCTTTTTGTTATTATGTTTGGTGGAGGAGTAACGAGTTATCTAATAGCCAAACTTGCCACCAATTCAATATCTATTACTATTATCACGACAATAGTTTTTATAATTAATAGACCCGCTTAACTCTTAGATTTATTGGCAACGACGTGCTTATTACTTTCATTTCAAGGCTATTAGACAAGATATTAGGCGTTAAAGGCATTTATAACCGTATTTGCGGTTAATGTAATTAATCACCATAAGGTCTTCTTTATTTAAGTTAAATAAGTTGTTAACCTAGTGGTATATATAAAGCGAATGGGGTGTACGCGTTTTTACAATTTCAAGAGAGAAGCGTAACTAGTTAAAAAAGCCTTTGAAAATAACATCTAAGTGTTAAAGAGCGTATTTAAACTTGTTAACGCCCATAACGGCTACCTGTACCTGTTGCCGAAATGTGGTTTCACTAACATAGGCTTTCTCTATTACCTATTGGTATAACATTAACTTGTTGAACATCTAATTTAATATATTTGTTGATATTTACTCCTTTTTCTCTTCGCTATTATCGTGGTTTACTTTGTAATAACCTAATCCGTATGACATTAGATAAAGTGAACGTTGTACTCAAAGTGGCTTTTTATATTATCGTAAACTTTTCGAAAGGAGGTTGTTCGGGTTGGGAAAGTTGAGTAGTCATCCCTGGCGTGCCCTGTAAAGATTTCAGAAAATAGTAAGTAAAAACTAAAAGAGGAAACCTTTATTTATTTACAAATGCTTAAAAAAGGTATTATATTTCTATTGATTTTTTTTAAAGCGTTTTGGAATACTTTTATATATCGTTTTAGATTTTGGTGGAATAATTAAAAAGATTATAGTTAATGTTAAACATTTTAATAGGTTTAGGGGAAAAGTCGCGATAATCGTTCCAATCTTTATTAATGTTTCCTTATAGTTTAAGTTTTCAAGTCTTTGACTCACTGTATTAAGGGTAATTGCCAGTTTTTTAGCCTAAGGAGTAAAGTCCTGTGGTAAGATCTGTAATAGGTTCGCGCGTATGGGTAAACCTATCGTAAAAAGGTTTTTAAGGGGCTTGGTGATTTTGATTGAATGGTTGGGGGGTAGTAGAAATTAAAAGGTTTTAAGGTAGTTGGTGATCTTGTTTAATTAACCAGTAAAGAGAATCGACGTTCATACCTTTTGCCGCATTAACAGCTGTTGTTTCGCTCGTTTTGCTACCGATAAATATGTACTCTGCACTATTACATAGAAGTGCTAGAATATCGAGCAGATTTACGGGGTTTTCATTATTAATATATAAAGAGGCATAACTTAACTAAGAATAAAGGGGAGGTCCCTTAAAAATTGTTTAGGGGCGTTAAAGGTTTTTAATACCTTTGCCTTTCCTTCAAGTATCTTAAGGATTAGGATCCTAAAAAAAGTCTTTTCGTTAAATCATTTTAAAGAAGGTTTCATCTAGTCTTAGTGGAGTTTTGTTAGGATGTAAATGACACAACAAATGACCTTCTTTTTTAACTTAGTCTTAACTGTATACTAGATTATCTTTCATATATTAAGTATTTAGTAATTAAAAAACTTACGGGAATCTTAAAAGGCGCGGGCGCTACGGCCGTAGTCATTACTAAGATCCGCGTTAAGGATGCATTAACTAACGTAGTTTGTCAGATGAACCTTAGTTAAGGTTTTATTAATATCCGTAATGTAGAGTTACTTATTGTGGTAGTTGGCAAAAAAAGTTCCAAGGGCTTTAACTGCCTTTATATATTTTTAATTTGGTATTATCGTAAAGTTTTAGCTTTTGTATGATTTAGTAGCGTGGCGTGGAGGGAACTTGGCGATTTATAAGCGTAGGAACTTGGTGTTTTGGTGTAAAATCGTGTAGAAACTTAGAGGCTTAGCGTTAAATCGCGCGGCGTGGCTTTCTTGGCGCGATTTAATGTTTACATTTAAAACAGCTATATTAACGATTAAATTAACATGAGGGAAAAGAAAAGAGTAAAGTAGGGGCAAAGGTTTAGTATACGAGTTAAAAGCGAATGTCGTTTGTTATAGTTATTTGGTGTAGGACTTAGTTGTTTTTATATAGTAATAACACCGGTAGTAGTATTAACTTAGCCGTTTACCGACTTGTCGAACTTTAAGACTTCTGAACGTTAATTCTACCGTTTTCAAGAAGGATTTTGAAATATTTCTTGGTGTTATCGATAGCGATCCCGTTTCTAGCTCCAAGTTGACGTAAAAACCAATGCAGACTAAAAATCCTCTCCACTTATTGCCGTGAAAACCGATGCAACAGTAGAGGCCTTTTGTTAAAATATTTCCTCTACTTTAGTCTTTCACAACACGTAACCAGAAAGTAGCTTTTTTTTTTACTTAGCTTATCTGTGCTTAACTTAATAAGTACTAATTAGTATTGGTAGGGTTTTAAACATTACAACGTTGTCTATTCAATTGGTTGAAGTAACAGTAATATTATATAGTCAAGTGGTGGATACAGCGTTCTAGGTTTGGCAGACCGTTAGCCAGTCTACGTAGTAATTTATAAAGCCGATTGCTTGGCGTGTACCTTAGTGTAAAGTAGGCGCATACTATACTTGACTTACAGCATATACAGTAGGCTCACATAAAACAATATGATCAACTTACAGTCAGTATAGTCAACTATACTGTAAGTAAAGTTGACTTACTGCACTGTATATAACTACTATTTCACCACTTATATTATTCTTTATTGGTAATATGATGGGTTTTTAAGTAAACTTTAGATGAAATACCAATGAGTAACTTACGCCGTTTCAAAATATACGTTATTTTTAGGAATAACGAGTAACTATCGTTTATAGAAACGAGGGTTTACGCCGATATAAAAAAAACTCAAAGAATTTAGTACTTCTACCTTTTACATTATATTCCGAAAAACCCGAGGAGATTAAGCTGTTATTATGAAACTCGCCATTGTTTCCCTTCAAAATTTTAATAAAACATTCGCCCCAATGTTTTGCGTTTTTATTAAAGATAAATTTCCCGATGCCTTTAAAGAGATTTCACTTTTATTCTATTAAACCTTCAAAAATTAATTACCTTTTTACCGTTTGAAGAACAATTATAAAATTTTCCTTTAAATTAATAATTAAGGCTAGAGTTTAGAAGTACCATAAAACCTGTTATGCGTTATATTGCTAGAGGAATTACTTATGTTAAAGAAGACGTTGACTAAACTGTTTGATTAAGATTATATTCACGCGAATATCTTAACAACAGGTACCTTCATACTTTTTATTAAAAAACCAGAATGTTGATAGGGCTTTAGATGTTGAAACGTTGTCGATTCGATTGGTCGAAGTAACAGTAGTATTGTGTAGTCAAGTGGTGGATGTATTGCTTTAGGCTAATTTTCTGTATTTTAGGCAATTTAGTAAGCATTTAGTTTTTGTTTTTATTACCATATCTTAACCCTATTAACTGTAACATTTCTTATATATAGTTTATAATTCTACTGCTAACTTCATAAATCATTTTAAATTAAAGAATTATAGTGTTTCGACTTTTAAATTACGTCAACGGTAAAAAATGAAGAATCCTTCGTATAAAAAGACCGTCAATTCTCATCCAGTCTCTTTTTTTTTCTCGAAAAGTTTACCGGATTTATTTAAAATATTTTAATTCGAAATTTAAGAATAAGTTCTCCGTTAATGTTTTTAAAACAAAGACGCTATTATATATCCCTTTCAAAAATTTTAATTCTCGTTACAGTCCTTCTTTTTAATATATATAATCCTTTTTAATAGATTTTTATACCGTTAATACTCTATAGGTCTTTTAAGAATTGATTAGAAATGGTTATATTAGTTAATCCTTTTGAATCGAAGGTTATTGAACTGGGAATCTTTATCAAATTTAATGTGTCTTTTATACAACCTAAACTGTGTAATACGAAAAGTAATAATGCTGTTAGCTGTTTTAACTACTATGTTTGTGTTGGCGATACTTAATATTTTATAATGTTTATCACATTTGCCCAACTCTCGTAACATAGAAACTTTACTTTAAAAAGGCAAATATAATATATCCATTGTTGATAGTCAATTTCTAGTATCAATGGTGTTATTGATTTGACTGCGTGCCTATTCTTTCCTTAGTTTCTTCAAGGTTTTATTATATATAATAACACTCTTTTAGGTGTTTGGCAATAATATAGATTCAGTTGTTATACCTAAGTATGTCTTAAATATTAATAAAGTTAGTATAAAATCGTTAACGTTAATGATATCTTTGAAACTTGTTACAATTATTTAAAACCGTGCTTTTTGACTTGGACCTCTTTAATTTCCAAGGAAAGGATATTGTAAGTCTTTTGTAAAAGAAATTTGGGGTTTTCAATTGTACTGATGCTTCAGTAAGTGTTCACGGATTTTTTTTATTTCAAATACTCTTTTGTTTTATATTTATTCAAAACTATATCCTAATAAAATTAATACCGGTATTACATATTAATACGTTTGGTAGTTCAATATACGTGTTAATTTACCAAATATGTAATGTTTTTTACATTTCTTTCGCTGTAATAGTTTTAAGGACTTGAGCATTGTAAAACGTTATAACGGAGTTAATAACGTAAAGTACTGGTTTACCGTTAAGGTAAAATACGTTTATAAAAACCTGAAAATCAAAGTTTTATTTTTTAACATGAACTTAAATTTTAGGGAGATTTGATTGTATATTTGGCAGTAATAGCAAAGCTGTTAAATTATGTTTAGTTTTGATAAGTCCATATTTTTATAACCAGACGACTTGAAAACTTTATGTAGCTTATAATTCTTCGAGTAGTTAAACCAGCGATATATTTAATCAACTTTCAACTTTGTTAAATTTAATATTATTATCTTTGGACTTTAGTAGTAAAATTCAAAGTATACATACTTACGACTAAAAAAAAACCTCTAACTTCCCTCAAATTTAACTAGGTTATTGGTATAAATGTTAACGTTCATACCGAGGTTTTTCATATATTTAGGGCAAATAAGGAAGGGGGTAGGGAATTCTAAGATATGGAAAATAATAATACCAACGACGATAGTAATAATCGTCGATTCTAGTGAAAAGAGTTCATTTTCAAGGCTAAAGCTAATTTTAGTTTTATCGGTATCTGCGTAATAAATTTATGTAATAGTATTAGTATCCCTTTACAACATAAAATATTACAGATAACCTCCTATTAATTACCGTATTATCATAGTATTTGTCATAATACCTTAAAAGACCTACTTTTTGTAACGGTCGCGAATGGTAAATATGTATGTAGGGCTAGAGTTTTTATCTTTATATCAATGATAGGGGTCTTTACCTATTATGCAGTATAAAAAGGTGTGATCAGTAAGTTATTACGTTGTTTTCTGACCGGTACCGGTATTTTCGTATTAACCAATAATTTTGGGTTTGCTTTCCTCTTTTTCAACCTCGATACCTTTATAGTTTATAAGGTATTTAAAGTATTTTTAAATATAAATAGAAAAGAATTGTATATAGTATCCTATCCATTGGTTTTTGCATTTGGAAATCGTGTAAATTATTAGCTAACAACTTTTTTTACCCCAAATCCAACACCTCTTAGTATGTGGGAAGAATATATTTAACTGGTTTAAATTTCCTTCTCTTCATGTAGCATATTAGTTACGGCCTTAGGCCCGTGCCTTTTATTAACTATATTTATTAATCCTATTGTATTTATAGTCGATGTAATATACGTAAAGGGTTTTTTTTTCGTCGTCGGTAAATTTTGGTGCTCAACAGCATATAATAGTTGAACTTAGCACCCGTGTTATTATAGTCGTCAACGAGGACTATAACTAGTTAAAAAAAACCTTCATCAGTAGTGTTTGAGTATTATAGAGCGTATTAGAACTTTTTATATCCCTTAATAACTTGTTAGAATTGCTAACATATTATTTCCTCAATAGCTCCCACATTCCCTATTACTTTCTAGCAAATCACTAGCTTGTTAAGCATTTAATTAAAGAGGTATATTTTGCTTTCCTTTTTTTTTTGTTATTACATATATAAAATTAGTTGATAATGTTCCGGTTTGTGTAGTATTATATAAAGTTTATATTGTATTCGAAGTAACCTTCAAAGCAATTATAAATCTTTCGAAAAAAGAGCAATTCGTTAAGTATCGAAAGTAGTAGTTTTCGGTTTGACCAGTGATGATATTAGGAAAAAACGATTGAAAACCTGGAAATTTAACTATTATTTAGCGGAAAATGTTAAATATCTGGCGTAATTTGACGTTGAGGAGGTTGTGTGGCTTACTATTATATTTTTCATTTCCTTCGTAGATCGTGACGAACGTAGGAATTTTTGCGTAATCCGTATTCATTATAAGGATATTTCAAGTGGAAAAGGTTATATATTGGTTATAAAGACCATTTAAATCCATAGACCGGTGTTAAAGAAGCTGTTAGTAGGAAAGATAAGGAGAATAGTTACCTTTACCTTAGTTTGGAGGGAAAAAACTAGTGATTGTACCCGTAGTAGACTCGTTCGTAAAGCTATTTTTTTATTTGCCTGCTAAAATCAAACGCGTTAAGGGGCTTAGGGGAAAGGGGCTTAAGGTTTCCACGTACTTAGTAATACTTCTCTTAGTGTTAAAAGGAATATTGAAGTTCTTATTTAATTAATTGGTAGACTTAAGGGCTTGTTGTACCTATCTTAATTAATTCTTGGCGGCTAATAGTAATAAGCTGTCGAGGGTTTTGTGTAAAAGGGTTTAAAAAGTTTATTTAGGTTTGGTCGTAACTTTGCAAACGCGTATAAGGGTGTTAAGGTATATCGTTATTAACAATATCTTTGTTTTTTTCCCAAATCTATTAGCGGTTCTTATTTGTTACATATTTGTGTTACAGATTAGTAAAATTACTATCTTTTTCCTTCCTTACAAAGCCTTTGCTAAACAGTTTAATTTTTAGCCTAGTCTTAATTTGTCTATTTATCGCCTTACATATATTTAAAGTTTATTCGTCAAACTATTCATAAAAGTCACGAGTGTGATAGGTCTCTTATTGTATCCGGTAGGGTTTGAATCGAGAATATAGTAGCTAATATAGTTCGTTAGGTGTTCAGGGATAGATTTTTATCGCCATCCGTTTGCTAAAGCTTATTGTCGAATTGCTTGATGAACATGAATCCGAGGTTTTTGGATTTTTTTTTCTGGTAAGGTCGGTAATAATATCAATCTTGGCGTTGTCTAAAGTTATCGTGACGAAGATTTAAAGAGTATATGGGGGTAAAAAGTGGTGTCAATAGAAGTCAGGCTATAGGTTTACTGTTAAAGTTGGCGTTTGTTAAAGATTATAGGATTTAGTCGTTTATGCTTTAAAGTTTATAGTAGAAGTACCTGTAATAGAAATAGCTGTAATTGTTGGTAGACCTACCTATAGATGTAGGCCTTTCGTTGCAAAGTAGTCGATTCGAATCACTGTGGTCGAAGTAACTGGTGATGCATTGGAATTGGTTGTTGTTGATGAGTTATAAGTTTGGCAGACCCCTAGCCAGTCTGCATACTAATTTGTATGAACAAAATTTTGGGCCTATACCTTACTTTAAAGAGGATACCTACTATACTGTATTTGCAGTATAGTGTATTTAAACCCAAAAATTATAGTTAATTTGCAGTACTTACCATTAACTTTACTGTAAGTAAAGTTGGCTTGGCTGTACTATATTTGACTGTTATTCTAATACTGGCGGTCTTTTTTTTTGTACCTGCACGCTAATATAGCTTGCTATCAATTGGTGGTAACTCTTAAAATTCCTCCTTAATCCACAAGCCAATAATAAGCCAAACTCCTATCAATTCTAATTAATCTGTACTAAAATTGACATTAATTATAGCCCCTTATAACCCTTTCATTCCACCCCTCCAAGGCCTCCGTTCCTTAACTCCTTTATACAGGTTTTTCGCCACAAACTTGTACATATTACGTATTCTACTACTTACTTATCTTTTACTAATAGTTTAAACTAATTTCATTATTACCTTTGCCACCGTTGTTAGTAACATTATTACCATAGCAATTTTTAAGTTTATTAGAGCAACCCTATTTCTTTATATCATATACCAGATAATCCACGTAGCCCTCGATTCGTACGGTTAGCTTATTACTATTTAAGAACTTTTCTAAGGCGCTATTAGTCGTAGCCTCAATTATAGTGTTAACGAGTTTATTTTTACCGTCAATCTACCAGAAATAATCGATTTACCGAGCTTCGTATGCATTCTATAAAGTTATTACGTCTATCATTGGACGTTTTTGATTAATCGTACCCAGATCCAATAGGCATTCGTAAAGGCCCCGGAAGTCAATATATCCCACTATAAGTATCGAATGTAATCACAACTATTTGAGGATGATTTTTAGTATACCGTTGGTTACCATACCAATATCAAAACCTTCTATTACAACGTAAACTTTTAAAGCTAATATGTTTCGTATTACACGTTTACACTTAATGAATATACAGTATATAATTTTTCCAGTGATTATAAATTACTGTTAAGACCTCTCCTCGATGACGTGAATAATTAGGAAGCTGATTTACGATATGGAATCAATATTATTGGGAAATAACCCGTCTACAAAGATTATCAACTTCACCATCGTTGAATATACCAAAATTATATCAATCCCTTGTTTAAAGTAGTTAAATTAACACTAAGTCCTCTTATTCAACCTGTCAAAGTACTTATCTTATGGATTTTATACATTTATTGTAATGAATAGGTTGTACGATACTTTCGGTTAATATAATGTAGCAATATATGACATACGAGCCCTCTACTTCAAATATCTTGATAATTTTACTCTATTGGCTTTATTTGTCGTTGTTAAGCCCGTGTATTGCTCCTTTTTACATAGGCCAATATAATAACCGCTTTTAGAATTAATACTATTTATATAGATTAACGATTTATTAAAGTCAAGTTATATGCCCTCAGTCAATATCTCGATTAGCCTATACGTTTAAAAACCTGACTTTTCTATAATACACTATTCCTTCGCTACAAACCCAACATATCCAAGGAAAACGGTATCATCAATTTACATATTTACGATACCAAAGTCTTTTCCTTCCGAAATTAATAGGCACGGGTTAAACATTGGAGTCTCTATATCTAACTTCTTTTCAGAATACGCCTCGTACGTCAGAAAATAATAAACAATTACTTCGCCCGATTCGTATAAAGGTTTATATAATGTATAACTATACCGGGCAAAAATTTGCCCCTTAGTTCTTTCAGCAGTTCCAATAATATAATCTGCTAAAAGTCGGTGGTTAATTACGTATACATTTACGTTATGTTCCGGTCATTCAATATAAATTAACCTTTTATACCAATAGTTAAACTGGTAAAGATAGCGAAGATTAAATGCTGACTCATCTTCTGAAATATATGTAATTAAGTAAGGATTTAATCCTTACCTTTATCACTGTATTCTTAAGCGATTAATTGTAGTTTTTCGTACGGTCAGTCTATAGTTTTTCCTCTCATTCCGTAAACTATTATTAACCTAAAGATAGTGACGTTTCAAACTTTAAATTACGTTAAAAATACAAATGGTAAACCCTTTGTAAAAAATGCCATTAATTTCCATTTAATTACTTTCATTAAATAGCTTAACCGGTATATTAAAATGCCTTCAACATGTAACTTAAGGGCAAGTTCTCTATTAAACTTCCCCTTTTAATACATCCACACCGTTATATATATCCTTCTAAGCCTATAGTCCTTATCACCATCCTCTTTTTTAGTGTATATCTTCCCCTTAGGTGGTTATCCACACCGTTGATGTTCTATTAACTTATTAACAATCGGCTCAGGACGGTTGTATTAGCAAATCCATTTCACTCGAAGGTTATCGACGTTGATATATTTATTGAACTTAAGCGGTCTTTTATACGGTTTAACCTATAAAATTTGGAAATTAACAGGGTTGTTAGTAATTGAAACTGCTATATTATGGTTGGTAATACTCAAAATATCATACGGTCCATTCCATCCACCTGGCTTTCGCTATATAAGGACTCTACTTTAAAAAGGAAGGGACAACACGTTTATTATTAATTGTTCGTTTCTAACATTCAGGGATTCGTTAACGTAATGGTATATCGTTTTCTTCCTCGTTTTCTTTAAAGCTTTATTATATATTACAACAAGTTTCTAGGTATTTAGTGATAATAGAGACTCAGTTGTTATATGTGGGTAGGCTCCAAAAACCAGTAAAGTTGGCATAAAGTTATTGAAGCTAACAATATCGTTAAAGCTCTTTACCGCTATTTAAAGTCGTACTTCTTAACTTATAAAGCTTCCGATTTTTAAGATAAGGATATCGTAAACCTTTCATAATAAGGTATAAGCCCTTTATACTTTACCAATACCATAGTAAACTTTAACAAAAACTTATTTACACTAAATTCATATCGACTTAACATTAACTTAAAACTCTATCGTAATAAAGTTAGTACCAGCATCGTAATCTAACATGTTTCGTAACTTAAGGTACGTGTTAATCCATAAAATATGTAATGCTTTCTATGTTCCTTTTACTGTAATAATCGTAAAGAATTTCACGCTATAAAAAGCTGTATCGGAGTTTACAACGTAAAGTACTAGTTTGCCGTCTAAGTACAATACGTTTACGAAGACCTTGAAGTTAAAGTTATAGTTTTTCTTTAATATAAACTGAAACTTTAAGGAGGTTTAGAGTATATTTGGTAATGGTAGTAAAGCCGTATAAGTACCTGTAACACCGGCAAGTTCACATCTTCGTAACTAGCCCCTTTTCAAACCTTGTAAAAACTATTAGTTGCTGTATAGTCAAACAAACGATATAATTGACAAAGTTTCCCCTCCATCAAGTTTAATACCCTTGACTTTAACCCCTCAAAGTAAAACAAAAATTACCCATATTTAAGGCTAAATGGAAACCTTTTGCCGCCCTTTACTTAAACTAATTCATTAGTTTAAATATCAACATTAAAGGCGAGGTTTTTTTATATATTGAAGGTAAAGAAGAAGAAGGTCAAGAGATTTCAATATATGAAAAATAATAGGGCTAACAATAATCCTAAAAGTCGTTAATCTTAATAAAAATAACTCTTTCCTAAGTCTAAAGCCAACCTTAACTTTACTAATATCCGTATGGTTAAATTTCGTAACAGTATCAGTATCCCTTTGCAACGCGATGTATTTTGAATAGCCTTCTATTAAGTATCTTACCGCTTCCGTACCCGGCATAATACCTTAAAAAACCTGCTCCACTTAATGATCTTAAATAGTAAAAAGGTATATAAAGCCAAAGTCTCTATTGTTATATCGGTAATAATGGTTTTTACCTATTAAATGGTATAAAAAGGCGTGATCAACGAGTTATTACGTTATTTCCGGGCCGGTGCCAGTATCTTTATACCAGTAGATAACCTTAGGCTTATTTTCCTCTTTTTTAACTTTATTTACCTTAAACTTTATAACTTGTAACATTCAATCCTAATTAAATCTATATAGGAAGTACATATTATATATCATTTACTCTAATTCTCGTTCGATAATAATATGACGTATTAACCAACAGCTTTATTTACCATGAATACAACATTTTTTAGTATTCAAATTAAACTTACTTAACTAGTTTAAAGACTTTAAAAGAAAGGAATACCCTCTTTCGCACGTAAGTTGGTTACTTCCCCAAGTCCAGACCTTTCATTAACCATACTAGCCGGACCTTTTGTACTAACGGTCGATATATTATATATTGAAGGGTTTTTTTCCGTCGTTACTAAATTCTGGAGCTTAAGGATATATACCCATCGAACCAGAGACTAGAGTTATTACAATTAACAGAGAAGAACGTAACTAGTCCAAAAACCCTTTGCAAATAATATAAAGGCACTAAAAGGTGTATTTGAATTCTTTATAACCCGTAACAGCTTACCGAAATTATTAACGTAAAATGCCTTCGCCAACTTTTACGTTTCCTATTACTTATTGGCAAAGCATTATCCTATTAAGTATTTAATCAAAACACTCTATTTTACCTTTCGTTTCTTCCTTACAAGACAACATATGGGACCAATTAATATTATTGAAGTCGGTATGATATGAAGTAACATTAACATCGTATTCGAAGCAACCTTTAAAATTATCATAAATTTCGAGAAAGGAGAAATAATTAGGTAGGTACTCTAGGTAGTAATCTTCGGCTTAGCAGGTAAAGATACTGGAAAACAACGAGTAAAAACCTGGAAATTAACCCTTATTTAGCGGGAAATGTTGAAAAACAGGCATACCTTAACGTTGAGGAGGTTGTACAGCTTACCATCATACTTCTTATTTCCTTCCCAAATCTTAAGGAACATGATTATTGCCGCGCAATCCATATCCACTATAAGGACTTATCGAAGGGAAAGGGTAATATATTGGTCGTGGGGACCCTTTCAATCCCTCGATTTGTAATTTGGTTGGTATTAATACTCATGGGCAAAATAGTTACCTTTAACAGAGTTTTGAAGGAAAAATTCAGTAGTTGTACTCACAGTAAGCTCGCGTATAAATCTATTATTTCCTTAGTTTGGATACTGAAATTTAATGTACTGAAGAGCTTAGAGGAAAAGTACTTAAGGGTTTTCATCGTAAAGGACTTAGTAATAGTTTTTTTAGTATTAAAGGGTACGTTGAAATTCCTGCTTAATTAACTTGTAAACTTAAGGACTCACAGCATATAGGTTGATCAATTCCTTACTGCTAGTGGCATTGAACCGTTAGTCTTACATAAAAGGATCTAAAAAATTATTTAGGCTTAGATAGGTCCTTAAGAAAGCGTATAAGGGAGTTAAGGGATGTTGTCACTAGCGATACCTTTTCCTTCAGCTTTAAAAATACATTAGGGGTCTTTATCAGTGGCGTATTCGTAAAGTACGTTAGCCAGATTTCCCCTTTTCCCTTTCTTTATAAGGAGGTCGAGGCTTCGGTTGGTGAGTTTAGTCTTAAACCTAATATTAGCTTGTTTATTTGCCATCTTCAACATATTTAGATTCCATTCCCTAAAGTATTTTTAAAGGTTATTGTGCGCCTTTGGGCCTTAACCAGTTTTAGTGGGGTCTAAATAAAGAATATAAAAGCCGATTACATTGGTAAGGTACTCGACTAAGGAGTTTTCGTTGGGTTTAGCAAACTTGAGGTCTTTATCGTAGTGTTTTTCGAAAGTAATACCGAGGGTCATAATCGTTACTTTCCTAATAGGATTGGTAACAGTATTGATTCTAGCACGTTTTAATGTGATCATAATAAAAATTAATAGGTGTAATGATGAAAGGAGTGGTATAGAAGGGTGGGTTTTAGGTTTGTCATCAAATTTGGTGTAATTAAAGGTCGTAAAACTTATTCTTTTTGCGATTTTAAATTTGTAGTAGTAATACCCGCAATAGTAATAGCCGTAAAAGTACTAACTTAGCCGTTTGAAAACTTACCAAATTAGTAATCTTTAAGATTTTTAGGCGGTTAATCTTAAAGCCTTTTTTTTTAAAAAGAATCGATAAACATTTCTTAGTGTTTTCAATAGCGATACCATCGCTTATTTATAAACTGCCACAAACAGCTTACATAGCTTATAAGTCTTCCATAATTGCTACCGCAAACAATTAACACAGCTCATAAGGGCCCTTCTCAATAACCCTTCCTCTATTTTTAGCCGTCGTTTAACGTAAAGCGTAACCGGAAAATAGCTTCTTCTACTTAGCTTATATGTGCTTAACCTAATAATCACTAATTATTGTTGTTAGGCCTGTCTATAAATATAAGCCTTTCGTTGCAATATGATCGATTCAAATAACTATGGTTGAAGTAACTGGTGCTGCATTAAAATTGGTTGTTGTTGATGAGTTCTAAGTTTGCCGAACCGATAGCCGGTTTACACACTAATCTGTATAGCCAAACGCTTTGGCTTGTGCCCCAATTTGAAGTGGGCACCTACTACACTGCACTTGCAGTGCAGTGCATTCAAATCCCACAAAATACAGTCAATTTGCAGTATGCACAATCAACTTTACTGTAAGTAAAGTTAACTTGACTGTACTGTATTTCACTGCTATTCTAACAGTAATATTATCAATTTATTACAAGCTAGTGCCTAGCTAGTATTATCAGGAATCCAACCCTGGTAGTTATATACGCTCTTACGATTCTATGAAGCAAGGAGGAAGTCGCATGGGAACACGCTTCCACACATCACGTGATTGAGTTACACCATCTTAGCTCTATAGCAGCTCCCTAGTAGGGACTTCTCCTTTTCCTCTTCATCGAGATTTATAGACAGCATCCGATCACCTTAAGCGACAGCTCTAGCCTAGGTCCCTTTACATAATTTAACTGTTTACCAACTTAACGACTTGGTAGCTTTTAAGTCTTTTAAATAGTTAATATTATAGCTTTCAAGACTAATCCAATAAAGATCTCTTGATATTTTTAATAAAGATACTGTTGCTACTTATAGACTGCCACAAATATCTACACAGCTTATAAGTCTTCTTTACTTGCTATTGCAAACAGTTGCATAATATATAGGGATCTTTTGCAAAAACCTTTCCTCTACCTTGCCGAAAAAAACCTTACAACCAGAAATTAGCTTTTTTTTTTTACTCAACTTATCTATGTTTAACCTAATAAACACTAACCAATATTGGTAGGCCTTTATTGTTGCAACGTAGTCGATTCGAATCACTGTAATCAAAGTAAATGATGCTGTATTAAAAGTAGTTGATGAGTTATAAATTCTAAGTTTGGCAAACTGCTAGATATTCTAGACACTAATTTGTATAGCCAACTACTTTGGTCCATGCTCCAATTTGAAGTGTGCACCTATTATACTTGACTTGTCGTTAATACAGTCAATCTTACAAAATGCAGTTAATTTGAGGTTAGTACAATCAACTTACTATACGTATGGTTAACTTGACTATACTACATTTGACCGTCATTACAATAATAGCCTTTTCGAAATATATTTCAATGTAATGATTAATTACGATTTATATAATATGGATTAAATGAAAATTATATGAGAATCTTTTAAAAGCTATTATAATGACGCGGAGAAATTAATATAAAGGGTTTTAGTTCTTTTGCTAACAAAGTTTAGGAAATGCTAAGTAAAGTTCGAATATGATTATAATAGCCATAAATATTAAGTCAAATAGTTATAAAAATTGACCGTAGAAATTCAGACTTTAATTTGTTGTTAGTTAAGTCAGAAAAGGATGTAGAAGTTTTTATATAAGTTTTAAAATATTATTGAAAACCTTGATATATATATAAACAAGTTTTTTATGAATATTTGTAGCTGGAAAAGCTAAGGATCAAAATCCGTAAATTACAAAAACGAACCTTAAAATAATTTGTTATATTTTCAATCGACGATTCAAAGTTTATACGAAAAGTAAGGATTTCAATTCAAATTTTGGGTATAGATAAAGGAACGAAGGAGACTAAAAAGGAAGTTTTGGCAATTGGAGGCAAAGTTAATATTATCGCGGGCGCTCTTATAAACAAAGATGAAACCTTTTACATAAATTGGATTTACTGTATATTTATAAAAGTATGAGATAAAGATTTATAAATTTCTAAAAACGGTATTTTGTTTATAATAATTTTGTCTTTGATCGAAAATTTATCCCGTATACGAATAAATTCTTATTAAATAATATTTTCAAGTTCATTACTTATTGAAACACTTAATAAAAAGAAAATGTATAATTCATTCAACAGATTACAATTGTATTAGGGAGAAATTTGGCTTTTTCAATATGAGTACACTTTGAAAGATAGGGACTCAGAAAAGAACGAAATTTATATAACGGTACTGAATAAAAAACCGGATGAACTTATATTTACATACTTATATAATTATTAATCTTTGTATGATTCCAGTTTAGATAGGGATAACAAATAATAAAATTCCTATATAGCATTGTAATTTACATTGTTCAATAGATATGAAAGGCGATTTTGATACATTGTAAGAATTATCAACGCGATAAAAATCTCGACTGTCGTAAAACCATAATTTAACATTTTTGTAACAAAGTTTTCCAAATTCTAATTCGAGTTAATAAAGGAGTATTGTAAAATTTTATTTGGTTAGGGTAAAGCATATTTACTTAAGACGTTGATAGTAAACATACAATTTGAACCGATTAAGTTTTATATTATGAACTTCAAAATGTTATTCCTATTTTTGTGAATTGATATGAATAAATATAACATTGCAACAAAATATAATAAACCAACTTATTTGCATTTCGGAAAATGTATCTATTCCGTTAAAGTTAAAAGTTAAACATTTTTTATTTTTCCTAAAATCTTGAACAATTGAAGTTATTAAATTCATATAATACAATTATGTATATTACACCAATAGTTTGGATATCCGATTATAAAACACCTTTTGCGATTATTGGGAGTAAAGAGCTATATTAATGTGGAAAGAAGGGCCTTGGACATTATGATGATGTTTTGCTACGAATACTAGCTATAATTATAAGCTTTTTAAAGATTTAAATTCCGTTCACAAAATAATATTAACTTTGATTACGAATTTACTATCAATATCATATATTTTAACTGACGACTAGTTATACATGTAAACGATATCATAATGTTCTTTCAAACCGTAAAATTTATGCGAAATGTTTGAGTAACACATTAATAAGATACCTTTATAAACTGATAAACAAATGTTTATTTTAAACCGTCCAATTAATTTTCCTATTTTATAGAAACGATTTTAGATTATAACGAGTATCTAATTAAGGATAGAATAATCTGTAACAAATATAAATAAATACCTGTAAAAGTGACTTATGGTATTGAAAGGTGTAAATGGTATTATAACCTATTTGAAAAAGCTTATTCGGTATTTCTTGAAAAAATACAAGGGATATATTCAAGGGAATGTATGTTACAAATAACCGTGAACGTGGTAAATAATACTTTGAATCCGAGTGTATTTATTTCTATGTTACTTATATTTAATATTTACCTTATTATTTATACTGATTATGTATAGTTTTAAAACACGATCCCGAAAATGAACTGTATCTCCGAGCTTATAGTAATTTCAGATTTTTTGAAAGATAAAAATTATATATTGAAGGTTTTATCCACAAAAAACGTTTTGCAGGAGACAAAAGTTTGAAAATTATCTTCATAATCTGAGGTTTTCATTTAAAAGATACAGTAAGGATAGATTAAGCTTTGGAAAATTAACTTTATTAAGATACATAATATGTTTGTAAACTTGACGAACAGTATAAATTCTTCTTGTAAAATAATAGTATAATAGTATAAGAGGGAAAAGTTAGTTCAAAAAGCCCTTCAAATACCATTTACTAGGTGGCTATAGCTATCTTACGTTTACAATGACTTTGACAACCTTTCTATTAACACTATATACCCTTTAACACCGCCATCGAATGAATACCCCAAATGAATAAAACTATGCCAACGCGACGATCCACTCAAATCCAAAAATAAAAAACATCATAAAGCCTTAGTTTAGTACTTCTTAATCACTTGAAAGGAGGTGGAAAATCACGAATTAAATATAAATCTCTGCCGTAAAGGTATTATTACTATCTTTTAATTTTTTTTCTTTACGCAGCTTATCTACAAGATAAAGGATAAAATTGATTTTTTTTACAAAATCAGTTTATTTATAGTAAAAGAGTATAATAAAGAAGGTAATGAGGATATTATAATATAATAGCACATTTTATAAAAAGCAAGCTATTATTTAATCTTGGCGTTTGCTGACTCTTTATGCAAGCTTCATAATTTGTGTTTGGAGCTTCGACATATTACATAGGTTCATACATAATAGGAGAAACGCCTTGAACGGCGCATCCATTTACCCCTACTTTTCAAAATTTGAAAACATTACCTGCCCCAAATACTGTTACATGTCTTTAAACTAATTCACAACCGCGCGAAAACTGATATATATTAATTTAACATGTATTCAATTTATTGTAAAAAACGGTTTGAAATAGTAAACTTCCCCTTCTACCCTTACCATCTAGTTTCCAAACCTTAATAAACAGGTTTTACAATTATCGTGATGTAAATCAACGTTCAATTTATCTTATATAACATGTTTTTTTCCCCTCGAAAAATACGAAATTTGAAAAGGCTAACTTAAAAGTGAAGCTAAAGATATGACTAATAGAGTATTATCTGGTTAAATTTCATGGTGTAACAATCACGTTTTAGAACGAAATACTAAATCTTGTATAAAAGGGGCAGTTAAATAAAGTTGCCTTTATTAATATAAACAATACAAAACGCATCGACGAATACCGATATCAGTGTATACGTGAGTCTTAGGTTACATTAGTCGTATAACCAGAAGCGGCGTTAAACCTATGTATTGTTACGTAATATTAAATAAAACTATTGGATGATGAATACGAGGCCTTAAATAAATGCCTCGAATAATAGATCCGGAACCTAACATGTGGTTCACGCTTCGTACCCCTTGATATACGGATAAAACAATGTTAATTTTTACCAATAGTTTTCTTGTAAATAACAACAATTACAACTTTTAAATAAGGTTTGTACTCGTAATTAACAATAAAATATCAAACTAAAGGGGATTTATTTTACTCGTTAATACTGTTCATTAGAGTTTTATCAAATATAAAACAATTATACAGAGTGTTTTCATTTCAAAAATTTATAAAATATATAAAGGGTTTGATTCTGGTATTACTATAGCGATAAAGGTTCGTATAATCATTTCGAATTTTACTATAAATTCCATTCGTTTAATAGTTTATACTAATTTCATTTTCCCTTTATTAGTATTTCATTAAAATTGTAATAATGAATAAGAAACACTTTATAATAGATATTATAGTTTTACGCGAATCGTACAAATTTTACGAAATTAAGGAAACAAGATGAATTGATAGAAAGTCGAATTTCATAAGCGTAATAACTAAGGGTACTTCAAATAGTGTATTAAAAGCGTTCGTGTTTAACAACACTCTTTTCGTCAGCGTTATTAAAAAATCGTGCAATTTAGCCTCCGATAATCCACTATAATTCCTTTTGCTTCTCTGTGAATTTTGCTTTACATTTCACTTTTTAGTTTTATTATTAATCATTTACACCATATATTTCACACCTTAAATTCATTATTAGCCACTCATATAACACGTTTCACTTTTGAAATTTACTATTTATCGCTTACGTTACACGTTTCACTTTTTGGATTTAACATTTGCCGCTTGCGTTACATATTTCACTCTTTAGATTTACTATTCACCGTTTACGTTATATATTTCTATTTTTTGATTTACTAGTTCCTGTTTACGTTACAATTGTTTCAATGAATTTTTAATATATAACTATTTATATATAAACTGGTTCATACTGGCGAATAAACAAACAAGGGGTAGTTAGATATTGCCGAAGGAGGAGGGAGAGAGGGAGAGAACATTGTTGTCGTCGTTGTCATCGTTGCTACCGACGTCGACACCCTAAAAAAGGCTAGGCGCCTCCTACACCTTAGGCTATATACCCTTAAGTAAGGAGCGAGGAACTGAGTTACCTTTTATATAAACAGGTAAAGACGTCGTCGAATTTTATTATGTAATAAAGTCATAAACCCGTACAGCACGCGATAATAACATTAACTATTTTAGTAAACCGCCTATTAGTATCTAACAAGAAACTAGTTTAAGTTTCGGATTATGTATTAAAGAAGTGAAATAACTTATCTTAAATACATCGAACGCGTAAAAAAGCCTTCCTAAACGGAACTAATACTATAAGGATGGGTATACACATGTTATCACCCTGTTCATAATAATAATAACGTACGAATACGCCTCTACTTCAACAACATTCGCCAAACAACTTACCGGTAACGGCAAAGACGATATAAGGCATATAAAATATGGTTATAAGAGGGCCTGGAGTATCAACCTTAACCCGACACTTCAAAGACTTCTGTATTAAAACTTTTTTCCAACGAACCTTAACAAAATATGCCTCCAAACGGCTAGCCTATTCTACTATATCGATTTCATTTACGTAAAAGTTAGCATATGTCACGATTTAAAAGACGAATTCTGTGTACCGCGCTACAGCTCATCAATGGTGCGCTTGCGGTGTTTAGTGAATACGGTGGGCAACGGCGGAGTCTTCATCCTTAGCGAGTTGGCGAGGTAAATAACCTCTTGCTTTTGCTGCTTATGCTGCTGCTGCTGCTCCAGTTTAGTAAAAGGAAAGAACAGGGAGAGGAAAGTGAGGGTAGGAGTAGCCAAAGAGGGGGAACTAGTGAAGGGGCTACTGATACCTGAAAGGAATGCGGCAGCAACGGCTACCTTAACAATACGCACGTGTTGCCCCGACATACAACGATGTTTGTTACGAGATTTATAGGAGGGCATATTATGTAACATAATTAGAACTTATTGATAAAAAACGAAAGTATAGTATAGTTAATTAGAAGCGTACACAGAAGTGGTAACGCGTTATAAAAGGGGAAAAAAAGATTTTTTTGCCTAGATCGACAGCTATATACCACTTTATACTAACTTTATAACACGTAAAATCAACAATCACGTTTTTACAAAATTGTAATACTTTCGAAAACGAATTACAACTTATATCATATTATTATTACTAAATGACTAACCACTATTATTACTAAACTAGGGATATAAGAGCTCTCTATACATAATGAAAAGTATCAGTATAAATACTACTATTTGAAGTAAATACCACTATAGTTAGTAAATGTAGAGGAATAGGCTAGCAGAGTGTATAGTAAGAAGTTACAGCTCAAATAAGAGTATCTAAGCTCTCATCTAAAGCGTACACTCTCTAGGTACTTCTTCTCCCTTTCGCATCATCTATCTACCATTACTATCATAGTTGAATATTATACTGTCTTCTTCATACGTTAATGTAAAGACTTAACCGATAAGATCACTATTTTCAATGCAATATACTAATTACTTCGACTACAATTTGAATCGATTACGTTATGACGATAGAGGCTTAATAATATAAAAATACAATAAAAATCGCCCTATCAGTTAATAATAATATTATTGACGTCTTTTTGGCTTCGTTTATCAAAGCGATTACAAAGTAATATAAATAATTTAAAGATTTCTACTTAATAAAAATCTTTCCATACATTCAACCCTAATTACTTAAAAAGCCATATCCTTTTCTTTTACCTTACTTATTTGTAATGAACCCAATCAAGTACTGATTAGTATTAGTAAGCCTTTAGTCTTTATAGCGATAATTGATTCGAATTATTATAATTGAAGTAATTAGTGGTATTATATTGATAAAAGTTGTACATAAATTTTAAGTTAGGTAGGTTATTAGCTAGCCTACACCTTAAACTATATAGACTGCTATAATACAATCTTATACAATACTACCGTATGCATTTACATGGTTAAATCATTTCAATTTAATATGTAAACCCATTTCAATCAATATTTAATACCATTATAAATAAAAAATAAACCAAAACTTTAACCTCAGTCATAAAAAAAGTAAAATGTCGATTCTAAGCCCATAGTAAAGTAAAAGGGTAGAAACTTCAATAAGGATAGCTCTACTGAAACAAGAATAGTCCTATAGGCTACCTGCTATTAATATACGCAAATTTACCAAATATATTTACCTAAAACAAAGGCTATTTTCACCTGTGGCAAAAGCTGTTCTTATAATAAAAAAAGTAATTTTAACAAGTTACTACGGTATAAGGTTTATTCATTACACTCTAATTATATATTATGGATCCTGGCCTGTGTACCCGCTTTACTGTCTTTGGTTAGGATCATATGTTTGACAATATTTTCAAATGTACTGAATTTTTCAACTTGACACCATACACTTTTCCAACTCAATACTACTGTACACACGTCTACGACGTTGACTAGATCGCCTGAAAAACATTATAATCGATGCTAATGGGGGACCTACAAAGTTGTAGAATATAGTATGTGGCTGCAATACAAATTTGGCTTAGTGTCATATACCCTGTTACTGTGGGGCTGTGGGCCGAGACATGTGCTATACCCATGACATCATAGTAAACAGGTGTTAAAAAACCTAGTCCTTTAGCAATGCACAACACAGTCCAAACCCTTTCCAACATAACCCTCTTAACCACTTACTGTACATTTAACCAGTTGCATTGAGCGTCTTTAGATACTGAAGGCCTTACTGCTTTTGTCAGGCAAGAGGTGCAGGCCCCCTGCCCGTAGCCTTGGATATCCATCCACTCACTCATTCAGGAGGAACTTCGGCCCCGTGAAATATGTATGCGACTTGTTCTTGCTGCATGGAATCGCACCCGCTGCCTTCTTCGAAAGATCGCGCAGGCCCACGCTGCTGAGAGCAAATGCGACCGCTGCGCTGCAAGTCGCCGTGCGGGCCCGTAGACCACCATCATCTCGTTGGAAACACAGCGAGTGTCCTTAGATCGCACGCGGGATGTCTGCAAAGAGAGAGGCTAATCAGAGGCCTTCCAAGCATGGCGCGTGCCATTCGTCCCTGCCAACTGCGAAGCTCAAATGCACGCACAACACCTAGCCACGTCCTCTTGGTATAGTCCTTTCATATTCGTACGTTTGGGAAATCCCGTATTTAGTGCTGTCTTCCATCCGGACCAGTTCAAAGGGCCCTGTTGATCCCCTGACGCCAGACACCCAAGAACCTATGCTCTGTATCCCCATGCTGACCGTGACCCCAATGCCATCGGCATGTACTGTGGTGCAATACGCCATGTCGTGACTCGTCCTTTTTCGCTGTCAAAAGACCCATGCATGCAGTGGCCAGGCCTTGTGCCATACTGAGCGGCGAAACACATCTCTGCCCACGCCCGAACTCCCGGTAAAGCAGACCAGGATTTCATGATCCGCCCGTCTCACAGGCGCACACGCCCGTGTCTCCACAAAGCCAAATATGCTTCAGAACCAAATCACATATCAAAGTCCTTCATACTATCATCGCCGATGCTATCGGCTTGATCGGAAGAAACGCCCGAGTTTTCCCAATCTGAGTCAACGGCAAATCTTGTCAGCTGGTAATTTGGGACATGTGACATGTCCGGGTCATCAATGAAACAACTAGAGTCAGACAACGTACCAGACCCGTCGTCTTCGGGGTCGTCCGCAATGTGGGGTTCCAAGTCCCCCAACAAAACTTCAAACTTCAGGTTAGCACAAAGACGAACCTTTCAGTGGTTGTGAGAGTCGTCTGCTTTCACTTACCGGAAAAGTCCTCGCGATATGCGACGGCATCAGTCTCGCTGAAGTAGACCACAACCTTGTCGCATACTCGTTGCAGCGCCTGAACCGTCGCGTTTGGCACGGACTGGTTGCGCCTAATGTATGCGTTGCGAGCGTACTCGCAGCATTGAATACCCAAGCTCTTGCCACATTCAATCCTCTTCTTGGTCATCTCTTCACCTCCCTGCTCCTCCTCGAGAGTCGGTGCAGTGCCGAAATTGAAGATCTTCTGTTGCAGCATTGTTTCGACTTCATTCGTGATGTTGGATTCGAAGTGCTGAAGTAGGACAGGTGCCCAAGTTGGAAGTTGATCAAGAAATTGTTTCTCAATCTCAATCTTGGACTCGCCTGAGTGAGGGCGATCGCCGTCCATAGTTTTCTTGAAGAATGACCAAAGTGCGTTACCTTCGTCCACAGCGAAACCTTGACAGCTGTCGGCCACCTGCTCAATAAGTTGATGGATGCGAGAAGCGTAGTGGCTCAGGTGGCAATACTGTTCAGCGATCTGCAGATACCGACCGTGAGCCGCGTGCGCCTGCCCCAGGCCCATACGCAACGTTTCGAAAACATCCTTGTCCATCGGCCATTTGTGCTCCAGAATGTGAGTTATGATTGCATCTGCCGCCTCCACATTCTGATTGGCGCAAATGAGTCTATCGATCAGCGCGTTGCCACAGGTGTCGACAGCTACGATGGGTGTTTGAAGGAGCCTGATCTCTTCTTCAGTAAGCGGAAGCGGCGCATCAGGGGCGCACCGAAGCCTCCTTCCGCGCTGCAGGGAATCCCGCACAGGCTGCTTCAATGTTACCTCGGTCAGGATGGATCTCAGCAGGCCAATGACAGGTGCCTGACTAGGTGATCGTTGGGGTTTGCGGAGCATGAAAGCCGCAAGCTTGTTGAACTGTTGCTCTCGCTCTTCTTCCGGAAGGTATATGGCCACAAGGACCATCACTGTCTTGAGCAGAAAATGGTGGTTCAGGAAGACCAGCCTCTCCACTGGGCCCATTTCAACGAATCTAGCCATCACACTGAAAATCTCTGGCCACGATCGGTGCAAATTGACCACATGGAAATTGGCCCATAGGATGTCGAACATCTCGCATACGCTGTTGACGACGTCGCTGGAGAAATCCATGTCCACTGGGTTCGCCGTGTACATGCAATACTCGCCAGGAAAGTTGTCTTTGATGGACTTGAGGCACGCGATCAATATGTCTGCGGCACAGCGCCGTGCTTCTACCTCGGGACATCGCTGTATCATGTTTCGAAACGCGTCGTGGTGCATGCTCAAGTACTCGTACGCGGTGAAAGCGCATTGTGGGCATTGCTGGACCATGTTCATGACTAGATTGGCCAGTTTGCGCGCACCCGGTGCGTTCTTCGTCCGCGAAGCCACCTGATCCAGATGTGCGATTGCTGCCTCAATGGCTAGCTTTTCGATCTCGTGCGACTCGGAACAACGCCCGCTGTTCAGTTCGAGCATCCGCTCAACGGTAGAGCAGAAGAACCGGATGTGGTCGGGATCAAAAAGGCAGTGCCTCCGCAGCAAGACCAAGTTTTGTGCCCTGATTGCCCTTTCGAAGTGACCTTGGACAGGAACCTGGACTGGATAGAGCATGTTGGGCTCTTGTAATTCTTGCTGTTTTCTCTCCAGTGCCGAGGCGCGTTCGTAGAACAGCATGTAGGCGCTGTGGGTCTTATCCCATCTCACACCGGTGGGATCCCATGTTGGCTCGGGGCCACCAAAACAGCACGCTTCCAGCTGTGATGGATTCCAGGGCGACACATTGTCATCGTTGAACTCGCACCATTTCCCATTTGGTTGTGAGCTTGGCCGTTCTCGTATGTAGCTGTAATAGTGGCCAGACTCTGCGGTTCCGGCGTGTACAAGAACGCCGACCAACACGAACACGTCTTCCGCGGAGCCTCCTGGGGAGTTGCTGAGGTGCTCAACTGTGTAAGGACGCATGTCGATGCGAGTTGGGAAAGCGAAGTAGTCGTTGATCTTGCTGCGTGACTGAGTTCGGAGATTGAAATCGAAGCGCTTCAAGTGGAAGATGAGCGAGTCTGGTATTTCCTTCAGACACGTTCGTCGGACTGCATCGACATGTCGATCACAGCTGGAGCACTTATATTTGTTATCTCCTTCCATATGTTCCCCATTCACGTAGGCTTCCAGGCTTTCGTACAGGTTTTTCTTGCCCTTGATGTCGCATTGTATAGCGGAAAATGGCTCCATAACCTCAGAGATATGGTCACACTCTTTCGATTTGGTCTGAGTCACCAACTGTCCGCCGTAGAACGCGCGAAAGCGCCGCACTTCATCTGAAGAACGCAGCTGGCCTTCCCAGCGGTCGTTGAGCAGATTGAAAAACTCTTCCACGTCCATTTGGTTGTTAACGTTGATCAGGTCATCGTCATAGGTTTTGATACTGCCCACGAAGAGTTCAGGGTCCACAAAACGATGCTGGCTACTTTGCAGTCTCGCAAACATGATTTGTGTCTCGAAAAGAAGGGCTCGGGACCCGTCTCTCTTGTCGACTTCGATGCTGAGCATGAAGTGCCGGAAATCAACGTTCATGAAAAGCTGTGTGCAAAGAGAGTTGAGGTAGCAAGTGTTGGACAGATTCTTTAGACCGGCGTATCCACACGCGGCACGAATTTCCCTTGCTCGATCAAGTTCGAAAGGGAGCTCGTACTGGTACACTGAATCATACTCTTGCCGATCATTTGTCGCGCAGGGAAGTATGCGATGGAAATTGTCGATGATGTCCTTCAATTGGTGCAGGTCTCGTCCAGCAAGGGCAAGCACAATGTTATTGAGTCGGTATCTGGTGGTCTCGTTGAAAATCACACCTTGCGGCCAAAGTAGGTTTGGACTGGTCCAAGACTTGGGAAACGGGAACAGCAACCGGGTGAAGAGGTGGAATCCGGAGCCAGGTGGAAGCAACTCCAGAATCTCCTGGTCGGGCATGTCACACGAGAGCCTGTCCAACAAGACGATGAGCCCGAAAGCTCCACGGTCAGTCCCAGGCTGACAAATGCCCTGGGAAGGCGTCTCGTCGACCAACGGAGACTCAGCCAGTGCCAATGCTGGTATTTCCAACGCTTGGTATGAAACAAGCAACTCGAAAATATGTTGCACAGCTGCCCGATGACGTTGCAAACCCAGCCCTGATGACTGCGAGGACTTTGCCGACACAAGGATGGTCGTAGCAAGATTGAAGCATTCCAGCGAGTGCGTAGGCATTTCGAGAGCGTGCGGGAACAGATCCATTAGCAAGGGCCAGAAGAAGTCCCTCAAAGCTGCAGCAGACACTGCTGACGTTTTCACCGAATCCTTGGCAGTTTTGTCCCCGATACGTCTTGCGGTAGACTTCCTGACAATTTCTCTGTTGTCGTCGATAAGTAGCTTCTGCACAGTCTCCGGAAACTCGGGGCATGCAAGCAGCAGTTCCCACAGTTCAGCTTTCAGTGTGCATGTCTCCAGGATCGCGTTGAAAGTCTCGAGGACCAACTCTGTAGTGGGCTGACTGGATCCCATCCCCAGAGCGAAGAAAAGAAGTCCACGGAGCTTCTCAATGAGAGTCGAGTCCAAGTCCTTGGCAGTGGTTGGGTTGCAAGAGGGATCTGTCAAGATCTCAGCAAACTGTTTCACAAGTCGTGAAGCGAGTCTGGCTTTGAGGACCACACTAGATCCGCTTTCGATGACTTCGCAGTCACAGATGGCAGCAATGATCAGTTTCAGTATTCGCTGCAGCGCATGACTGTACGCTCCACTCTCCTCTAAAGGACTGTCAGAGGACAACAGTGTGGCCAGATACTTCCGTATGGCGTACACGGCGTATAGAGATTTCAACGGCTGGCCAGTGGGGAAAATGTCCTGGTAACGTGTGATTTCCTGGGTCAAAAGGCCGAGTATGTGCTCATCCACGGGCAGAGTAATGAGGAAGTCGTAGATTTTGCAAGCCAGCGTTTCCTTGAGCGCCAGAAATTGCCACAGCTCGTCAAAGTGACGCATGATTTCGATTTCCACAGGAGATGCTCCGGGACGTACGTGGGCCGGTGGCTCAACTGCGTCCGTCTCCCGTTTCACGAGAATAAGACCGCCATGAATGTGAAGGTCTTCGAGCGACTTGCAGATGTCCTCCTCGGACGGGGTCAAAGGCTGGCCCATGTAGTATAGGCGGTAGCTGTCGAACCCTGTGACATTACGGATGCTGGCCAGCAAGGAGCCTGCCGTGTTCAGGCGACCAATCGGCAAGGGCTTGATATCCGTCTGGATTCGCCCATCAAAAGACTGGACTTTCAGTTCGGCCGATTCACCTTCCATATCCTTCGTCTCGGTAAGACTCAGCGACCGCAAGTCAGGTGATGAGAACCGCGGGATCTGCTGGTGACGCTTGTGGAATTCGGTGACGATGGTGAGAGATCGTGTAAACAGCTGTTCCTGGTCTGACTTGTGGTCCTCGTCCACGGTGATGACCATTGGATCAGTTTCCTCATGCTCAAGGGGTCCAGTGCTGGCTGAACATCTTTTCCCAGCTAAAGACAGTTGCTGCATGCATCGACTGACCAGCCCGAGGTGAATGTTGCGTGCCCGGTGCAGTGGCATTTGCTGCATCGCTGTGTTTTCCAGGTAAACATCCTTAACGAGCGCATTCATCGCTGGTTGTTCAATCGTGCTACTTGGTGCTACCAATGCGACCCTCCACAGTTGCTCAATGGCAGCATGGTCACTGGCCTCTGCGTCTTCAAGCACAAAAGTATCGCCATTGTCGAGCAGAGGTATGACCATGCGGAGCACGAAGTCCAAAGTTCCAGGGAGAAACAATTCCGGCGCCAAAGACGGGAGATATTCCTTGAAGCAGGTTTCCAAGAAGGGATGATCCGAGTCGCCTTGCATCACCCTGTTCAAACTGAGCCATGCGCAGTCCCGATCCTCCTCTGAGGCGGCGCCAGGGCCGACGAGGAGATCCCAGAGCTTTCGGCCGAGCTTGTCCGTGAGTACATTGCGCTCGGCCCCGAGAACGACATGTGTAAGTAGCTGCAAGCGCGGAGCATTTTCAGGACCACTGATCGCATGCTGTAGTCCCGTGACTCCTCTGGAAGTGACTGCATGTTCCAGTTCATCAACTAGGAGTCGCGGGAGGTCGTGTTGCAAAATGAGCTGCTGCATATCCCGGTCCCTAGACACAGGGCGACACAGGAGGCCGAGTGCATGAACACTGCCGAGCGTGTAACGCGTCTTCTCCGTAATATCCTTGAGGCACTCCTGCTGAAGTAGTTGTCGGTCCTGAGGCAACGGCCCACGCCTCAAAAGTTGTGGTATTTGGTCAGAAGCCCACTTCTGGATGTCTCGGTAGAACGGCGGGCCAGGGACAGAAGACTCCCTCAGAAAACGAAACATCAAGGAATAGGGCAGCAGATCGTGAATGGTGTTGTTCCTGTGGTGAACATGGTTGATCAGCTTGTCACAGAAGTCCTTCATCGTTGGCGTGAAATTTTCGATCGGAAGCGTGTGTAGTTTGCGCAACAAGCTAAGGGTGTCATCCATTGTGAACAGGTTCGTTATGTGGCCCGTCATGGCCAATAAGCTGTCCGAGACGCCGGAGATCTGACATGTGGTGGCTGTGCGCCACATGAGATCAATGTGCTCCTGGGTGATGGTTTGTGACGCGAACAAGAAACCAATGATGTTGGAGCTCTGCGCCGTAACCTCGGGGTGGCAGGTAGGCCCCAGAATGTAATCGATCACTCCCGACTGCATCAGCTTATGTGCGAAGTGGTGCAACACCGGCGCTTGAGCGTAGTCGCGGTTCTCGGTCCAGATCTCCACTAGATCTTGACACATGGTCTGTGCCGCGATGATTCTCAGCTGCATTTGGCTCGACATGAGGAGTTTCGTATGCATCTCCAACCGCCATTCATTGACGAGAATTTTGGCCGTATCTTCATGCTTGACCGCAGGGTAGTCTCGATGATGAGCCTGAACTAGATCGGCTGTGTTCTCACAGCCTGTACGTAGAGCGAGCTTCAGAATGTGCGTGAGACCTACCATCAAAACCTCCGCCGTGAAAGCCGTTATCTGGTTGACGTGTTTGTCAATGCAGATACGAAGAGCATCCGAGGTAGCTCTGAATAGATCAAAGCCGTGTGCCACAGTCAGTGTTGATTTGACTCGCTCAGGGCTCTGCAGGTATGGCGAGGTTTGTAGTCGAGCGACTTCATTGCGCACAACCGCAGCAATATGCTGAACGATGAAGGCCAAGCCCTCCACGAGCCGTGGATTGGCAGGAAGCATCTCAGCGAGACCATGCCCGAGGCGGAACAGTGGCTTTGTCAGCGGTTGCGAGTTGGGGTGTTTGCGAGTGCTCCGGCTTGCGTCCACAAGTCGAGTTAGGGGCTCGGGCCAAGTTCCATCAGCATCCATGAATGGCAAGCTAGGCATGCCGACTCGACTGTATTCCATCAGTAGCCAACATAATGTTGTGCAGAATGGCGCCGAGGCTGGTTCCTGCCAGCCATGTTCGCTCAGCCCGTTGGCCATCTCCGAGCAGTCCATGTCCACGAATACGGCTGTAAGTTGCGCGTAAGCGATGTGGAATTCGAAGAGCGCCTGCTGTGTCTGTGCATTCCTTCCCATGGGGTTCCTATCAATCAGATCAGTGTCGACTCCAATTGCAAGAGTGCGAGGAATATTTACTTGGTGGGCGAGGTGTGACCCGCGAGTAGTTGAGGAAACAACAGCCAAAAGTCACGGTACTCCTTGTAGAGAATGTACTGTTCCAGGCTGCTGACACGGCCAGCCCAGGCCGCGTATCCTTCCATCCATGAGCGAAACATGTAGAGCGCTTGAATGTCTGGATCTTGTCTTGTCAGCACGGTTTAGCCGGGACATCTGTGACATCGAACTCACTGTTCTGTAGAATATTGCACAGTCTCGGCAGAGAGTCTACAATAGGCTCCGACGGCTGATAGGGGAAAGAGACCATCGGGTTCAACTCCGGACCATCCAGAGTCGTCACATCTACAGCCTGGTCATCATCGCTATCATCCTCATCATCGTCGTCTATGATTTCGATGGGAAGGTTGTCGGTATCATCGAGTGCTGAGGACGCCGTGTCCACGAAGCTGGTCGGCACGCGCGCATCGTCAGATTCGTCGTCCTCCACGCTGAGTCTAATGCCATTCTCTCGTGGGCCCACGAAGCCCGAGTCCGGGTCAGTTTGTGATATGGGCGAAGAAGATCCTGACTGCGCAACCTGTTTCTTGCTTCTCAGATTCAGAGTCACCCGCTTGGGCTTTGACCCAGATATCGGAGGAACCTCCTTGTCATCTCGTTGTGGTGTTTGGGGCTCCGAAGAAACCGCATTCATAGTCATGGTGACGTCCTCGCTCTGGATGTTATTGGCCAAAGCTGAGGCCGGGTCACTTCGGGTGGCAACAGGTGGAGAGCAGGATTCGGAGGATGTGTCGACAGAGCGGCTCGATGAGGCACCGTTGATGGAGGTGCGTCGTCGCTTTCGGGCAGAGGAGCCGTTGTCGTCGTCAAAGGGGTTTGGCCGGGTGGGGCAGGGGTCGAAGGAGCCAGCGCGTTCTCTCGACTCGGTGTCAGCAGAAGGCCGCGGCGGTTGGTCCATTTGGATACAGCCCGCAAGCCTGGACATCGAGTGTGAAAACGGGCGGAAAGCTGGGTGAGAGCTAGGCTGTGGAAAATACAGCCTGATGGCAGCAGTGTCCTGAGGTACTTGAAATTAGCATGTGGCTTGCAGTAGAAGGGGTCTGATCCAACCAAAGATGGTTGTAAGTGAAGTGAATTGCGTGGAAACAACTGAATATGCAGCTAGAGATCTGATGGGTAGTAGGTACCCAATGGCGGCGTGAAATGGAGGATAAAGTAAATTGTATAGTGCATGTATGGAATTGATGCTGATTGATGGAGGGTGACGCGAACGGACCAGGCGTGACGCGCTGAAAGCTGGGAGCTCCACTTCAGCTGCCAAAGGAACTGTGCTGCTGTTGGCGGGAACCAGAACCGGCAGGGGCCTTGATGCCCTGAGGCGGGGGTGTGGGGATGGCAAAGAGATCCAAGTATGATGACGGATGGCAGCGAGAAATACTCAGCTGTTACACATTGTGTCTGGTGCAACTCCTCCGCCCTTGGATGTGTGGGACCGTGGCCAGCTATGAATCTTGTCGATTCCAAGGGAAGCCGGGATGGAAACAAGCTAGTTGCGAGGTGATTTATTAAGGTGAAGTGATGGAAGGCAGGTGGACTTTGTCCAGGGCTTGGCCCAAAAAGAGTCGTGTGCAGCTAGCTAGCATTCAAGGTTCCAGGGAGGGGCAGAGGGGCAAGTTGAGAAAGGGTGGGTCGCAGCCTTACCTACCTGAAGCTCCAGGGCTTTTGCCTTTGGCAGTATCACTGCTGATCCCTGCACGTGTCAAGCCTGTTCTTCAGTTTCAGAGGGCCATGCCAATGGTCAAAGCCCTATTCAGGTCAGGTGATGAAAGAAGATAGGTGTGGTCCAGATGGGTTGGTTGCCTTGATGTCTTGAAGGGTAAAGAAGGATGTATTTGGTGATGGACAGAAAGAAGTGACAAATGTGTCAATTGCCAATCAAAGAGACAGAACAAACAGTACAGGGCAGGTGGCAGGTGGACTATGCTCCCACAGTGCTAAGGGAAAATGGAGCTCTGAGGCTGACCAAATATTGCCTCAGCAGGCTCAGACCTGTTACCCCTGCCTGTTTACCATCCAACTTGTGCAGTTGATCTGAGTCATTGAGGCAAGAAGGAGCCTGATCCTTACTATGAGCTGATTTCAGAGGTTTTGCTGAACCACACTATGACGTATTTTCTCCACACTTAGCACTACTTAAGTTAGATTTCGGAGGCTGAAAACTCGAAAAGATGAGGGCCAGGGTAGTTGAGTAGCCTTTGATTTGTTCCGGCCCTGCGGTATTTGTCCACAGACATTTCAACTATCTCAAGCTGTTAGTGCTGAGAGCACTTGATCATGTGGCACCCACTAAGTACCCAAGCTATGGAACTAGTGTTGAACATGACTTTCTGTTGGTAGGAGTTCAGTCGTAGCTACAATGTCGATTCGAGTATTGGTTGAAGTAACAAGAGTATAGCGTTGAGTGGAAGATGGATGATTGTCTTCTCTAAGTTGCAGGAACCAACTACTACGTAGTATAGCCGGTTCCCACCTAATTATCTGTGGTATGTGATAGAGCTGTCACGTACCCATTGCAAGAGTAGACAGTTATCCCTTCCTTGCATTGCAAGCTCCGAAAGACCAAGACTGGTGAGGGTCTGTTTAGTTCCTAGCTTAAGATCCGAATCACTTACTATGTAGTGAAAATCTTTTGAGCTGTTGGAACGTTATGTATTAAAGGAAATATCTAAAACACTAGAATTGGGGATGTGCTAGTTATATGGTTGAGAATTTGTAATACATTCCGGATCCGATGCAAGCTCCAGATGCTAGCTTGGATCAACAATTATCTACCTTTTCAAAATCGTAAACGAAATAGTCTTTTAAAAATGAATTATTACCTGTTGTTCCGATTTGAATCGATGATCTTAGCATAGTAGAACAAAAACTCATTGTAAGCCTTTTCTCTAATAGCAAACAGCGTTCTATAAATACCTTTAAAACTTACTATATTAAATAATTTCTCGATCTTCTATAGTGGTAGTGAGTATTGAATGGTCTCTAATCATAGCTACCTTGTCCGGATCAACTGTAATTTTTAAAACATGTAAATAAGAATATAAGTAAACAAACACGTTAAAACTACTTTATCAAGCGAAAAACACCAAAATTATAAAGTGACTAAGGCTGGAGCTGTTGCTTCAGGTAGTCGGATTCTATTTATAAACCTTGATGAAGAAGAGAGGAGAAACCCCTATTAGGGAGCTGATATGGAACTGTAAAAAAGGGGGTGACCCGGTTACGTGATGTATGAGAGTATGCTTCTATACGGCTTCTGAACGGCTCCAAAACGCCGTAAGAACGTAATAACTACTAAGACTAGATCTCTAGTAACCACTAGTACAAGCACTAGCCTATAACATTACCTTTCGATTTATCTTCCCTCCCTTTTCTCCCCTTTACGTGACGTAATGTGAAAGGTAATAAAAGGTGTTAACGAGATAAAAGGTGTGGAAAATGCGAAAAAATGGCTCCGGAACGGCTTAAAATATTATAGTATCGTATAAAAGGTTTTAGGCTATCGAAAGATTTGGTACCGTATAAAAGGTATCGCCGTTGCACCCCCTTGTAAATAATTACGTACGCATACCCCTCCCACTAAAAATATAAACTTCATTTTTACAACTATCTTTTAACAGTGTAATAATAGCTAGTCGTATATGTATTCAACGCCTTTTAATTTCCCTCTTTTCCATTTTTCCTATTTTTGTTGTTGTTTAAAATACTCAAAATAAACTTTCCACCAATCGCAGCCGTTGATAAAGCTACCAAAAGCGTAACTATACCTATTCAAAAGCTACTTTATCATTATTAACGAGTGTATAGTTCCATATCCTATAGGTTATTCATATATACCATAACTGAATACGTAAGAAAATTTATTTAGAATATTTTTACCGAATAGCGTACGATTTGCGGAAGTTTTACCAGGAAACAAAAAGTAAGATGAATTTATATCACTATTAAAAAACTGTCAACAAGCGGCTGGATACTGGTATCCGTTATCGTCTTTACTTTATTAACGTTATAAGTCGTAGTTTTGGTTATATATATACGTCTTTCGATATAAATACTAATATAAACAAGGTTATTAAGTTATTTAAAGCCTATTTGGCGTTCGATACTTAAAACCGAAATAAGTCAGTTATTCGTAAACCGATTTTTAAATGTTAACGAGTGGTTAAAAACGTATAAACATAAGTTGTTGAAATGTAAAAGGTTATAAAAATTCGACGTACCATATAAAGGAAGGTTAACATTCGCGGTGGGACGGGTTTCATACCTACCATTCTTATCTGTTTTAGCAGCTTACAGGCTGTATAACTTTGAAATAATAAACGTAGTTTTGAAGTAAGTTGATATATTAAAACGAAACGTAGTTATTGCAGCTAATAAAAGAATAGGAAACGTAACTTAAAACTATTAAACAGCTAACTCAGATATTTAAATATATTGATAGCAAATTAGACCTTATTCGCGTTATATTAGATAATCTAATAAAAATGTAACAGAATATATTACGTAATAATTCCGAAAACAGTGAATTTAAAAATATATTCGAATAGATTTACTCGTTTGTTAATATAATTCCGTTTATACTCGATACCCGTAAAATAGTGATTTCAATATCATTTCGTAACGTAACATGTAATAATTTAGGCTTGTTTGCTGGATAGGCGGAAAGGCCCGTTGTTATATTTAGCCGAATCATAATGTAATTTGAAAGCATTAAAAACCGCGGTGTTGAAGAAGTTCGAAAGTAAAGTTTGAATTAGGTATACGTAACCTATTAAATTTATTAAAATCTATTGTTTAGGGGGGTCGTTTCGTTAGGAGTGGTTAACCTAAGGTTTATTTCGAATTCGTAAAATATTCTAACGTAATATTTCAGTTTTATTTTATTGTTGTTACTTATAATATCGATAACTAATAATTAAAATTTACGGGTTTGTTAGTTCAGAAACACGTTTGAAGCAATTTAGATAAATTAATTTATGTAAAACCGGGAATATTACCCTCTCGAAACATTAAATTTAATAACGTAGGAATGGATAATACGCGTTATACGATACTTATTATGAAGCTAATTTCACTTTTTAAAAACTCTATTTAGCTTATAGTTTTTAAGAAAAGGATAAACGTTGTTACTGACCAAAAAATGTTTCGAAAAGAATTGTTATTTATTAGCGCCTTTTTTATATGTTATTACAGGACTATTATGACAACTTATACGAACTTCGTAACCTCGTGGATACACTAAACGAAATCTTCAGGTTTTGTTGGCGACTCCGTAATTAAGATAAGTAAACGTTATATGGGCGGTATAAAGTCAACTTAATAACCATAAACTATAGAAAACAAGTTAATACCGATAGTTATCGTATTTTTATCATTTAACGCTAGTTAATAATCAGGTAATAAACGGCTATAATTAAGTTAAGTATAAACGACGAAAGAATGTAAATAATTTAGAACTTTTTAATTAATACGTTTAGTAACGTCGTCGGTTTCGGTATAAAAGGCGGTATTTAAACTTTATTTTACCTCCGTTAAGTTATATAATCTTTTTTAATATCTAACAGTTTTATTAGGCCCTCGATTACTAATAATTATGCGGGGAAATCCTAAAACCGTTAATAATAACTTAAAAACTATTCCGTATACATTTCGATATTTATAATAGTAATAACCTTAAAGGTAATAACTTTACTAAAACGATCCATAATAATTATAAGGTAACGTGAATTACTAGCGTATTCCTAAGACAATTTAAATATAAAGTCGATAAAATGCTCGTTTTAAAGCCGTTTATAAATAGGAAGAAGCCTTTTTCGACGATGTTTTTAATAATTCGTACGCTTATAAACATCTCAATTCCGGTAAAAACGGTTTACCACACGATATAACTCCAGTTGAAAGTATATTTTAAAAAGAATAAAAATAGTAACGTTAAAACCCGGGTAGCTAATGAAAATTAAATCGTCAATAACTTATATTAACACGACAATAAGCGGTTTGTAAACGAATACCTAAATACGGTAATCAAATCATAAAATAATATAGTTATTCATTAAATATCTCGAAATTGAAATTAAATACCTAGTCTTTATTAATACGAATATCTATAAGAAAACTCTAGTTGACTATATGTATAATACGAATTAATCGGGAGTAAATAGCGTTACAGGTAATAGCGGCGTTCTAACTACTTCAAAAGTCGATATTAGTAAAAAGTTCGTAACCTTTCGAAAAAAAATCGCTAACGACGGTTATCCAGGAAATATACATAAGTGAAAACTAATCGAAAATGGCCTATTCAAGGCATAAAAGCTGAAGTTCCTGGATTAAAAGACCTAAATTGAAAAAATCTTCAAAAATATTCCAATCTCTTTGAAATAATATATTACATCGTATACATTTAACTTCTTTATCATAAACCACCTTGAAACGAAATTAAAAAAAAATCGTTTAAATTAATGGATTTATCATTGGAAAAGTCGTCGTATAGTTATAATATTGATAAAATCTTTGTCTATTTATGTGAATGTAAAGAGTAAAAGAGTAATCATAAAGATTGGTGTTTGTATTGAAGCAACAAAATAGAAGAATCAGAGAAAGAAGAGGCATCCAGAGAGTGCACGCTACAGGTGAGAGCTTATAACCTCTCATTTGGATAGTGGCACTCTACTATATACTCTGCTAATCTCTCTTCTAGAAAGTGGTACTCTATCATGAACTCTGACAATACTACTTTTAGGTAGTGGCACGCTATCATGCACTCTGTAGGAATGCACCTTATAGAGTGGCACATTACCATGCACTATAAAAAAGGTGCAATATACAGTGTAGTTGCTTATTAATTATTAAGATATATAATAGTATCTACATATAAAAATTTCAAGTTTTTATAATCCATAAAAATAGTAAATAAGTGTACTATTCCTTGGAGCCCTAAGTTTTACGCTTTTAAATAACTTTTTGATTCAAAAAAATCTTTGTCGTGGATTTCGTAATTATACTTGGTAAGCGATAACCGACGAGTAATATATTACCGGGTATAGATTACCGTAGTTAGCGCATTAAAGTAGATATCTACTTAAAGTACAATCAGAGTAATTGGCTTTCAAAAAGGTATTTCAGTCGGAATCCTATTAAGTAAAGACAAGTTTTTTTTTTTAAAAAAAAATACCCTTAAGTCGCTCGAAAACAGCTTTTCCCTTAGACCACTAACGAAAGAGGTACCTTTTTGGGCTGATTGAATTAAAGGCCTCATGATTATAAAATGATCGTAAATAAAATATCAGTAAAAGTTTATGAATTCGAAAGAAAACCTTAATTTTAAAATAAACATAAAAGCCGTTTATTCTTAAATAACGCGTAAATTTTCTGGATTCATATAGATGCCGAAGTTAATTTTTCGAACGAATCTCAGGTACTTAATTCTTTCAACGCCGAATTTACATTTGAATACATTGAAATTAAGGCTCGTAACGTTTAAAACGTTTAGTATCTATGTAATCTTAGCGTTATAATCGTTAAAGATATTATTTGTTGGAATAGTAGTTAAATTCAGTGCAGTCGAGTCAACTTTAATTGCACTAAAGTTGATTGTACATACTGAAAATTGACTGCTGTTTGTGGGACTGCACTGCAAGTGCAGTATAGTAAGTATCCACTTCAAAGTGGGGTATAGGCCAAACTGTTTAGCCATACAAATTAGTGTGTAGACCGGCTAGTATTCTACCAATCTTAGAATCTAGAACTCAAGACTTTCAACCAAAATTAATGCAGCAACAGTTACTTCGACTACAATGATTCAAATCGAATACATTGCAACGATAAAGGCCTACCAATACTAATCAGTGCTTATTAAGTTAATCAAAGATTAGCTAAGTAGAAGAAGAAGCTGTTTTCATGTTGTTACACTTTATTTAGGTAAGGTAGAGGAAAGATTCTTGTGAAGAACCCCTATATGCTGTGCCTGTTTTCGCGGCAGCAAGTAGGGAAGGCTTTTCAATTATGTTAGTTTTCGCGGTAATTTCAGAAGTAAGCGACGGTATCATTATTGAAAACACCAAGAAATCTTTATTGATACTTTCTGAAAGCGTTAAAATTGATCGTCTAAAAGTCTTAAAGATTACTAAGCTGGTAAGTTGATAAACAGTTAAATTGGTACTATTACAACAACTACTACTATGGGAACTACTATTGTAAATCGTAAGAACGACTAGGTTTTCTGACTTTTAACTTATATAAATTTTGTTAGTAAACCTACGAATTACTACTTTATATTACTTTTCCTAAAACATTTAATCTTCGTTACTATAGCTTTCAAACATACTGAAATTAACAACTTTAATAACCCCAACCAAAAAAGGTAAATAAAGATTTTGGCGTTATTTTTGAAAGGAATTATAATAAGGAACTTCAATTTACAAAAGTTAACGAAAAATTGACCCTTGAGCACTTTATTAACGTAATTAGACGTTATATCCTTGATATAAATACTACTGGAAACGTCTAAAAACCCTAAACACTCGATAAATTTTAAAGATAGTTTAAGAATTTTATTATTAATATATGGATAAAAGCGAACAAATAGGCAAAGATAAGAGCGAAGGTTGAACTATATAACTGCGGTGTCAATCTCCCCACCAAAAAGAGGAAAAAAGAAGTTTAGTATATATCTTTCACGAATACAACATATATAAGAACCCTTAATAACCTAAAGCTAAGTGTAAAGGTATTATTAAAGATGGTATTACTTAACGCCCTTACACATGTTTATAAGAAATTACACAAATTTAAATAGGTTCTTTAAACCCTTTTAAATAAGATTAATGATCTAATACTATTGGCTATAAAGCGTTGATTAACTTATACATTATAAGCTCTTGAATCCACCAGTTAATTAAGCAGTATCCTCGAAGTACCTCTTAATACCAAGAGTATTATTAATAAGCCCCTCGCGGCGGAAACCACCAAGTCCCTTTCCCTTAAGTTTTCAATATGTCTAATTTTAACAGCTAAATTAAAGAAGGACTAGCTTTACATATAAGCATATTATAGGTACGACCATTGGTCTTTTCCCCCTAAACCTTGCTAAAAGTAATTATCCTACATACTAGTACCAGAAATCTTAGCACCTTCTCTAATTGAGGGCTTTAAAAAGTTTTTATAACCAATACATTACCTTTCCCCCTCGACGTATTCCCATAGTGAATTCAGATTACGTAATGATTATTATATTTGTTAAAATATGGTGAAAAAAGGAGAAGTATAATGGTAAGCCATATAACTTTCTCAAAGATAAGTTGCATACGTCTTTTAACATCTACCGCCAAATAAAAGTTTAATTACCAGGTTTGTATTCACTCTTTCCTAGTATTATTACCGGTTAAATAGAGGATTACTACATCCGGTACCTAACGAATTGCTTTTCTTTCCGCGAAATTTACGATAGCCTAAAAGGTTATTTCAAGTACTATGTTAATTTTATGTAATACTATACCAATTGAAATATTATGAAATTATTTTACATACTAGATTATAAAAAAGAGTCGAAAAGTAAAATTAACCTTTTTAACTATATACTTAATAGGTTGATAATTTGTCAATAAATAATAAGGAACGTAGGAGCTGACAAAAAATCTTTATACCAGTAGGTTCGGTAAGTCGTTACAGGTTATAAGGAATTCAAATATGCCTTCAAATACCCTAATATCACCTACAAATGAGTTTTTAGCTAGTTAAGTTGCTCGTTGGCGACCCCAACGACTCGAGTCTTCGGCTAGACTAATTTATACCCTTAAACCCATAGATTTAGTAACAATGAAAAATATCCCTCTTAAATGTACTATATCGACCGTAAGTATGGAAGGCCTAGATAATAAGTTTAAAAGAAGGCTTGGACATGGGGACGTAATCAAGTTACCTACGGAGAAGGGTATTTCTTTTCTTAAAGTTTTTAAATCAGCTAAGTAAATTTATTTTAAATTCCAAAAGATGTTTGATTTACGGTAAGTAGGGCTGTTAGTTAACACTTTTTACTACTGCTGAGCATGAATCAAAGCAGGTGGTATATTATATATAACTCTCTTTTACTTTTAAGTGGGAGTTCTTCGAATAAGTTCTAAAATTTAAAGGGAAAAAAGTTAAGGAGAAAGAAAATGAACTTAAGATTATCGGCTGACACGAAGACGATAACACTGTTAATAGCCTGAAAACAACGTAATAACTCGGCGACCACGCCTTTTTATACCGCCTTATAAATAAAGATCCTTACCTCCGATATAATGTTAAAAAAGTAGCCTTATACACCTCTTTACCATTTAAAATCGTTACGCGAAGCAGGTTTTTTAAGGGATTATATTGGATACAAAAGAGGTATAGTATTTAACAAGAGGCTATTCATAATACATTGCGTTACAAAAGGATACTAATACTATTACGGAACTTGACTATATGGATACTACTAAACCTAATGTTATGACCCAAGAACATCGGAGGGTCAGAAAACAGGCCAATATGGGGCTAAGCCACTAAGAACCTGATGTCCAACACATCAGGTGGGGATATCTCTTATGTCAGCAACCTTAGGGCTAGGATTACGCACTAAGGATCATTGAGATCATGTTTCGATCCAACAGATCCAGGATCATTGGGATCATGTTTCGATCCAACATGATCCAGCACTGAAGGCGTATGAAGAATTAAGGATATAAAGACACGGTCAGCACCAAATGGATAGTATATTCTGAATAGCCCCACGGCTTTTGATTATTACTTGCACGGTTGCGATATTGTTCACTCAGCACCTCTGCTACCTTCTTGATAACATAAACCCTCTGACACCTTCTATATACTCACGGGTATTTAGTGTGATCATTACACCTAAGGTTAGTTTCAGCCTTGAAAAAAAGCTATCTTTAGTAGGATCGACGACGGTTAAGATTTCTATTAACCCTATTGTTTTCCATATTTTGGAATTCTCCACCCCTTTTCTTCTTTACCTTAAAGATATAAAAAATCTTGGCGTTGATTTTAACGTTGAAATTAACGAGCTAATACAAGTTAAATACGGTAAAAGATTTTCATTAAACCTTAAATAGGGGTATTTTAAATTTCACTTTTAAGGGTTGGAAGTAATGGTATTAAATTTGACGAAGGAAAAACTTTGTTAATTGTATTATAGGTTTAATTATCCGGTGACTAATAGATTTTACAAAGTCTTAAAGGTAATTAGACATAGACATCGGGATTTGTCAGTATGAAAGGCAATTAAACGACTTTACAACCACTATTAAAAATATTTTCAAACCCCCTTAAAGTTGAAGTTTATGTTAAAAGAAAATTAAGACTTCAATTAGAAAGTTTTTGTAAACGTATTTTACCTAAACGGAAAATTAGTATTGCACATTATAGATTTCACTACGGCTTTTTACGACGTTAAGTTTATTAAAACTATTATAGCAAAAGAAATGTAGGAGTTATAACGCGTTTTATAGATTAACAAATAGCTTAGACTACTAAACGTATTAGTTTACGACGTTGATATTAACTTTATTACAATGAAGTTTTAATCTAAAGTTAAATCGATAGGGATTTAGTATAAATAAGTTTTCGTTCAGGTTTACTAGGGTATTAAAAAGGTCGAAAGGGTATATACTCTCTTGCGAAGGGCCTACGATATCTTTACACTGGAAATCGAAAGCTTTATAAGCTTTAAAATACGGTTTTAAATGGTGGTAAAAGGTTTTTACGATACTGTTAGCTTTAATAGACTTATACCGACTTTAATAGTATTTGTAGCTTACCTACGCATAACAACTGAATCGCCACCCTCGTTAAATACCTAAAAACGCGTTGTGGTATATAACAAAGCCTTAAAAAAAATAAAAAAGGAATCGGCCCACCACCAGGTTAACGATACCATTAATACCAGGAACGGACTAGTAATAACAAACGTGTTATTACTTCCCATTTGGAGTAAAGTTTTTACATGGCGAGAGCTAGACAAATAAGATAGGCTATATAAAATTTTAAATATTACCAACTTAAATATAATAGCTAAAACTGCTAACGGTTTTATGATTTTCCGAGTTATATAGGTTAAACTGTAAAAACGATCCTCTAAGTCTAATGAAAATCCTGCTGTCCATAACCTCTGAGCCGAAATGATTAGCTAATACAATCGTTACAAGCCGATCGTAAATAAATTAATAGAACATCGATGGTGTAGAAGACTACCTAAGAGGAGGATACACTAAAAAAGAGGACAGCGATAGGGACTGTAGGACTGACAAGGTATATATAACGGCTTAAGTATTTTAGAAGGAGAATTTTAATGGAAAACCTACCTTTAAGCTATATATTGAAGGTATTATTAACATACTGAGCAAGCTATTTAAGAAAAGCGACCAAATAGAAATTAACGGCTTTTTTTTATAAGGGGTTATACAATTTGTGTTGTTAATAAAATTCAAAGGCTAAGACGTTACTATATTTCAGTCGAGGATAATTTACGAAATTAAGGGCAAAACTACGGACCGGTCGTACCAAAAGTCACGGCTAATCGTTTAAAGATAAGGTAATAAGAGTAAGGGTTATATCCTTACTCAATCGCTTATGATCCAAAATATTAGCTAGCGTTTAATTATCGTAATTGCTATTAGTTTGACTACTGGCGTAAAATATTTATTTACACTTAATAGCTGGGATATTATATAATTATATACGCAATCCGCCACCAATTAATAGCGTATTGTACTATTAAAGTTACTGAAAAAACTAAAAAAAAACAAATTTCCGGCTAATAAGGTAATACGTTGTATCAAAACTTTATACGAATTAGTAAAAGTAGGCGTATAATAGTTTTTAACGTACTAAGTATACTTTGAAAACAGGCTAGGTATAAAAACTTTAACGTTTAACCCGTGGTTGTTAATTATAAAGGGTAAAGACTTTAATATCATGGGTATGTAAGCTAACAATACCGTTTTCCTCGAAGATATTAAGTTTATGGTAGCGAAATAACGTGTTATCGAGAAATTAGGTCTTTAAAATATAAGCTAATTGAAATGTTGGTTACAAGTATATAACTCAACTTTAATAAATCGTTAATCCATATTTATAGTTTCAAGGTTAAAAACAGCATTTAAATTAACCTACGTTAAAAATGGTAAGCCATAGGCTGGGTAATTATCGATAAGGCTGATGGGGAAAGATTATAGAGATATCTAGAACAATGAACTCGTATAGCCTATATCGCCACATTATACCAACAGAGGGCATCTTACGACCTTTCCATTACGGTATAGGCATAGTATTAACAAGAAAAAAATTTAATAGGTGAAATAGGAGAATTTAATGGCAACTAGATTACGTGAAGAAAGTGATTAATATAGTTTTTATGGATTTAGCGAAGATAAAGTTAACAATTTTAACGAATGAGTTATTTGCTAATAATACTTATTAACGAGAAAAGATCTAAAGGGCAATTTATAATTACCGGAAACCTTATGTATTGGATATCCATTAAGTATAAACGTATGACTCAGAACGTATTGACTTTGAAAATTTACGACATAATAGTAAGCTTTAATATCAGTATAGTAATTAACGGTAAATTAAGGATTATATCCAAATAGATGTGACTACCTTTGATACCTGTGGTAGTATGTACTAACTTATGAAGAATTTATGAATACCTATTAAAGCTAGGTATAACTAATCCAAAACGTCTAATGATAGACGTAATAGCTTTAAGGGAAACATACGAAGCCCGGAAAATCAATAAACTCTGCTAGATTAACGGCAAAGATAACCTCGCTAACTTTATAACTTAAGCCATGCTTAATAGCGCCTTAGAAAAGGTTTTTAATGGAAATACACTAACTTTACGAATCGAGGGCTACGTGAACAGCCCGATATGTGACGAGAAGGAATATAATTACCCTGACAAACTTGAAGACTGCCAGGATAATGAAGTTGATGGCGATGATAACGTTAATAGTAACGGTGGCAAAGGCGGCAATGGCAGTAGTCTGAACTACTGGTAAAAGGTACATAATTAGTGGCGTATGTAAAGGGACTAAGGCTGGAGCTGTCACTCAAGGTGGTCGAATTCTGTCTATAAACTTCGATGAAGAGGGAAAGGAGAAGTCCCTGCTAGGGAGCTGCTAAGGAGCTAAGATGATGGAATTCCGGTTACATGACGTGTAGAAGCGTGTCCCTATATGGCTTCCTCCCTGCTTTAGAGTATTGTAAAAGCGAGTAGTATTACTAGAGTTGGATCTCTGGTAATACTAACTAGGCATTAACTTGTAATACCACCCATAAAGACAACCCCCCCCTCCCCCCTTTCTTTATTAAGCGCGGCGGGAAAAGTACGAAGAAAGGTAAACGCACCGTCCAGAAAGTCGTAGTGTTATGTGGAAAGTGATAGGCCAAAATATTACATAAAAGGTGTCTCAATACCCCCTTTATAGATATTCTATAAACTTTAGTTTTAAAACAAATGTTTTCCTCTAAAATTTAACCTTTAATACCACTAATAATATAATACCAAAGATTATAACTCTTTTCGTCATTAGTATTGTATTATTAGTTCAATATAATAAGTTTTTTTCTTTTTACACTTGCTTTATAGTTTCATATAATAAATTCCTAAGTATCCGCTAAGGTTGACAAAGTTATTAAAGACGTAAGTTCGCTTATTCGAAAGTTGTTTAGTCCTTATTAACGAATATAAAATTCCTAACCTTACGCGTTATCAATATGTATTCCAACGGGATCTATAAATAAATGTGTTTTCAATACATTTATAGGATCACATATGATTTGAGAAAGTTTTTCTAGAAAACCGAGGATAATTAATTTAAATAGCCGCGAAAAAGTTGTTAATGAACGGTTAAATACTAATACTTAGTACTGTTTTTACTCTATCGGAGCTATAAGTCGTAGATTTAAGTATTCTTATACTCCTTTAGATTTGAATCCCGATATAAACGAGGCTATCGAGGAGCTACGCAAGACGTGTTTAGCGTTTAATTTCAAAACCGGGGTAATTCTAGGTTTTTATAAGTCGGTTTATCAGTGTTAACAAGCGTCTAAAAATCGTGTAAACCTAGGTAATCGTTACTAAAAAGGTTATAAAAGTTTGTCGTATTACGTAACTAAAAGTAAATACATAAGGCGAGGAGGGATTTATCCTTATCACCCTTATACACTCCAGTGGCTTACAGATTGTATAACTGATAAATAAGGAACGTAATACTTAAGTAAATTTCTTGTAATAAGATGAAAACGTGGAAAACATGGCTACTAAACGTTTAAGGAACGTTATTAAAAGCGATTTAAAAACTCGTTAAGATTTCAAAACGTATTAATACGAAATTAGGTTGTATAAACGTTAAATTAAGTAAGTTAGTCGAAATAAGTAAAAAACTTTTAAGTAAGGATTTAAATCATTAGTTTAAAGACATATTTAAGTAGACTTTATCGTCGTTTAGATTTTCGTTTTTTATTAATCCTAATACGCTTGTTTATTACTCGCTTATTAACAGATTATACTCCGTTTCATTTAGTAAAGTAAAGTGTAAAATATTGAACTCGTTTATGAGATAAGCGTAAAGACCGGTCGTTATATTCGGCTAATCCGTAACGCTATTCGAAATTATTAAGTTTTATTATGTCGAAAAATGTTAAAAGCGGCTTTTACGTTAGGTATACATAACTTATCCACTTAACTAAAACCTATTATTACGGTAGGTTGTAAAGCCGAACACGTCCGACTTAGAGTTAGTTACAGACCAGTAATATATTTTCAACGTGAAATTTCCGTTTCGTTTCGTCGTCGTCGCCGATAACATTGACGGCTTACAGTTACAAGTCGCGAGTTTACCGGCTTAAAAACGGATTTAAAGCGGATTAAAAAAATTAATTTATATAAAATCGAAGATATTTCCCGCCTGTTACGTCGAGTCGAATAATATAAAAGTTAATTATACGCGTTATACGGTTTTTATTGTAAAACTAATTTAACTTTTGAAAAATTCTTTTAATTTTTTTTATAGGAAAAGCTAAACATTGTCGTCAACCCAAAAACTTTGTAAGGGGCAACGCCGCTTTTTAACGGATTTCTTCATACGTTATTATGTAGCTGTTATTACAGATTATACTAATTTTGTTACTTTGTGAATATATTAAATTAAATTTTCGCCCTTCGTGCGTAGTATTATAACTGAAATAAAAAAACGTTATACCGGTTTTATAAAATGAACATAGTAACCGTGAGTTATAAAAAACGGGTTTATTGGTAGACTTTTATCGTTGTAAAGTAGTCGATCAAAATCACTATGATCGAAGTAACTGGTGTTGTGTTAATATTGTTAATTACTGTGTAAGTTCTAAGTTTGGCAAACTGCTAGCCGGTTTATACAATAATTTTTATGGTTAAACGCTTTGGCCTATGCCCCACTTTGAAGTGGGTACCTCATGTACTACAATTGTAGCGCAGTGTATTTAAATCCTACAAACTATAGTTAATTTGAAGTATGTACAATCAACTTTACTACAAGTAAAATTAACTTGATTGTACTGCACTTGACTGCTATTTTAACACTAGCGGCTTTTCGTTTTTGTACCTGCACGCTAGCGTAGCTTGCCATTAATTGGTGGCAACTTTTGAAATCCTTCCTTAATCCATAAGCTATACCCCTACTAAATCCAATTAATCTGTATTGAAATCAACTTCAATTACGGGTTTTCGTAGCCCCTTTGCTTCAACCTTCTGAGACCTTAGTTCCCCAAATCCCGTACATAGCTCTTTCGCCACAAACCTACGTATATTAGGTACGCTACCACTTACGTACCTTTTGCCAGTAATTTAAACCACTACCATCGCCACCATTAGCTTAACGGTCTTTTAATTTGCTGGGGAAACCCTATTTCTTCACGTTACGTGCCGGGCAGTCTATGTATCCCTCGATTTATATAGTTAGAGTATTACTATTCACAAACCTTTCCAAGGTGCTATTAGGAGTAGCCTTAGTTATAATATCAGTCGGATTATCTTTACTGTTAATTTACTGGAACTTATCGATTTTCCAGGCTACGTATGCCTCTCTTAACGCTATCACATCTATTATTAGGTGTTTTTCATTAATCGTGTCTAATTTTAACAGGCATTCGTAAAGATTTAGGAAGTCGATATATACCATTACAGGTATCGGTAGCAGTTCCAGCTATTTGGTAATAATCCTTAATATGCCGTTAGTTACTATACCGATATTAAAACCTACCATTATACTGTAAACTTTTGAAGTCAGTATATTTCAGGTCACACGCTTATACTAAATAGATATCTAATATATAAAGTTTCCTGTAATAGTAAATTGCCCTTTGAATCTATCCTCGTTAACGAGTATTATTAAAAAAATGATTTTCAATGTTAGGTGAGTATTATTCATAAATAACCCGTCTATAAAAATTATTAACTTCGCCTTCGTCAAATCCATAAAGACCATATTAATTCCTTTTTTCACATAATCCATTTGTCATTAAATCCGCTTATTTAATTTTTCAAAATCTTGGTCTTAAAGGTTTTATGCCTTTGTGGTAATGGAAAGGTCGTACGATTTTTCCGGTTAGTATAATGTGGCGATGTAGGCCGCATGAGCCCTTTGCTCTAGATATCTCTGTGATCTTATGTCGTCGGTTTTGTCAATAATATTCAGAATTGTAACTTGCCCCTTTTGGCATAGGCTAATATAAGTGCCGTTTTTAGCCTTAATACTATAAAAATAGATTAAAGATTCATTAAAATTAAGTTATATACCATTAGCCAATATTTTAATTGGCTTACACTTTTAGATACATAACTTCTCGATAACACGTTATTTCGCCGTCATAAACCCAATATCGTTAAGAAAAAGGGTATCGTTAGTTTTTATACCAACGATATTAAAGTCTTTTCCCTTTGTAATTAATGGACACGAGTTAAAGGTTAAAATTTTTATACCGAACCTATTTTGAAGTGCGTTTGGTACGTTAGGAATCAATAGACGCCTGCCTCGGCTAATTCATATAAAGGCTTGATATAACGTATTACTGTGTCGGCCGTAAACTTATTCCTCAGTTTTTTTAATAACTTTAGTAGTATAATCCGCTGAAGATCGGAGCTAGATTTCGTAAACGCTTACGTGATGTATCGATCATTAAGTTTAAACCGACCTTTTACGCTAGCATTCAAATTGGCTGTAATAACAACGATTAGACGTTGGTCAATCTTCTGGATTATAAGCGATGAAGTAAAGATCTAATTTTTACCTTTATTACCATATTTTTAAGCAATTGGCTGTAACTTTTCGTACAGCTGGTCTGTGGTTTTACCTTTAACCTCGTAAACTATCTTCGACTTAAAGATAATAACGTTTTGGCTTTAAAATTACATTAACGGTACAAACTGTATAACCACGCGTGATAAAAGGCTGTTAATTTCGATTTGGTCATTTTCATTAAAGGGGTTACTTAATATGTTTATAATATCTTCGTCACGTAAGTTAAGGGGTAGTTTTCTGTTAGACTTTTCCTTTTGAAATACCCACGTCGTTATATATATCTTACTAGGCTTATAACCCCTATCGTCGTCTTCTTCTTTAGTGTATACTTTCCTTTTAGGTAGTTGTTTACGCTGTCGACATTTTATTAGCTTATTAATGATCGGCTCAGAAGGGTTACATTAGCTAATTGATTCGGCTCTGAAGTTATCGACGTTAGGAGTTTTTTTAGATTTAAAAGATATGAGGGGTTTTCGGTACGACTTAACTTATATAACTCGAAAGGTTATGGGGCTGTTAACAATTTTAAGCACCACATTTAAATTGATAATATTTAAGATCTTCTATGGCCCGTCCCATTTGCCTCGCTCGCGCCACGTAAGGATTTTACTTTAAAAGGGGAGTGAAAGTACGTTTATTATTAAAGGTTTGTTCCTGGTGTTAAGGGTATTATTAATATAGCGGTGTATCGATTCTTTCCTCAGTTTTTCTAGGGATTTGTTGTATATTATAACATGTTTTTAAATATTTAACGAGGGTAGCAACTTAGCTGTTATACGTAGGTAAGCTTTAAATACCAGTGAAATTAGTATAAATCCGTTAGAGCTAATAATATCGTTAAGACTTTTTACTGTTATTTAAAGCCGTACTTTTTAACTTATAAAGCTTCCGATTTCTAGTATAAGGATATCGTAGGCTTTTTGCAAAAAGGAATATGATCTTTCGATCCTACTAATACCCTAATAAACTTTAACGGTGATCTATTTACAATAAATCCCCATTAACTTTACATTAGCTTGAAATTTTATCGTAAGAAAATTGGTTCCTGTATCGTAAACTAATATGTCTAATAGGCCAAGGTATGTATTAATCCCCAAAATACGTAGTACTTCCCATATTTCCTATACTATAATGGTTTCAAATAACTAAGCGCCGTAAAAATCCATAGCGGAGTCCATAACATATAATACTAGCTTACCGTTTAGGTAAAACACGTTTACGAAGACTTTAAAATTAAAGTTTTAGTCTTTTTTCAACGTAAACTTAAACTTTAAGGGGACTTAAGAATGTGTTTAACAATGGTAGCAAAGGTTTTAAACTGACTTTAATGCTAGCAAGTCTATATCTTTATAGCCAGTTGCCTTTAAAACCTTATAAACTTGTTAGTGTCGTTACCTTTAATCTGCCACAAAAACTGCTGCAGCCTAAGAGTCTTTTTTTTTACTTACTGCCATAAAAACCGACGCAATAGTAGGGCCCCTTCGCAATCATCTTCTCTTTACCCTAGCCGTCGTTTAATATAAAGCGTAACCAGAAAGTAGCTTCTTCTTCTACTTAGCCAATCTATACTTAACCTAATAAGCACTGATTAGTATTGGTAGGCCTTTATCGTTGCAATATAGTAGATTCGAATCACTGTAGTCGAAGTAACTGGTATTACGTTGATATTGTTAATTGATGTATAAGTTTTAAGTTTGGCAAATCACCAGCCAGTCTGCACACTAATTTGTATAGCCAAACTCTTTGTCCTATTCCCCACTTTGAAGTGGGTAGCTACTGAACTGCACTTGAAGCACAGTGTATTCAAATCACAAAAACTGTAGTTAATTTGCAATAATTACAATCAACCTTACTGTAAGTAAAGTAGACTTGACTATACTGCACTTGACTGCTATTCCAACAGGGTTGATATTAATAATAATCGTATATTTATTATTTAACGCTAGTTAACAGCTAAATAATGATCGATTGTTATCAATTTAGGTATAAATGACAAAAAAACGTTAATACGTTAAAACCTTTTGATTTACGCATTTAGTTACGTTATCGGTTTCTGGGAAAAAGGTAGTATTTAAATGCTATTTAACTCCAATTAAGTATTAAAGTCGTTTTTAAAACCCACCGGTTTAATTTGAATCACGGTTGCTAATAAGCGTACGGGGAAACTTATAACATCGCCAATAACAGTTCGAAAACCGCTTCGTGTACGTTTCAGTATTTATAGTAAATGTATACTTAAAGGTAACGGCTTTACTTAAACGATCCGTAATAACCATAAGGTAAACTGGGTTATGAATACGTTTTTAAGGTAAGTTAATTATAAAGTCGATGAAAAGCTCATTTTAAAGTCGTTCGAAAACCGAAAAGGGTATAAAAAGTTTTTTTTTCGACGGTATTTCCAATAGGTTATACGCCTATGAACGTCGTAAATACGGTAAAAACGGCGGATCGTATGATATAAGCCGAGTTAAAAGTATATTTTAAAGGAAATAGTAATAGTTATCTTGCGGCCTATGTAACTGATAAAAAATAAATTATAAGTAGCTTAAATTAGTGTGGCAGTAAGCGACTTATAAATAGGTATTTAAGTACGGTTACGAAATCGCAAAATCTTTTCTTTATTTACCGAGTATTTCGAAATCGAAACTTTTAACGTTTATTCATTATTAATACGGATATTTATTAGGAAATATTGATCGCTTATATATACCGCGCATAGTCATTAAAGGTCAGTCATTTCGTGTGTAATAACAGCGTTTCAATAACTTTAAAAGTTAACGTTAGTAAAATGTTTACGACTTTTTGAAAGAAACTCGCTGACGACGGTAAATCAGAAAATATATATACTCGGAAGAGGTTCCAAAACGGATTGTTCGGGGCGTAATAGTTGGATATTTCGACCTAAACGATATAAATGAGAAAGGGTTTTAAAAATATTTTAATTTCATCATAATAACGTATCGCGGTTAAAGTTTCATTATACAAGTATAGGTTCAAAAAGGATGCTGAACTTAAGCCATTTAAAAGAAGCTTTTTTCGGGTCCCTAACGAAAAGAGGTGCCTTTACGGGTTAGCCGAAATAGTAATTTAATAATCGTCAAGTAATCGCAGATAAAATACCGGTAAAAGTTTACGAATTTGAAAAACTTTTGTATTTTTAAAACCGAAATAAAAGCCGCCTATTTCTGGATAACGAATAGCTTTTTTAGGTTTGTACATACGCCGACGCTAGCATAGATAACGAATTTTAAATATTTTGTTTTTTAAACTTTGAATTTGAATTTGAAAATGTCAAGGTTAAGTTTTAGAACGTTTGAAACGCTAAAAATTTAGTTAACTTTAATTATATAATTATAAAAAGTACCGTTTGGGTAAATAAAGATATCGTACAGGTAAATAAAGTAGAAAATATCGAGAAATGTGCGTAACGAATTATTAATATACCGTTAAAAGGTACCGGGGACGTTAAAAAGACTGAAAAGAGTATTAAGCTATTCGAAAAGTCCAAAACGTATACGAAATACAGTCTTATATTATTTTCTTTCCTTAACACAGACGTTATAAAAAGAGGCTTCAATATTTAATTTAATAAACCAATAAGCCTATAAAATATTTGTGAACCTATTTTTAAAAATAGAAAACAGATAACGATCCGCCTTAGTAATAGTATTAAAACGTCGATAGTCGATATAAAAACGTATTCTACCTCCGATTTTTATAAATAAAAGCACGGGGAACCCGTTAAGGAGTTACTCGTTCTAATATAGCCTTAGTCGAATAGTTTGGTTAACGTCTTACGTAATATAAGGAGCTTTTTACGCGATATACCGTATAAAATGCTTTATAAGACTTTTAAAAGTTAATCTTAATTGTTGGTATAAAATAAAATTTCGTAATTTGTTTCGAAGTGGTAAAGGGGTAGTTTGTCGCTAAAGGCTTTATCGAATAAGGGAGAGAATTCCTTAAAGTCGATGGAAAGTTTATCGTAAACGAAAACGAGAGGTTTCGGGTCGAATGTTTTGGTAATATCTTTGAAGGAAACGGTAGCGAACCGCATAATAGCAGTTCGGTCTCCACGGATCTTTCTTAAAATGGCGTAAAACGTAACGGTGCCGACCCCTTTCGATATTTTAGAAATAAACGCGAATCCCCGTTTTTGAATACTATATTTATCGATTAGTCCTAAAAATAATATATACTTCGAAACGTTGTAAATAACTTACTGTTATGAGCTAAGGACTAACTGCAGGTAATGAAACAGGCCAGCGGTCGGCTGCGCCATTAAGAGCCTAATGTTCAACACATCAAGCAGGGAACATCTCTTATGTAAGCAACCCAGGGTTAGGGTTAACGCACGAACGAATATGATGAATATCTTGCTATCCAAGCTATCTAGTAGTGAAGATGGAATGAAGGAACAGATATATAAGGACACGGTCATCACCACATAGATAGTATTTCCTTCATAGCTCTTCAGTTGTCAATCTAAGTATTCAGTCTCAGTATGTTCTGAATAGCCTCACGGCTTTTGATCATTACTTGCACGGTTGCGATATTGTTCACTAAGCATCTCTGCTACCTTCTTGATAACATAAAACCTCTGACACCTTCTATGTACTCATTGGTATTTAGTGTGATCATTACACTTACTAATATTTTATCTAAGGTTTATCCAAAATAACATTATATTAAAAGGAGTAGACGATGTAAGTTTCTATCTGATGACGATACTTATCGAAATCGATATTTAAAAAGGTTATAAAGAAAATAAGTTGTGAGAAAAAACGGGCGCATAATACGTAACTTCACCAAATCTTCGTAATAAAATAGGAAAGCGCGGTAACTTTAAGCGATTATTGAGTTGTTAATTCGTAATATTATAATATTTATAACCTATATTTACCAAAAAGTAAATGAAAAGAATAAAATTGTAAAGTAAATTTACTATAAATGAAAAGATATTTAAAAGTGAAAAAGAAGTTACCAAGTCGAATCAAAGTTCTATTAACTTCTATTTGCGACTATATATAAGAGTTACTCTTTTCCCCCCCAAAAGTCGATAAAACTTTCCACTAAAGTAAAATAGATTTTCATAGCGACTTTAAAGTTAAAGTCATTCGGGTGTTACGCTAGATTCCACGAACAGATACGAATACGGTAACTATCTGCATCTTAACTTAAATATAGTCTAAGTTCCTTACAACGGGAAAATTCCAAGTAATTAACCTAGGCGGCGCGTTATTTAAAAGAGATTCGGAAGGCGTTTACGTTAGTTATAATAACGTCGTTCTAACTATTCAGAACGGATACATTACCAATATTATTTACACTACGTAAAACGCTCCTAATAATATTATTATTAATACCACCATAATGAATACGAAGCTTATAAAGACGTTAGTTGATAAATTAGGCGCGTTCAATCCATTAATTATAGTTCGCGGGCATGTCGAGGGTACGTAACGTATTAACGAGTGTATCATTAATAACTCTCTTTGAAATAGTGTGTTCAATGGCGGATTTCTAAGCTATGCCGCCAGCCTTCGTGAATAAAGCCTGCTAAGCGTTAAAAGAAACGTAAAATCGTTCGCAAACTCCCTATTTTATATTCGTAAGCCTAATGATAGCTAATTCAATTACGTTAAAGTTGTAGGAATAGGCGCGAAGCATAACTATAAAGGCTTTGAGGTCGCTAGTACTACCATCGCCTCCACGGGCGTATTAACTTTTTATAACAGTTTTTACGAAGCTTTCCAACTATTGAAAAATGAAATAAAAGTAATTTTTCTTAACAATAATAAAATTCCGGTTCCGATGAAATTTATGTATTATCGTAGCCTTTTATACTGGAAATGGTAGCTTAACACCAGAAACTTTAACTGGTTAATCAAGAGGTTTACGCTTAGGTTATTAACGCCCGTTAAAAAAGGCGCCGAAATCTTAATGAAAATTAGAGGAATATGAGTTTTCGTCGTTTAAAAAGTTTATACGGTCGCTGGTAAAAAACTGTATAATAGCTACATCGTTTGTAATATATGTAGGGAAAACCTCTTAAGGGGGAAGTTATCTTGAAAATATAGGCGTACCGATAACTTTTAGCTATCGGATTATCTTTGTTAACGCGTTTAGTATGTCTATATCTCGTTATTTCAAATATAAAACGTGTTTCAGAGTAGTTTGGTCCCGCTCGATAAATTCCAGGCGTAAAACGTCGGTAAAACAGGTTTATTAAACCGTAAAGTAATTATATTAAGCCGTTAAAACTCTTTAAAACTACTCCTTAACGCGTGAATCAAGGAGTTTCTCCAGGACCTAAGGATCTAAATTTGGTAAGTCGGAAATTAATAATATAACTTTAAGCTATAACCGTTAATAAACAGTTAAGATATCGTTGGAAAAAAATCGAGGTTTATATGTAAAGGGACTAAAGTCGGAGCTTTCGTTTAAGGTGGTCGGATTCTGTCTATAAACCTCGATAAAGAGGGAAAGAAGAAGTCCTTGCTAGAGAGCTGCTAAGGAGTCAAGATGGTGAAATCCCGGTCAGGTGACGTGTAGAAACGTGTCCCCATGCAGCTTTCTTCCTACTTTAGAGCATTATAAGAGCTAGTAGTACTACCAGGGTTGGATCCTTGTTCATACTAGCCAGACACTAGCCTGTAAAAGCGTACCTGATTTACACAAGTCTATAGCAAAATACTTGTGTACGGGATTTGAGGAACAGAGGTTTCGGAAGGGTAGTGGAAAAGGGCTATAAGGGGCTGTAATTGGAGTCGATTTCAGTACATATTAATCAGAATTGATTAGAGTCTGGCTTTCGTATTGAGGAGGGATTTCAGAGGTTGCTACTAATTATAGTAAGCTACGCTGGCGTGCAAGTACAAAACAAAAAGCCGCTAGTATTAGAATAGCAGTTAAATGCAGTACAGTAAAGTCAACTTTACTTAGAGTAAAGTTAATTGTACATACTGCAAATTGACTGCAGTTTCTGGAACTGCACTACAAGTGCAATGCAGTAAGTGTTCATTTTAAAGTGAGGCACAGACCAAAGCGTTTGACTATATAAATTAGTGTGCAAAGCGGCTAGCGGTCTGCCAATCTTAGAACCTAGAACTCAAGACTTCCAACCAACATCAATGCAGCACCGGCTACTTCGAGTACAGTGATTCGAATCGACTACTTTGCAACAATAAAGACCTACCAACAATATTCGAATATACCAAAATATTATTAAGGTAGGGGAAATAAATAAAGACATCGATAAAGGGGTGTAAAGAGTAATTAATATATCATTAAAAATAACTAATATATTAAAAAAAACAAAAAGGGGTTACGAGCTATTCGAAAATTTTAAATTGTATATAAAACTCAGTTTTCCATGTGTTTTCCTTTTTCGTATGAAACTGGTAAAAACGAACTTTAATATATAATTCAATAAGTCACTTAACTTGAGAAATATTTGTGAACATTTCCCTAATAAGTATAAAAGGGTAACGATTCGTTTTCGTAATAACGTTAAGTCGACGGTAATCTATATAAAGAGGTAGGTTACCTTTAGGTTTTTGAATAAAAAATACAGGAATATTTACTCAAAAGCTACTCGCGCGAATATAAATTTGGTTAAGTAATTTAATTAACGTTTTTTTTAACATGAACAAATTTATCCCTTTATATATCGTACAATAAGCCTTATTAAATCTTTAAAGGATAGTCTTAATTATCGTTTTAAAGGACGATTTTGTAATCGGTTTCGGAGCAGTAAAGGAGTAGTTTTTCCCTCAATACTTTATCGAATAAAGAGGCGAACTCTTTAAAGACGTCGGATAGGTTATCATTAATCAGGACTAGTGGTTTTAAGATAAATACTTTGTTAATATTTTCGAAGGAGACGGCAGAAAGTCTTGTAGTAATAGTTTGATCCCTTTAAGATTTTTGTAAGATAATATAAAACGCGGCGGCGCGGACTTTTTTAAGTATTTTTAATATCTGTGTAAACGTTAATTTCTAACACTATAATTATCCGTTTGTTTTATGAATAATACGTATTTCGAAAGGATGTAAGTTACCTACTAATATTTTATATATGATTTACTTAAAATAAAACCGTATTATAAGTAAGTGATAACATAAGTTTATATCTGATGTTGCAATTTATCAAGGTTAATGGTTAGAATAGTTATGAAACAAAAAAAACGGTAAAGTGAAACCAAGTATATAATACGTAACTTTGCTAAGTCGTTGGAGTGGGATAAAGATACGTAGTAACTTAAATAGTTAGTAAACTATTTACTCCCGGAGTTGTAATATGTACAACTTATATTTATTAAAAGGTACATAAATTAAATAGAATTACAAAATAACTTTATGATTAACGGAAATCTATTTTAAAGTTAAGGTGGAATTATCGAATGAAATTCAAGTTTTACTAACTTTTATACGAAAATATATATAAAAATTACATTTTCCACCTTTAAAGGTTTATAATAATTTTGGCCGAAGTGAGGTAAATTCCTATAATAACCTTAGAGTTAGAGTCGTTCGGGCGTTACGCTAAGTTTAGCTGATAGGTACAAATACGATAACCTTTCGCGCTATATCGTAAAAATAGCTTGAGATTCTTATAAAGAGAGAGTTTCGAGTAGTTAACCTAGGTAAAGTACCGTTTAGAAGTAGTTTCAAAGGCGTTTACGTTAGTTATATTAACATTTCCTTAGATATTACGGGTAAACATGTCATAGCTACTACTTCTGCTGAATAAAGTACCCACGATACTAACGCTAATATAACTAGCATTACTGTGCCGAATACGAAAGCTATAAAGTTTTTAATTAATAAGATAAATGCGGACGACCTATTCGTTATAATTCGCGGGTATATCAAAGGGAAGTAACGTATTAGCTAACGTATAGTTAATAATTTCATTTAAAATAGCGAGTTTCGTAATGAATTTTTGAGCTATACCGTTATATTCCGCAAATAAAGCCTTTTAAACGTAAAAAAGTAGAACCGTTTGCAAATTGCTTACTTAATACTCGTCAACCGAAGGATAACGGTTTTAACCGCATTCAAATCGTAATAATAGGAACGAAACATAGATATAAAGATATTAAAGTTGTTAATACTGCCGTCACCGCTACAAACGTAATATTTTTTTTATAATGGTTTCCGTGAAGCCTTTAAATTATTGAAAGAATGGCGTAAAATATTTTTAATATTGATCAACTTTTCATTTCTTTGTAATTTACGTAGTATCATCGCTTTTTGTACCAAAAATCGTAATTTAATATTCAAAATATAACCAGCTAATTAAAAAGCTTATGTTCAAGTTATTAACTCCTATAAAATAGTGCGCCGGTATTATAGTCAAAATTACAAAGGTTAGAATCGTCATCGTAAGGAAAGTTAGCTCAATTTCTGGTAAAAAGCGATGTAATAGGTACGTTGTTTGTAAGTGACGTAATAAAAGCCTTTCAAAGGAGCTTTCGTTTCGAAAAAGTAAGTGTATAAACAGCTTTAAATTACCGGATTATATTCGTTAACATATTTAGTACGTCGGTATTTCCTTATTTTGAATATAAAATGTATTCGCGAATGATTTAGTCCTGTTTGATAAGCTTTATATATAAAACATCGGTTAAACGTTCGTATTCAACCGTAAAATCATTTTATTAAGCCGTTAAAAATGTTTAAAATTATTTCTTTACGCGTAAGTCGAAAATCCATTTCAAGGACTAAAAGTTTAAATTCAAAAATTCGACAAAAAGAAAACATAAACTTAGGTTGTAAATGTTGGTAAACAGTTAAAATACCGTAGGAAAAAGGAATCGAATTTTATATGTAAAGGGACTAAAGCTGGAGTTATCGTTTTAGGTGATCGGATTTTATTTATAAACCTAGATAAAGAAAAAAGGAGAAACCCCTGTTAGGAAGCTGCTACGGAGCTGTAGAAAAGGGGGGAACCCAGTTATATGACGTGTAAGATCATGCTCCCGTGCAGCTTCTGAGTGGCTCTAGAGCGCCGTAAGAACGTAACAACTACCAGGAATAGATCCCTGGTAACCACTAGCCCAGGCACTAGCCTGTGACAAAAATCTCCAAATTGTAAACATATAAACAAGCCAATCCTATAAGAAAAATCGCTAAGTCGTATCAAATAGCTACGTTACACCGTCTTTATATCGTTAAGTTCCTGCCTTTACCTAAATTTACGTTGAACTGCTAATGAAAATATTGAAATAATAAACGAATAAAACCAGATAAAGGAATTCAAAGCTTTTGAAGTCTTTTTTATTGAATATTACAATAAAAATATTTAATATAAAAACGTTAACTAAACCACTACCATGAAAATGCTAAACCAACTTCGTTGACTAATATATTATCAACTTGAACGACAGCAAAAGGTTTGGTCGCGGCGTTCGTGCCTTCGAAATTTTTCGTAATTTTTATAACTAAACTATCAAGAAGTAAAAAAATAGTATCAAAGGGATTGAAACTCTAATTGAAAACGAAAGTTTATAGTAAAGGAATATTCATCCTAAACAGATTTATCAACAGACAAACTAACACCCTTTTGAAACTAATATAATTGAAAGATTACCCTTAAAATCTGCAACAATTAAACCCCTAACCTCAAAACTCACAAAAGAAAGGTAAAGGTATTACTGACGATTACTAACACCTTTACAAACGTTTTAGGTAACCATCCCTTAATCCTTTTATAAGTTAAACCTTCCAACCCCCAAAAATAACTCTTTAAACTTCAACAATAAAAAGTCAACTAATACTTTAGGTGATAATCTTTACTTATAATAATTTGAAGTAAGCGCTCAAAAAAAGTACATAAAGTAATTATTATAAACACGAGGGGATAATTCAGTTGACTGTAGAGTTTTAAGGAAGTAAACCAATGCTGTCAATTAAAGCGATTAGATACTGTTTATAATACTCGATGAAAAAGAAAGAGAGAGCTCTACTAAGGAGCTGCTATAGAGTTAGGTTTAAGGAGTAGTTCGGTTATAAAGTTGATTATGTGGCGTTTGCATGCTTAGGAATAGTTTGAGAGCGAAGTAAAAGTATGGTAACTATTAGATCTGGATTCCTGGCAACCACTATCCCAAACAACATCCTGTAGAATTAATCTCGACCCATAAGTGGGGGTCTCCTATAGTCATAAAAGTTGTTTATATACTATAGAATGCCTTAAGATTTTGTAGAAGATGTTAAAATTCGCCGGCTTAATGGTAGTTGCGGGTTACTTGTTTACAAGCGGCGTAAAAAGTTATAGCATTGTATAAAAGATGTATTTTTACCGTGGATCGTTTTAGCGTGTCGTAGAAGGTGCCCTCTTTGCAGTAAGCTGTGATTTCTATTGACGAGCGGTATAAAATGCTATAGCTGTTGGAATAGTAATAATTGCAGTGCAGTAGGTCAACTTTACTTACAGTAAAGTTGACTACACCAACTATAAGTTGAGTGTATTATTTTGTGTGTGCCTACTGTATTGGCTGTAATTCAAGTACATTATGCCCCCACTTCACACTAGGGCATGGGACAAGCAATTGGCAATCAAAATTACTACGCAAACCGGCTAGCGGTCTAATAAACCTAAAACCATACATTCACTACTTGACTATGCAATACTACTGTTACTTCGACCAATCAAATCGATAACGTTGTAATATCTGAAGTCCTACTAATACTAACCAATACTTATTAGGTTGAGCACAGATAAACTAAGTAGAAGAAAAGGCTACTTTTCAAGTACACTCTACGTTAATAGACAGCGGTTAGGATAAAGGCAGAATTTTTGCGAATTAGGAAAATAGGAAATACTTTTAAATTACGTCAATATATAACGAAAATTTTGACGTAAACGACGGTATCATTATTTAAAAACACTAAGAAATTTTTACGGATTTTCTTTCGAAGAAAAACGTTAAGATTAATTACCAGAAGTCTCAAAGTTCAGCAAGTTGACAAACGGCAAAGTTAGTACTACTACGGGTACTACTAATACAAAAACTACTAAATCACACGGCCAAACAACAAACAATATTCGACCTTTACTTATAATAACAAACAATCTTCGAACTTATCCTTTACACTAAACATTTGCCTCTACTTTACTCTTTTCACTTCTCTTAGGCCAATTTAATTGTTCAAACCGCTTCTTTAAGCGAAAATACTAAGAAATACCAAGTTACGCTAAAAAAAAACTATGTCGCGCGATTTAATGCCAAGTCGTCAAGTTCCTACACAACTTTACGCCAAAATACCAAGTCCCTACGCCAAAAGTCACCAAGCCCCTCGACTATAAAATTTTACACAAGCTAAAACCTTAAAATGGCCACCGCCAAACTTTATTTTAAAACTAGTACCGACCCCATCAGGAAAAAAGTAATTAAAACCCTTGGACCCTTTTTCTTTAAGTATTACAATAAAGAGCTTTAGGGGTATAATTTCGAAGAAAACGTAATAAAAAGATACCTGGTTAATTTCGTCGGCGGCTATATTATCGACCATAATAAAAGTGAAAACTTTAACCGTGATAGTTATGTTTTGTGCAAATACTGTAAATTTTAAAATAACTGGATTATTAATATAAAGAAGACAGTTAAAAAGAGTATTAACTTAAAATTTAGAAAGAAAAAAAAAACTTTAACGACAAAGGATCTACATACTAGAAAAAATATTTTCTAAGTTGATAAAAACCTGTTACGGTTTAGCCTAGCTTCAAAAATGCCTATAAGACCCGCTTCCTAAAAGAAAGGGTATTGAAAAATCTGATCGCCCTTATACGCGTTTTAGGGGAACTCCCTTTTACCCTTAGCTAAATTAAGCTTTTTTACGCGTTAGCGATAAAAAACCTGCTAATTTATTCGATAGCCTGGCGCCCCTACATAATAGCGCGGAATAAGCTTTTGATAGCAGTAGGGAGCGTAAAGAAACGGCTGCCAATATAGCTAAAAAATTGATGTTAAGGCTTTAGACCAGTTAATTAAATAAAATCGTTATGTCCCTTAAAACCTTTAAGCCTTTATTAACCGCTAGCTCTTTAATTACCAAGCCTCCTAAAACCCTTATTACAACATGTTTACTTATATACTCGAACCTATCACAAGTCCTATCATATGACTTTATCTCTCAGGTCAAACAACTAACAATTACTCTTAACACCGTACTTTGAAGGATTCAAAACTTAAACTGTCAAGAAACACCAATAAAGACTGGTATGATTATAGTGACCTGCCTCTATAACCTGTGAAAATGATTAACATTAACTACAAACTTCTTACAAATTTCGTAAAAATCCAAAACGATATAAAAAGGCATAACAAAAAGCCATAAAACCTTTTCTATACGAATATAATACCTTTTTGAAATATTTATAAGTGGATGGAGGTTTCCTCTTCTAGTTTTTACCTACTATTCCCCGGAATTCTTACAAGGTACACTCAGGATTACTACCTAACCTTCATAACCCGAATAACCACTTTTTGTAAATTTTACGATAACGTAAAAAGCTACTTCAAATATGACATCCACCTTACCTAATACTATACAAACTAGGTTATTACGAGGTAGATTACGATATCAACGAAAAAAGAGGAGGAAATACCAATAGATATATTAAAACAGATACTTAATAAGTTAATATTTTGTTGATGAATAATAGAGAAAATCTTCGTTAGCGAAGCTACACTTCCTGACCAGGTACAGGCAGTCTTTACGGGTTTTAAACGGGTTTGAATATGTCTTATAACGCGTAGATACCACTTATAAAGGCTTTTTCAGCCAGTGATGCGACCTCATTTAATGTATACCTCTAAGCTGGCAATTTCCTTAGCATGTATAAAGAAGACTTTATAGTAATTAATTATGTTGACTGTAAATATAGCTACAGGCGCCTTCAACGCCTAAGGTCTGACTCATCGACCCCAAATTAAAGTTAATAACCACTTTAGCACCAATAAGGTTCAAATTCAAGCGGATTTATTAATCGTAAAAACTATAGTAGTAAGAATGATGAAAAATGTGAAATTTATAATAAGTCTAACTACTGGTTAACTCGCTACTTCCCAGCGAATCAAAATATCAAAAATATAATATACTATATCACATACTTTACTACATCTAAACATGATTACTTAAATTGAATCGTATACTTTTAAGGCAACGAACGAATTGATGGTAACGATGAACTTACGTAAATTAAGAGATATAAAAATAAAACTCCCAACGCAGCCTAATAATCAGTCGAACTCGCTTTTTATACCGTTTTAGTGGTAAAAACCTTTACCTTTATATTAACTAAACCTTTAACCCCTTATATACCTTTAACTTTCGCCATTGATATATGGACTATATGTTTTAAGGTATTATCTTAAATATTAATACAATAATGTATTTAATAGAAGACTATTCGTAATACTTAATACTATGGAGGGAAAGTATTACAGTTATCAAGATTAATCGTTACGATATTGATAAAGCTAAATTTAACTTCGAACTAGACGAATAACTATCTTGACTAAGGCTAAAGATAATTGAAACTATTATTAACTCGATTATGTTTTATACTTTTAAGTTCTTTAACTTCTTCATCATTTATTTGAAGGATATAAAAACTATATACGTTAACATTAACGTTAAAACCAACGAGCTGGTCAAAAATGGCTAAATATTTCCCCTTACTTTTAAGTAGGTACACTTATATTTTTTTATGGTCTTGAAGAAGTAGTATGAAACCTGACAAAGTGGTAAGTATTTTAATTATACCGGCGATTGAACCACCTAGTCGATAATAGGTTATATAAAGTCCCTAAGTCCGTAGGGTATAAAGATTTCAAATAATTTACCATAAAAGCTATCGAAAAGTTTTATTACTATTGTTTAAATATATGGCTGAACCCCCCGAATATTTAAGTTTATATCAAAAAAACAATAAGTAATTTAAATTTAAGGTCTTTATTAATGAGTTTTACTCAAATAAAAAGCTTAATTTTTATATCGTTAACTTCGTAATTTTCTTTTACAAAGCTAAATTCCCGAAGTTCCTTTGGATAAAGAATATGTGGGAAACTTTAAAGATACTGTGAATTATTACGTAAATATGTCTACTTAACGTCGTCGTTTACGATGTCGATATTGACTTTACGGCGGCGAAGTTTTAAAAAGATATCAAAATAATGGGTATATAATGTAAATAGATGTCTGTAAAGATTTATTGGAGTATTATAAAGGTTAAAAGAATATAAGCCCTATTTATCCGAGCGTACAGTATCCTTACGTTGGAGATTAGAAGCCTTACAAATCTGGAGTCATACTTTTAAATAGAGGTAAAGGGCCTGAACGATATTATAAGCCCTACCAGCCTAATACCAACGCTGCTAGTCTTTAAAATGTATACACGCCTAACGAGGAAATCTATGATATCAGTAAGTACTGAGAAACGAGCGGTGGTCTATGGTAAAGCATTAAAGAAATTAAGAAGGGAATCGATACGCCGTTAGGTCAACGATGCCTTTAACACCAAAAACGACCTTACGATAATCGACGTGTTTGCTTTGCCGTTATAAAGTGAAGTCCGCATATAGCGAAAGCCGGGTAAATAGAAAGGCTTATATAATATCTTAAATATATCGAACTTTAAAATAATGATTAAAACTGCTAATCGTCTTATAAATTTTCGTATTACTTAAGATAATCCTTACATCAAGGCTACTAAAAATAAAGACTTTTAATTTTAACAGGCGAGCTAATACAAACCCCTTTTACCTATAATCGATGAGCCGATAGACCGCTAGCGACGCGGACGACCACCGAAAACAATTATTGTTTAAAAGGAGAAACAAACACCAGGCCACATCTACAATATTACTTAGGTAAGTAAAAAGGAGAAGTATAACGAAAACAGTGAACTAAATTTTCGAGTACGAGGTATTATTAAAACCTCCGATAAACCTTTTAAAAGATCGATAATGTTAAAATTAATAACCTACTAATTCGAGAAGTCGTACAAGTCGTACTAAAAGCTGACTTTAACCTCTAAAATATATATGTCACAATATTTAAATCGAGGATTATCCACGAGGCTAAAGGCAAAACCACGGGGAAACCGTATAAATAATCACGTATAATCACTTAAAGATACAATAATGAAGATAAAATCTGGATCCTAACGCAATCGCCAACGATTTAAAAGATCAATTAGCGCTTAATGATTGCTTGAATAACAGGTTTACTAATTAAACCCACAGCCGAATTTACGTGTAATAGCCAAAATATAACGTAAGCTTATACATAGTTAGCAACAAATTTACAACAGATTGTATTACTGGAATTACCACAGGAACTACGTCGAATTAACTTTTCAAGAACGGTAATACAATATATGAAACTTTTATATAGAGTAGCTAAAATAAGCGTCCATTAGTTTCTAACCTACCAATTACACTTTGAATTACAACTAGGTATAAAGTTTTTCATATTCGATCCGTATCTATTAATAGCGTATTTATAATATCTATATTACCATTATATACTAACTGGAGGCTTTATACGATCTATTTATAGCGGTATAAGCATAAGACCCGATAGGTAACGACTTTAACCAGTGAAATAAGAAATACGAGTAGTAAATACGAAATCTCAACCAAAAGATTAATATAGTTTTAATCTACTTATCGATGGTTGAGTTAATGGTCTTTACAGATAAGTCTTTTACGAATGAAACGGCCTTTCTTTAAAGATCGGCTTTCTAATAACCTTCGTCAATAAAGATAAGCGAGAAGATTAGTTTAGAATTATTGGTAGCCTGATTTAGTAAAACTTTGTTAAATATAAAAGTATTATACGAAACATTCTAGCTTTAAAGATTTATGACATATTAATAGAAATCGATATAGGCATAATAGTATAAGAAATTTTTAACTTTATCATCAAGTATTTAAAAATCCCTCTTATCTCGGTGGTAATTTGTACCGATTTGAAAAGCTTATTTGAATGCCTTTGGAAGATCGGAATCACCAGTAAAAACGCCTTATAATCGACTTGATAGCATTAAGCGAAGTCTATAAAAGTGGAGAGATTGAGTAATTCCGGTAAATTAATAGGAAAAATAATTCTGCTAATACTTTAAAGAAGGTATCAACAAATAAAGCCCTTAAAAGGTTTGTCTACAATATTAAGCTAACCATACGTATCGAAGGCAACGTTAATAGGCCGCCCGGTATTTCCAAATGACATACAGCGGTTAAAAATATATTGGCGAATTGAAATATTGGCAGGTGACTAATAATAACGATCTATTCAATTAGCATGGCTAAAGTAAAGGCCTTCCTAAGTCTGTGGCAGAAAAACCTTTTTTTTTCTGGAAGTCTATAAAGTCGTTCTTTAAGATCCGTAAGAGAATTAATAGAAATTGAGATTAATTTAAATACAAATGGATGTAATTTGATGTGGAGGTCAATTGAAACCAATAAGGGTTAAGCCAGTTAACGAGGTCGTAAGTTAATATTTACCGGAAAATATTAATCAACCATACTAACATGCGCGCAAAAACTAAAATGCCGCTAGTATTAAAATAGTAGTAATTGCAGTGTAATAGGTTAACTTTACTTATATCAAAGTCAATTATATTAACTGTAAGTTAAGTGTATTGTTTTGTATAGGCCTACTATGTTATTTATAAGTCTAGTACAGTATGCGCCCACTTCAAACTAAGGCACAAGCCAAGAAATTAGCCATAGAAATTACTGCGCAAACCGGCTAGAGGTCTGCCAAACCTAGAACAATACATCCACCACTTAACCACGCAATACTACTATTACTTAGACCAATCGAATCGACAACTTTGCAATGTCTAAATACTTATCAACAATAGAAATATAAAAAAGATGCACTTCTACCGTAAAGTGTTTTGGCGCATCATAAAAGGTGCTTTCACACGTTATGAAAGGTGTTAAAGCTAATCCCTTTCTTCCTTATAGATGATCCCCTCCGAAATACCACAAATGTAAAACATTCGCTTTTAATACAGGTTTTTTTACGTTTTGGTATTATATTTAATTATTTGTAGAGCTTTAGATGTTGCAACATTGTCGAATCGATTGGTCGAAGTAACAGTAGTATTGCGTGGTTAGATGGTGGATGTATTGTTTTAGGTTTGGCAGACCGCTAGCTGGTCTACACAGTAATTTTTATGGCTAATTGCTTGGCCCGTGCTCTAGTATAAAGTGGGAGTATACTATACTTGATTTGCAGCTAATATAGTAGGCTTATAAAAATAATACATTTCATTTCTAGTTATTATAGTCAACTTTACTATAAGTAAAGTTGATCTACTGTATTGAAATTACTACTATTCCAACACTAGCGGCTTTTTAGTTTGGGTACGTACGCTAGTGTGGTTAACCAATATTTTCTGGTAGCCATTGGATTACAATCTTGTTAACTGGCTAGACCCCAGTTAATTCCAGTTAACTTTTATACTAAACTACACCTATTCACATTTAAATTAACCCTAATTGCCTCTAATTGTTCCACATATCCTAGGTCCAACTATATCAATTTCTACAAAAAGATTTTTCGTTGTAGGTTTTTATAAACTCTCAATTTAGCCGTCTTAGTTAAATAGATTATTGTTGTTAGTTTCATAGTGATCTTTCAGTTCACTAATATATCCTTAGCTGCCGCCACGTGATTTTTCCTTACCGGGCGGCTTATTAATATAGCCTTTAATATGTATAGTTAGTCTGTTGACGTCCACAGATATTTTAAGGGCTTTGTTTAGCGATGCCTTCATTATGGCGTTGTTAAAATTATCCTTTCCGTTAATTTACCGGAACTCCTCGATTTCTCTACTTTCGTAGGCTTAGCGGGGTATTATTACATCGATTATCAGGCGTTTTTCGCTGGTGGTTCTGAGTTTAGATAGGTATTCGAACAGGCTTTTTAAGTCGATACAGATTACTACTGGGATAGGAGGAATCTTTAACTGCCTAGTGATGACGCTAAGGGTTTCCTATAATGTGATGCATATATTAAAGCTTGCTATTATATCATATACCTTTAAAGCTAATACACTTTGTGTAATTCTTTTACATTTGAAAATTATTTAATGGATTAGGCTACCAATGATACTAAATTTATCCTCTTGCCTATTTTTATTAACAAGGGTAATTAAAAATCCGATTTATAAAGACATGTCAGTGTCATTTATAAAAAAACCCGTCCGTAAAAAGTATTGACTTCATCTTCGATAAGTCTATTAAAACCATATTAATCCCCTAGTTTAAGTTTCATATTTACCATTTAAGCCTTTTATTTATTAAATCTTGCACTTATACTGTAATGAATAGATTATAGGAAGCTTCCGGTTGGCATAAGATGATGATATAATTGTTACGAGTACATTATTTTAAGTACTCTTAAGCTTTAATTACGTTACTTTTAACGATTATAATTCAGTAAGCGCCTTGATTCTTCTAACTAAATTTAAGCCCAGTATTAACACTAATTATACGGATTAACGATCCGTTCAAATTAAATTGGTTACCTTGCACTAAAGTCATAATCCTCTTATAATTTTAGAATTTAAAGTTACTAATCGCTTGCTAGTTCAATGTTGTAAAGCTATCCATTCTAACGAATATGGTATCGTCAATTTATATCCATATGAGGCTGAAATCTTTTTTTATAATATTAGTAGGCAAGGGTCGTATATGAAAGACTTTATACTTGGTTATAATTTCAAAATGCAATGAGTATGTTATAACCTAATGGACGCCTGTTTCGGCGAGTTCGTATAGTTGCTTACTATATCGTATTACCTTTCTTGAAAATTAAGTAACACGTAGTTTTTATAGCAACTTTAGTAAACCAATCCTTTATAGATAGGTTGCTAATTACATGTAAACTTATGTTATTTCTCGGCTATTAAGTATAAAATTACCTTTAATCTTAGATAGTAAACTTATTATTAAAACGACTATTAAACGTTAGCTGATATTTTAAATAGTTGGCGACTATATAAGGATTCAGTTCTTTCCTTTATTACCATATTATTCAACAATTAAACGTAAATTTTCGCCCGGCCGCCCCATGGATTTGCTTTTAACCTCGTGGATAATCCTTAACTTAAAAATTTTGACTCTTGGGTTTTAAAGATTAAAGTCGGACTTCGTCACAAATTGTATAACTTCTCGAGTTAACAGACCGTTAATTTTGATACTATCGTTTTCCTTGAAAGGTTTGTTGAAGGTTTTAATAATGACGTACGTTCGAAAATTTAACGCTAAGTTTTTGTTATCCTTTTCTTCCCTAATTACTCAAGCAGTATCATAGATACGGTCCAGCATATATTTTTCCTCTTTAACATTTCTTCTTTTCGTAGGTCGTTCATACCAGCGGCGTTTTATCGGTTTATAAATAACTGGTAGAGAAGGTCAATTTTAACTTATTCGTTTAGCTGAAGAGTTTTTATCATTAATTTCCCTCATATAGGGCTTAACGTATGTGGTACGGAAAGTTACTAAGCCGTTAACAGTTTTAATAACTACTTTAAAATTGGTGATACTTAAGGTTTTATATAGATCCTCCTATTTACCCGGCTTCCATCACATAATGACTTTATTTTGTAATGGTAAAGAAATTACGTTGATAATCGTGGGGCCGTTTTTAGTATTAAGGACGTCGTTAACTTAGCGGTGTGCCGATTCCTTCCGTAGTTTCTTTAATGATTTTCCGTAGGCTATATCCTATTCATGGGTGCTTATTAATAGTGGAAATTCAGTTGTTATATGTAAGTACGCTTTAAAAACTAGTAGCGTTAGTACTAGGTCTTTAAGGCCTATAATATCGTTCAGACACTTTACCTCTATCCTAAGGCATACCTCTAGGTTCGTGAAACGTTTAATCTTTAGCGTAGGAATATTGTACGATCGGCGAAATAGTACGTATACCATTTTAATCTTTCCAATACTCTAAAGAGCCTTTATAAGCACCTATTTGTACTGAATACGTATTATTTTAGCATCTTTTCAAAACTCTACCGCCGTAAAATTAGTGCCAGTATCATAAACGACGACGTCAGGTAAGCTCAAGTACGTGTTGATCTATAGTATTTTCAATGCCTCCCATATACCTTTTGCCGATAGAGACTTTTAAAACTTAGCTCCGTAAAAAGAGGTTACAGAGTTAACGACATGAAAATTAGGCTTGTTATCCAAGTAAAATACATTGATAAGAACCTTATATTTAAAGTTTTCATCGTCTTTTAGTGTAAAATTAAATATTTGGAGGGCTTAAGCAAGTATTTGGCAGTAGTAGCAAAGATTTTCGATAGATTTTAAGGTAACGTATTCCATACCCTTATGTCTTAATAATTTTAGAACTTTGTATAGCTTTTCAACAGCCGGATAACAAAATCACTTGTATAGTTAACGTATTTATAGCTTTGTTAGGTTTAATATCATTGTCTTTAGACCTTAAAAGTAAAACCATAAGTGTTTTTACTTAAAGAAGAGGGGAAACCTCTAGCTGTTTTTAATCAGACCGTTAACGTTAACGTAAACGTTAACGCCGAGGGTCTTTATATTTTTTTAAGTAAAGAAGAAAAATGATACAGGACTTAGAAATGTGGAATGTAATTGATTCAGAAATAGTTTACATTACCGTTATCCCTAATAACGATAGTTACTCGCTTAATACGATGCTAACTTTAACCTTGTTAGTATCGTGACGATTAATTTTAGTAGCCATAAAGTCTTTACTTCATAATTACACGTATTACGAATAACCTCCTATTAAATACTTTAATACCTTTATATCTGGCATAATATCTTAAAACGTGTAATCCGTATAACGATCGCGGAGGTTAAATGTGTATAAGGGGCTAGAGGCTTGGTTAAGGTAAAATTAAGGATCTTTACCTCCTAAACGGTATAGGAAAGCATGGTTAGCTAGTTATTAAACCGTATTAAAAGCTGTATTTTTATACCACTTAATTCGCTTAAAGGTATTATCGCTGTTAATTACCTCGTCGCCCTTCAAGTATACCATATATTTCAAGCCGTAATTGAGATTAACTTCATTAACTATCGTAAGGTATTTTTCATTTACATCAAAAAAGCTATCGATTTGAGGGTATATACTAAGTGAGTTTGGTGTACGTGTTATTATATCTATAATAGAGGAGCGCAATTAGTTAAAAAAAATATAAGTAGCATTTGTTCGTTATAAGGCGTATTCAAACTCGCTAACACTCGTAATGACTACCCGTACCTGCTTATAAAATGTAGTTTCACTAGCGTAGGCTTTCTACATTACCTGCTAATATAACTTTAACTTGTTCAGTATTCGATTTAGTATATCCATTAGTGTTTCTTCCTTATTTTCTTCGTTATTATCGTGGTCCACCTCATAATAACCCAGTCTATATAATATGAGGCAAGGTGGATTTCGTGGTCCAAATGACTTTTTATATTATTTTTTACTTCGAGAAAAGTTGTTACTCGGGTTATAAAAGTCAGGTCATAGTTTCTAGCACGCCTTGTAAGGATTTTGATCAATAATAAGTGAAAACTAGAAAGGGGAACCTTTATTTACTTTCAAATATTTAAAAGGGGTATTATCTTCATATTGAAGAAGTTGTAAGACTTTTCGTTATATTTTTCTATATCGTTTTCAATCTTGATGAAGTTCGTAAAAAGCTTGTAATTAATATTGATTATCTTAATATGTTTCAGGGGTAAGTTGTATCAGTTATCCCAATATTTATTGGTGTTTCCTGGTAATTTACGCTTTAAAGCTTCCGAGCCACAATATTAAGAGTAATTGCTAGTCGCCTGCTTTGAGGGGTAAAGTTTTGTGGTAGGACCTATAATAGGTTTACACGTATAGCTAAACCAGTCATTACAAGGATTTAAAGGGGTTGGAGATTATTATTAAATGAATGGAGGGTCATAAGGGCTTGAAGGTTTTGAGTAACTTAGCGATCTTATTTAAATAACTGGTGTAAATCGTTAACGTCGATCTCTCTTGCCGTATTGGCATCCGCTTCTTTACGTGCTCTGCCGCCGTTAAAATCGTACTCCGTGTTGTTGCTTAAAGATTTTAAGATATCGAGTAAATTAATAAGGTTTTTGTCTTTAATACGTCAAGGAGCTTGATTTAACTGGGGGTTGGGAGGTCTTTTGAAACGCGTGTAAGACGTCAAGGTTTTTCAATACCCTGTTCTTTAGGGAGGGAGTCCCAAGGGTATTCCTCGAGTTAAGCTAGTTTTAGGAAGGTTTTTTCTTGATTAGCAAATCTTTTCTTTGTTACGTAAATCCCTCGTCGTTTTAGTTCCGACTTTAACTTGGATTTAACAGTCTTTCAAACCATTATCTATATGTTAATTATCTAGTCGTTAAAATTTTTAGGATACTTGCGAAGATCACGGTTAGGATTTTCACCGTCGTCGTATCTAACGATATAATAGACGATAAAATTAACCAGGTGTTTCTCAATTAAGTTTTTGTTTATATCTTAGCCCCAAAAGTCTTTATTGTATTATTTCAAAAAGATACATCCGAAAACTTCGATACCCCTGAATAAGTCCTGGAAAGGTGCCATTTCAAGGGTTTGAGTGGCATAAGACTTGATGATTTAGTGTAAAGTTGGGTGGGAACTAAGTAACTTGGCTTTGAATCGCGTAACTTATCTTTTTCGGCGCTACTTAGAGAATCTTGGTGTTTTCGCTTAGGGAAGCGAACTTAACGATTAAATTGGCATAGGGAAAGCGAAAAAAATGAAGTAGAGGAAAAACTTGGTGTTTGGGTAAAGGTTTGGTATAAAGGGTAAGGTCGAAGATTGTTTATTATGATTGTTTGGCTGTAGGACTTAGTCGTTTTTATAGTAGTAGCACCTGTAGTAGTAATGACTTAGCCGTTTGCGAACTTATCGAATTTTGATACATTCAATAGTGAATCTTAACGTCCTTAAAAAGATTTGTAAAGATTCATTAGTGTTTTTAATAGCGCTACTGTCGCTACCTTTAAGTTGCTGTAAAAACCGCTGTAATCTAAACTTTTTTTCTACTTACTACCGTAAAGACCGTCTTAGTTTGTAAGGGCTTTTCGTAAAAACCTTTCCTCTATCCTAACCATCGTTTGACTTAAATCGTAACCGGAAAGTAGTTTCTTCTGTTACTTAGCCAATCTATGTTTAACCTAATAAGCACTAATTGGTATTGTTAGATCTTTAGAATTTGTAACGTTATCGATTCAATTGGTCGAAATAAAAGTAGTATTGCGTGGTAATATAGTGTATGTAATGTTTTAGGTTTGGTAGACCGCTACCTGGTCTGCACAGTAATTTGTATAGCTAATTGCTTAGCTCGTGCCCTTTTTTGAAGTGGGCGCATACTGTAATTGACTTGCAGCCAATACAGTAGGCCCACACAAAACAATAAACTTAACTAGCATTTAGTATAGTAAACTTTACTGTAAGTAAAGTTGACCTACTGTACTACAATTACAACTATTTCAACATTAATCTCATTAGCCCTATCGTCTCTAATTCTCTCAAAGTATCTAGTTTCACTCTCCAGTTTGTAAACAGAAACGTTAACATAATTGCGGAAATCGATAGAGTTATTTGTAATATAAGTTTCGTTGTTACAAAATTACTTATTCCTAGTTAACAAACATGTTTTCCCATTAATTAAGATTTATGAACGCGTACCCTAATAATACGCATGAGTGAATATATTTCGAATATATTGATCATAGAGAACATGATTTTCCAAAATTTTGTTAAATACTTAAAGGTAAATGTAAAACGTACGATTATTATTAGTAATCTGTTAATAAATAATTAGGCATCGAAGTGAGATATCAGCTTTATAATATTGAATTGAGGAGCCGAAATTTCAATTATACATATACTTTGTGAAATATGAATATAAATATAAACGTGGTTATAGAGGAATTATCGAAGGTTTACTTTACCTTTGACGTTTAAAATCAAAGTAAAAAGCTTGGTTTTCGAGAAGAAAAAAACGTTGTTGATAAGCTATTGAATTAAGTATTTACATAGGTAATGTCGACAGAAAAATCCATAAAAATTCGGCAAGTTATATAACTTAAGGTTAATATAATTGATGACGGAATTTTTTTTTAACGTTTTTTCGTTTAGACGGTTTTTGTATGGTGCAACTTTTTAAAAGGGGTGTGGAATTCAAAAGAGTAAGATATTGTCATGTTGAATATGAATATAACAGTGAATGAACGGATAAGAAGCCTAGGTGAATACGATTAAAAAAAATTTTAAAGTCCAAAAATATATCAATAGTAAATTGGATAGGTTGATAAATATAAGAAAAAAGCTGTTAACCGAAAAGGACTTGGATTTTAATTTAGACGATAATACCGGCCAATACAAGGATATAATGAAGTTGTTTTTATGATAATAACGGTCGTAAAAAATGTAAAGTCGTATATTGTATTAAGTATTGGTAAACTAACCGTTTTCAAACGACTTGAAAATGAGTAATAATTTAAATTTAGCACGTTTACAGGCAGGGAAAAAACATTATGATTTTTTACCGGATTGAAACGGAATTCGAAAATATCAAAATCTGTAGTATTAAACTGGTTTAAATGCGGTTTTGAATTTGGCTGAACATGACCTACCTATTTAACTAATAATTATTACTTTATAGAGTTTCCGATACGAAGGCAATCTAATTAAGGTTGAATTTAGGTTTGTAAAATATTTACGATATAATATTTAGGTTTTATTTCATTGTAGTTATTAATAATATCGATGGTGGGTAGTGGATAATAATGGATTTATTGGTTTAGGAGCGGGTCGATAGTAATTCGTACGATTTAATGAATATCAAAATACTGCTATTTTCTACCTGGGATATTAAATTTCACAACGTAGAAGTTGATGATATGTAGAATACAATATTCAGCGTGAATTCAACTTAATAATTTAGAAATTTGGTCTAAATTATGAGTTTTATAAGGAAATTAGATATTATCTCTAATTTTCAATGATTTGGATGAAAAACACATTTTTTTCTAGGTTTCTTTATACGTTACTACGTAACCGTTAATATAGCTTGTGAAAATTATGTAAAGTTACGATAAGTGGGTAAAAATTCCTAACTTTTACATAAAACTTTGTAATCAGGATAATTAAACGTTGGACGAGTTATATAGATTGATGGTTCAGGAGAGATAAGAGGAATCTAGAGAGATTACGCTTTAGGTAAAAGCTTATAAGCTTTTCCCCGGAGCGTGAAACTTTACCATATACTTTGCTAACGTTTCTTTTGAGCTGTGGCACGCTATTACACAATTTTTTCAAGTTTACCATGCAACGAGACACGTTATCGTATATTTTGTAAAAGTGTATCTTATAGCTTAATATATTATCTTGTATATCAAAAAAGCGTATCTTATAATGTAACCATTTACTAACCATAGGGATGTATAATAATATCCATACAACCAATCTTTTTTTTTTAATACACTCTGTATTGATAATTCAATAGTAATAGTTCAATTCATTCGAAACCATAATTAGTCGCTTAGTAGTGATAATGGTAGTAGTATCATTTATTCAAGTCTTTAGTGAATTTCGGTAATGATAGTATTTTAGGTTTTGAAAGGTTGGTAGAAAAGGTTCAATATCCCTGCAAAGGTGTAATTTTAAAAGTGTGATTATCGATACCACGTATTTTTAAGTTTAATATAAAAACATATATCATTATCAATCCAGGTAAAACTTCATTCCTTTTCCTTTTAACGACGTATCTATACTCTTAAGGTATGCCTCCAATTGACTATTTGACGCTCGCACTCCTAAATGATTTGTCTTTAATTAGTTATTCGGATCTTTCATATAAATTTATTACTTAAACAATACAATATCTTAACTGTTTCTCAAACCAATTCCTGGCAAAAACAATTCCAAAAGGAGTTATTTGGAGCAATAACGCCGTCGCACTAGAATTCCAGTTGCTGCCGCACGCCGCGTCTCCCCTAATACCAGCCCTAATAATGGTAGAAACACGTTAATCCCGGTTTTCATTTTTTGTTCCCCCGTCGCCTTCGACAAAACCACCACCCCCTTTCTTTTCTTTTTCTCGTCCGCCGCCATCGCCGTAACTGCTACACTTTTCTACCCCTCCCCCCCCATTTTCCCTCTTCTACCCTCCCCTTACCCCCCAAAGAAAGGAGTTAAAGACTCCTAAGGTTATAGACCTCACCCTTTCGCCATAAATAAAGACCTCATAACCCGTAATAACGTTTCGCTGCCGAAAGTATGATATTATCAAACAAAAACGCGGTTCGTATTAACTATCCTCACTTTAAATCGTATCATACTAATAATTTTGTGAACGAAATTAAGACGGCGTAATGGTCCCGCCGCCTTGAAGCGCAGCTTATGAGGGTACGTCGCAAAGCCTTTTTAACGCGAAAAACGCTAAAACAATGTACCCGGGTTCGCTTCCCCGGGCTTCTAATAAACACGCCTTAAGTATTATACGTTATATCCGCTACCACAAGTAAATCCATTAACGATTACCTCTAAAGCAGGCGTCGTTAGTCCTGTTATTATCGTTATGAACGAACTGGCAACGAGTATGCCTTGGTTCCAATAATCCTAAAGCTGTAAACCGAGGCCTAACTACGCGCCTTCCGTTTTCACAATAAGATACATATTATTCTAATTTGTAATTCTAAATTTAACCGTTTATTATGCACTTTTTTAATACTCCATTTGGAGATCTCTTACGAAATAACTACTTTTGTAATATCTAAAAGAAAACGATTCTAATTAATATTAAACGCAAACTGTTGGCTAAAAGAGATAACAACCGCTATTACCGCTCAGCGAGCGGTTATATGCATATATCACGTAGACGATTTCGATGCAATTATCGCGCGTCGTCGTAAAAAATATAAACCCGCCCCGCGCCCCCTACTTAAAGGTATATAACCTAAGGCGCGGACTCTCCTTTTGGCGATGATGCTGATAATGACGTTGAAGTTAGTAGTAACGGTAGCTCTAATAATAATGGCGGCGATGACGACGATGATGACAACGATGGTATTAACAGCAAAGACGAGGACAAAGAAAAAGATAACGCAATTCCCGCTTACCTTTCGCCATTCGCCAATAAATAACTACCTTATTTTATATTTTACAGTTTACATAGCGTGAATATAAATAGGTATACATCGATAAAATTGTATTTAAAATGAAATTTCGTAATGTAAAAAATTAATGGTCGGGTGAAAAATTATAATTTATTGGTAAAGTTGTAAAAATAAAATATAAAAAGTGTTAGTAGAGCTTTGGATGTTGCAAAGTTGTCGATTCGATAATTTAAAGTATTAGTAGTGTTGTAGTGGTTAATTAGTATATGTATTGTTTCAGGTTTGGCAGACCATTAACCGGTTTATATAGTAATTTACATAGCCAGTTACTTGGTCCATACTCTAGCATGAAGTTGTTGCATACTGTACTTAACTTACAGTCAATAAAGTAGGCATATATACAATACATTTAACTTGTAGTTAGTTTAATCAACTTTACTATAAGTACAGTTGACCTACTACATTGTAATTATTATTATTCCAATACTGGAAACCTATTATTTTGTATGCGTACGCTAATATAATTGACGAAACTTTTCCGGTTACCGCTGAATTACATCTTCTTTAATTAGCTATACTCTTGTCTATTCCAATTAAATTTCACAAAAAAATTAACCCTAATTACCATTAGTTTCCATACGAATCTAAATCTCGATTTCACCAATTCCTGTATACAAGTTTTTTGTTATAGACTTGTGCAAACTGACCTACTACTACTATTAACCGTCTTAACCTACGTGTGATAAGTTGTCCACCATTTTAATTAACCTACGTCGGTTAATTAGGCTACTATTACCCCCGATAACATTAGCTATCTTAACCAACATAAGTTAAGTTCTCTTTAACGTAACTCACGTAAGTTAATAAACCCACTACTACCATGGATTTAGCCGTGGCATTTAAGAAAGTCGCCATCACCATTCCTCTAATACTTTTTCAGTTTATCAATATATCCTTGTCCACTAGCACGTAACTTGGTTTTGCGAAATATTCTATTAACGTAGCCTTCGATACGTATTATTAGCCTATTACCATCTATAAACGTCTTAAAGTCCTTATTTGTTGAGACCTTCGTTATAAAATTAATAGGATTGTTCTTTTAATTGATTTACCGGAACTTCTCGATTTCTTCACCTTTGTAGGCATTACGAAATACTATTATGTCGATTATTAAACGCTTTTCACTGGTGGTTTCAAACTTTGAAAGGTATTCGAATAAGATTTTCGAATCAATACAAATAATTAACGGAATAAAGGAAATCTTTAGTTGTCTGGTAATAACGTGAATAGTTTCCTATAATGCTATGCCTATATCAAAGCCAGCTATCATTCTGTAGTTCTTTAAAGCCAGAATATTTCGTATAATCTTTATACACTTAACGGAGGTTTAGTAAATTACGTTATTAGTAATGTTAAACTGGTTTCCCATCTTATCATTATTAACGATGGTTATTAGAAAGTCTATATGTAATGAAAAATCGGTGTTATTTATAAAGGAACCATATGTAAAGATTATAAACTTGGCTTTCAACAAGTTAATCAGGAGTATATTGATCCCCCGGTTCAGGTTCCGAATTTACTATTTAAACCTCTTGTTCAAGCAGTCAAAATCTTTTTCCGTTAGGTTTTATAATTATACTGTAATCGATAGGTTGTAGGAGGTTTCTGATTAGCATAGGGTAACTATATAACTGTAATAAGCACGCTATTTTAAGTACTATTGGGTCTTAGCTACGTTAATTTTATCAATTGTGGCTATTTCAATACCCTGCCCCTTTTAGTGGCAACTAAGTTCAGTATCAACACTAAATATACAGATTAACAATTCAATAAAGTTAAATTGGTTATTTTCCGCTAAAGTCGTAACCTGCTTGCAATTCCAAAACTTAAAATCCTTCATCGCCTAATATTATTATATTAGGAAAGTAGTCATCTTGATGAAAAAGAATATCGTTAATTTGTATACTTACTAAGCCAAAGTCTTTCTCTTACGTTACCGAAAAGTATGGATCGTATGTTTTTTTTTATCCAATTGTAACTAAAAGTACGATTAGTCAGTCAGAAAATAATGGACATTTACTTCAACTAGTTCGTACAATAACTTAATATATCGCATTACCATATCTGAAGGGTATATGACATGTAGTTCTTATGGTAATTCCAGCAATAAGATCCGCTATAAATCGCTCGTCAACTACGTATATATTTACATTATATCGCGACTATTCAAGGTAAAACTCCCTTTAGGTTTGATTAATGAAGTTACTGCTAGAAAGACTACTAAACGCTAATTGGTCTTTTTAATCGTTGGTAATTAGGTGAGCATTTAATACTTACTTTTATTACTGTATCTTTAAGCAATTAGACGTTAATTTTCGTATGGCGGCCCTATGGTATTATCCTTAAACCTATATATAATCCTCGACCTAAAGATGATAACATTCGGATCGTAAAAGTTAAAGTTGGCTTTAGTTATAAATTATACAACTTTTCAAGTTAAAAACCTGTCAATTTCAACCTTATCGCTTTTCTAAAAAGGTTTGCCCACAGTCTTCATGACGCTTTTTACCAGGAACTTTAATGCCAAGTTCTTGTTGTTCTTCTATTTCCTACTTACCCAAATAGTATTGTAGATTCGACCCGGCGTATATTCCCCGTCCTTAAAGTTCATACTTGATATTGGTTGTTCGCGCCGGCGGCGTTCTATTCACTTATCGATAACAGGTGGAAAAAGGTCGTATGAGCTTATTCTTTAGATTTGGAGGTCTTTATCGTCAATCGATTTATGTAAAACTGAGCTTGAATAACACGAAAAGTTACGCGGACGTTAAATTTTTAATAGCTACTTTAAAGTTGGCGATACTTGAGATTTTATATAAACCATCCCATATATCTAGCTCTCGCCACACGAAAACTTCGCTCCGTAACGGAAAAACAAACACGTCGATTATCACAAGGCCGTTTCTGGTGTTAAGAAAATTATTAACTTAACACTGTGCCGATTCCTTCCTTAATTCCTTCAGTACTTTACCGTAGGCCATAGCGTTTTTCTTAGTATTTTCTAATAGTGAAGATTAACTCGTCAAATTTAGGTACGCTCCAAGGACATATAATGTTAAAACTAAGCCTTCAGGGTCTACAATATCGTTCAAGACCTTTACCGTTATTTAAAGGCTTGTTTCTCAATCCGTAAAACTTTTAATATCTATAATAAGAATATCATACGCTTGGCGAAGTAATACGTGTATCCTTTCGACCTTCTCAATACTCCAGTGAGCCTTAATAGGTACATATGTACACTTAATCCATATTATCTTAACATATACCTAAAACTCCGCCGCCACAAAATTAGTACCAGTATTGTAAACGAAAACGTTAAGTGGACCCAAGTATATATGAATTCATGATATCCTTAACGTTTCCTACGTGTCTTTTGATAATAAAGACTTTAGAAATTTAGCTCCGTGAAAAGAGGTTACGTATTTAACGACGTAAAAAATAGGCTTATTATCTAAATAAAATACATGAACAAAGATTTTACAATTAAAGTCTTTATCATCTTTCAATGTAAACTTAAATTTTCGAATAGATTAGAGATACGTTTAGCAGTAATACAAAAGCTTCTCCATGGAGTTTAAAGTAGACCATTCCAAATATTCATACCTTGAAGACTTCAAAATTCCAATAGCCTGTCAACTGCTAGGTTGTTAAATCGTCAATATAATTAACGTATCTCTAACTCCATCAAGTGTAATACCGTTATAACTGGACCTTACAGATAAAACTATAAATATACCTATTAAGAGGTAAGGGGAAACATTTAGCCGTTTTTAATCAATTAATTAACGTTAACAGTAAAGTTGACGCCAAAACTCTTTATATACTCTAAATACAGAAGAAAAAAAGCAGAGGACTTAAGGATATAAAACGTAATGAATCCAACAATAGTTCAAACTAACGTTATCTCCAATAACGATAATTATTCGGTTAAGCTGAAACTGACTTTAATCTTACTAGTATATTAACGATTAATTTCTGTAGCCGTAATGTTTTCCTTCCGTCATACCACGTATTACGAATAACCTTCCATCAAGTACCTTATTACCCCCATTTCTAACATAATACCTCGAAACTTATAATCGGCGTAAAGATCGCGAATGTTGAAAAATATAAGGGATCAAAGGCTTATTCAAGGTAAAAGTAAAGGTTTTCGCTACTTAAACGGTACAAAAAAACATAGTTGGTTAATTACTAGGATATGCACAGAACAGTATTTTCATACCATTTAATTTAATTAGGAACATCGTCGCTATTCATATTTTTTTCACCCTTAAAGTCCATAATACGGTTTAAATATTTTTACTCGTAAATGAAAGGGTATTAAATGCAATCTATTACTTGTTTATTATTAAGCTCAGTTAAAGGGTAAAGAAATAACTAATAATTAGACTTATTATAAATTCAATATCTTTTGCTACCATTATAACAACAGTTCTTACGATTAATATGTTCGCTTAAGTTTTAACCTCATTAATGTTAATGTAATTATAACTTTTAGTCCGAAATTATTATACTAGAGTTCAAGCGCTAAAGGAGCCTATACATTCGATTGATATAATATACTATTACGCGATCTTCTTCATCCATATCAAGAAAGTTTTTAAATTAAGGGTACATACCAAGCGAATTTGGCGTACGTGTTATCACGGTCATAAACAAGGACCTCGACTAGCTAAAAAGCTCTTAAAATGGCATATGTGCGTTATAAGGCATATTTAAACTCACTAATGCCCGTAACAACTACCCGTATCTACTCTCGGAGAGTAGCCTCATCAATGTATACCTTCTCCATCGCTTATTAATATAACATCGGCTTATTAAGCATCTAATTGAAAATATTCATCGGTATTTCCTCCTCATTTTTCTTTACCATCATCGTCGTTTACCTTATAATAATCTAATTCGTATAATATTGTGTAAAGTGATTATTGTATTCGAAATGATTCTTTATACCATCATAAATTTCACGGAAAATTATTACCCGTATTAAGAAATTTATATATTAATTCGTGAAGTATTCTATAAGGATTCCGGGAGACAATAAGTAAAAACCAGAAAAAATGACCTTCATCCACTTACAAATATTTGAAAAGAGTATTATATTCGCTTCAAAAAGTTTATAAAGTTTCCTGTTATACTTCTCTACGTTATTCTACATTGTGGTGAAATCTATAAGGATTTTATAATTAATATTAACCATATTGATAAGGTTGGGTGGAAAATAGCGATAATATTCCCAATCATCGTTGGTATTCACTATCAATTCAAGCCTTAAAGTCTCCGAATCACGTTGTTAAAGGTAATTACCGGTTGCCTGACCTAAAAGTTAAAGTCTTGTAATAGGGTTTGTAATAAGCTTACGCGTATAGACGTACTTGCCGTAAGAAATTTCACTTTAAGAAACTTGGGGTTTTTAAGTAAAGAGCTATGGAGTAAGAGGAACCTGGCTGTAAAATAGGTTCTAAAGAATTAAACTATCTTATTCAATTAACCGTTGAATAAAGTTAACCTTAATACCTCTTACCGCATTGGCTGTCGCTACTTTACGCGCCTTTTTGCTGCTAAAGTCGTACTCCACATTATTACGAAAAAGTGTTATGGTACCGAACAAATTAACAATTTTCTTATTATCAATGCGTAAAAAGCTTAACTTGACCAAACTTCAAGAAAAGGGTCGCTAAAATGTGTATATAGGTGTTAAAGGCCATTAACACCCTGTCCCTTAAAGCGTGGGTTTTAAGAGCATTTCTTGAATTAAGCTAACCCGAAAAGGGTTTTTACCAGCCTGGTAAAACTTTTTTCTAATACATATATCCATCGTTGTTCAAGTTTTTCCTTTAATTTGAACTCAATACTCTACTAAATCTTCTTCCACATATCAATGATCCAGTCATTAAAAATCTCACAATACTTGCGAAAAGCGCAGTCTCCACGATCAAACTTTTCGCTGCAATCTTATTTGACAATGAGGTAACCAATGAAGTTAACCAGGTACCTTTCGGTTAAGTTTTCATTGACATCTAGCCCTCAAATATCTTCATAGTATTGCTTCAAAACGAGGGATTCGAGGGCTTTAATTCCTTTCTATACTTCATAAATAGGTGCTATCTTAAGGTTTTAACTTACGTGAAACTTGTTAGGAAAGGAACTTGGTAATTCAAGGCGTGTGGATTTGGTAATATTTGTTTTTTTTTTGTTTAGAGCAGCGATCCTGATAATTAAATTAGCGTAGGGAAAGTGAAAAGTATAAAGTTAGGGCAAAGGTTTAATGTAAAGGATAAAGTCGGAAGTTGTTCATTATTATTAGTAAATGTCGAAGATTAAAAGTTATAAGCTGTAAGACTTGGTCGTTTTCGCAGTAGTAGAACCCGAAATAATACTAACTTAGCCGTTAACCAACTTATCGATTTAAGGCTTTTAAAGGTCAATCTCAACGCTGTTCAAAAAGGATTTGGTAAATATTTCTTAATGCTTTCATTAGAAATACCATCGCTACCTCCAAACTTCCGTAAAGACTGGCGTAGCCCAAAAATCTTCTTTACTTACTATTGTAAAGACTAACACAATAGTAAAGAACCTTCGCAAAAATCTGACCTCTACTCTAACCGCCGTTTAATGTGAAGCGTAACCGGAAAGTAGCTTTTTCCTCTACTTAGATTATCTATACTTAACCTAATAATCACTAATCAATATTGGTAAAGATTTAAACGTTACAACGTTGTCGATTCAATTAGTCCAAGTAATAGTAGTATTATAATGGTCAAGTGGTGAATATATTGTTCTAAGTTTTGCAGACCGCTAGTCGATCTACACAGTAATTTGTATGGCCAATGTCTTAGATTGTGCGCTAGCATAAAGTGGGCGCATACTGTACTTTACTTGCAGCCAATACAGTAGACCGAAAAATAAGAAACATATCTTGCAGTAAGTATAGTCAACTTTACTATAAGTAAAGTTGATCTACTACTCTGAAATTACTACTATTCAAACAAAAAGTAATGATATATCAGAATAGCGGTAAATAGTAAATGTAAAAAGTGATAATATGCTAGAAGCGTAGTACATGGCTCATTTAAAAGGGAAATGATATATGTAAGGTATGAAAGGTCTAATTAAGGTTAAGTTGTAAAACCTTTTAGCGATACCAACGAAAAGTGTGCGCGTAAACATAAGCGCTTTTAATATCTCATTTGAAACGCTTTTAGTTATCGTATCCACCAAGTTTGACTTTCCATTAATCCATCTTATATCCTTAATTTCTCGGCGCTCGTACGACTCGCACGAAGTAATAATATTAATGGTAAAACGATTTTTGTTTGTAGTATCGAACTAAACGAGGTATTCGTAACAAGAGAAAGAGTTAATACAAAATATTAAAGGAAATGGGTTTTAATTAAAGTTTGAAATAATTATTCGGACCATTATCGTCATAATAATACCGGAGTCGAATCTTCTAACTATATTATCAATTTTAAAGGCTAAAACGCTTCGAATAACCCGCTTATATTTGGTTAAGTTTCAATAAATAACATTATTATATAGGGTAAATTCTTTTTGGATTTTTATTTAGTTACCGACAATAATTATAAAATAATTTGAAAACTACAGTCGTTATTATTAACAGAAATTCCGCTAATAAAAACAAATAGATTTTTTATACGTATATCAAGTCGTATAACATAAAAGCCATGTATCAGATTACTAATTTGCCCTTCGAGGTGCTTATTAAACACTTTGCATATATTATTCGACGAGTTTATTTGATATTTCGTAACAAAACAAAGATTAAATTTCGGTTCTGGTTATATGACCGATATAATCTATGCTTTACGTATTCACTAATATTTGTATTCTTTGGCTCGTTTTACACTAGTTAGTTTCAGAAACGCAACTTTATCTAACTACTTCATTTAAACAAGCTTCAAAATATCCTTCTAAAACGTAATGATTACATCTTTAAAATGAATTGAGCGGTCATTCGCTTGAAACCCTTTTTCGTTTCGCTGTCAAATCGGGGGTTTGAAGTTTCTTCTCCTCTGTAATGGAAACCAACGTATTACAAAACATAAATATATCGTCCGTTTACATTTTAATAGATACAAATCCTTAAAAATCTATTATTAAAACTAGAAGAAAAAAGTTAAAAGTTGAGTTTGAAAATTGGGGCTGTTTCCTATAATACCTTTAATAAATATTATATCAATTTACTTGAGATTCAATAAGGTTGTAAAAGGACTTCAAAATACGCAAAATAGCTTGAATTTTTTTTTTCGAAGCTTCAAAGGCACGTAGGCATAAATACGTCATTTAAAACACTTTTCTAATTATATGTAATCTTCTACGATATCTCAAAGCTTAAATTGAAGGTTGTAAGAAATATGTAGGAAAATGGTAACTGCTAAAATAGAACAGTAGCTCGCTTATTCTAAAGTAAACAATCAAGTTATATTATCTTTCTTTGTAATATTATCTTTTTTCTCAACCACAAAATTAAATTTTATAAAGCCTTTCGGTTTTTTATTTTACCCTATAAATTAAACTGGTGGAAAAAATATTATAATTACTGTAAATCGTTAGCTTAAATCTTTAAAAGCGAAAGACGCCCTATTTGATTAAGGCGGAGATTTCCTTATGGGTTTACCTTTTCAAACTTTTACTCGGGGCTATAATAACGCCTTTACGACGGAGTTTCATGCTTAACTCACGGTCCGCCGTCTTCTTTTACGTAATATAGGAATTCGTAACAAAGGCTTTAGATCGTCTTTTGTTTTTTGAACCAAGTGAACGCCCTCGGCAGCAAAATTCCATTTCTACTAGTATAAAGTATTTCATTTGGTAAGGTGGTGGAGGTTACAAAGGGATATACGAAGGTTACGTAAATTTCTAGAAAAGGTTGCTTTGATTTTTATAGGAGTAATATAATTAATACTATTCGTCAGATTACGCTTTTGGAGCTTTATTATCTACCTTTTATTTCATATACTTATATACTATCGTCTAACGAAATGAACTCGTACTATTTAGTAGATTAATAAATAAACCGTATCCTCTAATACTATTCGCTTTCCAAAAACTAGTCTAGCCATCTTTTGTTTTTTCAAATTAAAACTTCAAACTATAATAGTAAGTCCAAAACTCCCGTTTTACACAAGCCGTTTCTTATTACCAATACTCTGAAAATATTATTTCTAACCCGTAAGGAACGTAAAGCTACCATAAAATTCGCCAGAATATTGGCTTTGTATAACATTACCAATAATAATACGAAATCTATATAAACTTTAAGGTAACACTAACAACGAAAAGTATAGGTACTAGGATACTCGGGCCAAAAGTGTTATTCACGGCGCTCACAGCCATTTACAAAATAGATTCCTCAATACTTATACCCTTTAATCCTTTTGATATGACCGTATAAGCTTTTTCAAGCGGTCTGTTATATTTTTTTCGCACTTTCCGATACCTTGAAACGTTTTCACTGGTATCTACCTATACTCTCCTCTAGTAATCTTAACTTGAGTTTCTCATTCAATCGAACCTAAAACTATATCTATATCGTGAGTAATCTAATCTGAAGGTTCAAAAAAAAGTTTATTTAATAGTTAACCAGAGCATTCCAGAAATCCGCTACGAAAGTGCTTCGCGTAAATTTTGCAGCTCAAAATAATGTTACGGTGTCAACGACGTAAAGTACAAACTGTTCGTCAAGGTATATAACACTTACAATAACCTCTTAATTAAAGTCCACGTCGTTTAAAAGGCGGAATTTAAATTGTCGTAAAGCTTATAAATATAACCAACACTCGTGGTAAAACCTAGCTATAGCTTCCAAAGCTTTTCCCCCACATCTGTATAGCTTTCTATATAAAAAGACCAGAAAAATGCTTTCAGCAATCGGATAATCAAATCGTCGTTATAATATTCGTAATTCTAGTTACGTTGAATAAAAGGCCTTAATTATACGTACTTTTGGGAGAAACCATAGGTATTCAAAATTTAAACGAAAGGGCACAAATACGTTATCAGAAACGCAAACAAAATTATTATTCGTATTTCGAACCTTAATCACGAACTTATCTATATCAACTAATAAAAGAATGAATGGTATTTTGAGATCTATTATATAAAACTTAATGGGTTCAAATAGTATATTTACTACTCCTATAATGAGTAACAACGTTTTAACTTGGCTGAAAAAAATCTTTTAATACTTTCCTATCCGATCGAATTTGAATTTGGGATATTTCGCAACACAAAATTCGAGTTGTCGTTTTCCAGAGGTCAAAATATTTGTTATGCTGGTATCTGGTATGATATCTTAAAATCGGTTACTATACCGATTAAATAATGTAAACTAAAATGCCATATAGACGTTTGACACGATGTTTTCGCTATTAAGACATGCAATGTGTAGAAACCAGGTATTTTATAGGCTTACAAATACCTGTTAATCTATGTCCTCATTTTAGGTGATTACGTAAATTTCGCTCTCCTCTAAATCGTCTTTCTCTAGAGTATATCGTAAGGTTAAACGTTGAAATCCTCCTAACGACTTCGAAATCGACTACTTACGTCACAAAATGAACTTTTGTCCGGTATTCAGGTGGGTAATCGGCTCAAAATTATCGTTTAACCCGAATTTACTCGTATACCGAATAGTTGGTCGACCAACAACCAACTTTATTACATATAATACAACACTTTTAGGAACCCGTAAAAATATGTATAATTTTTTATAAATATAATAATACATCTAGTAAACTTCGTATCAAGATATAAAAATGAACTTACTAATACCCGATTTATACTCGGTATTTGGAGCTCACGCTTCAATACATTTCATCCCTATAACTGTATTTAAGGCTTTCATAGCCCTTATATCTTATATACACCATAAACTATCGATTCAAAACGTGGTAAATTGTTTCGACGAAGTCCGCTTTCGTAATTTACAGGCTATCGTTTTTAACTATCCCAGCTACAAATGTTAATACGAGACTTGCCTGTCGTCGTATAAAGGTTTCAAATAATGGTCTAAAACTTACACAAAAAGCCTCCAAATTCTTTTCCGATTTAAATAATACAAAATCAAAGTCCGGATTTCCACAACATACTTTTATAAATTCTTAGATAATCAGGTTATCGCCTTAATATTCCGGCCCATATACCACTCAATACTTTCAAAATTTTGCCAACGAAATACCAAATACCTCTTGTAGGGTTTTATCGGCCTTTTCACGTTGGTTTCTAACAGATTGCTATATAATACCCGTTTAATCCTTCTTATAAAATTTATAACCAACTTCTATATCGAAATACATTGTTATGCGACTATAACATTTTGTAAACGTATCTACTTACGTTGAATAATACATATACCACTCTTCAAATAACCCAATTAATATACCTGGTGAATTGGCATAAAATTAAAAATACTCAAAATCAAATATTTTACAAGTATTCAACATTACACGAAATTTATTATCAAAAACGTCATAAAGTTTGCTACTGTAGTTTTTGGTCCTATTCAACAACTGAGCAAAGTTAGTAAACTTTATAGTGTTACTCCTATCGATGGGTAATCATTCTAGTGAAATGTCGCGATATAGGTTATAATTTATAGGCATTAAACTGTAAGGTTTATATAGTCGTTTGTCGCCTCTTATTTTTCTGTCGAGAAGGCTATTTGTATTGTTTAGAGTGCTGTCTTTACGCCTAAAAGGGGTGTTAAATACGATTAGAGAGTAATCTGATCCGTACCTTTTTTTAATATGCTTATTCGAGCGGGTGTTTTTTTAAAAATCGAATAGAGGATAACCTTTACGATGGTTTCTTCTCTTTCTTTAATTCCTCAAAATTTAAATATTCTTTGCAACGTACATTTAACCTTACTAATCGCCTTACACCCTATATTTATAAAGTCGTTCCTAGTTCCTCCTTATCTGTTTTCTTCAAAAACCGATTTTTACGTTTCTTTAACCAATATCCCTCCACAAATTTCATATCCATCACTTTATCATTGGTATCTTTTAGTATTTAGATAAAATAAAACGTTGTAACTAATACTTATACAATAAGACTATTATTACCAACGGTCTTATTGATTCCTCCAATCCACAATTAACTCCACAATATCCTTGAAATTGTACCGTCTACTATACGTCCTATATCCGGCATCCAATCTACAAAATCCTCTTCAAAATCATCAAACAAATCGCGTCCTTCAATAATTCCGTTACAATGATTGAAAATTATATTTACAAAATATATATTTTCCGTATATAGGTTCAAATTCTGCACTTACAACTTAGTTATATTATCCTTCAAGTTAAAGTTGAAGTGCTTCAAAACGCGTTTACGAACCGATATATTTTCGAATAAGAAATCCAAACATTCGCAAGCTTTCGTCAAATCCCCGTTGTTAAAACCATAGTTAGAAGGTATGAAATGTATCTAAACGGTTGGAAAGTTGTTTTGGGCGCTGGGAATAAAATATATAAGCGATTCAAATATTCAAATATAATAATAAATCGAAGTCGAATACGCATAGAATAATGTATTTAAAAGGTTCGAGGTTTTCTATACGCTTCGAATAATATATTCGAAATGAGTTTTTATCCAAAACATTAAATAAGAGTGTATAATAAGTAAAGAAAATACAAATAAAATACGTTAAAACAGCATAAATAAGGCTTCTAACGCTTACTAATTAAAATGAAATACAAATAAGACGTGACTACAAATTAATTAAGCTTTCTAAATTAATAGTTTAACGCTTATAAACGCTGAACTAACCAAACAACCAGTAAACTCAAGCTTCGAAAATAAAAACTAAAATAACCTACGTAATACAAGACGAACAAAATAAATTTTAGGTAAAGAAGATTTGGTATTCGAGGTGAGAAATTAATATATGAGTGAAAATCATATAATACAAATTTCAAATACTATATCCAACGCTCGCAAAATCTGTTCAAGTGCTTCGAAAGGTACTTTAAGCGCTTTCGATATACTTAGTAAACGCTTTGAAAACTATTTTTAGGACTTGAGGTAATTATAGAGGCACCCCAAAAGTGTTGCAAATAGAGGAGGGTTCTTGTTATTGCCTGTATTATGCCTTCTTACGAGACTGCATGTCTCTTACCTTCTCACGAGACTGCCTACTCGCGAGTCATCCTTCTCATAAGTACTGATTATGATAATATGGTGGATTCCTACCTTTAGCTTAGTCTTTACCTTAAAATATAAACCGGAATACTATAATACTTTCGCACGTACAAATAGAATAACAAATGGTACCTATAAGTTAAGATTCTACTTATAAACAGACTGATTAATTGGCTTAAAGCAATTAGAGTTAATCACCAATGCGGAGCTGCAGCCATATAACACTGCCACTAAAAAGCACTAATTCCCTGCTTCTTTTTCTTCCTTTACCTTTTATCTTTTAACCCTTTTAATTTACCTTTAACACTACTACCGTACATTACCAGATTTTGCTTCACGAGTTTTTAATTTTAACCTATAAGTAAGCGAGAGCTATAAGCGCCAGGCATTATATCAAACAAGCCCTAAACCTCTCGTTGCACGTATTAGCAAACTCGTATAGAAAAAAATCCAAAAGAAGCCTACGCCTGCTATGATAAAGCCGGCAATTATTACTTTCCTTTTCCTTTTACCAAAGTCGCCAATAAAAGCCCAACTTTAGCTTATACATATACCTTTACCTTTCTCGTCTTCGTTTACGGCATTACGTTTTCATACCTCTTTAACATATTTTTCACCTATACCTGCCTCATTTATACTAATTTGCTTTACTATATAATCAGTAGAAGCATTTTTATCAGCTGGTTTAGCCATTGGCAACGCTGATATCGCGGAACTCGTGGCAAACCTATGCCGCGAATTTAAAAAACTTGATGTTGCAAGATGAGTAAAACATAACGCTATTATACAACGCTTAAACAGTTTGGTTTTATAAGGTATTATTCCAGTGATTTTCGTAAGCCCTTTCATCGTTGTTACCATCAATTTTTAACTATATTTTATACTTATCAAACACTTTTAAGAGTAGCTGTTATCTCTATCATCATAAAGGGAAGGAACCAAAGTACTCGCCTTTATGAGATTGTTTTCGCCGACCTTTTTATCGCCGTCTCGAGACTTTTCACGACCAGCGCAAGCGCGAACCATTTCGCCGCCGTCACTTTCGTAACCGCCGCAAGCGTAAGTTTTCTTATCGCCATAGTTTTCGTAATCGCCGTCGGGGCTTTTTTTTTTTTCTTTTGTACCTCCAATACGATAGATACTTAATACTAGATCTGTGGCATTCGCCGCTTAAAGCGTAAAAAAAAAATGAAATGTTTAACCCCAAGTATCTTAATCTTCAGGATATAGGTATTATTACTATTGGTAAAGACGTAGTTTTTATCAACGTATAAAGCTTTTTGGCAATGTTGAAATACTGTCGTAAATATCTATCCGGTATTAAGAAGTTAAATCATAGAGATATTGTTGACCTTATTATAGGGATCCTCAGTATACTAGTGAAATACAGAAGTCACTTTTTACAAACATCGTAAAATGTTTCGCTGTAACTTTTCGTATATCGTGCATATTCTCGTCAACCGCTTTACTATAAAACCTGGATAAGCTACCATAAATTTCAAAGAGGTTGAATTCTCGTTACGTAACTTGTTAAATAACGAGTACGGCCTACATAAGTAAATTAATATTAAAATATGTTACGTAAGGACTATATGTATATTAAACCGTCACAATGACAACTAGTATAGTGTTGTAATTAATATCTCATTCGTATTAAATATAGGCATTGAATAATACCTGCCGCCTTCATATAGTAATCAATTTATACAAGAATACTTGGATAAGATCAAGGAATTGAAAACTGTATTATTAGAAGTGATTATACAGAGATACCCCAATTATCAGCCCCTTTCGACTAAAGATGCATGCGAGAGGTATAATTCTAGGTATTTTCGTAAAGATGGGTACTAGCATCGTAAGGATAAGTATTAGTGCCGTAAACTTGAAACTAATATTAACAGGTACAAGACAATCCCCTTGAAATAGTATAACCGTAAGCGTTTCGATTATCGCCTTCGAGAGTATGTCGACTTAGACTGTAGTCAGGATAAACGCTAACGTGGTTTTTATAAGCGAGAACGTGATTAATACCGTCCTCATGAAAATCGTAATTGGTATTGTAAGTATAAAGTTAATAATGTGCTGTTTATGGTAAGTGATGCTGATTATTTGAATTAGGAAGGCCATTCAAATTACTTACGAACATCTTCACAAGTAAGCTTAGATTACTTTAGAAGTAAAGTGGTATATATGATGGAACCCAATATCACGCCACCTAGTCGCCATATCTGTATATGTTGTAATAAAAATTACGACTCGCGTAATGTATTGTTTAAACATTTAAAGGCTTATAGCCCCCCCATTTTTTTTTCGAAGGATAAAAAAAGAAATATACGACAGCTAGACCGTATATAACCGGAAGTTTATAGCCCAGATAATGTCGTAAATAACATGGAAAAATCTCGATATTATTGTGGCTAAGCTTATTAACGAAGATGTGGCACTTATTATAGGTGGTTATCCTTATTTACGAATTGCTGTACGCGCTAATCCCATTGGTAAAAACTATACACTTTGCTTCGATACTGATACCGGCAGAGACCTCGGGTCAAAATACTGGCTAAATATAAACTTCCCTAATTATATTGCGACAGATGTGCCTGTGCGCGAGCGTGAAATTATTAGTGATGTAATGGGATCTCTTATTCGTTTTATTACCAAAGATCTTTAAACCTTTTATTACCTTAGAAATAAATCTAACGGTACTACTATATTGTTATGGGAAATAACTAAGGTTTAGCTTGTCGATCGCCTGGCTACAGGCGCTTCATCAACAAACCACTAGATAAAGCCTCATGGTACAAATTTGCTGATGTCTAGGAATGTAGTTTTTTTTTTAAAAAACAGCTACTTTAAGTTTCCTTTTTTGGTACACAAAGTAGCCACATAACCTATTGTTCTCAAATTTACTTTTAATATTAATTTTATCGTTTAACATGAATTAATGATACATGTAGCTGTTAAGTATTTCGCACTCTTTAAGGGAAAATAATTTATGTTTACCACTCAAGATCCATACATCTTTAATACTTTAATTGACGCGACCACTGCTTATATGGTGTAACTTTATAATCATATTCCTAAGATAGTATACCTCGCGAATCATACGCGTTTTGAAACCATTGCGCAATGTAAAGATAATACCTACTTTTAGGCAAATTGGATAGTATTTTTATAAGCCTTTATATTGGCTATATGTATTGGTAACGTATCCTTTATAGTTACGCAACTTACGGAGAAAGTTTTCAGCAACTATCAAGTCTTTTTTTCTCTCATTAGAGCCTTGGATAAATATACAATTATACTTGTATTAGCGTTGAATTCGAGTTGGATTCTCCAATTTTTCTTGCCGCGACGACGTTTACGAGAACGTCTTTTCTTATGGAAGCGCTTGTTAAGACTTAATTAAGCACTTTTTTCTTGGACGCCATCATATACTTGATTTAAGAATCTGGGGTTTTGGGGATTATTAACAAGACAGCGGATTTCAATAGAGACAAATTACGTTACCGCGATACTTTATTTGGTATAAGGACGCTTGAAATATGACAATGGTAAGGACACCCTTAGTTATATACATTGATGTAACGAATACAGCTTTTGTAATACTATTATAACGAGTTTGAAAATAATATCCTGTTGTTTGGAAGAATAAAAGTTCAATTGAAATACCTTTGGACCAAATAATAAAGGGTTCGTTTGTCTATGGTTGGCAGTACGTTAAAATGAACCGTTATTCTCGTCTTGTATTTAAACGCAACAAAAAGCTTTTATATTAATGGTTCGATATCTTATATGATTAGAAACGTATCAAATTCTCCAATGGGATATCATATTTTATATTACTAGTGTTCGTAGTGTAAAATATCTTTTAAAAAGTAGATAAAGATCGAGTAGTTATGAATTTACGGTCATTTAGTAAATGTGCTATTTCGGACGACTACTATTTATCTTTACAAAAGAATTTTATCGAGTTTCTTCATGGTAAAAAATGAATTATTGTTACAAATGCCACTAGGTTTTTCTTTCAACTGTTGATATATCTAAACTATCGTAATCGATTAACTTTTGTTAGTTATCGAGGACTGGAACAAAGTAAAGTTATACCTATAGGCTTTTTTTATTTACCGTTTTTCGTTTAACTCTATATAAATAGAATATTAAAAGAATTTCTCCCTTTTCGTTGTGTATTTATCGATAATATCATTATTTTTTCCAATACATTAGAAAAGTAACTCGTTTATTTTGAAGCTGTTTTTAAGCTTTTCGACAGCAAAGGCGTCTCTTTGTCGCTAAAAAAATCTTATGTCAGTTTTCATTTAGTAAAACTTTTGGGTTTTTACGTGGACTCTTTTAGCCTTTTAACTACTAAAAAGAGAACTTAAAGCTTTCGGAATCTTTCGTTTCATTGTAACTTGAAGATATTTAAGATGTACTTAGAAGTAGAAAGTTTTTTTTACAACTAATGATACCCCAATACGAACAATTGTCAGTTCTATACTAGGAACTTAAGAAAGATTTTCTGGTATAAGGAAGAAAATAAGGAAAATTTAAGTTGGTAATCGTGGAAAACAACTACATTACACGCAATTTAAGGTCATTTATCTCCCGCCTGAATAAAATAAGTCTTCTAATGATATATTAACCTATTTTTCTTAAAAACGCAAGTTATATCACGTTGATCTAATACGTTAACTTTTTTTTTCAATTGGTGGAAGCCTTGAACGCGGATTTTGAGTTATTCTTTTTCACCTTAAAAAGGCTTTTCTTGGAAACGAGAACCTTTTCCAACTACTATTATCGAATGGGTAATGTTTGTAAATCGTCTTTTGACACGGGCTAAGCTTAATTATGGCTTTTAAAATATAATATCACTTATCTTGTGTAGGCTGAAAACATTTGAGAATAATATTAGTTGTAAACATTGTGCTAATTATTCTTTTTACCGACTATAAAACTACTGAGAGTATTGTAAATTAAACTTGACTAAATTTAACGTTTAAAAATAAAGTGGATCGGCGATTAGTCAATACGTTAATTTATTTAAACTTTCATTGGTTAGATATGGTAAATTTATCAAAACGCTTTCATTTAGTATTAAACGCATTTCGTCGTTTTCCTTTTCATATGGATAGTTAATCCTATAAAGTAGACGCAATAGTATTAGATCAAAATATTAACAAATTACTAGTTGTAAACAAATATTTTTTTTCATTCTATACCTTGTAGAAGCGTAAATAAACAATTATATGCGACTTCGCTTTTAGTTAGGCTACTGCGAGGATATAGTTTGGTATGTAATTTTGCGAGATTTAGTAGGTAATAAAGACGATGACAACATGCTTTTTAGTGCTTCTAAGATTAGGCACCCATTTCGATTAATCAATAGCTTATTATATAACCGCGATATAAGTGGTTGCGAATAACTTGTAGTTTTCATAACATTTGTATAGGAACTTTTTGCCGAGGTGTATATAATGAAAGGCACCATTTCGGACCTAAAAAAAGAATGGCAACCTTGGACAGAGTAAATTTTCGCTGGAAAGGTAAATTTGTAAAAGTATATGTTAGGGATTATGTATATTGCGGAAAACTACGTAAAGATAATGAGAAACCACTTGGGTACCTTAAACCCATTTAAACGCCCAAAGAATCAATAAATATCGTTTGCATGGATTTTATGATTGTATTATGAGTGTTATAATTTGAAGGCATACATTATATGTTGCCTAGCACGGTATCTTTTGACGCCGTGATGTATATTACATGTAAAACATCCAAGAAACCTCTTCTAATTCCTGGTTATACAATTCAGACGGTAGAAGATGAGATAGCTGTTTTAATTCGACAATTCTTATTATACGACTGGCTTAATCCACGGTAAATTATTTTAAACAGAGATGTTAAGTTTACATTATTCTTTTGGTAAAACTTGTGGAAGGGATTTGAAACACGTTTAATAATAATAAAAGCCTATTATTCATAAGCTAGATTTAAGCTATTTCGTAACCGAATACCATACGTAATATTAGGTTAATGTTATACCTATTTTATGATAAAACCTTAATAATGCATATTTATGTACCTTCAAAGTTGGTCTTTACGGATATTCGTTTGGATTCAAACTTATAGTACTAGTAAATGTTTTGATAACAATTTTTCTGCGTATATAGGTAGAAATTCGGTTTATACGAAAATATTTACGATGGAATGTATAATTGATAATGAATATTTTCACTATTAGGATAAAAAAGCGATACGACCAAAATTATCGTTAGTATAAATTTTCCATAAGCAATAAAGTATTATTAAATCTGAAAAATATCTAGAAACCTCTTTATAAAAAAAGGCAAATTGTTACTACCGCGTATAGAGCTATATATAATTGTGAAAAAAGTTAATAATTTAGCTTTTACTCTGGACTTTCCACACAGTTTACTAGTTCACTCAACTGTTAGAATCATTTATTTATGACGTTGTCGTGATCCTGTAAACAACCTATTCAATAGGATTGTATTACTAACTGAGCTAATTATATACGAGGACGACGAATTAGATGTTACAAATGAGGAAGTGGAATGTATACTGGCTAAACGGGTGAATCAACGCTGTCGTAAAGGGGATCAAGCTTGATATCTTTTTAAATAGAAGGGCTTTACGGCTTGCGACAACGAATAGAAACCTGTATTAGAATTAAATTACCCGGATTTGATCGAAGCCTTTGAGAAGAATAATGAGAAGGTTGTTACTGTTGCTTGAATGATGAAAACATCATTTTTTCTCTCTTTTGGCCCTCGGAATTTGTTGTACCTAGAGGGGGGTTTTTGTTCTTGCATGTCTCGTAGCTTCTCACGAGACTGTCTGTCTTGTGGCTTCTTACGAGACTGCCTTCTCTCGAGACTTCCCACTCATGAGTCATCCTTCTCAGGAGTACTTATTGTTATGATCTAGTGGATTCCTACATTTAGTTTAGTTTTTACCTTGAAATACAAACTAGAATACCGCGATACGTTCGCATGTACAGACAGCACAACAAAAATTTATTTTAATCTCTTTCGAGGTATATTTAAACGGTTCAAATACTACGTCTTGATCGGATCAATCACAACGAAGGGGCAGAAAACTTAATTGCATACATAGTTTATACGTAATAGTACGATCTCTAAAAAGTACCTGGGTATATTCAAAGCTCCAACCGAGTAAGAAAATAATATAGCAGGGCTTTCAGTAATCAAAAGGCACCAACTGAATTAATAATATCGTACTAAAACTATCATTTTCAAAATCACTCCGGATCTTACAATCATTCTATGCTTCGGGGTTCAAAGTTGCTCCCCCGTATTTCCATACTTTCGTGTATTTCTTATAAACTGTAGTATTGAAACATGGAACAATTAAAACCGCTACAACATCCCGCTCTAGGTATTCAACTAGGTTCTTCTCTTGTTTCCTAAACTATTTAAAATAGACAAAATCAGCTACTATTAAGTATCGGTAAAATTGATACCTTATACTTTAACATAAAAAGAAAGTAAAATATATAATAGTATTAATTATAAATCAATAGTTCAAAAGGTGAAAAAGACATCCGGAAAATCTACGCCTCAGGTAAAGGCTTATAAACTCTCACTCAGAGGGTGACACTCTACCATAAATTCTGTTAACTTCCCCTTTAAGGCGTGCAAAACCATCATAAACTCTGCAAAAGTGCATTTTACAATATGACACATTATTTTACACTCTGCAAAAATGAATTTTACAACGTAGTACGTTACCGTACATACTAAAAAAGTGCACCCTATAGTGTGACTGCTTACTAAGTATGGAGATATATAATCATGTCCACATATAGGTTATGAAAAATAGGTTAATATAGATATAGTATTGTTTTTATTATTTAAGTATTGGAAAAGCAGTTATTACAATGTAGTAAGTAAACTTTGCCATAAGTAAAGTCAACTATACCAACTACAAGTTTGGTGTATTGTTTTATAGGTTTATTGTAAAGTTTAAGTATACTATACACCTACGTAACACTAGGTTACAGACCAAAAAATTGACTCTACAAATTAATATACTAACTGGTTAGCGGCTTGCTAAACCCAGAACAATAAATCACCAATTGACCACGCAATACTACTGTTACTTAGACCAATTCGAATCGATAATATTGCAACGTATAGAGCTCTACCAATACCGATTAATACTTATTAAGTTAAATAAAATTTGCTAATTAAAATAAAAGGCTACTTTCCAAGTATTACACTTTGCGTAAGACTAAGATATAGGGAAAACTGTTGCTAAAGACTTCTACGTACTATGTCAGTCTAAAACGGCAATAAGTAAAGAAGACTTTTGGAGTACGACAGTCCATGACGGTAATCCAGGAGTGGCGATGGTATCTATAATTAAAAACACCAATAAATCTTCACCAAATCCTTTTTAAAAGCGTTAAAATTGACTGCAAAAAGTCACAAATCATCAAATTGGCAAACGGCTAGGATTTTATGGTCCGACCTATGATGGTAAGCCAAGTAGGTACCAAATGGGGTTTACTATTGAGGTACGGAGGAAGACTAGAAGAGGCTACCGTAGCCCAACGGCTAGGGCCCTTGGGCAGAGCCAATACCCATCCCATCACGTGGCCTTACACGTATCGTATACAGACCGTACACTGTCCGTGTATATGCCGTATCCAACTTATACCTAATCCGCGCCTAGGCTAGGTCTAGGCCTATCTCGTTACGTATATAATTACGTAACCTATAGGTTTAATGGCCAACGGCTTAAGTCTATGATATACCCTTTCCTTCCCAGATATTATAAGGGTTACAGCACCTTTTTAAATTACGGAAGCGGGCCGTACCCGTTTAGTACGCGGGTTGAACGTAAGCCGGTAATATTACGCTTAACATATCGTATAATATTTCGGCCGATTTACCTTATATCGCCAACGACGTATAACGTATCTGTTAACACGCTATGTAAAGCCTCCTTTTTGCCGCCGACGCCGTATAACTTAGCCGTTAACGCGCCGCGTAAGGTATTTTTTTTGCTGCCGGCGCCGTATAACGTATCCGTTAATATATCGTAACGTACCATATAAGGTATCCTTTTTACCACCGATACCGTATAATGCGTTTATTAACGTATCGTGTAAAGTTGAGATTTTATTTTTAATATCGAGTAACATACCCCGTATAATACGTAGTTTTTATCGAATCTGGTTTGCCAATCCCTATAAATAAACTTTTTTCTTTTCCTTTTTTTATTATCGGCCCCTCCCTTTTACCAGTTGCCTCATTATAATTTGTTTTACTTTCTTTTATTTAAGTTGACCATTTATTCAAGTTTATATATCTTTACTTTTTCTCTTAGTTCATTATTATAATCGATGTATTTAACAGTCCCAAACTTAAATACGTTATCGCCGGCGCCCCCGAAAGAGATGACGAACTTTCTCGTAAGGTATATTACCTTATAACATGCCAATGACTCACCACTAATTTCTTATTATAAATCCTTTGTATTATACGAAATTTTCCTATTTTTGAAAATAATAGGGATAAAAATAAGTTTCCTTTATTATAAGTTAAAAACGTCTATATATAATATATTAACTGGCTTTCAAACTTTAAAGTTCCTTTATTTGACGTTCGAGTTCATTGTATATAAAGGTGTTGCAAATATCGAAAAGTTTATAATAAAATAAACTTATAAAAAAAACCTTACGAAACGCTAACTGTTAATTAACTTTTTTCGTAATATATTTAAAAAAATAAACCTATCTACAGTTTTTTTTGGTTTACGCGTTTTTTTAAGTTAGTTAATTAGTACGATAAAGGATAAGGATTATATTTTGTTTTCCGTACGTAAACGTTAAAGTGATATTCTGAGTTATCGATCCGTCTTTACCCCCGCCTTTTTTAAAATAATTAATTAGTTTATTCGGCTTTATAATATTATTCGGGCGTAAGGAGTTTCTACTATACCGACCGTATAAGCCGTTACTCCTTTAACTATACGCCTTTATCGCTCTTTTTTTTCGGGTCTGTACTTACCCCGAATCCTTTCGTTACTTTTTATTATGTCGCCTATTTATCGAAATAAAATGCTTTCGGTTAATCGAATTTTAACGCGTAAGGTTTTCGCCCCGGACCCTTTTAATTACCGCTGAATACTTTTTCATAGTTTTAACTTAAAGTGCTTAAATATTATCGTCACCTAAGTTATATTTTTATAATTAATATAGGCTACATCGTACGAAATGTTACGAACGAAGTTTAAGGTTTAATTATACGATTTCCGATTTCATTTATGTCTTATTTGTTAAATTTTTACAAAACCGAGTTAATTTGGCCGACCGCGAACGGGCGTAGAATCGTAAACAGGTCGATTACATTACCCGGATCCAAATTAACGTATTACAGTTTTTAATAACCTGCCTAAAAGGTTACTTCCCCCGCCCCGCCTTTCGCCTTACTTTTTATTAACTGTTATTATCGGCTTTATTTAACGTTTATCACTTTTAACGTTATCTTTTATTGTTGGCGTCCCTTAACGTCCGTCTATCCTTACATTATCTGTTATCAGCCCTTCCTAATACCCGCCCCTTCTCGTATTATCTACCCTTTTTAATGTTCTTTCGCATATAGCCCTTTTCGTATTAAACCCCCTTTTCGGCGTCCACCGATTTTCGTTATACTTTTTGCCGTCCCCCTTCCATATTATCGCTTAATATTCGAAGCTAATCGTAATAAGGCCCCTGACGTTAATAATGCTGGTATTCGTTAAAACCAGATAATGATAATGATAACAAATAGGTAAACTTTTGTTACGATGTAGTAAAAGTCGGTTTACAGTCGGATCTTATTTGAAATAATGGGATAACGTTTATTTAGTTTTACTTAATATATTATAACCTCGTTTAAAAATAAATTTTCATTTTTATTTACTTGTAAAGTGTTATTTTCGGGATATAAGCGGTTTGCTTCTCGTTGATAGTTTAATATAAGCTTAAAGTAGTCTTCGAAATATAGGGTTATCGTATACTTAAGCATCTTCCAATTGCTTTTCGAATTTTTCTAAATTTATAATATAGTAATAATTTTCTAACAATTCCTATTCCGATTTATTATAACCCTTTTATTCAACTAATACGTAATGAACCCTACCCCTCATAGTGTTCATTATAAAGATGCCCTATACTTTGAATTCCTCGTAATTTTTTTTATATCATTCGTTACTAAAACTAATTTCAGATGAATATCGGATAAAACCTACGAAAAAAAGGGGTCTGAAATCATATATTTAACCAAGTCTAAATAAAATTCCGGATATTTATCAAATATATCTAATATAATATTTAACGGGTTCGAAATACCAATTGCCCAGTATTAATTATAAAGTTAATCGAGTTTTTTACTCGAGCGATTGGGTTTAATATAACGAAAATTTGGTCAAATTTAGTTCTATACTTTATATCATTTTAAAGAACGTTACTTACGGTTCGTTACCGTTTCTATTTGTTATTAAATATAAACCATTATTACTTAAACTAATTTTATCCCTTTACGTAAATAAACAAAAAAGTAGTAATTTGCTCCGTTAAATTGGTTAACGACTTTATATCCTTACTTACCCTCTGAATAAGTGATATTTCATACATATTTACTAGACGATTCGCGTTAAGCCCAGTAACCGTCGACTTCCGGTTATTTAACGTAAATTAACAAGTGGGCAAATATAAAGCCTAATCGTATTACAAAAAGGTAACTATAATATAAAAGTACTTTTAAACCTCTTAGTTCACCCGTTTAATACTGCTTTTTATTTATAGGCAATACGCCGTAAATGAAAGTTATTCGACTTTTACTAACAAATAAAGTATCGTTTAAAACACGTTTACTTAATTCAAACCGCAGTTACTAATAAGAAAAGCTAAAAACCTATAAAATCTCCACCATATATCACGAAAACACTTCGCGTACATATCTGAAATTATAACCTATATAACCTTTAACTGAATAAATTTAAAAAAGCCATCCGTAATAACGACTCAATATTGTAGACCATTATGAGTAATTAGTGAATCGATTATAAAATAGACCAAAATATACGTTTAATACCAGTCGTAAATAACCAAAGGTTAAAGTAAATCTTATCGTAAAATACGACGAGGTTTCGTTTCGTTATATTACATATATATTCGATATAAACGTCAAATATTTACGACTATCCATTTTTAGTTGCAATTTCGTTTAAAAACGCGAAACAAAATATTTTTACCCGGATAACCTAAAATAAACGAGTTATGGATTTACTATAATATCCTTGTTATTAATCATTTTCAATTCGGTAATTATAAACGACTACAGTAAAGTAATACCTTTTACGGGTTAATCCCGTTATTTGTAATTTATATCAATTATCCTACTTTAAAAAAAAAGCGTTCAACGCCTTTGGAAACCGTTGAAAGGTAAACCTTATATAATGGGTCGTTTAATATTTTTTAATCTTATAATTCCATTAACGTACTCGATCCGGAAATTAGGAAACTACTCAGTGTTAACGATACCGGCGGGCCTAACGCGAGTCGGGCCCATGATAATACCGCTGGCGTCGCTTTATTAAAATCCCCTAAAGTTATCCCCGATAACGACTCGGACACGAATCGGGCCCGGAGCGGTGTCGCTTTAGGCGGCTCTTCGAATGCGCTCGACCCCCCTTTTAAATACATATTATCGTAATCTAACAATCAGGCCTCCATTTGGCTAAACTTTTTTACCTAACCCGTCGTAATTTGTATTCCCTTAATGTATAAGTTCATTAATATTACGGTTAATATAATAATGGAAATAAGCTAAAAAAAAACTCGCGTACAACTTTTTTTAATTTCGGGTTTACTTTATAGCCTACAAATTAACGTATCCGGGCGCGTATTATAAATTACAGGCTTAAAAAGTGAATAATTTTCAAAAAGAGAAAGAACCTCGATCCATTTAACCTAACTTTTCGAAATTAATCGTAGTAAAAAAATACTCTAATTCTTGATAATCCGTTACAATCGTAAACGATATACAGATATTACGTAATTTAAAAGACTACGCTTTTAAATAGAATATTACGGCGAGAAGTTTCTTATTGTAAATAGTATAGTTACGTTCCGTATCTGTTAATTGTACGGAATGGTAAGTTACTAGCTTTAAACTACCATTTTCATCTCATTATGATAAACACCCTTTTAACGCCGATCCCAAATAATCATTTTTTATAATTGCTAGCTAATTTGGATCTTAATGTACCAAAATTGAGGCCGTAATAAAGATATTCTTTAAAGTTTAAAATTCCTGTTTTTCCCGCCTCATTGAAGCCTAACAAATACTTTACTTCGTAAAGCGAACGAAATAATCCGATAATTTTGAAAATTACTAATAAAATCGCGATCTAATTTAATAAAACCAAAACAACTTCTAACCTTTTAAACCGTACGTAATAACTCCTATTCGAAGATTACCTGGACTTTTTTAGGGTGGGCCCGAATACCTATTTCTACCGTTATAATAAAGCTTAGGTATTTTACCTCCTTGACCACGAAGTTACACTTTTCAAAATCTAAATTTAAATCCGTATTTTGAAAACGGTTTAAAACCACACGAACTTTCGCTGTATAATCCTATTTAATACCTGAAAAAAAAAACCCCCAGGACGTCGTTTAAATACGTAGTAACAAAATTAACTAAAATATCCACCATTACATAATTAATATATCTTTAAAACCTCGCCGGCGTTTTTTCTAACTTAAAAGGGATAATTAGTCATTTAAATAACCCGAACCGCGTACGAAACATCGTTAATTTCTTTTATCCGGGTATTATTCGAATACGGTAAAATTCCGTTCAAATATCTAATTTAGAGATCTATATCAACTTCGATAATATACGTAGGGTTTCCTTAATTAAAGGTAAAAAAAAAACGGTTTTACTTCGTAATTTTATTTCGTACACGATGATCGATATAAAACCGTTATCCCCCTCCCCCCCGGTTTATAAATTAATAATATCGGCGCCGCTACCGATAAAAAACTCGCCTGAACCTAACTTTTATTTACTAACTCCATAACCTGTCTCTAGAATTTAAAAAGTTAATATCATAATATTAAAAACAACGGCCCTTAAAGTTGTTTTGGTCAAAATTCATCTTCGTTAGGTTCAATATAAATATAATAATCGAGTTTCCCCTTATATAAAAGTAAGGCTGTAACCTTATCTTTATTGAATAAGTTGCGAAATACCGTTAATTGAGGTAAAAAACGTAACTAATCCTTTTCCTCCTTAACTTTGATCGTTTCCGTTAATTATAAGATCCGAATTATCTCGTTAAGGATTATAATATAAGTTTTTTGGAATGGGTCCTTTATACATTATTCCTTTCGATGAGAACGTTATATTAACTCGAAGAAAACCGAACCCATTACACCCTATATATTTCCTATTCTTAAGCGTATCGATACTACGTTGATAATTAAGTCTTCTTAACTTTAAATTACTAAACAGCTATCGTTCGTATTTAAGGCATTTTAAAAATGATATCTCGCGGTATTCTGGAAATAATATATATTAATATAGAATTCGATTATCTATTAATATCGATACGACATTTTTCTATTTACGTAATACGTCCCTTTTACCGTAACTGTTGGAATAGTATTACATGTAGTGCAGTAGATCAACTTTACTGTAAGTAAATTTGATTGTACTGTAAGTTGAGTGTATTGCTTTGTGCGGATTTACTACATTGGGTGTAAGTTGAGTACAGTATGCTGCACTTCACACTAGGGCACGGGCCAAGCAACTGGCTATACAAATTACAGCGCAGACCGGTTAGCGGTCTTCCAAACCTAGAACAATAGATCCACTATCTGACCACGCAATACTACTGTTACTTCGAAGACCAATCGAATCTACAACGTTGCAACTTTTAAGGCCTACCAATAGTAACCCTAATATCATTTTAAAATTTCGCGGATATAATAGCTGAATCTGCTTTAAACTTAATCGTTATATTAAAACCTTGTTTATAATACAATAATAATTAAAGTTAAAATCGATTGAAATATCTAAAAAGTAAGTATTATTTAAAAAATAAAAATAAGAATAGTTCCTCGTTTATACGTATTTAAATTAAATTAAATTTCTTTTTATTCCATCTTACAATTACGTTGTTAATGTTATATAATTCCGAAATGAAATCATATCTAAAAATTAGGTTTTCCCCGTCGCCGTTAATGAAAAACCTTTCTTTACCTTTTTAACCCAGGTTGTAAACACTTACATGAAAAGTAATACTAGGTAAAGATCGTAACTAAGTTAAAAATGATTTAGTAAATTATAATATATATAACTCTTCGAAAAAAAATTCGTTTAACGTTCCTTCATTATTGTTTACGTGGCTTTATGTCTTTGGTTTAAAATAGTTATTAAGTAAATTTGTCAAAATAATCAATCGCGGTATCGAAAAAACTAGCTGCAATTATTACGGCCTTTTAAAGAAGGCGTTTAAAAGGCGTAAACTCCTATTATAACTGTATTACTATCCAGCCATTAACTTTTAAACGGATTCCTCTAGCTAACGACTAAAACGCCGCTTTAAGTTTAAGGATTTCAACTCGTCGGCAAATTCGCGATATTTCTCTAAAATTACTATATAGTTTACCCAACTAACAACTGTCATAATAAACTTGTTGCGGATACGAAACGATATTCGAAAACGTAAGTAATTACACTTTATGGCTAAAAGCAAATTTAAGCCGTCTACTTCAGCCAAAAGTATTCTCAACTTAATAACAAATAATACTTATAGGTTTTTATCATTTATAATTAAACCCTCGAATTCGACTAATACTTTATCCGCGCGGTAAAGGTCGTCGAAAACCATTTCGATATAATCAAAAAACTTTCCTACATTCTACTTACCTTTATATCCTTCGACTTCGTAATAAGCCGTAACCGCCTGATTTACCGCCGCCGTATAACATCCCTATACGTAAAGGAACACGTGCCGACCTTCTTAGATTTACATTTTATCTGTTTCTAATATAAATTCAATCGTTTGGCGCGTTGCCGCCTACCTAAAAGCAAATCCGTCAAATTACGGTTAGTTATGTCGTTTTCGTCCGCCCTAAACTGATGGAAACCTAACGTAAGTCGTGGCCAATTCAGTTTCTAGTTATTAAATCTTCACGACAACCTAAGCGAAGTCGGATATAAGGTCGATAGTTAGAGTCGATTAGTCCGATTATTATAACTATTTAATAGCCGACGCGCTATAACCTATAATATTTTATAAACGAAAGATATCGGCTTAAGTTGACTTTGAGAGGGTCGAAAGTATATTTATAGAAGTGAAAAAGTAAGTATTCGCCGACCGCCTATTTTTACCAATAACTCTAAAGTGTAACGACGAATTATTAGAGTTTATTATCGATTCGCTTATTATGAGTATTGTTTTTTCGAAAAAATATAAAGAACACTTGATAATATATTATAATCCGACTTATAATAATGAGCTAAGTAGGTACCAAATGGGATTTATTATTCAGGTGCGAAAAAAGACTAAAAAAGGCTACCGTAACCTAACGTATATGGCCTTTAGGCAAGACTAATACCCAACCCGTTACGTACCCTTACACGTGCTATATATGGACCATACCCTATCCGTACATGGGCCGTGTCCGGTCTATATCCGGTTCGCGCCCGGGCCAAGCCCAGACTCATCCCGTTACGTGCATAGTTACGTAACCTATAGGCTCAATGGCCAACGGCCTGAGTCTATGACATAGGTTAGTACTACTACAGTTACTACTACTGCAATAACAACTTTGTTCCATGCCAAACAAAAATACAAATAACCTCTAACTTTACTTTATACACCAAAATTTACTCTCTATACGTACTTTTCACCCAACACCACTTTTTTCCCTCCTACCTACGCTAAAATCGTCAATTTAGTAGTCAAAACCGCTACACCAAGCGAAGAAATACCAAAAAAACGCCAAATTTCACCAAGAAAGCCACGTCGCATGACTTTACTCTGAATCGCCAAGGTTACACGCTCCTAAATCGTCAAGTCCATAAAACACCAAGTCTTACATCAACCAGATAAAACGTTAATATACCTACCGTAAACACCAGATTTGATGTTATTAACTACTATACTAAAAAAAAAGAAGCAATTAAAGCCCTTGAACCTATATTTTTTAAGAATTAAGATCAAGACTTTTGGTTTATGGTTGCTGACAAGTCCTTAACTAACGAACATTTGACTCATTATGTTAGTTAGTATATCTTTGACACGGACATTGGCGAAGACTTTGCTCATATTTAACGCGCCTTCCAAAACTTTCGTATGTTTTTCAGGCATTAACCTATCAATATATGTAATAGAATCTATCAAATCGTTGAAACTGAATTTAAAGTAAAGGCTAATTAACGTGGAATTTGCATACAAACTCAAACTTTAAAAGGGTTAGCGGAAATTTTCTTCGAGTTGACTTAATTTTAGGATTTCCTTTAAAACCTATGAGGAAAAGGTAAGGGAACTTGAATCCTTTTACTCCCTTTTATACGTTTTAGGAGACTATCTCCTAATTCTTATTTAGGTTAAACCTTTCGATATTCCAATAAAAAATTATTAATTTTCTTAATAGATTAAGACCTCCATATATTAACAAAAAGTACGCCGTTAACGGCAGCAGAGCGTGTAAAGCAGCAGCTATTAACGTAATAAGAAAAATCAATATCGACGACATCTACCAGTCAATTATATAAAATCATCGAGTCCCACAGAATCCTTCCTTCGGCCTAGTCCCCCTTACCCCTTAAAACTTCACCCAAAATCGTCAAACTATTCAAATTCCTTAAGGGTTTCCCGAAAATTTTCAATTCACTTAAGCCGAGGCTTCCTTCAATAGGTACGCTTCCACGCACAAATCCACCATAAGTCCTATTATAAGACTTTACTCCTCGAGCTAAACAACTAATAACTACCTTTATTATTACGACTTGAAGGATCCAAAGCTTAAGTTAACGGCAGGAAATACTATGAACAACTAGGATAATTATTGTAATCTTCCCCAAAAACTTATCAAAATATTTAATATCAATTATAAACTTCTTACAGACTTCGCGAAAATCCGAAACAATATAAAGAAGTATAATGTGAGATTCTATAATGTTTTGGATATAAGTATAATACCCATTTTGACAATTTGCAAATAAATAAAGGTTTCTTTCTCTGGTTTTCAATTACTATTTCTTAAAATCCTGACAAGCTATGTCAAAAACTATTTCCTAACCTTCTTATCAAGAATTAAACCTTACAAGACAATTAAAATAATATAAAAGATCACTTCCAACACGAAGTCCACCTTACGTAATACCATACTAATTAGGCTATAATAAGGTAAACGACTAGAATAATTAGGGGAAGAAATAGGAAATCTCAATGAATATCTTTAAATAAAATGATGGATAAGTAAATATTGTATTCATATATAATAACGTAGGAATATATAAATGAAACCATATTATACGAATAAATGTGGATAATAGTTACAGGTGTAAGCGAATTCGAATACTCTTTGTAACGCGCAAATGTTATATGTAAAAGAGTTTTTAGATAGTTACAATCATTTTTCATAATCGCAAAAACCCGAATACCAAACTTATTTATTATATTCACCTAAACTAATGACTTTTACGATTAAAAAAGAGAAAAGCCAGCGATGGTATATTATATTAATCATAGGTACAAGAGGTACAAGTATTTAAAATATGGCCTACAGTTTTCAGATTAAAAACTATAACCATGTTAACTTGAACGAGGGAAAACATCCAATATACCTGTTTACCATAACACATATCGTTATAATATTGGCAAGAAATATTGAATTTACAGAAAACCCAGCTATTAGTCAATTAGCTACCCTTATACTAAGTATAATAAATATTAAGGGATATATCACGTCTAATAAACAATTACTTTTAACTAAAACTACTTCAATATATCGTAAACTTCGAAGGTGAAAAGATTGTTACTAACGATAAAGATATACTGGAAAAAAATCACGTGGAATGAAAATTCTGCTTTTAACGCGGCTTAATAACAAGCCAATTACATCTTTCTATACCGCTTAAGTATTTAAGACCCCTACCTTTACCTTGATCGAACCTCTAACCCCTTATATACCTTTAACCTTTGCGATCATTACGTAGAATACACGTTTCAAGATATTATACCACACACAAGGGCAGCGAGATACTTAATAGGAAGCTATTAATAATATGTAGCATTACTAAAGCAAAGCACTATTGCCACAAAAATAAATCGTCAAGATATTAGCAAAGCCAAAGTTAGCTTCAGCCTAAGCAAATAACTATAATACTAAGAATCACGATTATTTAAACTATTATTAAACCGATTAAGTTTCATATTTTCAAATCCATTAACCTGTTTCTCCTTTACCTAGAAAACATAAAAATCATTGGCATTAACTTTGACACCAATATTAACAAACTAGTTAAAAACAACTAAAAGTTTCTTTTTACCTCAAAGTGGGAGTATTTTTAATTCCATATCATAGGACTAAAGACAACGGTACTGAATCTAACGGATTCAAAGATGCGTTGACTATATTGGCGTTTCAATTACCTAACTGTTAATAAGCAATATAAAGTTGTTAAGTTTACAGGGTATAAAGATATGATATATTTTGTTTTGAAGGCTATGAAAAACATTTACCATTATTGTTAAACATATAACTCAGCGCCTTACAAATATTAATGCATATGAAAATACAACAAAAATTTCAAATATAAGATTTTCGTTAATGTATTTTACTTGAATAGCAAGTTTGTTTCTTACGTTATTAACTTCTCAAATTCATTAACGGTATCAAGTTTTTCAGTCCTCACTAGCGAAGGATACGTTGAAAATATCATAGATATTGTAAATTAACTCATACTTAAGCCTATTAAACTTCATCATTTACAATATCGATACCAACTTTACAGCGGCGGAGTTTTGGACGGATGCTAAAATAGTTAGGATTTGATGTTAATAAGTGCTTATTAAAGCTTATTAGAGTATTGGGAAGGTTGAGAAGGCATATGTATTACTTCTCAAAGTGTATAATATCTATACGTTAAAGATTGGAAGCTTTATAAACCAGGAGGCACGTTTTTAGATGATGGTAAAGGGCTTGAATAATGTTTTAGACCTTACCAGCTTAGTGTTAACGTTATTAGTCTTTGAAGATTATACACATTTAAAAAATATAAATTAAGTATTAGTAACCATAGAAAAGCTGGTTGTAATATACGATAGGACTTTAAAGAAACTACAGAAAGAATCAATACAGTGTTAAGTCCATAATGACCTTTATACTAGAAACGTCTCTATAACGATCGACGTACTAGTTTTGCCCTTATAAATTAACGTTTTCGTGTAGTAAAAGCAATGTAAATGAGATAGCATATTGAAAAATTTAAGTATTGCTCATCCTAAAATAATTATTAAAATTGTTAACTGTTTCCCAACGTTCTGTACAACTCTGGTTAAACCACATATTAAAGCTATTAATGATAAAGATAGCGATAAAGATACTAAAACTAATCGAATCAGTTAAAACAACACCTCTCCCCTTATAATCTATAAATCTATGAAATACTAACGGCGCGGAAAACCACTAAAAGGGGGTAACTTTGAGGATAAGAAATATATACCGATTCGTATTTACAATATTGTTTAGATTGATAGTATGTAAATGGATGGTTAAAACTTTATTTTGAAACTTTGGGTATAAGGTATTACTAAAGCCTTTAGTAAATCCTTTGAGGAAAGCGATAGTGTTGAAATTAATAACCTCCTTATTCTAGGAATCGTACAATTTTTATTCAAACGATACTTCAACCCTTAAAACCTAAATATCACGACTTTCAAGTCGAGGATTATTTACGAGGTTCAGGATAACACCACGAGACAAATTTATGAAGTATTACGTCTGATTAGTTAAATATACAGTAATAAAAGTGAAAACTATATCCTTACGCAATCGTCAACAACTTCAAAAATTAGTAAACATTTAATAGTATTTTTCGTAATAAGTTTTCCAGCTAAAACTTATGGGAAGTTTAACCTCAATAACCGTAATATAACCTCAGTATAAACGTAGTCATAAATCATTTCATAAAATATCGTTTTACCAAAACTACGGTAATAACTCTGTAATGAATACCCTTCTAAAATGATTATATAATTTATTGAGCTATTATACGGATTGGCTAAAACCAACACTTTTTTCCCTAACCTACTAACATTGTTTCAAATGAAATTTTGATATGAAATCTTAAAGTTATAAACCGTATTTACTAATCAAGAAAAATGAAGATTTCGGCTCGATAGGTATGCAAATTAACGATACCTTTTTTGCGAAAGTTGATGGTTTTATATTATCGGAATAATTGGTGATTAAAGATTTAAAATCATCAAATGAAAGATCGGTTCTAACTTAAAAAAGGAAGAAAATATATGAACACCAATGTATTGTCAATATATATACATAGTATTTATGATATTTACCTTAATTTCTATGAAAGAGGCCAAATTATCAATTTAATCATAATTGATAAGTTTAACGTGGCCAAAGTTTAGATATATCTGGAACAACATGCCCGTAACAATTATATCAACATTTTATACCAATCGAAGGTATTTTAAAATCTTTCGATTACGATATAAGTACAAAATTTAACGTATAAGGACTTTAACCGATTGAATTAGAGTTTAAAGTGGTAGATGAGAAATTTGAAGCGGGGGATTAATATAATTTTGATTAACCTATCGGGAGATAAGTTGATGACCTTTACAAATTACTTCTTTGCCAACAATAGTAACCCATCGTCATCAATCGGAATTCTTGTAACGTTTATCAATAAAAATGGATGAAATGATTGATTGAGTATTAATAGAAGTTTAATTCATTATATCTCCGTCAAATATAGAAAAAATACATGAAACTTGTCAATTTTACAGGTTTAAATCATAGTAACCGTCTTTGATATGGGTATAAAGACATAAAAACCCCTTAATATCATTACCAAGTAACCTAAGATTCCTTTTATTCCGGTAATAATCTGTACCAACTCGAGAAGCCTATTCGAATATCTTGCGTATTGGATCGTGTTGGTGGTTATGGTGTTTCTGACTGTATTGACGGATCAAAAAGGAAGAAGCTAAGTCTAGATTGACTACAGAGTTTGAAGTAAGGTATGTACAACAACAAAAAAGGCAGGGCAGGTGGGGTGATACCTGCCACCCCACTTGGTCTAACAATTTGCCGGGGAACAAAAGAAAGCATGATGTACCGTTCATGAAGCGTGCGAGAATTACATCATGTCTCGTGAGAACAACAGCTTCTCACGAGAAAGGATATTCGTAAGAATCAACACTCATCCCAAACTTTTCTCAAACTCCTCAATCAATTTTTTACAATGTTCGAAATTCTCTAGACTCACCCATTCATTATCCTTTGCTGTAAATCCTTTCCATTTGATGATATATTGGACTTATTACTTTGTACGATGGTGGCGATTGAATCTTTCATCTAATATCTTCTCAACTTTCCATTTATTTTTATCATCCTCGTATTAAACAGGCGTTGCAAGCGAAAAAACTTGTTTAAAATTTCTATTATCCCGAATAGTCGTTAGGTATATGATGCTAACGGTGGAATGAATCCTTCATTTAAAGGCAAATACAAAATAAAACCGAATTTTCCAACTTTATTTACAATAATAAAAAATCCTAAACTAAAATTAGTAAGTTTTTATTAGCGATAAAAGGGCTTATATACTTAGCCAATTGTAAACCAAATTCAATTAGTCACCTTAAAATTATATTATCGCTATTCTTAATTATATCTCATTTAAACTTTTTAACCAATGTTGTTCTGTCCGTACGTGAGAACGTATTGTAGTATTCCGGTCTATATTTTAAGATAAAGACTAAGCCAAAGTTTAAGCTAAAGGTAGGAATCTACCGGATCATCATAACGATAAGTATTCATGAGAAGTATGACTCATGAGTAGGCAGTTTCGAGAGAAGGTAGTCTCTTGAGAAAGAACGAGATAGCAGGTAAATACCTGTTCCAAGGTATAAAAAATTCCGGGGGCCAAAAGAAAAAAATGATGTCCTTGTTATTCTCTCAACCAGTAACAGCCTTTCCATTACCCTTCTATACTTACTTAATTAAGTCCAGACAATTTAATTCCAACACCGATTTCCATTCGTCGTTGCGAGCCGTAAAACCTTTCTATTGTAGAAGATATTGAACCAGATTTTCTTTGCGACGGCGGCGATCCACCCGTTTAGCCAATATACATTCTACTTCCTAATTCTTGACATCTAATTCATTATTCTCGTATTCAATCAACTTAGGTGATAATGTAATTCTGTTAAAGAAATCGTTTATAATGTTATAATAGGGTAATAAGTCAATAATACAAATAGTTGGGTATATATATAAGTTGAATGAAAAATCCAAAATAAAAGCTCAATTATTAACTTTCTTTATAATTGCGTATAACTTTCTACGCGGTAGTGCCAACTTACCCTATTTCTGTAGAGATTTCTAGGCTTTTCTCAATTGAAACTATACTTCGTGATCTATAACAAATTTATAATAATAATCATTTTAATTTTATCGCTTTTTATACCTTAACAGCAATGATATATGTCGTGAATCATACGTCGCGTCGTAAATGTTGTCGTATAAACCGAATTTCTGCCAATTTACGTAGAAGAATTATTGTAAAAATATCCATTCATCCTAGAATTTTACATCCGAATGAATACTGGTAAAGACTGTATTCTATAGTACGCGAATATAAATTTTAAAAGTTCTAGAATACAGTTCATACACCATTAATTGAAAATTATTTGGAATATTTGGCCAAAGAGTAACGTAAAATCAACTCAATTATTTAATTTTTTTCGTTTTAATTGCCTGTTAGCCTATAGATAATAAGCGATCATTATTACTTACCGCCTTTTGTTACCTTTTTACAAGCTTTTCTAAAAGGTTAATGAAAACTTAAAGTCTCGTTTTTAAATAGTTTTTTGTAGATAAGGTTAATCTTATAACCAAAATTGCGAAATCAAAATAGCAACCTACTATTTACAATGTAAATTATGTTGTTAGGGATAAGGAGTATTATTTTGCATATTTTGTATATCATAGGTATTACGGTGTCAAAAGAATCCATGCAAGGAAACATACAAAGTATACCTTCGAATAACACCACTAGTAATATCACTACAAAATCCTTAAAAATCATATATATCAATTCCTCGAGCGTATAAATGAGCTTAAGGCGGCCTGAAAGTTTCTGATTTTTGTTACATGGTTTTCTGAATTATATATAGTTCCTAATGTATATTTCTACAAGCTTATGTTTCCGATGAAAATATTCTCCATTCAAGGCTACTACCATTCTCTTAGGTCCAAAATAGTGATTTTAATTGTATATCTTGGCGAGAAACTCCAGTAAAAATGTTGTAGATACCATAAGCTTTTCGTAACCACTTGCATCGTAGTTATACAATAAACGATCAACCAATCAAAATATGTAACCAAGCTTAAAAGCATTAAAGAGCATATTCTCATTGTCTTTATTTCCTGTGAAATCTTACGAAATTCCATGCTAAACCGCATTCTTGAAACAACTCGTCTAAAAGAGAAGTTGCATATAATCGTTTATTTACGCATAAATGAGGTACATTATAAGATGATATTTTTCCACAGTTCGCAATTTATCAAAAAAACCAATCCAATACTAGTATATTCATTCTATAAAGGTATCTGTCCCTATTTGAAAGGAAGCCGGTTAAAAGTGTTGAATACTAAATTCAAATGTTATGATAAATAAACCATATTTACAAAGCATGAATTTGGGTAAATCAATACATTAATAAGTCGACAATTTACCTTATCTATAAAAGATATATTTAGTAAATTTTAGTTTACAATATCTCGAGTCAGTTCATAATCAATGAAAATGACAGTTGTCAAAAGATTACCAATTAATGATGTTTGCAATCGTTTGCATGCCTATATAAAACAAGAGATCATATATTTTAAAGGGTCACAATGAAATTCAAAAGAAGTTAAACGACAATTGCGCAACATTAATAGTTTAATAACAGTGGGTGAAATAAATTTTCCTCGTTTCCACAAATAGCTTCTTCAAGGTAAAAAAGCATAACTTCAAATCCATATTCAAAGCTTCCATTAATATAAAGAAAAAGTTCGCATATTCAATCTACATGATATAACTTTAGCCATTAAAACAAAGAGGCTAAGATAGCCTTAAAAGACTTCTTTTGATGAGACGTAAAATAGATAATTGTAAAATACGTATAATTCAGTCGAATTTCACGATTACTAACTTCAAATTGTCCTTATTTCTTTCCTTATGATAGCAAATATTTTTAAGTTTCGAAAACAGGCCTGAAAATTGTACGTGATAGGGTATTATCAGTTGTAAATACCCTGTTGCTCTGGAATATATGTAGAGAGCCTTTGAATTGTAAAGGAACGAAAATTCCGAAAATCTCAAATTTTCTTTTTGATAGTTAAACGGCCGAAAGAATCTACGTGAAATACCAAAAGATTAACTGATTAAAAGTCGACATGAGATTTATTTAGAAATAAGATAATACATTTCCTAGCAAAAAACTTTAAAATAGCCTTTAAATAATCGAGGTGTTTGTCGAAATTATTAGAAAAGATAGCAATGTAGTCGATAAATATACGACAAAAAGGGCAAAATTCCTTTAATATTCAATCTATGAATCGTTGGGTGACAGATGGTGAATTGGAAAAAACCTATAATTGTAACCTTAAATCGTTCGAATCCTCAATGACTAAATGTAGTCAACTGATCGCAGTAATTTAAATATACTACAAGTTAAAAAAAAAACCTAGTAACTTTCACAATAGTAATCCATTTCTTACTTCGAATAGATTCTATGAAATATTTTTATAAATGTAAAAAATATGTTTCCAAAATGATGTATTCATTAAGTAGTTACGGGTTTACCATCACTCGACCTTTGTCAACTCCTTAAGCAGTTTTTTATACCACAAATACCGGTAATACACATAGCAATATATTATTAGAGAATTTTATACGTTTTCAATCATTTAAAGCATTAAACTATTAGTTAAAAAGTTCTTCTTCGCGTTAAGATATAGGATAAGGACAATGATTCAATTTTTTATCTTGATAGCCATCTATAAATAAAACATTTATCGTTTAACCTAGGGGCATCTAAATTATATCTATATCCTTCCAAACGGAAGGATATTTTTTCCGAAAACTCGCTGTAATTAAATAGATTGAACTGGATAGCTTATATTAATATAGGTGTCTTATATAGGTTCTACTATAAGTATATTTTCAAGTGTTTTTATACCGAACGAGTCGTCTCTGTAAAGTAGCTTATCGTGAGGTTTTATAAGACCCGCTTTCTCGTTAGTAAGGTTCAAAATCTTAAGAACCCCAGATTCTTAAATAAAGAATTCCTAGGAATTCAGGAAAAGGGTATCTAGTTAAGTCTTAACCAGCGCCTTAGTAAATGAAATCGTACTCGCAGGCGCGGTAATGATACGAAAAGTTATAAAATTCAACTTGATTTCAACTCTAATTGCTAGTATAGAGATAGAATCCAAGGTTTCCGTAGGAATGAAAGACACCTAACAATTGCTAAAATCTATTTTCGTAGGCTATGTAACTATAAAAGACTTGTTACCAACACTTGTAACCCATGTAAGAGCTTATAAGGCTTCCTTCCAATTTGCCTAAAAATAGGAATTATCCTCTCATTCCGTAATGGTTCCTAAACGCGTATACTTCGCAAGGCATTTCGCTTTAGCTATATAATTGTAAAGTTGTATTACATAAATAGTAGTCGCGCCGATTAAAGTATTAAAAGCGTATGAATATTAAACAATAAACATAAATAATTTGCCTTTAAGAAGGGCTATGTACTGAATAGCTACACGTATAGTTTGTCCAAGTTAAACGACAATCTCATTATTAGAGGTTACTTTACGAACGATGGGTTGCATGGCCACTTTATTTATTGAGAAAGAAGTTTCGAAATAACTGTTTTTAAATAAACTACATTCCTAAATATTAATACATCTATGCTACGAGACTTTATCCAGTGGTTTATTAACAAAACGCCTATATCCAGTCGATCTATAAGCCAAACCTTGGCTATTTCCTATAATAAATTAGAAACATCGTTAGATTTATACACAGGAGTATATAACGTTTAACGGGCTTTGGTGGTAAAGCGAATAAAAGAGCTCAGATCACTATTAACTATTTCGCGTTCGGTTATAAGCACATCAACAGCAATATAATCAGGAAATTTTATATTTAACCAAGCTTTAAATACAAGGTCTTTTCTGGCGCTAATATCGAGATAAAGTGTATAGATTTTACCTATAAGATTAACATGTATAACAATTTATAAATAATGATAACCACTTATGGCGAATACAACCTCCTCGTTAACAAGCGAAACTACAACAATATCTAGATTTTCCATATTATTTACGATATTGTCCGAGCCAACAACTGCTGGTTGTATACGGTCTAACTATTGCATACGTCTCTTTATATCCCTCGAAAAAAAACTGGTTTTTAGGCCTAAGCCTTCAAATACTTGAACAAGGCGTTACCTAAACCGCAATTCTTATCATAATACATATAATTGAGGCGACTGGAAGGCGTGATATTAGGATCTATTACATAGCCTACCCTACTACTAAAGTAATACGAGTTTACTTGTAAAGATATTCGTAAGTAATCAAAATGGGTTTTTTGATTCGAATAGTCAGTATATCTTACTTCAAACTGTACATTATTAACTTCATACTTACGATTACGATTACGATTACGATCGACATGGTTTTCTCGAAGATTGTATTTATTACGTCATTGCTTATTAAAACCACGTTTTCGTTTTCGTTTATCTAGACTATTGTTTGGGTCGACATGCTCGCGAGGGCGATAATTGTAACACTTGCGATTGTACTATTTCAAGGTGCGTGTTTTATACCTATTAATATTATTCTAGGGTTTACGGGACTGGTACTTATCCTTACGAAAATACGTCGAATTATACCTATTGCGAACATCTTTGGAAGGAGGCTAATAATTAAAGTATCGCTGTATGACTGCAATAAATAATAAATTCTTCAAATTTTTAAACTCAGCTAAATACTCCTTTATTATTTTCTTGCGATGTGGTGGAGGTATGTACTAATTAATGCGTAATTTTAAGGCGAATCAGATATCGATTTTAACGCTATACCAATTATTATTATAGTGGTTTAATGTACATATAGCCCTTATATAACGTATTTTTAACTCAATATACTTACGTAAACAATACTCGTTATTTCATAGGTTAGGTAACGAAAATATAACCTTTTTAAACTTTGTGATAACTTATCTGGGATTTATAGCGAAACAATCTACGAAAATATCTATAATATATGTGAACTCAAGGCGAAACATTTTATAATGTCTGTAAAAATTAAATATCTTATTTTACTAAGATATTAAAAATTCCTTTGATGGAATAGAAAACATCTTTACGATTTAACTTTTTAATACTGTAAAAGTATTGACGAAGGTATCCAAACGTTATCAAATGCTTTATACTTTAGTAAAAACTACATTTTTACCTACAGTAATAATTCCTATATCTCAAGGGTTAGGATACTTAGGGTTAAATACCCCAATTTCTTTACGTTTTACACAGCGAATATTAACAGCTGGATATTAAGTAGCCATCGTATTCGGGGTTTGAGAGAGAGAGCGATGGCGATCACGAAATCGGCGGTAGAGATCGCTTAAGGGCGAGTATTCAGGCTCCTTCCATTTGTAGCGATAGAGATAAAGTTTTGCTTTAAAGGTGTCTCATAAGGCTATAAAGATAGGTAAGGATTGACAGTAATATAGAAGAGAGGTTTCGCGGCAATTACGAGAATAATAACTTTTAAAAGCCAAGTTATCTAAACGTTGCATAACGGCGTTATGCTTTACGTGTTTTATACATTGCGTTCCTCAAATTTACGGCCCAGATTTACCATATGCTTTACAAAATTAGAGTTAGACTAATCGGGTAAAAAAGATATTTTTCCTTACTCCATAGCGGCTAAAGGTAGAGAACTCGCAATAGCGACAAGCGAGTAGCTAATAGGCGCAATGTTGTACCTTGGGGGAGGGGGGAGGGTTGCATTCCCTGAGCTTTTCTTATACCTTCTCACGAAACTGCCTTCTCGAGACTTGCCTACTCATAAGTTATCCTTCTCATGAATACTTATTGTTATAATAATGATCTGGTGGATTCCTACCTTTAGCATAGTTTTTACCTTATAATATAGACCGATATATCACTATATATTCGCACGTATACCCATCATAACAAATGGTAGCTGTAAGCTGAGATTCTGCTTGGTATCAGACCAATTAATTGCTGTAAAGAAATTAAAGTAAGTTACTAGAGCGGAGTTATAACTATATATCCTTGTTATTAAAACATTAACTCTCTCTATCTTCTTTTACCTTTTAACCTTTCAACCCTTTTCCTCTACCTTTACCACCACTACCACTCTACATCGTTAGATTTTTCTTTACGAGTTTTTAATCTTAACGTATAAGCAAATGAAATCTGTAAATGCTAGGTATTATACTAAAAAAGCCTTAAACCTCTCATCATACGCGCTAGCAAACTCGTATAGAAGAACCTCAAAAGCTTATACCTATTACGTTAAAGCCGTTAATTGTTATTTTCCCTTTACTTCTAATAAAAGCCCCTCTTTTACCTATACGAATACCTTTGCCTATCTTATCTTCGCCTGCGGCCTTACGTTTTTATAACCCTTTAGCATGTTGTTTATCTGCATTAATTTGTTGTTTTCTCGCCGCTATCGCGAGTTTTACACCTTTAATTACCTTTGAATCAATAAAATCATCCTTAGTAGCTGTCATAGCCGCTAGTAACGCGGATATTGTGGAACTCGTAGTATTCTTACACCGTAAGTTGAAGGAAAACTATGTTATAAGACGTATAAAATATAACGCCGTTATACGAAGTCTCGACAGTTTAGTTTTTAAGAGTCGTCATTCTCGTGACCGTAAGTTCTTGCGTCGCCATTCTAATAACTGTAAGTCTTCACGTCGCTATTATAGTGACCGCGAGCCCTCTCGTCACCATTATCTCTAAACTTGACCCATTTATATAACCTCGTCGGATACTTTTAATGGTGATCGCCACCGCTATAAATGCAAGGAACCTGACCGCCATAAGCTTTTTTACCGTCGTTGCAAACCCTTTCGTAACCGCCGCGAGCGTAAGCTATCTCGTCGCTTTTATTCTTATTTCCACCGCTTTCGTTTTCGAACCCGTTACGAATCTTCCCGAACTTCGAATACGATATTTACCTAATATTCGGCCGGTGGTACTCGATGCCTGAAACGTAAAGAGATTAGGGTATTTAACCCCAAGTATCCTAATCCTCAAAATATAGATATTATTATAATAGGTAAAAATTTAGTCTTTATCAACGTGTAAAGTTTATAATAACTTTTAAATACTTTCGTAAATACCTTTTCAGTATTGGAGAGTAAAATCGTAAAAAGAAATTCCACTTTATTATAGAGATTTAAATTATACTGGTAAAATACCGAAGTTATTTCCTACGAACGTCATGAAATGTTTTACCGTAACCTCGTATATATTATAAACATTTTCGTTAACCGCTTTGCCATAAACCTTCAATAAGCTATTACAAAATTCAAGGAAATTAAATTCTCGTTACAAGACCTTTCAAATAACGAATATGGCTTATATAAGTACATCGAAACAAAAATACGCTACGCAAAGGCTATAGGTACACTATACTATTATAATAACAATTGGTGTTACGTTATAATCGATATTTGGTCTATATTAAACCTGGATATTTAATAATACCTACCATCTTCACATCATAAGCAAACTATAACAAAGTATTTGAATAAGGTTAAAAAGTTAAAAATTATGTTGTTTATTATAGTAATACGGTGATATCTCAACTATCAGCCTTCTTTAAGAGATGTTTGCAAAAGGTATAATTCCAGGTATTCTTGTAAGGATGAGTACCAACTTCGTAAGTATAAGTACCAGTCCCATAAGCTCGAAAGTAATACTAAGAGGTACGAGAAACACCCTTTAAAAGAATACAACCACAAGATTTACAATAATTACCATTATCGCGAACATACCGACTTATACCGTAGTCTAGATAAATATGAACGTGAACAAAAACGTAATAAATACCGTCCTCGCGATAAACGTGTCGACCGAAACCTTAATAGTAGGTATAAAGTTCATAATATTTAATTAAAAGTAAACGATACTGACTAATTAGATTAAGATTATTTTGATTATTTACAAGCGTTCTTACAAATAAGTTGGTATTGCTTCAGTAGTAAGGTGGGCTATGTGATGGATCCCAATACCTCGCCTTCCAATCGCCGCACTTGTGTATGTTATGACGAGAACTGCAGCTTTCGTAACGCCTTATTCAAGTATTTAAAGGTTTGTATCAGGAGAAATAACCTCTCCTTTAAAGACAAAAAGAAACGTATACGATAATTAGACCATATATAACTGATAAACCAAAATAATATCGTAATCAATACGTAAAATCTCAAAATTATTATGGTTAAAATCGTTAATGAGGAGGCAATACTTTTTATAGGTAGCAATCGCTACCTATAAATTACTGTACGATTTATCCTTATAGTCAAAAATAACACGCTTTACTACAACACAAACGCTGGTAAAAACCTCATATCTAAATTTTAGCTAAATATGGACTTTCCTGATCGTATTTCAATAGACGTGCCTATAGCCGAATACGAGACAATTAGCGAAGTAATAGGTCCTTTTATTCGTCTTACTACTAAAGCGCGTTAAACTTTCTATATTTCGAGGTATAAATCTGATGGCACTCCTATATTATTGTAGGAAACAACTGAGACTTGGCTTATCAATCGCTTGGATACAGGGGCTTAATTGACAAACTACTGGATAAAGCCTCGTAATATAGATATGCTAATATCTATGAATAAATTCTGTTTTAAAACAACCACTTCGAAATTCTTTTCTCAATATACAAAGTAGCTATATAACTTATTATTTGCAAGGTTACTTCCAAAATGAAGTATATCGTTCAACCCGGATAAATAATACATATGGTTGTTAAGTATATTATTCTCCCTTAATACATATTATTTATATTTACCGTTTAATATCTATACACCCTGGAATGTTTTAATCGACACAAGTACTTCTTATATAATACAATTTCATAATCCTATAGTTAAAGAGGTATATTTCGAGAGGCATACGCATTTGGAAATCATTACGGAATACAAAAATAATACCAACTTTTAGGCAAATTAAACAGGAGTTATATAAGCCTTTACTTGGGTTACCGATATTAATAATGTATCTTTTATAATTACGTAGCCTACCACCGAAATAGTTTCTAACAACTATTAAGTGTCTTTTACCTTTACTGAAGCCTTAAACAAATTTACTATTATTTTGGAAATTGGTTGTAAATTCGAGTTGAATTCTCTAAATCTCCACGTTATTATAGCGCCTACAAGTACACGTTTTCCTACTAACGCATTTATCAATCGTTAATTAAATACCCCTCCCTTAGACGCAATGGCGCACCTAATTTAAAACTCTAGGGTCCCTAAAAAGCGGGTTTTGTTAAGTTTTGCGATAAGCTACGTCATCGAGATACCTCATTCGGCATAGAAACAACTTAAAATATACCTATAGTGAAAAGTATATAGGATGAAAATATTGACGTGACGAACCCAACTTAATTTTTTAACTTATAAAGAATTGGTAAGCGATACCCGGCCATTTAAAAAATATCGGTTTAATTAAGACACCTGTAAATCAAATGATAAAGGTTCTACTTATGAATATTTAACAATATACAAAGCTCAACCGCTATCCTTATCCTGTGTCCAAACGAGATAAAAATCTTTTCATTAATAGTTTAATGCCATATATGAATAAAAAAGTATGATAATCTCTAACAATATATCAATGATAATATTACCAGTATTTGTAATGTAAAAAATGATCTAAAGAGGAAATAAAGGTCGATTAGCCATAGATTTACGACTATTGAATCAATAGGATATTTTAAAAGTTTATCCGTTGCTTTTGTAAAAGGATGTTATCGAATTTATTTTCGGAAAAAAAAAAGTAGATTACTATTATAAAAGTCACTAAGTTCTTCTTTGAAATTTTCGTATACCTAGATAACTGCAATCGATTTACTTTCGTTAGCTACCACAGACTCTATCAAAGTAAAGTTACTCCTATAGGTTTTCGTAATTCACCATCCTACGCCTAACGTTTTATAAATCGAACATTAAAAGAATTTAGACCTTTTTATCGTATATTTATCGACGACATTATTATTTTCCCCAATAATTTCAAAGAATATGTCGCTTATTTACAGACAGTATTTATATTTTTTACCAATACAGGCATCTTTTTATCGTCAGATAAATCTTATATTGGTTTTTAATTAGTGGAGCTTTTAGGATTTTACGTAAACCTTCTTAGTATTTTAACTACTAACAAGAGAACTAAAGATTTTCGGAATCTTTTGTTTCCTCGTAACCTAAAAGTACTCGAGATGTACCTGGTAGTAGCATTATTTTTGAGACTAATAATACCCTATTACGCCTAATTATCAGGTCCACTTTAGAAACTTGAAAGAGATTTACTAATATAAGGAATGAAATAAAGATAACTTAAAGTCGGTAATCGTAAAAAACGACTACATAATACGCAATCTATAGTTATCTATCCTATTCCTAAATAAAAAAGTCTTTTAAGGCTATAAAAGCCTATTTGTATAAATAGCTTAAGTTATATCACCTAGATCCTACGTATTAACTTTTTCTTTTGATTAATGAAAGTCCTAAACGCGTATTTGAAGTTATGCATTGTCATCTTCAAAAGAGCTATTTTTAACAGCGGGGGTAACCTATTTCAGCTATTGTCATCGAACTATGAATGTTTTTAAATCACCGACTAACTGAAACTAAATTTAATTATGGTCTTTTGAAACATAAGGTTATTTATTTTATATAGGCATATAAACGTTTGCGAATAATAATGGTTAGCAATTATTTATCAATTATTGTTTTTACCGATTATAAAGATACCCGAGTTATTTTAAACCAAAATTTACTAAATACAATATTTACAAATAAGGTAAATCGACTACTGGTTAATAAGTTAATTCATCTCAATTCATACTTTTTAAATGTGGTTCATTTACCAAGACGCTTTAATTTAGTATTAGACGCTTTTAGTAGCCTGCCTTTTAAAGAGAACCGATGACCTTATAGGAACGATATACTAGTATTAGATCAGATCTTTAATAAATTACCGACCGTAAATTAGTAATATCATTTCATAATACATAGTATTAAGGCGTAAATATATAAGAATATACGAGTTCGCTTTTGAATTGGTTATCGTAAAAATATCGTTTGGCATGGAATTTTATAAGATCCTGCAGATAGCAAAAACAATAAAAATATAACTTTTAATGTTTCTAAACTTGGTTACCCATTTCTTAGTTCACCGCTTGTTATACAACCGCGATACGAATAAATGTAAAAGACTTGTGATTTTTACAATACTCGTACAAAAAGTTTTAGTCGAAGTATATAATAAAAACCACAATTTCAAACCTAAGAGAATAATGGAAACTTTAAAAGGAGTTTATTTTCGCCGGAAATGTAAGCTTATAAAAGCATGCATTGGGAATTATATATATTGCAGAAAATTACATAATAATAACCAAAAGTTACTTAGTCGCCTTAAGCTCATTGAAATTCCCAAAGGACTAATATATATAATTTGTATATATTCTATAGTTGTATTACCAATAATACCTTTTAAAGTTATACTTTAGATCTTATCTGGCAAGGAATCTTTTAATACTGTAATACCTCTTATATGCAAAACATCTAAGAGAATACTTATAATTCCTAGCTATACTACTTATACAGCAAAAGATTGGGTAGCTATTCCGGTTCAATAATTCTTGTTATAAAACTGGCCTCATATACGGTAAATAATTTTAAGTAGAGATATCAAATTTACATCAAAATTTTGGCAAAGCTTATAAAAGAGATTTGGAAAACGTTTCGTAATAATAATAGCCTATTATTGACAAGCTAACGGATAAATGCAAAAAAGAATTAAGTAGTCGAATTAGCTTTACATCACTTTGTTGCCGAGTATCCTAAATAATATTTGGTTACTATTATACCAGCTTTATAATAAAACCTTAATAATGCCTCGTACCTTGAAAGCTAGTCCTTACAAGTATCTATTCGTATTGAAACTCACGCACTAATGGATGTTTTTACAATAATTCTGCTACAGAAACAAGTATAAATTCGTTTTATACGAGAACATCTGGGACGAAGCGCATAACTAATAATAAATATTGTTATTACTAAGGAAAAAATGAATACAATCAAAATTATCGTTGGTATAAATTCACTAGGGATAATAAAGTGTATCTAAAGCTTGGAAAAGCCTATAAATCTCTTTACAAAAAAGGCAAATTTACCCCACCATGTATAGGGTCATTTACAATCGTAAGAAATGTTAATAATTTGGCTTTTACTTTCGATTTTCCACCTGGCTTACGAATTTACCTAACCATTAGTATTATTTATTTATTACCTTATCATAACATTTTAAACGATCCATTTAATATAATTGTACTACTGCCTAAGTTAGTTCAATACTAGGACGATGAATTAGATGTTAAAAACGGGATAGTAGAACGTATACTGGCTGAACGTGTGGATCGACATTAACGCAACGGAAATTAGGTTCAATATCTTTTTAGATGAAAAGGTTTTACAGCTCGCAATGACGATTGAAAACTGGTATCAAAATTAAAATACTCAAACTTGATCGAGGCTTTTAAAAGGAATAATAGAAATGCTGAGAAAGTTGTTGCTGAGAAAGTTGCTGTTGAATGATAAGGATATTAGTTTTTCTTTTGGCTCTCGGCATTTGTTGTACCTCAGGGGGGGGGGGGTTGCATTCCTTAAGCTTATCTCGTGCCTTTTCACGAGACTACCTTCTCAAGACTGCCTACTCATGAGTCATTTTTCTCATGAGTACTTATTGTTATGATGATGATCTGGTGGATTCCTAACTTTAGATTGGTTTTTGCATTATAATACAGACCGTTATACCATCAAACGTTTGCACATACACCCAACACAACACGAAAGTAGAGTAGGCATAGGTAAAGAACATGTTAAGGGGGTATAGAAACGTAAAGTCGTAGGCGAAGACGATATGAGTAAAGTTATATGTATAAGCGAAAGTGGAGCTTTTATTAGCATCTTTAATGAAAATAAAAGAAAAATAACAGTTATCAGCTTTATGCGGGGCAGGTGCAGGCTTTTTTCTGAAGTTATTTTACACGAGTCTGTTAACGCATGAAGCGAGGGGTTTGGAGGTTTTTTTTACACGGGTCTGTTAACGCGTGCAGCGAGGGGTTAAGAGGTTTTTTGGTACAATTCCAAATACTTGCAACTTTCGCTTAATTATAAAGTTAAATTGGTAACTCGTAAAGTAAAAGCTGACGATATACTCTGGTGTTAAAGTTAAGAAACGAGGAAGAAGGTTTGAAAGATAATTAAGAGGAAGGTATGGAGTTAGTATTTTTGTGAACAAAGCTATATAGTTGAAACTCCGCACTAGTAACTCAACTTAATTTCTTTGTAGCCATTAATTGGTCTGGTACTAAGCAGAATCTCAGCTGACAGCTACTATTTGTTATGCTGTCTGTACGTGCGAACGTATTGTGGTATTCTGGTCTGTATTTTAAGGTAAAAACTAAGTCAAAGTTTAAGCTAAAAGTAGAAATCCACCATATAATCATAATAATAAGTACCCATGAGAAGCATGACTCATGAGTAGGCAGTCTCCAGAGAAGGCAGTCTCGTAAAAAAGAATGACACAGTAGGTAAGTACCCGCCCCAAGGTACAACAACCATACTATTTATTATTGATTCAATATTTCGCCTTAAGAATTTTCTAAGGAAACGAATATCGAATTATTGATAAAGTACAAGGTGAATGAAATAATTAACTAATAAACGAAACTTTAATCCGAATGAAACCTTATAAGGATTAACGTTAGTAATTCGAAATTAGGCGTTGTTAAAGTGACATTTCGAAACGGAAATACAATTACTTGATAATTAATTGGAATATTGAGTTATGTATTATTGTATAACAAATCCTACAAATTTATTTTTTTCATTCCAACCAACCTTCTGCCTCAAAATAGCAAGCTATTATCATTGTAAACTGCATACCAAAACCTGTAGAAAACAATACTAATATACTAAAGAGATTTTAAAGTCGTGTTCGGAAATAATATATCGCAAACAAAGCTAATTAAATAAAAGGAAATTCTTACAAAAATAGCAACCAATTCTATAATTATATATGTGGTATTGTCAGTAAGGTCTCTATTACGTTAATGTAGCAGAAAAATAATCAGAAAGATTGGTATTGTAGTAGTAAAGATAGATAAGTTCAGGAAGAAGTATCAGAAAGTGCACGCCATGGGTAAGAGGTTATAAACCTCTTATCCAGGAAGTGGCTCTTTTTCCATACACTATATAACACCCCTTCTAGACCGCGCTACGCATAATATACTCTTTAAAAGTACAGCTTATAATATGACACGTTATCGTGTACTTTACAGGAGTATACCTTGCAGTGTAGTAAACTGCCACTTAACCTACGTTTAATAATTATAAGGATATATAATACTATCCATATAGGTAATCTTTTTTTACTTTTTTGTTCGTTTTGACACTATAGTCTAGTAGTAAGAGTATAGTGGTAATATAGTTTATATCTATAGCTTAATAGTAATAGTGTCTTTGTAATATAATCTGTTTCCATAGTTTTGTAATAACAATATAGTTGCGGTATAAATTGTAAAGGTTCGAATTAATAGTTTTTTAGCCGCGGTAGTAATTTTAATAAGCGTTTGGTTGGTGTAATTATTTGGTATCGATATGGTTATTAATAGAGTTTTTTATTGTTTTCTATAGAAGTGGAATTACGTAGATGTTATAGGGGTAATTACGTAAAGATAATAACGCCGTTATGTGTTTTGAGTTAGTATCAAAAGATATATAGTTATCGATTGAAGTAAAAACGCTTTTTTCCCATTTTAATAAAGCGTACCTAAAGTTAACATAAGTCCCTATTTTAATTAAACCTAATCTCCTATTTTAAGTTACTATGTTAAACCGTTTTGATAGATAAGTTAATTAACTCATCCCTATGTATTAACACCGCTTTTAAATAGATACCACGTAAAAACAGGACTTCTAAACGCCGTTTGACGCGTAAGCGCCGACGCGCTGCCGCCGCCTCCGCTAATACCGCTGCTACCGCCGCTACAGCTAATAACCCCCCCTCCTCGAGCATTATCTCCTTTATTGCCGCCTCACCACCGGCTTCACCGCTCTCTGCCGCCGCCGCCTACATTACCATCCCCTTTTCTCTTCCCTTTCCGTCCCCGTTTCCCCCTAACTTTTAGAAGGAGGAACAGGGAGTTTCTAAAGTCATTAAATTTACCTTTTTCCTACGGGTAAAAAACCCCTTACCCGCGAGAACCCTCTTACGCATTAAACGTAGTTTGGTGAAGCTACACTGCGGTTCGTATTTTTTAAATCCACTCGTTTATTTACCTTCAATATTCCTATAAATGAGGAAGTCGAGGCGGATCTTTTTCGTCACCTTGAACTACGTATCATTAAGGTGTATCGCGAAGCATTTTTAACGAGTAAGGAGTTAATACTACGTACCTGGATTCGTAACCTTAGGCTGTTGATAGATACACTTTACGTATCGTATATTGCATCCGCGGCCACGAGTAATTTTATTAGCGATTATTACGAAAATGGTGGTCGTTCGTCACGTTAACACCGTTACAAACGAATTAGTAACGAATGATTCCCCGTTTCGTTAGTTTTGCAGCCATAAGCCGAAGGCGTATTATATTCCCGCCAGCTTTATAATAAATTCGCTCCGAACACTGTAATCCTAACCGTAAACTTCAACCTTTACTTCCTAATCATGTTATTCGGAGCGTTTATAAAATCAACCACTATTATAAATAATTAAAACAAATCTATATTAATTAGTAACAGGAGTTAACCAGAGAATTAAAAATTTAGTAACTGTTATTATCACCTGGAAGCGGAACCTACGTATATATTACGCGTAAACGAGTTCGACGACGTTATTGGCGTTGTCGTAAAAAGGCTAAAAACCCCTCCGTACTTTAACCTAAAGGAATACGGCCTAATTTGTGGAGCCACCTCCTCCCTAGTACTGGTAGTGTCGTTTATAACGCTAATAGCGGTAACTCCAACACAAAAGGTGAGGGCGATGTGAAGGATATTAGGGATGCGACAGCGTCGCCTTCTTTCTTTTCTCTTAATAGTAAATATTTGCGCTCTTTATCTTGGCTAGCGCATTCAGCTATAGTGTAATAGGTTATATATCAATATTATTATTATTTTTTCAAAAAAAAAAACTAGAATGAAAATCATGAAATATAAAATAAAGACGTAAAGTATAAGGGGAAAAAAGGTAATGTTAAAGTTTATAAAATAAAAAGTGACAGTATACTAAGAGCGGTACGAAAAAGTAAATCCAAATAGAAGAAAAATACAGAAAGCGACGCGAATAACGGGTTTCAGACCGCTCGAAAATGTTAAAAGTGGTATAGTCGAGTAAAAGAAAACAAAAATCAAGACATAGAGTATCAGCTTTGGCAAGTTTGTAAAACCTTCCTAATAATACTAATAAAAAGAGAGTTTATCGATATTAGTGCTTTTAATTCCCTATTCGGGGCGCCTTTAATTATTACATCCACTGGGGTTGATTTTTCATTTATTTATCTTATTCGTTAATCTATCGGCGTTTATATAACTCGCGTTAGTTTATAATATCGATTATTAAACGTTTTTAATTCGTAATATCAAGTTCAACTAGATATTCGTTAATTGAAAAGGAATTAGTATATATAACGAGAAGAATAGGTTTTAAATCAAAGTTGGAAATAATTATTCGAACCGTTATTACTATAGTAATTGTGGATATTACTATATACCCTCATAGATAGTATACATAAGCCAAAGGGCAGTGTACTGTATTTCAGGGTGCACTCCTGCAGAGTGCATGGTAACGTGTCATGCTGCAGACTGCACTCCTGCAGAGTACATGGTAACGTGTTACGCTGCAGACTGCACTCTTGCAAGACGAAAAGTTCATCATACATAGATCGGTTTGTAATGACTATTCCAGACCGACAGCAATGCGTGGATTGGTCTAGAGGAAGTATTATAGAGTAATACGCTCTGGATGGAGGGCTTATAAGCCCTTTCCTGTAACATACACCTTTAGACGCCACTTTTTAATATATTATCATCGTTTATACTACAACTACCAATTCAACGATTATTTTTCTAAAGAAGTCATTTTACGTTAATAATAAGGCTTGAAATATTACCGACACTAATTAGTAGCTGATTAGGTCGACTACAAATAGCTAAGGAAAAAGGAGACAAATATAGGTTAAATACCTATAGTGGGATGTTGTAACGGTTTCAATTACCCGTGTTTCAACATTATGACTTATAAGATTTATACGGGAGGGTGAAATTACGCGGGAGCGCCAAGAAACTCAAAGCGTTATAAAATTATAAAATCCGGAGTAAATTTGAAAAAAAAAAAGCCCTGTTTCGTTAACCGCCAACTTATATCGACGTTTCAAACGTACCCGGGCACTTTTTAAAAGGCGTCCCATTGCATATAAGGCTACGTAAGTCGAAGCCACCAAGTTTTAGAACCCGTTACTAAAACCTATTCGATTTTCGATAATTTACACTGATCGCTTTACCAAGATCGGTTATATATAAATAACCAAACCAATCGCCTTAGTAACTTCAATTACAAACCAAATAACGAACCTAATCCTTTTATCAAGTTCGGTTACGACACGTTACTCTAAGAAAATTACAAAACACCGGATCACACAATTATATCCCTTTACTTTACCTACTTTTCTACGTTCGCCTTATGTATTTTAAGTTTAATACTTGCAACGTTCAAAATTTTCTTCGCCGTTTGGCTAATGTAAATTTACTAACGTTAGCAAAACTAATTTCAGACATTTATTTAGTTTATGGTTACGCTTCATTTACATATTGTTTCAAACTCATTTATATTAACAAATATTGTTAAACTTTATTTTAAATATCTTAATTATCTCATTTGATTCATACTTACTTAATTACCCTAAACTTTAAATTAACTTAAACCATATGTTAGTTACATCGTTCAAATAAATAATAGCTTTACTAATAACGGATCTGGTAAAGGCTAACAAATGTATAAAACACCTTTTTACATATGTGTCGTTTTGTAATGATAGCTTGAAATATTTGGACCTTAACCTATAGGATAATAAAATCGAAGTATTAGTAAAGGATTTGGACCCTTATGCGGTAAACATTTATATTACGAATATAATTTTCAACTACTGTAATAACTAAATTAAAGGACGCGACTTATTCGAGAATTTTGAAGAAAACTTTACGAATAAGACGCTAAATATATGGCGAATAGTGAATGGTATAATTGCAAGAATCCTGCGGAAATAATTACGAAGTAAAGGTATTAATACACCCGGTAAGAGCAATAGCTGTATCGTAAAAGCTATGTTTATAATGGCCTAACTTATATAAATATCGAAATAAACGAACTATAAAGTAAAAAAAGGAAAGTTTATAAAAGGATACCACTTAAGGAAACGTTAAAAAAACCTACTTGAGATTACAAGTCAAGGCTATAAAAAACCACCATAGGTCGAGATACGGCGTTTAGTAAGATTGAACGCCCTCCGAAAAATATAAATAAAATTAAAAGAATCGACGGAAGAAAAGGAGGTACCGCAACGATCGTTTACAACGAGAGTCGAATACAAAGCCTTTTTTAAACTTAACTTCAAACCGATATAAAGATAAGAATACACCCTGAACGCTAGAAACTACTCTCTCGGCTATGACAGGATTTGCCGAAATGTAGAGAACAACCCGTCCCGGGGAACGATAGTCGGCCGGAATACAAAAAATAACCCGATCTATGAAATAATAATCGGCATAAAACGTTAATACGTACCTTACAAACCGATAACTATTAACCATGACCTTTATTGAAACCTCCAACTATATCTTTTCCCTACGGGTAAGAGCGACCTTACGAAATTAACTAACTTTGCCAGATTGTGGGATAAGAATAATAATTATAACGGAGAGTCGTACGACGTATTTAATAATAAGATTCACATTAAATTCAATATATATAAAGGATTAGATATTAAACTATTATAATTTCACGTTATTTCACCCGGTATACTTTTTAGGTAAGTTAAGGAATAGCATATATATTACCTTATATAAGTAGATATATTTGTGAAGTATTATAACAGTTGTTAATCCCACTTTAATAGTGAGATTAACTACGAGTTATACTATAGACATTGGATTAGTAAAACGTGGGAATTTATGAAGAATTAGTTGGAAAAAGCCAATGAAAACCTATAGGAAATCATTACCATTGTATTAGCCAAGTTCCGAAAGTGTTAGGTATTTTTATGACCAAAATATAAAGGCTATAAACTATTTATTTAAGTAATGATAAAAGCCTATCGTAAAACGCCAGATTTCGACCTTATACTTTTTAAAAAGAAAAAGGATATAAAATCTTTTTATATAAGCCTTAAAATATCGTTCGAAACCTTTATGAACGGTTAAACGAACCTCGGATTAGTATTTGAAATTGATAAAAATAATAATAAAGGTCAAATTACCAAGCTAGATTTTACCTAAACTATTTATCATATTTTAAACCGAAGATTTAAAATTTACCCAAGATAAAACGAATGCCTGAAATACGAGTATTAAGGGAGAACCTTTGGTAATAAGGGATAAGGACGATCGTCTGGATATAAAATAAACGCGTCGCGACTATAGTAATCTTTACGAAAAGAAATACGAAGCCCCATAGGTTTGCCAAAGCGGTGTATCGTATATGGTAAAATCGGCTGTTAATTTATAAACCACCTCGCCCAAGATGAAATTCTAATTGAATGACAATTTTAGGCTAACTACGTATTGAAGGATCTGACAAAAGCCAATTTTATAATATATGTAGCTAAATGTGAAGGAATAAATAACGGATTTAACGCCTACCTTTACGACGATATATCTGGAAAGGATGACCCCGAGGATAATAATGCCTATTTATTAGCCTAAAACGACGAAAACACCTAACGTATCTTTACCGGTTTATAAAACGCCTTCTTTAGGTATATTACAAGCCTGTATTACGTGAACGAATTATTGAACGTTAATATAATGTCGTAACTTACGTCGTTTCATAAATATAGTAATAGGTTTCCGGGTATTATACCTAATACTAATATAACCCAAATTTTAACGGCCGGAAAACGCCAATTCGACGTATTTGCGACGAAGTTTTTAAAGTCTCAGATAAAACGAATGAAAGAATGACGAATGGACATATTTGGTAAATATAAAGCGTTTTTACTCGGAATAATCGTTATAAATATACGTTTCGCGCCAATTAAGTTTTACATAATAAATTTTAGAATACCATTTTTTTCTTATTATTTAAAATAAATAAATTCGAAATAAAAGTCCGGAATACAATTAATCAACTTATTTACGCCTTAAATAGCATATCCATACCGTTTCGGCTTAAATTCAGCTATTTGTAATTCCCTTCGGAAGTACGTATAATTAAAGCTATTTATTTAACTTAGCTGGAGTTAAGGATTTTATACCGAGGATTCGGATACCTAATTATGAAACGCCTTTTACGTTTACTTTACGTTATAGACTATATAAATATAGGGAAAACCGCACTTAAATCTATTGAAAAGTTGTGTTATAAGTATTAGTTATATTTATAAGCCTTACGACGATTTAAATTTCACTTATAAATCAATATAGACTTTAATTACATGATAATAATTCATATTATATATTTAAATAGCTAACCGGTTCTTTATGTCGTCGATACGGTAATATTCTTTTAGGCCGCCAAATTTACACAAAACGCTTTCATTATAAATTATTGCAACTTTTTAGTTAATTACTAGTTAAACATTTACTTCGAGCCTTTAAACTAAATTTTATGTGAAGCTGGTACGAATTTTAATTTTACCGAATAATGTACGAAATCTCGGATAGCTGGTAACAAATTCAAATAAACCTTGATAAAAGCCTTATAAGATATTAGAAAGTATAAGTGGTATTATAGACCCCTTAAAAAGCGTATATAATATTATTCAAAAAATTGAAGGGTATTAGTCCTACGAAATCTATCCTTTAAATAGCGGTTAACTTCGTTAATAATACTTTAACCTAATTATGTTTATCCTTACGCGTTTCATTCTTAGTGCCTACCCGAAAATCCATATAAACTTTGCCCTTTTAACTTTTCCGGTGTAAAAAGCCAATTTTATAACGAAAGTTATAGCGGTACTAAGTTCCCTATGAGTAAGGAACGATGTATTAAAAGCGTTAGCTATGAGAAATAGTTTACGAAAAACTATCGTTTTAAATCTATTATTATAATTTAAAATTTTAATTTGGAGAAAGAAGGATTAATGAACTAACCTTCGGAGGATTAACGGATTTAGAGACTATAATATGTTTGTTAACTTACCAAACGGAATAAGTTCGTTTCATTGAATAATAGTACGCGAATATAGAAGAAAGGTGGAAAAGGACGGCATGAAACCGTAAAACGAATAAAACCGCCTATAAAAAATGAACTAAAACAGCGAATTAAAACCAAACTTAACTTTAACCTTATCTCGAAAACGCGAATTTAAAACGACTACATTAAATAAAAGCAGCTTATTTGTACTAACTTCGTCAAAACCTCGACGCTAAAGACGTTCTTTCGATTCGAAAAAAAAAAAGCCTTTTAAACTCTGTTACGAATTCTTTTATTAAGTAAAAAGAAATAACTAACCGCGAACTAAACCTAAAGTTTTGTTGCGAAGGTATTATTACCTCCCTAAGTACCTTATTCGTATAATCCACCTGAATAGAGATTTTAGCCTTAATCGACTAAAGCCTTTTTCGTTTTAAATGATTCAACCTGATCATTTAAGGTACTTATAAGATTTTTTTTACCCCACCTCATCTACGAAGTTAAGGATAAAACTGGGAAACTTTACGAAAATATACGCTTGATTATTAAAGGATATAACGAAGAAAATGAAAAGAATATTATAACCCAGTTACCTATACTATAACGTGCCAATTACCGTTTGATTTTTACACTCGTTGCCTCCTTTAACGACCTATATAACTTATATATTAAACTTCGGGATAAAATGTAAATTTATATCCAATTTATAAAACTGTTTAAACGACGGATTTACGCCGATATTCCTAAAGACCTTAGGTAACACCACCTATCTAAAACTATTCTAAGTATTATAAAACCACTTTATCGCTTAGTCGAAATTGGTATTTACTAGTATAACACCTATTAAAGAAATTATAAAAAACAACTCGAAATAACCAATTTTACCTTTGACCTGTATTCATCAATATTAATAACCTGTTCGAAAGGCTCTATATTAATAGGTATATAGATGGACGACACTTTAATTTTATATAACACTTCGGTTGCCGCTCTTAAAAAAGAAAACTTTTTAAAGCTGGTTTAAAAGCTAAACCTAAAACGTATTTAACGGAAAGCTAGGCAATCGATTTCAATAACGCCACTATTACCCTTTGAAATGGCACTTTAGGCCTTACGTAAAAGAGGTAGGTGGATAAAGTTACCCTTATTGTTTTGGATAGCGTAAAACGGGCTGACGAATATAAATGTTAATGTATACGCGGTGCTTAAGTTACTTTTATAGTATAATAAAAATGGGTATTTAACCCTTAGGTTGCTGCGTAGTACCAAATTGACCTGACGGACGTTACAAATAATGAGTTTGATAAACGCCTTTCGTAACAAATGTATAATCCGAAACGCGGTTTACAATTCGTATCGCTAAATATACGTATTATAAAGTTATTTATTTTTACTAACAGCTTCTTTGCTTATCATAACAATTATAATTTATAAATTGATTTCTTTTCAATATTTGGCAACAAAATATCGGCTTTAAACGGCTTTACTCTTAAAGAAAATATCATTTATTAAAGCTTTACCAAATACAAAAGAGTTACGAGGAACCTCTTAATTTCCGAGATTTACGGCATGGTTAAAGGTTTCCATTCAAATATTACTATGATAAAAATGATCTAGATAATCATTTTTAACTCTGGTTAAAGCCTTATCCCTTTAGTAATTTATATTAATTTTTTTCACTTTAAAAATATCTGTTCAAATTAGGTTTTACGAATGAAAAACGATTCCTATTCGATATTATGGCTTTACATAAGTTATACAAACGCCGGGAAATCGAGGAAACCAGGCAAATTAATAACAAACAGAATCCGGCAGACATAATAATAAAAACTACACCGAATAGCGCTTTAAAAATTTTTATATAGATAAGTACGTTGTTTGTTAGGGTTATTAAGAAGGGTTTACGACCTTAATAGGTTATTACACCAATTTTCGCTAATTTAAATCAGCTTATAGATATTATTCGCGCCGATTCACGATTTTACTTTTATTCAATCCGATTGTCTGTACCGATTTCGGATTTTTTTTCTGTTTAACCTAGCTATTTATACCGATTTCTGACTTTGACTTTTGTTTTAATTTATAATTTTGCGATCGGGCTTTTTACACTCTTCGATCTAACAAATCATCTGATTTTCTCTTTCTTTATTTAATTCTAAGACATCGTAATAATTCTGGTATAATATTTATTTTATCTTGATTCTAAGTTACATTTATTACTTTACACAATTGTTTTATAAAAATCTATAAAATCACTATATAGTGTATTACATTATAGCCGGGTACACTGGCCCAATCGAAAGGATATTTATCTATTAACTAAAGGAAAAAGGCGATTACATCGCGTCCCTACCATCTTCCCTGTTGCTTTCCCCCTTTGTGTTAACATTACTACCATTACCGTTATCAATGTTATTAACGCTAATAAGGATGTGTCCTTATACCTTATTGGTTATACCTTTAGGTAAAGGTGTAAGGGAGGGATTACTCTCCTCACGTCGACGTACGATAACGTTTTTAAACTCGCCTACGTAATATATGTGTATGCCCCGTTTTCAGGAGGCGATGACGGCTAACGTCTTCCTAATCCTCCGATTAACACCTATTGATAATTAGTATCAGCTTGTTTTGGTTATTTTCGATAATCTGTTTTTTGGATCATCCCTAAAGGTATATTTTTGTTAAAGAAATTTTTAAGGTTAAGTCAAAATAAAATTTACTAAACAGCCGGCGAGCGTGCAATACAACTTCGGCTTACGGCTTTAAAACTACCGAAACGGGGGCGTACGAGTTGCCAGTTCATTTGTAACGGAGACAGCGAGCCGAACGGCCCCCGTTGTCATAACAGTTGTTAATAGATTTACCTGTAGCCGCGGACGTAACATACAATATATAGGGCGTATTTATTAGCATCCCGGAACTATGGACCCAGGTACGCCGTTTTAACGTTTAACGCATTAAAGAGGATTTATGGCGTAACCCAACGATACGGAGTTCGAGGCGGCGAAGGAGATCTGCCTCGTGTTTTTCATTTATAAAAGAGGAGATTAAAGGCTTACAAACGAAGGGATTAGGAAATCCGTACCCTAGTATAATTGCGCTAGGCTATGTTTACAGCGTAAGGAGGCCCTTACGAGTGATAGGGTCTTTACCCATGGGGAAAAGGAAAGGTTTATAACCTTAAGGGCCCCCTACTTTTTCCCGTGGAAACTGGGAAAGGGGAAGGGAAAAGGGGGGGAGGGCGGCATGACGATGGCGGCGGCGGTGTCAGTTGTGGCGGCGGCAGCGCGCCGACGCTTTCGCGCCAAACGGCGCCTTACAATCCTATTTTTACGCGGAATTTATTTGAAGGAAAGGTCAGTATATATATAAGTATTATAACCCAAGGACCAACTGCAGGTCATAGAATAGGTCAGCAGTCCTCTGCACTATCAGAAGCCTAATGTTTAACACATCAAGCCAGGGATCTCTCTTATGTAAGCACCCAGGATTAGGGTTTGGACCGATAGGGCCGCTCGCGGTCCAGTCCACAACATTAGGACCGAAGAAAGCGACATCGACTTCAGCGGTCCAGTACTGAAGATGGTATGAAGGCTTCAAGATATAAGGATACAGTCATCACCACAGATAGTATTTCCTTCATAGCTCTTCATTTGTCAATCTAAGTATTCAGTCTACACAATCTGAATAGCCTAACGGCTAGTGATCATTCTACAGCACGAACAAACATTTTCTTGATATTGTACCTTTGTTACATATGCTACCTTACTGCTAATATAAACCCCCTGACACCTTCTATTTACTCACGGATATTTAGTGTGATCATTACACTAAGTAATCTATATATTAAAGCGGCTTGGTTTTGTTAATTCAAATGAAAGTTAAATTAAAATAGGTACTTATATTAGCTGGGATTATGCGCCTTTGGAGGAAAAAAAAAGAAAGTAAGTTTTTCCCAAAACGATAACGATACATCTTTTTATACTCATTTACCACGTAATTATATAATTTCCCCTATCTAATTATTTTTACTTAATTATCATTACGTCATTACCCATATTAAAAACAATGAAAGGAGTAATTACTAATTATATTGCCACTATTAAGCTATACAAACTAGGGCCGAATTAAATTAATTATTATGGTTAGGTTTTACTAATTTTAACCGAATTATAATTACTATTGCAATTAAACCTTATTAATACTAACCGAATTTATGAATTTGGATCTTTTATAATTGATACGGTAACAATAATATTATTACAGGAACTTGTTAATTTAGGCCTTTTGCAATTAATATAGTAATAACATTAGTACTATAAAACTTATTAATTTAAACCTTCTTAATTACATAATGATTACTAGGCTATAGGTATGGAGTATATAAGGAAAAAAGAAGAAATTTCCTGTGTGGATATTACTATATACCCTTATAAATAGTATACATAGGCTAAAGGGCAATACATTGTATTATAGGGTGCGCTCTTGCAGAATATATGGTAACATGTCACGCTGCAAGCTGTACTCTTACAAGATGCAAAGTGCATTATGCATAAATCGGTCTGAAATGGCTATTCTAGACCGACGGCAATGCGTGGATTGGTCTAAAAAAAGTATTCCAGAGTAATACGCTCTGGGTGGAGGGTTTATAAGCTCTTACTTGTGGCGTGCACCTCTGGACTCTTCTTCTGGATATATTATCATCTTCTATACTTAAACTACCAATCTATCGATTAGTCCTTTGAAGACTATATTTCACGTGAATACTAAGGCTAAAGATTTCACCGATAGTAATACATAAATTAAATTTTTTAACTAATTTATAGATTTTTAAGGCCCAAACGCTTTGTATAATCCGTTTACAGTTAATGAAAATTTAATAAATAATATTTTTACGGAGCATAAACCCATTCCGGGCTGGTATTTAGTTACCAAAAACTAAAATACACTTGATCCTCCAACTGTAGTTAAATTTATTGGTAAATAAACCATTAGTAAAAATAAATAATTTCGTTATATATATTTCAAACGGTATAAAATATAAACCGCGTTTCGGATTATATATTTACCACGTCAGGTGTTCATTAAGCGCTTTGTATACATTATCCGAAAGGTTAATTTGATATTTCACGGCGATTAAAAAGTCGAACGCCGTTTCTGGTTATACTACTAAAACAATTTAAACACTACGTATGTGCTAGTATTTGTATTCGTCAGCCCGTTTAGTGTTATCAAAAGCGATGAGGGTGACTTTGTTTAATTATCACTTTTATGTAAAGCTTAAAACACCGTTTCATAAAGTGATAGTCGCGTTATTAAAATCGATTTTATAGTTCTCCATCAGGTACGTTTTGGGTTTTGCTTTTAAGCCGGCCTTTAAAAGTTTCCTCTTTTTTGATACAAGAAAAGACGCGTTATATAACGTTAATATGCAGTCCGTTTGCATGCCTGTTAGTGTAAATGCGTTAAAACTGGTTGTTGAAACTGATATGCACGGGTTGAAAGTCGAATCAGCTATTCCGAACCGTTTCTTATAGTGCTTTGAATAGGTGTTATATAAGTAAACACCAGCTTTAATTAGGTTATAAAGCGGTTTTATGATACTTAAAATTGTTTTATAGAGGTAGTGATTTTCATAGTCCGTAGCTATATCAGTATAAATATGTCGTTGAAACCTTTTTTCAAATTGTTTATAAGCTTGTATAATATTACAAAGTTTAATATATAAGACGTAAAAGGTATTAAAAAGATTACAAGCATAATAATTAAGCGGTAACTAATCTATTATAAGGTAGGCGATTATATTATATTTTTTTGCCATCGTCGTTATACCTCTTGACAACTAGGCGGGTTTTTTCGTATAATTTTCCGATTTTATTTTTAAATTCGTATATAAGGCGAGTCGAAAATTTTTTGTAGGCGTCGTAAATTATTAGGTCGAATCATTCAAAACGAAAAACGCCCTATTCAATTAAATTAAAGATTTCCGTTTGGGAAAATTATTCGAACGAGGCGTTTAGGGCGGTAATAAAACTTTCGAGGCGGAGTTTTAAGCTAAAATCGCGGTTTTCCATCTTCTTTGAAGTAATAAAGAAATTTGCGACAATGTTTCTAAGTGTGAATATTACTATATAACCCTACAGCTAGTATACATAGGTCAAGTGGCAGTGCACTATATTGCAAGGTACACTCCTGCACAATGCATGATAACGTATCACGCTGAAGGCTGCACTCGTATAAGGTGCAAGGTGCATTATTCGTGGCGCGGTCTAGAAAGGGTATTCCAAAGTGTATGGCAAAAGAGCCACTACCTGGATGACAGGTTTATAACCTCCTATTCTTGGCGTGGACTATTTAAAATGCTTCTTCCTAACCGATCATTTATCTTTACTATAATATTAATCTTACGATTACTCTTTATTTATATTTACCTAAATAGAGACCTTACCGATACTAATTAGTAGTTGACTAGGTCGACTATAAATAGCTACGGGAAAAAAAGATAAACCGAAGTTAAATACCTATAGCATAATATTATAGCGGTTCAAACTGTTTGTACTTTACCACTACGCTTCATAAAAACCATACAGGAATGTGGAATTGCTCGAAAACGCCTTTAAACCCCGAAGCGTAATAAGACTTTAAGATTCGGAGTAACTTTAAAAAGGATTCCTTTGATACTATATTATTAACCAGTTAGTGTCATATTTACTAAAATCCCCGTTACGTTAACCGGCAATTTGTTTTGACGCTTTAAACGTACCCATGAACTTTTTTAAAAGCGTCCTATTACGTATTAGGCTATGTAAGCCAAAAACTAACAAGTTTAGAAACCTTTGGTTAGGACCTATCAGATTGAAATAAAGTACCCAAACCGCTTACGAAACCTAAAAGAGATTATAAACACAACATTCACATCGTTTACGAAACCCAAAAGCGGTTACGAATATAAAACCCAAACCGCTTATAACCTTTAGGAGCGGTTATAACACGATAATCCGAATCGCTCACTAGATATGAACCAGGCCTTATATATCGGATTATACCATATACCTCACCACATCTACATTTTTTCTCCCTCTTGCTTTAACCACCTCCCCATGTTTACACTATACTGTGTGTTTTAACTTTAATACTAACGACGTTTAAAATTTTCAAACCGCTTAGCTGGTATAGCATAATAGGCGCTCTTAATACTAAATAGAAACGCTTTACTAAGTTATGACTACGCCTTATTTACGTATTATTTGAAATTTATCTATACTGACAAGCGTTAGACATTTTATTTCTTCCGCATTTACACGTTCGTACACTTTTTTAAAAACCCTAAACGTATTTCAATCCTAACTACAACACGAAACTAACAATTTACGCCGCTTTAGTATTACAGGTACACCTAAAAATCACCTACCCTGGCATAACTATAACCTTACTAATAACGAATTTGGCAAGAGCTAACGAATATATGAAGTACCTTTTTATATATACGTTATTTTGTAGTAGTATTTTGAAGTATTCGTACCTTAATCTATAAAATAACAAAATCTAGGTACCAGTAAAGGATTTGGACTCTTCTGCGGTAAATACGTATATTATTAACATCATTTTCAACTACTGAAATAGCGAAATGAAAAGGCGCAACTTGTTCGACGATTTTAAACAAGATGTTTTAAACTAGACGTCAGAAATATGACGTATAGTCGATAATACGATTGCCAGAACACTACGAAAACAACTACAGAGTAAAAGTATTAATATGACCGGTGAAAATAATAATCGTATTATAAAATTATCATTAACAACGGCTTAACTTATACAAATTCCGAAATAAATAAACGATAAAGTGATGGAAGTGAAGTTTATAAAGTTACATTAGCTGAAAAAGCGCCAGGAACACCCACTTGAAATAATAGACCGGAAATGAGAAAAGCATTCGCAAATAGAGAAAAGACAATTAGTAAGGCTAAACGCCCACCGCGAAGTGGAAACGGAGATAGATGAATCGACGAAAAAAGAAAAAGAAACGTAACGATTATCCAAGACGAGGATTAAATACGAACCCTCACCGAAACGCAATTTTAAATAAAAACTAGGATAAAACCACGTTTTAAATACCGTTAACAACCAGCTTAATTACGATAAAAACGGACCGAATTGTAATGATCACACTAAATACCCGTGAGTATGTAGAAGGTGTCAGAGGGTTTATGTTAATAGTAAGGTAGCAGAGGTAACAAAAGGTGCAATATCAAGACTGTGTTCGTGCGAGTGATGATCAGAAGCCGTGAGGCTATTCAGGGTAGACTGAATACTTAGATTGACAACTGAAGAGCTATGAAGGAAATACTATCTATCTTGGTAATAAAAGTGTCCTTATATATCCGCGCCTTCATACGTCTTCAGTGTAGGCTCGACTGGCTCGATACCGAGTCCATCGAGTCTCACACCATGCTGACCCTAACCCTTGTATACGGTGTGTCTGTTGTGGATCCCTGGTGCCTGCCGAGAGGCTGTGTCCAACCGATTTCCTTTGTTATCTGCTGCGGGGCCGCCGCTGGTGCGCCCTGCAGATGTTGGGTCATAACACGAATAAAGAAAACTCCCCGTTCCAAGAAATAATAAGCGGTGTAAAATGTTAATACATATAATACAGGCTAATGCCTACTAACTACGACCCCTACCGTAACCTTTTATCATACCGCTTTTCCACTAATAGGAACGACCTTATAAAGTTTATCAATTAAGCTAAACTTTGGGATAAAAACGAGAATTACAGCGGCGAATTGTAAAATATATCTGAAAACCAAATACATGTAAGACTTAATATATGTAAAAGGCTAGATATCGATATTATAGTCTGACCTACGGTGGTAATCCAAGTAGGTGCCAAATGGAGTTTACTATTGAGATACAGCAGAAGACTAGAAGAGGCTACCGTGGCCCATTGTGCAGGATCTATAGGCATAGCCAGTACCCAGCCTATCATGTGCCCTTACACGTGCCGTACACGGACTGCACCCGGACCGCACCCAGTCGGAGCCCGGATCATGTACTACATATTCCGTTACGTGTACAGTTACATGACTTATAAACTTCATAGCTAATAGCCTAAATTTATAATATATCCTCCTTTTCTGGAATGTTATGAAGGTTACGGCGTTCCGCTAGTTAAACGTGGGATGTGGATCTCGCTCACCTAATACGCGGGCTGGGCGCGAGCTAGTAACGTAAAGTTTAACGTGCTATATAAGTATCGACCGGTTTAACCATAAGCTGTTAACTCCATATAACGCGCCTTTTAACGTACCATATAACGTATCGACCGGTTTGACCTTAAGCCTCCGACGCCGTATAACGCGTCCTTGAACGTGGCTTATAACGTATTAGAAAATTTAACCCTGGGCTATTGACGTCATATAACTCGCCCTTAAATTTACTATATAATATATTCTTTTTGTTGTAAATACCGTATAACGTACCCTTAAACGCTCCGTATAATATATAGTTTTTGCCGTTAGTGCCGTATAACGCGCCCTGTATAATATGTAGCTCTTATCGAATCCAGTCCGTTGATACCTATAAATATAAAATTCCTCGTAACCTTTAAAACTTCACTTTCTTTTCCACTTTTATATCGCCGACCTTATTTTATTATTATACCCTTTTATAACTTTTCTTAACAACTTTACTACTATCTTTTATATTTAAATTATAATTACCTATTAATATTCCATAACCCTTTTCCCTTTTCCTCGTCCTCACAATCAACGTTTATAATAAATATAGCCTAGGTTATATCGTCGCCAACACTCCTATTAAAAATAATCAACCGTTTCTAAAGTACGTTACCCTATTATATACGAATACTCTGCCGCTAATTACCTTTTATAACCTTTTCGCGTTATAAGCGATCTACTTATCCTTTGTAATAACGAGGACTAAAACGAGCCCCCCCTCCTATAGGTAAAGGACGTATATATATTATATATTAATACTCTATTTCGTTACGACATTTTTATATATATATTTGAGTGTTTCGGGTATGAGGTTGTCGTATATACCGAAAGGTTTATAGTAAGGTAAGCGTACAGATAGACTTTATAAAAAATCAACCGTAATGAAACCCTTTTTCATAATATATTTGAAAAATATTTTTGACGGCTCTACCTGGTTCACGCGCCCTTTTACGTTAATTTGTTATTATTATTCTAAATAATGGCTATATGTTATCTTCTATTCGTAAGCGGTAAGGAAATATCCCAGGTTACGAGTCAATTTGTACCCCCGCATTTTTAAATTAATTAAATAGTTCGCCCGGTTTCAAAATGTTACTCGAGTATAAAAAGTCTCTATTATACCAGCCGTATAAGCCGTTACCCCATTTTCCATACGTCTCCATCACTCTTTTTTGCCAGGTTCGTCTTTTTTAAAAATTCTTTCGTTACCCTTTACGGTATCGTCTATTTACCGCAATGAAAACCCCTTGGTAAACCATACGTTAACGTGTAACGTATTTACACCGGTCTCTTTTAACGCCCGTCATATACGTTTCCGTTATTTTAGTTTAAAAGGCCAGAATAATATAACTACGTAAGTTGTATCCTTTATAATTGATATATGTTACGAGCTATAAAATATAACCAGCGATATTTAAGGTTTAACTGTACGAACTCCGTGTTTACCCGTATTTTATTTACTATACTTAACTAGAAACGAATAAATCGGATTAATTGCAAACGGGTGGAGAATCGTATCTAAGTCGATTACATCGCCTGAGCCAACACTAATATATTACAATCTTTAATAACCTACCTAAAGGATCGCTTTTCTTGCTCCGCCCCTCACCCTAACCCTCGCCAACCGTTATCGTCGGTTTCCTTCAACGTTCGTCTCTTTTAACGTTATCTGTTATCCTTGGTTTCACCCCGCGCCCACCCCGCCTTTTACTAGCCCCCTTTATTAACGCCTATTAACGCCTGCCACGCTCCTCGTCGTCCTTTTCTACCTGCGTTTTCCAATATCCGAAGTTGATCATAATAAAGACCCTAACGTTGTTAACATTATTATTCGTTAAACCTGAATAAGAATAATGATAACAAGCGAGTAAATCTTTAATAATTCGTAATAAAAACCGCCACGCAATCGGATTCTTATCGGAGGAAATCGAGTAATATATACACGGACCCTACTTGTCATATCATATTATAATAATAATGAATTTCCTCCTCTTTTTATAAGTATTATATTATTTCCGAAGTGTAGACAGTTTTCCTTACATAGGTTATTTAATATATACTCGATGTTGATGTAGAGATACCGGGTTATTATAAACCCGGATATTCCCCTATTTCGCCTCCAATTTATTTAAAGTGAAAATATGTTAGTAATTCTTGTGAAATTTGCACTTCGACTTATTATAATCCTTTTATTTAACTAATATAAAGCGAACCCCGTTTCGCCCCGTTTTTACCGCGAAAGTTTCTTAAACTTTAAATTCCCCATATATACCCTTCCCTATATCGTTAACGACTAAGACTAATTACGGGCAAATATCGGATAAAACTTACGAGGAAGAGGGGTGCGAAATTACCTATTGAGCAGAATTTATATAAAATATAAGGTATTTATTAAAAATATTTAAAACGATGTTAAATGGGTTCGAAATATCGACGACTTGGTAGTAATTATAAAGTTAATTGAATTTTATATTTGGATGTTTTGTTTTGATATTATAAACTTTAAGTTAAACCTAATCAACTACTTCATACCGCTTCACCGAACGTCGTCAACGGTTCCTTCCTGTTTTCATTTATTATGAAATATATGTTATCGCCGCCTAATCTAACTTTATACATTTACATAAATGTACCAAAAACATAATAATTTACTCCATCGAACTAGTTAATAATTTCATATCCCGGTCTACGTTCTTAATAAATAACATTTTATACCTATTTACCTGACGGTTCGCGTTGATTACGGTAAGCGTTAATTTCAATTGTTCAATATAAACTAGTAAATAGGTAAATATAAGGTTTAATCGTATCATGAAAAGGCGACGATGATACGTAAGTATTTTTTAATTTTTTAATTTATACATTTAATACTATTTTTTATTATAGGTAATACATCGTAAATAAAAGTTATTCGACTTTTACTCAAAAATATAAGGTTATTTAAAATAGGCCTATCTGATGCGAACCGCGGTTATTGATAATAAAAACCGAAGTTTATAAAATATCCACTATATATTCCGAAAACGCTCTGTATGCGTATAGGTAATTATAAACTATATAACCTTGAGTTGGAAAAACTTGGAAAAGAGGTCCGTAATAACCAAGAAATTTCGAAAGCAGTTATTAATAGTTAATAAGTCGATTATGAAATCGACATAAATACATATCTAATACCGATTTAGGATAGAAAAAGATTAAAAAATGATTTATCGTAAGGTACAACGAAATTTCGAACTATTATATTACGTATATATTCGATATAGTCGTTAAATATTTACGATTATCCATTTTTAATAATGATTATGTTAAAGGATTCGAATTTTTTTATTCGGATAACCTATATTGAACGAGTTGTAAATTTATTTTAAGATTTTTGTCTTTTATAATTTCTGATTCGGCAATTATAATAGGATACGGTAATGTAACATACCCCGCAAATTGATTTTATAATCTGTAATTTATACTGATTATCCTACTTTAATCGGAAAACTCCTAACGCCTTCAGAAACCATTCATAAACGAATTTCATATAACGGGTTATTCGTTACTCTTGAATCCTATAATTCCGTTAAAGTACTGGGGCTGAAAATAAGGCGATTATTTGGTATTAATAAAGATAACGGGTTTAATGTAAGTCGGGATCGCGATGGTATCATTAGCTTCGGCGTATTAAAATCCCCTGGTGTTGGAATAGTATTGCAATGGTATTACATGCAGTGTAGTAGGTGAACTTTACTTGCAAGTAAAGTTGACCGTACTGCAGGTGTATTGCTTTGTGAGGACTTACCGTATTGGGTGTAAGTCGAGTGCAGTACGCTGCACTTCATTCTAGGGCACGGGCCAAACACTTGGCTATACAAATTACAGTGTAGACCGGCTAGCGGTTTGCCAAACCTAGAATATAATGATCACACTAAATACCCGTGAGTAAATAGAAGGTGTTAGGGGGTTTATGTTAGCAATAAGGTAACAGAGGTAACAAAGATGCAATATCAAGAAGATGTTTGTTCGTGCTGTAGAATAATCACTAGCCGTTAGGCTATTCAGGTGTGTAGACTGAATACTTAGATTGACAACTGAAGAGCTATGAAGGAAATACTATCTATGTGGTGCTGACCGTGTCCTTATAT